>JAUAMA010000003.1:32397000-33006500 GCA_030819835.1 Acmispon strigosus | reverse complement strand
AAGACATAATCAGATGAAGTATAGTGCACTGATTCAATAGAAGGGTTGAGAAACTGCTTGTGACGCATGAGAGCAGAGATAAGGGCTCCATAGGGAAGGTTAGAGTTAGGTTTTTCCAGAGTATGGAGTATGTATTGAAACACAAGATTAGGCCAGTTGGCATTCTTGCGATGTTGAAGTTGGAATAAGGCCCATTGAGAGAACTTATTTACTAAGTCTCGAGAACCTTCTTTTGGCAGAATGACCTTGCTAAGAACAGCATGGGGAAGAATGAATTCTTCAGCTACGTTTGTCACTCGCCTAGAAGTGGAATTTTTGGGAATCTCCTTCCAGATAGTGAAAGGAGAGCTCTCAGAGCTTTCCCAAGATGAGGAGTAGCACGTTCCATGGAGAGGAAGGTTGAGAAGTCGAGATATGTCAGTTGTGAGTATATCAACTACTTGACCTAAACACCGAGTTCGGATGTGGTTAGGGTTCATCTTGACAGCACAGTCGTAGAACTCTTGAACAAGAGGCTTTAGGACTGAAGATGTGGAGACAATGAACATGTCCCCCCAAGCTTGAGAGAGCAGGAGATCAAGTCCGGCCACCTTTGTGTTAGATTTAAATAATTAAATTAATAAATATGTTTTGATAATCAACAATTTCTTAAAAGCTCAATACTGTATTAAATGAGATTGCCTAACACAGTGAAAATTCCCATGTACAGGAATAACTATTTCTAAAAGGACTGGGTAAACTTCAAAGCGTCATCAATACCAGTTCATCAGGAGAAGTTCGTCCGGTCACCATGAAGAAAACTATGTCTGGTGAATCACAAGAGCCTAAAGCATGTCAACAACCAACATCTGAGAACACCTCATAAAAGCTTGCAAGCTCTAAATCAAAGCCTATTCTGAGTAGACAAAACAGTCTGTCACTTGAGAAAGTTGCTCAAATCAAAGGACGGTTTAACACATGAAGAAGCTTTTTTAGCTTCAATGACTGTCTAGCATCACAAAAGGAAGTTGTGAATAAACTCTATCAAGAACTTCCGTGATCAAAGGAAGTGATTCAGTCATCTACATGACAAGAAGATTCCAACAGTCAAGAAAAACTGAATAAAGAAGAGTTCGTCTGTCAGTTCAAATTACCGCACAGCAAAACTTCAAACAATAAATGGAGACTACGTCTGTCGTGCTACAAGGAAAGATCCGTCCGCTCAAAGTAAAAATTGCGCCAAAGGGACAGATCGAGAAATGTGGTCTTCGAGGACATCAGGATTATCGAAGTACTAAAGGATCTACTTCTCTCATCTTGAGTAATTATTTCATGGAATTAAAAGGCTCCTACCTCGTCTACACATTTATTAACATACTGGCTGCAGAAGAAAGTATATAGGGACATAATCAAATATAATATTCCTCAGTCCCACTACATCTCTGCTTTTCCTAAAATCAAGATGACATCGCGGAATCAACGGCAAGAATCTCTGCACCTCGTACAATATCAAACGGTCAAAATTCAAAGTTCTGATCAAAGCAAGTGATGAGTATTAGCTGTAATGCACTGGGGCAAAAGAGTCAAAGTAGTCTCCACCGCTGTACTTTCACAGGTTATATACACAGAAACGAGCTCAAAGCTACTTGCTCAAGATGGAGCCAGACGACATCAACCCAGAAGTACTGGTGATTTCCAAATCATATCTTATGCTTACAGAAAAGCCTCTGATCGTGACTTACGCATGCTGAAAAATGCAGAACTAGCCGTTACGCACAGCTCAGAAGGGAAGAGGCACTTTGGACAGTTTTTCTCTCTTTCTCAAGAAGAAGAAGCAACTGAAGATATAAATAGAAGATTTTATCTCCGAAGATTTTGGGCAACTTAGACTCAAACCTTCATATGTTAACTAAGTCTATCCCAAGAACCAATCAACCATTGGTTCATACTCAGAAAGTCTCAACATTATCCCTATCTGAGTATATGATTTTGTGTGAGGAAAATCCATAGAGTGTTACTCTTATCTTTCCCAGCTCACACATTCTTCTAAACAGAGAACTCAAATGTTCATTCTCTCTGTAAACTGAGCTTCACTTCCTCTACCCACTCTTATTAAGAAGAGAACCATGTAGAGAAGCCATCCCTTGAAAAAGGTGTCAGGAGAAGTCCTGTATAATACTTGTTAGGAGAAGTCCTCATAATACTTGTAAGGAGAAGTCCTTCTAATACTTGATAGGAGAAGTCCTTAGAATACTTGTTGGGAGGAGTCCCTGATAATACTTGTACTATTCAGTTGAAATAGTGGAAATCTTGGTGAAGCCAAGGACTGGATGTAGCCCTGTCGGTTATGGGGGTGAACCAGGATAAAATCATGTGTGCTTTATTTTCATATTGTTGATTTTACGCTGCTTATTCATTCGTACGCTTGCAACTTGCAAATGTTTATGAAGAAAATATAATCATTGCTTTAATTCTTATGAAAGGAATTTTATGCTATCATACAAAAGTAATTCATGCCAAATTTAAATAAAAGACATATATATATATATATATATATATATATATATATATATATATATTTATTTATATACGGTAATGCATGAGAAAGGAAATTTAAAATTAACACACACAATTCAAACCCCCCCCCCTTTCTTATGTGTGTCTTGCACCTTCAATTGGTATCAGAGCCTAACACTCTGAAAAGTACTAACATCTTCACAGATGCAGAGTTCAAAGATCCGCAAAAGCATATGCCAATATAAGAAGAAAAATTTCAAATAAGTCATCTCAAGGAAAGCCTTCATATCCTCTCGACAAAGAAAGCTAGAAACCCAAGTGAACGCATCAAACTAGTGTCTCCAGCAATATATTCCTGAAAAAATCTCTTGAGCCATACAAGAAATGATCAAGTTCTATTCTCAGAAATAGAAAGGGAGGTAACTCTAAACTCATATTAAACTATCTATCATCTCTCATGCTGATAATATGATTAAGAGCTTCACAAAGAATATTTTAAAACAATCACTGACTATTTACTTAAATGAGCCTCTCTGTAAGTCTATCAAGAATGGTTTGAATCATTAATGTTACCACTCTAGTTGAAAAACACAAACCCCCTTATTGCATGTAGCTAAATTGTGACAATCAATAAATATTAATAAGATTCTTCAACAAAGAATTTAGGAAGTGAGTCTTGCAGGCTTGAAGATAGTTTCATGTATTACATGTTCAACTAGAAGAGTGACTTTAAATATTTTCCTGATAAAATCGAAAAAACTCCACTTAACCAAAGACTACATTCCAAAAAAAAATAAAAAAAAATAAAAAATAAAAAATTGAATAAATAGAAATCACCGTCCGGTGACTACCTAAGGAACCATCAAGAGAAAGCGTCTGTGAATACCTGATCAGGCACAATCAGTATCTCACCCAAATGTGGACTATTGGCAAAACGACTGTGTCGTTTCAAATATTAAAACTTTTCAAGCACGCATTAAATCTCTCAACTGCTATGACTGCACATTTAAAAGATCCTCATTTAATGCGCATGCTAATCATTCTATCACTTCAATAGAAAACTGATCATTTTCTCTCTTCAACCAAGCAAACACCGTTCGCATTCAAAAAGAATTTTGATAAAGTAGTAACACATCCACTACTCACAAACCTACCTTGAACTTCCATCATCCTCAAGTTATCTATTTTTCTCTTTCTCTCTCTTGCTAACTTTTGTTTGCAGATCATCACAATGACCTCAAAGAAACAGATTAATGTTGCTTCTGAACTTACTTCCGCCGAGCAAAACATTATTGAACGAAGAATGAGGAACATTGCGCTGAGTCGAAAGGAGCAAGAAACCTCCATTGGCAAACTGAAGACGATAAATCTCGGGGATAAAGAACTGGTTTCTCCAAAGCATCTTAACCTAAATCTCTACAATTACGCCAAGATAGCAGGGCTAGATTGGGTCCTCGCACAAGAATGGGAAAGTCTCATGAAGGTATCTTCTCTTGTTACCATTGAACCGGTCTTCAAAGAGTTCTACGACTGCGCAGTCAAGAGCAGACCCTCGATGATCAAAACCAGATGCATGCGAAGAATAACAACTATTACGCCTGGAGATATTGCAGTAATCTTAAACTGCGAAGGAAACGAAGGAGTAAAATTCAAATCAACTTGGGAGTTATCTGCCTTAAACTCCAAGAGCATCTGGAAGCAGAACCCAGAGGTTTATGGAACCAATGTCAACAACTTAATAGAGGAATGCAAATTTCCTTATGCTGTGTTGTGCAAAATAGTCATTCCCAGAGAAGGGAACTGCAACAGTGTAGACAAACTGTCTCAATGGGCACTCTACTATATGATGCATAAGTAGAAGATCAACCTCTCATATCTCGTCTTCAATCACATGATATCAACTCTGGAAGGCAAAGAGCTAAAATTGCCATATGGAGCTCTCATATCTGAGCTTATGAGGAAACACCTCATAGACAAAACGAAGGAGGAAAATGAATTTATTACTCGTGACTACATTCACTCATCCCCAATGAAATTCGACGACCTCAGAAGAATGGGACTAGAAATTGACACTACCAGTGTGCCTGTAGAAGTGCTCTTGCAGGCAAGCAGACCTCAACTCAGAGAAGAAAGTGCTGAAGAAGAAGTAGAAGATGAAGAAGCAGAAGAAGACGCTGATAGTAATGGTCCCCCACCCACTAAGCGATATCAAATTACAAATTCTGGGAAGTGGATTGAAATTGCTCCTTCTTCAGAACCTAAACAACCAGGAGACACAACTGTCTCACAACAGAGTGATGAAGATAATCGTCCGATAGCATCACTGATCAAAAACGTCCAAAAAGGATCCTCAAGCTCCGAATCCAAGACTCCTCAGCAGCTTGCAATCATATCAAAATATCTTCCACACATTCCCACTGAGTTTCATGAGTTTGTAGAAAATATTGTGGATGTTGATGATGATGGCAACTATGGATATAGATGTCTTGCACAGTGGATAGGGATGAACGAGAGAGAATGGCCAGAGATAAGGGGTCGAATGATCAAGGAGCTAGAAAACAGACGAAATCTTCACCAGAAGATATTTGACTCAAAAGATCATATGGAAGAAATTAAAAAGGCCTTGACCCTCAGTCCAAACGAACCAGCTCTTGAACCCAAATGGTTCACTGTTCCGGACATGGGTCTACTAGCAGCAACTACCTTCAGAGTAGTTCTAGTCACACTGAGCCTCAGGGAATCATGCATGTATCTTCCTATGACTGGTCCAGCTACAACCCCTTCTCCAGTGGCAGTGTTATGCAATGTTGATGATCGACACTGGATAAGAGTGATTCTCAAAGAGAACTCTCCCTTACCCAACGCAACACCACAATAGTTGCCCAACTGTGAGAAGGACGCAAAGGCGTGGGGAAAGAATATGGGACCAAGAATAATAATGTATAGACGCATTATAGATCCCAACTACGTTCGTCCCTCAAAGTTGAAAAGGAAGCGACATGCTACTCTGAAGAAAGCGGAGAAACAAGTGGAAGTGACCATGCCTTTGTCCAAATCATCAAGGCTAAAGGCAGAGGCATCAGAAGCTGAAAATCCTTCTCCCTCACTAAATGAAGAACAAAGTGAGAAGATCGCCAAGAAATCCATCGATGTTGACAACACACTCCTTGACATTCCTATGTCTCAACCAGAAGTCACTATGGAAACACAGGAGATTGAAAATCAACATAGGGCATCTAAGGAAGCATCTGTAGTCAAAGGAAGAGTGAAGTCTCGAGCAGTCAAGGCTTGTAATCAAAGAAAAAGAAAGAACAATATCCCAAGCAAGGCTGAAAAAGATGATACAACTAGACTCGCACAAAGGGATGAAGTCGCTGCTGAACAATCAACAGCTAATCCAGAAGGAAGTAAATCTAAAGGAAATCAAGAAAACAACATGCAAGAAGTTCAAACAAGGGAATATAGAATGAAGAGTTTTCCAGTCCATGTGCCCAGACGATCTCACCGTTGCACTACTCCTGTTGCATCAACAGTCCCTAGAATGCTATCCATGATGAATGCTTGGCTAGCACCACAACTTCTTATGGAAACCTTAGGCTTCAATTTCTGCCTCCAAGCCAGAATCTGGACTCCCCCTGCTGTTGACGGGTTAGTACTTATGTTCGCTCCAAGATCAAGGTATGACATCTTCTCTCACAACTGGGAACTGTCTGCCTGCAGACAAGTTCATACAAGCACCATTTCATCCCAATTGATTCATGGTGCTGCACGCATCACTCTCAATCTCGGATCATGGTCGCTCATCCTAATATCAGACAGACCTTTCTATCAGCCATCTTCAACCACTGATGACTCTCAGCAAGAATCAGTTAAGCACCAAATCCTCTTATCTGATTCTGAAGAAGTTGTTGTTGTTTCATCAGACACTGAGGAAGATGATAGTCACTCGCCATCTTCAAAGGAAATCCCTGCTGCTGAAACCCTGAATGAGACCTTGAAAATGGAAACCACAGTGGTCGATCCCACCAAAGTCTCCTCAATTAATCATCCTTCCTCAACTAAGGAAACTCCCAGGGCCAAGAAGTCACATGATGTACCATCTACTGCTGAACCCTTTGATGCCGAAACTGCCATTAAGGAACTGTCTGAAGAAGTTACACACTCCCTCTCCAACAATTTCAAAGCAACGAAAAAGCTGGAAAGAAATATTCTCAAACGAGCCGATGCAATGGAACAAAATCTCACCGCCATGATAGAGGCTCAACTCAAATTCTTTGAAGAAATGCTCCGCAAAGACCATGAAGCTCGTCAGCAGCAAGCAGATTGATTACCTCTTATCCCTGCTACTCTCTCTAATCATTCATCTTATGCACATTATTCTACTTGCTCTCATGCCTATATATATTTTTTACTTCATACTAGATATCTCCTTATCTTATATGCACCTTGCTTACACACTGGTTTCTAATCCTTTTGATAATGCCAAAGGGGGAGAAGATTTAGGAAAAGAAGAGGAAAAGAAGAACGCTAGATTTAGGGGGAGCAAAATAAGTAAAGTACTAGGAAATATTCAACTTAGGGGGAGCAAAGCTAACTCAACTCCTATGCAAATAAAGTGAGCAATCATAATACATGAAGAACAACCATCATAACAAACATGTCCTTTGAACATCTCACAATAAATATTTTCCAAAGAAATTGTCATTATCAAAAAGGGGGAGATTGTTAGATTTAAATAATTAAATTAATAAATATGTTTTGATAATCAACAATTTCTTAAAAGCTCAATACTGTATTAAACGAGATTGCCTAACACAGTGAAAATTCCCATGTACAGGAATAACTATTTCTAAAAGGACTGGGTAAACTTCAAAGCGTCATCAATACCAGTTCATCAGGAGAAGTTCGTCCGGTCACCATGAAGAAAACTATGTCTGGTGAATCACAAGAGCCTAAAGCATGTCAACAACCAACATCTGAGAACGCCTCATAAAAGCTTGCAAGCTCTAAATCAAAGCCTATTCTGAGTAGACAAAACAGTCTGTCACTTGAGAAAGTTGCTCAAATCAAAGGACGGTTTAACACATGAAGAAGCTTTTTTAGCTTCAATGACTGTCTAGCATCACAAAAGGAAGTTGTGAATCAACTCTATCAAGAACTTCCGTGATCAAAGGAAGTGATTCAGTCATCTACATGACAAGAAGATTCCAACAGTCAAGAAAAACTGAATAAAGAAGAGTTCGTCCGTCAGTTCAAATTACCGCGCAGCAAAACTTCAAACAATAAATGGAGACTACGTCTGTCGTGCTACAAGGAAAGATCCGTCCGCTCAAAGTAAAAATTGCGCCAAAGGGACAGATCGAGAAATGTAGTCTTCGAGGACATCAGGATTATCGAAGTACTAAAGGATCTACTTCTCTCATCTTGAGTAATTATTTCATGGAATTAAAAGGCTCCTACCTCGTCTACACATTTATTAACATACTAGCTGCAGCAGAAAGTAGATAGGGACATAATCAAATATAATATTCCTCAGTCCCACTACATCTCTGCTTTTCCTAAAATCAAGCTGACATCGCGGAATTAACGGCAAGAATCTCTGCACCTCGTACAATATCAAACGGTCGAAATTCAAAGTTCTGATCAAAGCACGTGATGAGTATTAGCTGTAATGCACTGGGGCAAAAGAGTCAAAGTAGTCTCCACCGCTATACTTTCACAGGTTATATACACAGAAACGAGCTCAAAGCTACTTGCTCAAGATGGAGCCAGACGACATCAACCCAGAAGTACTGGTGATTTCCAAATCATATCTTATGCTTACAGAAAAGCCTCTGATCGTGACTTACGCATGCTGAAAAATGCAGAACTAGCCGTTACGCACAGCTCAGAAGGGAAGAGGCACTTCGGACAGTTTTTCTCTCTTTCTCAAGAAGAAGAAGCAACTGAAGATATAAATAGAAGATTTTATCTCCGAAGATTTTGGGCAACTTAGACTCAAACCTTCATATGTTAACTAAGTCTGTCCCAAGAACCAATCAACCATTGGTTCATACTCAGAAAGTCTCAACATTATCCCTATCTGAGTATATGATTTTGTGTGAGGAAAATCCATAGAGTGTTACTCTTATCTTTCCCAGCTCACACATTCTTCTAAACAGAGAACTCAAATGTTCATTCTCTCTGTAAACTGAGCTTCACTTCCTCTACCCACTCTTATTAAGAAGAGAACCATGTAGAGAAGCCATCCCTTGAAAAAGGTGTCAGGAGAAGTCCTGTATAATACTTGTTAGGAGAAGTCCTCATAATACTTGTAAGGAGAAGTCCTTCTAATACTTGATAGGAGAAGTCCTTAGAATACTTTTTGGGAGGAGTCCCTGATAATACTTGTACTATTCAGTTGAAATAGTGGAAATCTTGGTGAAGCCAAGGACTGGATGTAGCCCTGTCGGTTATGGGGGTGAACCAGGATAAAATCATGTGTGCTTTATTTTCATATTGTTGATTTTACGCTGCTTATTCATTCGTACGTTTGCAACTTGCAAATGTTTATGAAGAAAATATAATCATTGCTTTAATTCTTATGAAAGGAATTTTATGCTATCATACAAAAGTAATTCATGCCAAATTTAAATAAAAGACATATATATATATATATATATATATATATATATATGACCGTTAATGCATGAGAAAGGAAATTTAAAATTAACACACACAATTCAAACCCCCCCCTTTCTTATGTGTGTCTTGCACCTTCACTTTGCATGTGCAAATAGCTTCAGATCAAAATACCGAGGGGTGACAAGCTCTCTGTCCCCTAGGTGTTCAACCTTCACAGGACCAATTTCATAACTTTGAAGCTCTCGATTGTGAGTCATAAGATTGATCTGGTTTTGGTATATCTGAGTTTCTTCCATGCTTAGAGCTCGTTGAGCTTTTCCGTTTCTTCGTTTGTTGGGAGCCATGAGATCTGTAGAAAGGGAAGACAGAACGACAACTACAAATGCACGGAGTAGGTTGAATGCATGTATTGAGGCAGTTGTAAGGGATATATTTTCACGAACCGTCAGTTTTATGTGGAATAGTGTAAATAGTGTCTCGATTTTATCATTCTCATGATGAGTAATACAGTTCATTAACTTGTATTAAATGAAGAGAGATAATAAATGCCAACCTTCGTGTGTGCGTGCAGAGCAAGTGAGGCATATGAAAAGACACAACTGTTTCAGCATTAAATGCATATCACGTAGTGGATATTATATTTAAATGAAAATAACCAGACGAATATGGTAAATAGATGTTTATAGTGCAGGAAACATTCCTATTCTTTCTCTAAGGCATGCAAACTTGTTTTCAATTAGGGGTTTGGTGAAAATGTCTGCCAGTTGATCATCAGATGGTATGTATGAGATGTCAATATTTCCTTTTGCTACATGATCAAGAATAAAATGATGTTTGATTTCAATATGTTTGGTTCGTGAATGTAACACAGGATTTTTTGTTATGTTAATGGCACTTGTGTTATCACATAATAATGGGATGTTATGCTCAAAAATATTATAATCTTCTAATTGATGCTTCACCCAAAGAAGTTGGGTGCAGCATGAACCTGCAGCGATGTATTCAGCTTCAGCCGTTGAAAGAGAGATTGTGCTCTGTCTTTTGCTTGCCCAAGAAATTAGACAATGCCCTAAGAAGTGACATCCTCCACTTGTGTTTTTTCTTTCTATTCTATCTCCAGCATAGTCAGCATCACAGAATCCTCTTAGCCTGAAATCATCATCTTTCTCATAGACTAGACCAAGATTAGTTGTGCCAATAAGATATCAAAAAATTCGTTTTACGGCACTAAGATGAGATTCTTGAGGACTTACCTGGAATCTTGCACATACACAGACGCTGTACATGATGTCTGGTCTGCTTGATGTGAGATATAATAGTGATCCTATCATTCCTCTGTATTTGGTTGAGTCAACGGGAGTTGAGTCATCACCTTTATCAAGTATAGTTCCAGGATGCATTGGAGTTCCCATGGCTTTTTCTTTCTCCATGCAGTACTTCTTTAGCAGATCATTGACATATTTGGTCTGATGAATGTATGTTCGAGTTCCCTCCTGCCTGATTTGTAATCCTAGGAAGAACTTTAATTCTCCCATCATACTCATCTCAAATTCACTTTGCATTAGCTTGGAGAATTCTTGACAAAGAGCTTCATTTGTGGCCCCGAATATTATATCATCGACATATAGCTGTACTAGAATGAAGTCATTGGACCTCTTTCTTCTAAAGAGAGTATTGTCGATGCTTCCTCGAGAAAATCCATTCTTCATTAGAAATGAGCTCAAGCGATCGTACCATGCACGTGGTGCTTGCTTTAATCCATATAGAGCTTTTCTCAGCTTGAAGACATGGTCTGGCAGATCCTGATCTTCAAATCCTGGAGGTTGCTTTACGTAGACTTCTTCCTCAATGTATCCATTCAGGAAAGCACTTTTTACATCCATTTGAAATAGCTTTATGGAGTGTTGACATGCAAATGCTAGAAGAATACGTATGGCTTCAATTCTTGCCACCGGTGCAAATGTCTCTGTATAATCAATTCCTTCTTGTTGATTATACCCTTCAGCCACCAGACGAGCTTTGTTTCTTGTGACCTTTCCATTTTCATCCATCTTATTCCTGAAGACCCATCGAGTGCCTATGATTGATTTGTCTTCTGGCTTCGGCACCAAATCCCAGACTTTACTTCGTTCAAACTGATTCAGTTCTTCTTGCATGGCAAGGATCCATCCTTCATCCTGAAGTGCTTCTCCTATATTCTTTGGCTCTATCTCAGAAAGAAACGCACAGTTAGCAAAATCATTAAAAGTGGATCGAGTTCTTACCTTTTCGTGGACATCTCCAATGATTTGTGTTGGAGGGTGATCTGGTTTGAATCTCCAGTCTCGAGGTAGTGATATGCCACTGGAAGTCATAATTTGACTTGATGAGAGGTCGTCAGACGTAGTTTCATTAACTTCGTCTGGTTGAGGAATGATTGAGTCCGACTCTTTGCTGGACGATGATGGCTGAACTGGATTTGATGAAGGAGCTTCATATATTTCCATATCATCATCTTCTGTAGATATTGGATTTACACCCACGTGCTTATCTTCAAACCTAACATTGATGGATTCTTCAACTGCCATGGTTCTGGAGTTGTATACTCGAAACGCCTTAGAGTTAGGTGAATATCCCAAGAATATTCCCTTATCTGATTTTGCATCAAATTTTCCGAGATCATCCTTTGTGTTGAGTAGAAAGCATGAGCTTCCAAAAGGATGAAAATATGAGATGTTTGGCTTCCTTCCCTTCCATAGCTCATAAGCAGTTTTCTTTAGAATTGGACGCATGAATATTTTATTCTGAATATAACATGCTGTATGGATGGCTTCAGCCAAGAAATACTTGGGCAGAGAGGTTTCATTAAGCATAGTTCTTGCCATTTCTTGAAGTGACCTGTTTTTCCTTTCTGCTACTCCATTCTGCTGAGGAGTTCTCGGAGCGGACACTTGATGGAATATGCCATTTTCTTCGCAGTAATGATTGAATTCTTCATTTATGAATTCTCCTCCTCTGTCACTACGAATGCTGGTGATGCAGTATCCTTTTTCATTCTGAATTCTTTTTGCGATGATTAGAAAGGACCTGAAAGCTTCATCTTTTGTTCCAAGGAATTGTACCCATGTGAATCTGGTGTAGTCATCGACGATGACATGACAAAATCTTTTTCCAGAACAACTAGCCGTTCTAGTGGGTCCAAACAAGTCCATGTGCAACATCTCCAGAGGTCTCTTTGTACTAACAACGTTCTTTGCGTGGAAAGAAATTTTTACTTGCTTTCCTTGGAGACATGCTGAGCATGTATCATCAGATTTGAAAGACAGATTTGGCAGACCACGTACTAAATCATGTTTGATTATTTTAGCAATGGTCTTTAGGGATGCATGCCCTAGCTTCCTGTGCCAGATCCATTTATCATCCTCTGCTGATACTAGACATGTTACCTTTTGACTTGCAAGGTTTTCCAGGGAGGTCTTATATAGATCTCCTTGTCTCTGAGCTTCAAAGATAATCTTGTCATTTTCATTAGAGACTCTACACTTCAATTTGGTGAAGGAAACAGTGAGCCCACTATCACACAATTGACTTATGCTAAGTAGGTTATGTTTTAATCCTTCAATTAGAAGAACCTTCCGGATTACTGGAAGGGGGTCCTTACCAACATTTCCTTCTCCGACAATGAACCCTTTTTGATTTCCTACAAAGGTCACTGTCCCTCCTGTCTTCTTCTCATGGATTTTTGGGAATAAAGACCTTTTTCCCGTCATGTGCCGTGAGCATCCACTGTCCAGGTACCATTGTTCTCTTTGGTTTTGTGCTGTTAAGCACATCTGCAAGAGGAATAATCATTGATTTAGGTACCCAAACTTTCTTGGGTCCTCTTTTGTTAGTAATCACCTTGGGTGGACTTTTCCTCCCATGCACTATTTTTTGAGGAGTTTGTTTCTCCTTACCCTTGACTATGAAAGTTTCAGGTTGAATTTTGATGGATGCTGATGGAATATTTTTCTTTTCAGGCTGATATCTATATGGAACAGTAGACAGGTTATGTTTAATGGCAACTATATCCCAGTCTTCTTCTTCTTCATATCCTAACCCTCTTCGATCATAAGCTAATCTATTATTTCCACTTAATTTGATTAGATTATCATGTCCTTGAGTAAACATGGATAGGTCTTTAATTAAGTAACTGACTCTTTGCTTTAAAAATCTAATTTCTTTGTTTGCGTCTTGTTCTAAAAGCGCTTGATTTTTCTTGGTAAGCATGATGGATACTTCCTTAGATGCATGCAGTTCTTTCAATGTTTTATCATGCTTCTTTTTGAGAGAGCTGTACTTAATAGCTAATGCATGAGCATATTCTAGCAGTTCATTGTAATCATCAGCTGAAATTTCAGGATATACCTCATCTTGATCATCTTCTTCGTCATCGGATTTGTCGACAGAAATCATCAATGCCTCTGCTTCTCTGTCGGCTTCAATATCTGAAGTGTCTATGGATGCCATGAACGCACAGTATGAAGCTTCTTCAATAGCTCCCTTGGCTTCTTCTTCTTATTCAGAGTCATCTTCTGATTCATCGTTCTGGCTGGAAAATGCCTTCTTTTTATAGAAAGTTTTCTGCGAAGACTTATTTCCTAGACGAGGACAATCTGCTTTGACGTGACCAGGTTTCTTGCATTCATAGCAGACGATCCCTCCTTTGCTTGGAGTCCTTTCTTCTTCTCTTAATGAGGAAGATGGTCTTCCTTTGAATTGCTTCCGGCTTCCCACCATTTTTCTAAATCGTCTGTTGAACAAAGCTTGTTCATCATCGGATCGATCAGATTTGACTGTTTCCTCATCTGAGGATTCATTAGCCTTCAAAGCCTTTGATTTGTTGGCTTTGAATGCTACAGCTTTAGCAGCTGCTGCTTTTCTTTTTATAATTGCGGCATCGTTTGCAAGATCCTGCTCATGGATCTTCATTTCTCCCAGCAAATCTTCTACTTGGTATGTGTCCATATCCTTTCCGGATCTTTGGGAGGTGACGAAATTTCTCCAGTTGGTGGGAAGACTTCTGAGAATCTTGACCACTTGCTCCTTGTTGGTGAATGTTTTGCCCAAATTCCTCATACCATTGTGAATGGTCTGAAGTCGTGAAAACATGGAATCAATGGACTCATTATCGTCCATCATGAAGTTTTCGTATTGGGAGGCAAGCATGCTCATCTTGGTGGTTTGAACAGCAGTTGTTCCTTCATGAGCAATAGCCAGCGTGTCCCATACCTCCTTTGCAGTACTTAGGCTGTCAACTTTATCATGCTCACTTTTGCTGAGAGCACATATAAGAAATAGCCTTGCCTTGGCATTCCTCTGGTTTTCGGTCTTGTGTTCGTCTGTCCACTTGTCAGCTGGGATAGCCTTGTTTTCACTATCTTTAGGAAAGTAATTTCCCTTAGATATCACGTCCCATAGTTTCCAATCAGTTGATTCAATGAATAGCTGCATATGCTTCTTCCAGTAGGGATAGTTTGAGCCATCGAAGAATGGTGGCTTGTTTGTTGCGGTTCCGGTTGGGTAGGCAATTCCGTCCATGGATCTTTTCACTCTACACCTGTTAAGATGTTAGTAATTCTCAGAGCGGTTAAGATCTGATACCAATTGATAGTAATAAAATCACACAAGAAAGGGGGGGTTTGAATTGTGTGTGTGACTTTTGAAAGTTTTTCAAAAGAATACTATTTATAAGTTTGAAAGCGTTTATCTAAACGTGTAGCGGAAATATACTTAGAGCATAACTAGTAAAGCACACAAGATATTTATCCTGGTTCACCCTCAAAATCGATAGGGCTACGTCCAGTCCTTGGCTACACCAAGATTTTCCACTATTTCGACTGAATAGTACAAGTGTTCTCAGGGACTTCTCCCAGTATTCTGAGGACTACTCCTTTACAAGTTTTCTCAGGACTTCTCCTTTATCTCTCGAGTATTCGACAGGACTTCTCCCAATTCTTTTACAAGAAGGTTGGTTTTCTACAAGGATCTCTTCACAAAGAGTGGGTAGAAAATATGAGGTTCTAGGTTCAGAGATGATTGTTAAGCTTGGTTCTCTGAAGGGATAGTGTGAGAAGAATAAGAGTTTTCACTCTATGAAGATTTCACACTGATTGGCGACTAAACTCAGAAGGATATAAATTCTAATGTTACTGAGTGTTCTTGGCAGAATTTTGTCTAAGTTATGAATTGTCTTGAAGGATTTGAATGCTTAGATATTGTGTAAGTCGCCAAGTTGAAAATGATGCAGAGGTCACTATTTATATCTTCAGTAGGATGAGAACTGGATGGACTGATGAAGATCTTCAAAAATAGTTCCGTTGGAGATTTGCTAGATTGTGAGTAACGGATACTTCTGCAGCTTGTTGCTCGATAAGGTTTGCCATAGTGATGATCATTCCTTCAACCAGTAGAGAGTGAGTTCGTCTGGCAATGCTTTTTCTTCTGGTTCTCAGAGACAGCAATTAATGCGAGTGAATTCCAGCTAATAAGGCAATTAATGCTTCTGACCAGAGGATTTGAATTCTGCCGTTGAGGAGATACGATGATCAGAGGATTTCACCGTTAATTCAGTAAAAAGCAACTTGAATTAAGGAATGTCGGAGAATTTGAATCTTCAAGATATATGGCGCTTAATTCTGTTTCTTTCGTATTTAATGCTCTGATCCATAGGAGGTGCTTGACAGCTTATCTAGGTTTAGGCAAACGATCTCTGCTGAGCAGATTCTTTTCGTGTCAGTCTTCAATTATTACTTCTTAGTCAACTTCTATGTTTGACTTGGATTGAACCGGACAGACTCTTCAGGCGGACGAAATTTACTTTGAGAGAGGCTTCAGTTCTCATAGCCGGACGGACTTTTCCTTTGCTTTTTGATAATGATTGCAGCATGCCTTCCGTTTATAAGAGTCCCTGAATATAAAATTCTTCAAAGACAATTAGTGACTCTTAACGAAATTGTTATTTATCAAAATAGGTTATTTCATTTGGATATTTTTCTCTAACAACTCTATGGTCTTAAACAAGCCCCTCGTGCATGGTATGACAGATTAAGCACATTCCTTTGTGAAAAAGGATTTCAAAAGGGTAAGGCTGACACAACTTTGTTTATCAAGAGAACCAAAGGTAATACTTTATTAGTTCAAATATATGTAGATGATATTATTTTTTGTGCAACTAACGAATCTCTTTGTAAGGATTTCTCTAACATGATGCAAGAGGAATTTGAGATGTCTATGATGGGACAATTAAATTTCTTTCTAGGATTGCAAATTAAGCAATCACATGATGGGATATTCATCAACCAATCAAAGTTTTGCAAGGAACTTTTAAAGAAATATGATTTGGATGATTGCAAAGCCATAGCCACACCAATGGGGTCTAACACATATCTAGATCAAGATGAGTCCGGTGTTCACGTAGACATTACCAAATACAGAGGTATGATCAGATCTCTTCTTTATTTAACTGCAAGTAGACCTAATATCATGTTTAGTGTGTGTTTATGTGCTAGATATCAAGCATCTCCTAGGGAATCACATTTGAGTTAAGTTAAAAGGATTTTCAACTATCTGAGAGGAACTACAAATGTTGGTCTGTGGTATCCCAAAGGGAGTGTTTGTGATTTGATTGGATATTCTGATTCAGATTATGCTGGATGTAAAACTGAAAGAAAAAGTACAAGTGGTACTTGTCACTTGTTGGGAAATGCTCTTGTTTCTTAGTCCTGTAAGAAACAAGCATGTGTTGCTCTAAGTACTGCTGAAGCAGAATACATTGCTGCAGGAAGTTGTTGTGCACAAACCCTATGGCTCAAACAACAACTCAAAGATTATGGCTTAGAGCTGGGCTGCATCCCAATCAAATGTGACAACACAAGTGCCATTAATCTCACAAAAAACCCCATCATGCACTCTCGAACAAAGCATATTGATATAAGACATCATTTTCTTCGAGATCACGTCATGAGAAAGGATATTGAGATTTCATTCGTAGATACACATAACCAATTAGCTGATATATTTACTAAACCTCTTCCTAAAGATTCATTCTTTAAGATTAGAAGAGAATTAGGTATTTTAGATGAACATGATATTTAATTAGATATTTAACTAAGTATGTGTTTATATGTTTTAATCATTTGCATGATTTTTGTGTGGACTTATATACTTACATGTTTATTTTACAATTCAAAGTTATGATTGCATGTATCTAAGTTGCTTATATGTTTAATCATATGTCTTTTGTGTTTTTACTCTTAAATATTTGTTTTGATCCATCTAGTAGTCTATTACGTAGGAATTTATAGTTTAGATCCTGTAAACTGTCTTAGTAATCGATTAACATACACCTAGTAATCGATTAACCCTGCTTTCCAGTCCTCGTGCCTCTTTAGATACTTAAGGTAATCGATTACCTCAACTTCTGTAATCGATTACATCATCGAAAACTGCCAGTTTTTCAAAATTCCCCCCATTTATTTGAATTTCAAATTCAAAGAAACTGCTTTGTAATCGATTACCCAACCTCTGTAATCGATTACATACTCGTGCTATATAACCTAAGCATGACATTTCAATAGGAATTAGCTTCCAAGTCCTATTTTTATCATCTTTAATCTTTGATTCCTTATATCCTGAAACCTTGTTCCTATTCCTAAGAACTATCTGAACAATTAAACATGTCTTCCTCTCCTTTCCTCTCATCGGCCATCTGTCTTGCTCATCCCATGAATTTCTCCCGTATTCTTCCAACTCCGGCTGAAAGAACACGGTTTGTTTCTCATTTCGTAAATCAAACAATTCGAACACCTATCTATGGAAACTTGGATTCATTCATCGAAGCAAGTCTCACCTTTCCTGCTCTTCTCAGAAACCAATCTCTTGATGGATTCATCACTCTAAATACTCCCTACTACCCTGAGTTAGTCAAGATATTCTACTGTAATCTGGAAGTACAAGGCAACGGGATTAAATCCTCTGTCAAAGGCACTACAGTTTAGTATTCCCATACCACCCTTGGCAAATGTTTGGATATTCCACCACTGGTGTGCAGTTAGGAACTCATTTGCCATGCCCCTGGCCAGATTATAATTCAGAATCCTTTTATCAATCTTTGTGCCGTTTTAGTCCATTAGAAATACGGAAAATTCATCCACCTCGCACCAAATCCTGTCCCTTCCATGTTGATGTTCTTACCACCACAAACCATTTGCTTCATTACTTCGTCCATAAAATTCTTCTGCCCTAGGAAGAACTTCTTGCTCACATTAGTGAGTTAGAACTACAGATCTTGTATGGCATCATTAATTGTCATGACATCGACTGGACTTTCCTGGTGATGCACCACATGCTCACATGCAGAAATGAAGCACAGTCTTTCCCATATGCATCAGCTATAACCCGTCTTCTCATTCACTCTGGTGTACCCATCGCAAAACTGTACGATGTGTGGTCCTCCAATTACAAGTGCGTTGATACAACTTTCTGTCACATCTGGGCTTATTTCATGATTATGGTATTGATACTCTTTCATGGATGCTTCATGATGACGGACATGAACCATCAACGGATGATGATGACGACTCCTCTGTTGATTCTTAGTCTTCTAGGGTGTTAATTATTTTATTTGTCACTAAATGTGTAATTCTCTGTTTTGAATACTTTTTGCTGATTGAACTCTATATGTTTTTTTTATATATATATAAATGTTGGTTGTTGTTTATCACACGTTTACATGTTTACCCCCAACCCCTATGCTTTATTTGTATATACACTTGTGTGCTTGTATGCCTGTTTCTGGCCTTTTCTTCTTTTTGATGAAGTCAAAAGGGGGAGAAAGGTTCGCTGTTCCTTTAAAGATTATATGCAGGAATTCAACAAGTGAATCAGAAAGGGGGAGATATATTGGATTACATCAAACAGGGGGAGTTTTCAACAAAGAAGCATTCCTGATCTTCAAGGTTCAAAGAATGTGTTTGCCATCATCAAAAAGGGGGAGATTGTGAAGAAGGTCCTGCTCCTGACCCTGGCTGAGGTTTTGATGACGACAAACTCATCGGCAAAAAGAAGAAAAGAAGACTTAGAGGAAACAGTGCTATAAAGTTCAAAATCTACCTAAAAGTCTTAGTTTAGGTGAGTTATGCTTCTAAAGGCTTCTCAAAGCATAAAGGCTCCTTAAAACATCTAAGCTAATCAAGTTTAATGTTTTCATAAGTTAAAAGAAGTAGTATATCTCAAGCCGATCTTAAAAGTTCAAGTTTCTGGATATTGGACTTGAGTGTAATCGATTTCACCTTTCTGGTAATCGATTACACATAGGCAAGTAATCGATTACATCTTGCTTGTAATCGATTACATGTTTGAATTTGAAATTCAAACAGTAACGGTTCTTAGTGTAATCGATTACCTAAGTAATGTAATCGATTACATGTTCGAAAAGTTGCATCTTTTCATGAACCATTGTGTCTCAAACCTTTTGGGAAGGGTTGCATTGGTTCAAGGTCGTTCCTCATGCCTATATAAAGTCCATTTGAGTCCAGAAACACACAACACATGAGAATACACGAATCAGGCAAAAGCTTTGCTAATTTGTTCATTCACTAGCCTTTAAACTTTCAAAGAGCCTAAATTCTGAGTTCATGATCTTCATTGTTAAAAGAACACATTAGTTGTTCATATCTTGAAGAACTCAGAATCAAGAAAGCCTTCTTATGCTTAAGAGCCTTAAAGCATAATTCTCATGATCAATCCGCTTGTATGTTAAAGGATTGATACAGCCATATCGTAAACTCTTCTTCATCTCATTCTGGTAGATTGAGTATTCACCGTAGGTTTCGGTGAAGGGTTGTTGTACTGAAAGTGGTGTACTTTCAGGGTGTGGACTGGAGGTGGTTTAGCCTTCAGGGACTGAAGGTGGTTTGCCTTCAGGGTCTGAAAGTGGTGTACTTTCAGGGGATGAAAGTGGTGTGCTTTCAGGGGCTGTTGAAAGTGGTGTACTTTCACAGGTGGTTGATAGAAATTCTTAAGGTACTTGGTGTAAGGACTTTTAAGAGATTTTTATCAATAGTGGAAAAATCCTCAAGGGGTTTTCTTGAGGGACTGGACGTAGCCTTCGGTGGATAGAAGGTGAACCAGGATAAAATTCTGTGTGTGCATTCTTCTACCCTTCATCTTTACTTTCAAGCAACGTTTATTTCCGCTGCAATCGTTTGTTTTTATATTCATCTTGAAAGTAAGAAGGTATCAAGGCGAAAATCGGGTAAACCTGATTCACCCCCCCCTCAGGTTGCTATCTAGGCTAACAATATCTTCTAGGATCACTGAAGGTACATGAGATCTAACTAGCAGAGTGCGTGGAAAGCAAGAAGAACAAATCTATAACATTCAAGGAAAAAGCTCCAAAGCTCCAAACGTTGAAGCATCGTTTGAAGAAGCAGAAACATCATCAGACGATACTGATAGTGAAGAGGCACTGTTCAACCGAACGTTCAAGAAGATGTGGAGGATACATCAACAAGACATAAATGAATCTAAAGGTCATAGAAAGGAGTCTGGACAAAGAAAGCTCCAATCAAGCTCTAAACGAGAAGGAGGACAAAGCTTCGATAAAAGCTCTATCGTCTGCTTTGAGTGTAGGAAGCCTAGACACATGAAAGCAGAATGCCCAAAGTTGAAAAAGCCTTTCAAAAACAACAAAAAGAAGAAAGCGCTCATAGGACAAAATGATGAGTCTAAAGAATCCTCAAACGATGATGAAGATGAAGACGATGACGAAGCATTCTATGCATTCATGGCCTCCGTCGATGAATTAGACGACGATGAGGAAGACCAGATGTGTTTAACAGGACAAAGCAAAAGCGAACAATGGTACCTGGAGAGTGGATGCTCGCGACATATGACAGGAAGAAAGTCTATGGTCCCAAAGATCCGTGCTAAGGAAAATGGAGGAACGGTTACCTTTGGAGGTAACTAGAAGGGCTTCATCATAGGAGAAGGAGATGTAGGTGAGTCACCTTTACCTGTGATAAGCAGTGTTCTGTTAGTTAAAGGGCTAAACACATAACCTACTTAGCATAAATCAATTCTGTGATAGTGGGATGACTGTTTCCTTTAATCAAGTGAAGTGTAGCGTCACTAATGAGGATGACAAAATCGTCTTTGAGGCTCAAAGACAAGGGAATATTTACAAGGCGAACTTAGAGAGCCTTGCAAGTCAAAATGTGACATGCCTAATGTCATCATAGGACGATAAGTGGTTATGGCACAGGAAGCTTGGGAATGCATCCTTAAGGACCATTACAAAGATAGTCAAACACGACATAGTACGTGGTCTTTCAAAACTATCTTTCAAGTCTGATGTCATTTGTTTAGCTTGTCTTCAAGGAAAGCAATTAAGAAGTTCTTTTAAATCAAAGAACATTGTGAGTACGAGTAGACCCCTGAAGTTGTTGCATATGGACTTGTTCAGACCCACTAGAACTGCTAGCTGCTCCTGAAAGAATTATGGTTTTGTCATAGTAGATGACTACACAAGTTTTACTTGGGTATATTTCCTAAGTCATAAAGATGAAACCTCCAAAGCCTTCACCATATTTTGCAAAAGAGTTCAGAACGAGAAAGGGAATTGTATAGTAACTATTAGAAGTGATAGAGGTGGAAAACTTATCAACGAAAAATTTGAGAAGTTCTGTGAACACAATGGTATCATCCATCAGTTTTCAGCACCTAGAAAACCTCAACAAAATGGCGTTGCAGAGAGGAAGAATAGGCCACTGCAAGAAATGGCAAGAACAATGCTTAGTGAGATATCCATGCCAAAGTACTTATGGGCAGAAGCAATACATACAACTTGTTACATTCAGAACAAAATACTTATGAGGCCAATGTTGAAGAAGACCCCATACAAACTATGGAAAGGAAGACAGCCGGATAACTCTTATTTTCATCTGTTTGGTTACCCCTGTTCCATACTCAACACCAAGGATGATCTTGGTAAATTTGACAGCAAATCAGATCAAGGAATATTTCTCAGATATTCTCCAAATTCGAAAGCATTTTGAGTTTACATTTCCCAAACCATGATAATAGAAGAATCTATCAACATAAAGTTTAATGATCACAGAACCAGCATTAATCCAACCAACCTTGAAGAATAATTGTCAAGTCTTGATCTGAATGAAAAACCATCATCCAGGAAAGCGCAGTTGTCCAGTGATCATGTATCGTCCACACAATCAGCATCGTCCAACGACAATCTAGCGTCCAAAGAAAATGAGGAACCATCATCCAACCCTACACCGTCTGATCAAATAATGACATCCATTGGTATATCACTACCAAGAGATTGGATTCAAGCCAGATCACTCTCCCAATTAAGTAATTGGAAGCATTACAGAGAAGGTCAAAACCAGATCCTCATTCAATGATCACGGCAACTATGCACTCTTATCTAAAATAAAACCAAAGACCATCGCTGAAGCTCTGCAAGATGAATGATGGATTCTAGCTATGCAAGAAGAGCTAAATCAATTTGAACGAAGTCAAGTCTGGAACCTTGTTCCCAAACCTGAAGGGAAGTCCATCATTGGTACTAAGTGGGTTTTCAGAAACAAGGTAGATGAAGATGGAAAGGTAACAAGAAATAAAACAAGACTGGTAGCTCAAGGATATAATCAGCAAGAAGGTATTGACTACACATAGACATTTGCTCCAGTTGCTTGAATTGAAGCTATTCGAATTCTGCTAGGGTTTGCATGCCAACGCTCCATCAAGCTATATCAAATGGATGTGAAGAGTGCATTTCTGAATGGGTACATTGAAAAAGAATTTTATGTTAAGCAGCCCCCTGGGTTTGAAGAGGCAACACTTCCATATCACGTCTTCAAACTGAATAAAGAACTCTAGGGTTTGAAACAAGCACCACGAGCATGGTATGATCGTTTAAGAACTTTCCTTATGAAAACTGGTTTTACAAGAGGTAAAATAGATAATACTCTGTTTAGACAAAAGAAAGAAAATGATTTTATTCTAGTAAAATTATATGGAGATGATATTATTTTTGGTGCCACTAACGAAACTCTATGTAAGGAATTTTCAAATCTAATGCAAAGTGAGTTTGAAATGAGCATGATGGGAGAACTGAAGTTCTTTCTTAGACTTCAAATTCGTCAAGAAAAAGGCAGAACATGCATTCACCAGACAAAGTACATCAAAGATCTCTTAACAAAGTACAAAATGCACAAATCCAAGGAGATGAGCACCCCAATGCACCCTGGAACTATGCTGGACAAGAACGATGAATGAACACCAGTTGATCCTACAGCATACAGCGGTATGATTGGATCACTAATCTATTTAACATCCAACAGACCCGATATCATATTCAGTGTATGCCTATGTGCTAGATTCCAGGTAAATCCACAAGATTCTCATCTTAGTGTAGTGAAAAGAATTTTTAGATATTTATCAGGCACTGCTAATATTGGTCTTGTGTACGAGAAAGGTAGTGATTTCAGGTTAAGAGGATTCTGCGATGTAGATTATGTAAGAGATAGAATTGAACGAAAGAGCACAAGTGCTAGTTTCGCTCAGCTGCATGCCTCTATTGCATTACTTTTAAGACTTTCTAAGTCATCCTCTTAATATACATTTCTGTTGTTATATTTTATCATTTCCTCTTGTTATCTCATTGGCTATGTTATCTATGTTTTTGATAATGTCAAAGGGGGAGAAATTATATAAAAAATGACTAAGTAAAAAGATAGGCACATGCTTAGGGGGAGCTAATAAATGCTAATGAAATAAATGACTAAGTAGAAGAAAGGCACATGCTTAGGGGGAGAAATTATACAGGCCTTACTCGCATTTGTTTTTAGAAATTGTCATTATCAAAAAGGGGGAGATTGTTAGAGAAAAATATCTAAATGAAATAATCTATTTTGATAAATAACAATTTCGTCAAGAGTCACTAACTTTCTTTGAAGAATTTTATATTCAGGGACTCTTATGAATGGAAACCATGCTGCAAACATTATCAAAAAGCAAAAGAAAAGTCTGTCCGGCTACAAGAATTAAGTACGCATTCAGAGTGAAGTTCGTCCGCCTGGAAAGTTTGTCCGGTTCAATCCTCGTCAAACACATGGGTTGACTAAAGAGCAATAATTAAAGACTGGTACAAAAAGAATCTGCTTAGAAGAGATCGTTTGCTCAAACTGAAGATGAGCTGTCATGCACTTCTTGGTTGATCAGAGCATTAATGACGAAAGAGACAGAATTAAGCGCCATATACCTTGAAGATTCAAATTCTCTGACATTCCTTAATTCAAGCTGCTTTTGCTGAATTAACGGTGAAATCCTCTGCTCATCGTATCTCCTCAACGGCCGAATCCAAATCCTCTGGTCAGAGCATTAATTGCCATATTAGCTGTAATACACTTGCATTAATTGCTGCCTCTGAGAACCAGAAGAAAAAGCATTGCCAGACAATCTCACTCTCTATCAGTTGAAGAAATGTTCTTCACTTTGGCAGACCTCATCAAGCAACAGATGCAGAAGTATCCGTTACTCACAATCAAGCAAATATTCAACGGAACTATTTTTGAAGATCTTCATCAGCTCATCCAGTTCTCATCCTATTGAAGATATAAATAGTGGCCTCTGCATCATTTTCAACTTGGCGACTTACACACTATCAAAGCATTCAAATCCTTCAAGTCAGTTTATAATTTGAACAAGCTTTAGTCAAGAACACTCAGCAACTCTAGATTTTCTATTCTTCTGAGTTTAGTCGCCAACTCATGTGAAACCTCCATAGAGTGAAAACTCTTATTCTTCTCACACAACCTCTTCATAGAATCAAATTAAAAATCATCTCTGAACCTAGAACCTCATAGTTTCTACCCACTCTTTGTGAAGAGATCTTTGTAGAAAACAAACCTTCTTGAAAAAGAACTGGGAGAAGTCCTGCCGAATACTTGAGAGATAAAGGAGAAGTCCTGAGAAAACTTGTAAAGGAGTAGTCCTCAGAATACTGGGAGAAGTCCCCGAGAACACTTGTACTATTCTGTTGAAATAGTGGAAAATCTTGGTATAGCCAAGGATTGGACGTAGCCCTATCGGTTTTGGGGGTGAACCAGGATAAATATCTTGTGTGCTTTACTCTTTAAAGTTCTAAGTATATTTCCGCTGCACTTCTCTTTAAACGTTTTCGAACCTATAACAAGTAATTTGCGAAAAACTTTTCAAAAGTCACACACACAATTCAAACCCCCCCTTTCTTGTGTGATTTTATTACTATCAATATATATATATATATATATATATATATATATATATATATCTTTCGACTCCTCTGATCTATTTTCTAGCTTTGTTAATGATTTACTGCTCTGTTTCTTGCTCTGTTGATTACTTATCGTTTTGGAAAAGAAAGGGTGAGTTTATTTTCAAAGTTTATCCTATAACAGAGGGAAAGGTTTTGCTAATGACAAAGGGGGAGAGATAAAGAAAAATGGAACAAAGGGGGAGAGATAGAGAAAAAGGGATAAAGTTTTTTTTTTCAAAACTATACATGTCTACGTATATAATAGTATTCTCTAAATAAAATTGTCATCATAAAAAAGGGGGAGATTGTTAAGTTCAGAACGTTAAAGGAGAGATTTTTATTGTTAAGTGGGGAGATTGTTAAGTTCAGAACATTTATTTTGATCGATAACAATTTTAATACTTAACTATACATTATGTTTTTCAGGACTATCCCCATCGTCCAATGAATAAATGATGATCTGTCTAGGTCGTTTAGAGATGCATCGTACGCACGTTTATAAAGAAAAGACGCATCGTCCGAAGACTAAAAGAGACGCATTGTTTACAAGCTAAAAGAAGTATCGTCTATGTGGTTGTGGAACATATCGTCCAAAGTAAAGAGTATCGTCTGAAGGCCAAAATGTAACTATCGTCTGAAGGCCAAAATGCAAGTATCGTCTGAAGGCCACAATGCAAGCATCGTCCGAAGGCTTAATGCAATATCGTCCAGAGACTAAAAGTAATGTATCATCCAGAGACTAAAAGTGAAGTATCGTCTAGAGACTAAAAGTAAAGTATCGTCTAGAGACTAAAAGTGAAGTATCGTCCAAAGACTAAAAGTGAAGTATCGTCCACAGGCAAAATTTCAAGTATCGTCCGTTGTGCAATGTCTGCTTACGCCAGTCATTAAACGATACAAGTCCAGTGCTGGAACAGACCAAGTCGTATTTCAAAATGGAAGCCATTGATGATTGAATTTATTGCAGATTCGAAATTCAAGCACAACATTGAATATATCACGCTGGAATTACTCAGTAAAGTCAAAACTATTCAAAGACAAATAGCCGTTGCTGAACGGTCAAATATTAACGGGTGAAACAAGTCAACGACAAGAATTACCATAAAATTGAAGTCGAGCTTACAGTATAAAAGGAGCACTAGAGGTTTCGAAGATGTGATAGAGCAGCACACAACAAGTCTCACAAACAACAATTCTTACACATCTATTCTTTCAAATCCTGTACGGCTTACACTAAGTCTTCCAGAAAAGTTAGCCGAATCGTGAAAAATCAGTGAGAGGGAAAAACTGAGCATAGAGTCATATTTTCGAAAATAGCCTCACCTTATAGAGAAGCTTTTGTTCCATATTCTTTGTTTTACAAAATCTCTAGTAATCGTTTGAGATTCAAATCCATTTACCAATACTTAGAGTATACCGAGCCTAATTGCTTCTACTATTACTCTTTTGAGAAGAGAACCTTCTGTAGAAGAACTTGTTGTAAAGGAGAAGTCCTGCATAGAAGTCCCTGAGAATACTTGTTGATAGGAGAAATCCTGCATAATACTTGTACTATTATGGGTTGAATAGTGAAAATCTTGGTGGAGCCTGGAACTGGACGTAGCCCCATCGTTCAGGGGATGAACCAGGATAATTTTGCGTGTGCTTTACTGTTTTATTGCTTTACTGTTTGCATCATTTAGCTATAACTTGTTTAATTCCGCTACTTACTCTATCGTTCACTGTTAGTGTTCTCAAACTTACAAAAGAGTTTTGAAAATCATATAATTGTTTTAGAAAAACATGTTTTTATAAGCACACGATTCAACCCCCCTTCTTGTGTTGGCCCTTATTTTATCATGTATAGTGTCTGAAGATTGCAATTGCATACTATTTCTTGTGTTGGACTCTACTTAGGTTACCTTGAGGAGGAACTCAATGGACCCAAGGAGAGACCCTGATCGAAGTGCAAACCCAAGCGTAGACGGACTGGCGCAAGCTATGCCAGATGTGGTCTATGCCATGATGCAACAAGCGGCTGCTGCGGATGCGCAGGTGATAACGTCCATTTTTATGTATATCTGGATATTATTTTACATACCTGTGTGACTTGTGTGCTTCCATTTATATCATTTTAATCCCCAATTGGTTAGTTTAGTAATTATTTAGATCTAGGTTAGGTTTTATGGAAATTTCAATTCTAAACCCAACTTTCTCAACTTTTTGATGCACGACGTTAAAAGTTGTCCAACCAAAATTGCAATTATGCATTCATTAACCGTTGGATCGGGCTATTATTTGATATTTGGTTCACAACACATGGAAATTTAATTTGAACGGTTGGATCAGGAAGATATTAAAGTTTGTGGTGAGAAAATGAAGGTTTTGGGGATTCTGCCCAAAAGGCGCTAAGCCCCCTTTCTAGGGCGCTAAGCCCCTTTTTGATAGCAAGGAAACCCAACCTTGAAGGTACAAGGGGATGAGCGCCCTATACGTAAAAAATGGTATAAAAGTCAGTTTGAAAGGGTTTTTAGCAGATCTTATCACTTCAAAAACTCAGAAAACACTAAAGAGACAAAGGGAAAGGCTTAAGAGGCTGAAGACGAGGCTTGGGTGCCGAATTCGACGACGAGGCACCGCGAAGTCTTCAGTTATTCCCTTCTTCATGATTGTAACGTTGTCCATGAAGATGTATAACTAATCTTTCTTTTGCTGGGATTCAATGTAGTTGTTTGATACTTATGTATTCTATGCGATTCTCCTTAATATAAAGCATGTTCCTTTGCAATGATTTAGTGGTTTTATCTTGATCTTCACGTTATAACTTAGATTGATCGCCTATGATATGTTGCTTGATTCGACTTGTGAGCGTTTTGCTACAATGTTTTGAGTCCGAACTAGAGTTAATCACCTACTTAGTAATCTTAGAGTTAGGTTTGGTAATCACTTAAACAACTAAACTTCATGATAATATTTTTTTTAATAATGTGAGACATCAATATTTAGAATTAGAAAGTTATTGCTATCCACTCATGCGAGACATTGATGAAGTAAAGTTGAACTGGTGTAGATGAATCATATGCTTAGGCTTGGTTTTTACTAAAATTCAAAAAGGTCAATCAATAAAGTCAAATCCCAGCAAGCTTATAATCCTTGTTGTATCTCTGTCATTTTATTTGCTCTCTTTATATTTTCATGTACAAACAAATAACTATAATCTCATGAAACTGTCATTTAAGTTTGTTAGCTATTGAACGACATAAATATTATACATCTCAGAGAACGAAAAAACTCGTATCTTCTTATTACGATTAAATCTTAAGGATTTAATTCTAGAACAGTACAAATCAAGGAAAAAACCTTTATCAATTTTGGTGTTGTTGCTGGAGAGGTGTGCCAATACTAATTACATCACAATAGTTTCCGTTCATGAATGATTGTGAATATTCTGTACAATTTCTGTTTTCTATTTTTTCCTCGTTGTTACTAATCTCTTGTGTTAGCTTGTGTTTTCTTACTCAATCAATCAGCTAGCTAAAGTGAAAAGAGCAACAAGAAGCTTCTACATCACCAAATTCCAAAAATGCAACAACCATCCTTAAGAGACCAAGTGCCTGTTTGATTACAGTTTTTAAAAACTGAAAAATTTAAAAACATGCTCGGCACAACTTGTTTTTTAAAACTGTTTTTAAACACAGTTCTTGTTTTCAGTTCTAAAAACTAAAATATCAGAACAGTTAAAAGGTGTTTTTAGTTTTCAAATTTCAATTTTTAAATGCTAGAAAACGTCTCATTCAACAGTTTTTTTTGAGAAAATAGTTTTCAAAAATAGCTTCTAAAAAAGACAGTTTTCAAAAACGGCAATCAAACATTCCCAAACAGTCCCTTAATAATGTGGTATGATTTCTGTTTAGATACATACACATTTTACTGGTTCTTATCTTAAGGCTTAAGAGGCCAATAAGATGATTGAAAGTCCATAGCTCCTCGACCAACTTGACCAGTGAATTACTGAATTACTGAAGTAGAGATATGTTGCATCCTATTATCAATGAATTACTTTCTTACATTCAAGATATGATAGTATTATTCAATTCAAATAGTTGCATCAACAGCGGAAGTACTTTTCACACAACCATACCTCTAAGTTAGAGCAATAAACATTCCTCACATCACATTTAAAGGAACAAACATGTCTTTAACAATACCCTTGTCTATTGTGCAGATATAGTGTAAAGGGTCTTGAGTATTACAACGTCCTTGTTAGACACACAAATTAGAAACAATCATCCACTTTTTTCCCTCTGCAGTTTTTCGTTTTCTCCACACTTTAGTTAGGGGAGACCGAAGAGTAACAATGGTTGTTGAACAACTTTCATTATCATCAAGTTGAAATAGCTATGTACATGACTAACCTGCAATTAAAGAATTTTGAGTAAGCTTGTTGTGAAGGAGTTGAATTGCTTCCGGCTCCTTGATCTTTGTTTCAAAGCTTTCGTTGACATATCTCCATGAAAACATACCATCTAACTCACTAAAGTTAGCATCTTGGCTTCTCACTCCCATATTCCCCTTTAGCTTGAACTTAAAAATATGCATATTGCAAATCCATCTTGTCAACTTGGAGATGAGATTATTCAAACAGCAACAACAAAAGTCTCTTCCCATTAAGTGAGGTCGGCTATGTGGATTACGCTACGTCACTCGATAAAAAACCAAATTATTAGAGATATCATTGATAATGAGATCATTTTTAACAATATCTTCCCAAATTCTTTTTTGCCTCCCTCTACTCCTCCTCACAAGACTAAACATCGAACCAGCATTCACTGCTATAGACTAAACATCGAACCAGCATTCACTGCTATAGAATACACACATTTCCCTTCAATATCCTCTCTAGCAACACCCAGCAATAGGAAGAAATAACTCTCTCCCAGGGGAATTTGGCAGGTGACTCAGATCTTCATTCGCTTTATCATGTAGGGTTTTCTGCGCGTAGAAGATCATGTAACATTGCGAAGCTCTGACTGTTGCCTCATCAACCTCTGTTATCCAAGCATCATCACATCTGTACCATTGTTTCCTCAAACGCACAAAACTAACATAATGGCCAGACTCAAGCGTCCCTGAATGACTGACCACCGCAAAAATATCAAACTCAGAAAACATGTCCGATTCATCACCCCCGAAAGCAAAAATTCTATTTCCATATCTAGCTCTGAGGATTGAAGAGGACATATATGGTGTCATGTCCAAGGAAAATGGAAAATGTAGGTAGCGATCTATCTTTCTTGACGACTTCTTCACAAAAGAGTGCTCGAATCGTTTCACATGCAAGCTAAGTACCAAAGGGAGCTTTCTGATAGACATTTGTTTCAATGAGTTCTGTCTTTGCTGACAATTTTGGCAGTAAAGTTTCTGGTCTGACCCCAACTTCTCTGGCTTAGTGAACAAATCCAAACAACCCAAAAGCGTAGACATGCTTCCTTCCTCATTCCGTTTCGTAAGCTTTTTACCCTTTTCATTTAGAGAGACATTGGTGTCCAAGTTAAGTGAAATGTCCAAACAAGGGTCATAGGTTGTTGAGGTGAATCCACAGGCCATACAGGTAACATCTGATCTCAATAGCCCATAAAACACTCTATGAGCAACGCACTGGCAGTCTCCATTACCTGTAAAAAACAATAATCACGCACCATGTATTTGGGTAAAACATAACTGAGTGTGTTTGATTATCCATTAAATTGGATGTGAATGTAAATGTGCTTTTCCCCAATCCAACAACAACTTTGCTCAGTTGGAAAAACTGTCTTGAAAAACTAAATATACTGAATGTGCTTTCAACAGAAAAACAAACACACTGAGTAATTTGACACTACTACATTTTCTTAGATGTTTCTTTATTTTTCATATACACAATGCTTCCCAGACAGCAAGAAGTTTGGAATGAATGTTGATGTTAAAATTGTTAATGTCTTCATATTAAACTAAACCTTCCAGCCAGTTATATCACCATGTTTTTACTTTTTGGATATAGTACAACATTATGAAGTTAACTACGGTTACAACATAGAAAGTTACATCACATGAGACAGCAAAAGTTGAATGAAACTGCCAAATCTCAGCATCTAAATACCTCTGCTTCCATTCCTTGTTTTTCCCTCTTTCTCATGGATTGCATCTAACATTGAAATGAAAAACTCGTGAGCATCCTGCTGCTCGTAACTCGCTAAATTTGCTGAGTGCTGCCACCAGCTTGAAACAAAAACAAAAAGTTTCACCATTCAAAAGAAACAGTAGTTTGAGGACCAAAGCAACATAATGGGTCCAGAATCCAAAGTCATAAAATTTTATCAATTGAAGTTACTCCAGCTAACTTGCAACTAGATTTATGCAAAACAGATCATCAACTTCAAACTTATAATGAAAAATCATCAAGTTAGAGCTGACAACATATGTGATTTTGTCACAGGAGAACATGCTACTTTGCCACTCCAATCGGTCCAAATGGTGTAATTTCATAATCATAACAATTGACTACCTCAGAGAATCAATGAGTTTCCCCTGCTCTATACTTAAACAAATTCATCTCCAGCTAGTTGAATATCAGAATACTCAAAATTATACAATTTCACAAACAAAGTAATTTATTTTATCAGAAAACTTATAAGCACCATAAAAGAATTTATAAAGCTGAGACAGATCAGATACTTATTCCTAGAACTTGAGTTAGTCCTAACTCTACCTCAAAAACTAGCTTAGAGGTGAGAGTTGTTCTACCATTTATAAAGACTATTTTGTCATATTACCCGTCAATGTGGGGCTTTAACACATCCCATGGCTGGACATTTGAGGCGTGAGATTTGGGATTTGCACGAATGAACATATGCAGATGGCTCATTATGGGTGGTCTCCAATAAACAATCTATCCTATAAGGATTATTTCGATCATATCTCTAGTCAATAGTCAATGTGGGAGTTCTCAACACTTATGATAAATGTCAGCCACTTTTTCACGAGACAAAATGCTAAGTGCATGTTTGAAACTCGTTCGAAATCCACATTGAAGTCAAAGTCATGGTAGACAGAAGCAAAACTCAGAAAAATTGCTTCTGTCCACCAGCGTCATCCGACGAGTTTCCAAATATGCACAAATATCAAAGAGTATGTCCATGACATAAAAGAACAATGGCAGACCTGTAGAGAAACTGAGCAGGGCTATAAGGATTTCGATCACCCGAATACACGGCAGAAAAAATAGCATTGATATCACAAAGCAAACACACTCGATCCGCGGTTCTCTTCGGACAAGCATCCAAACGGTGTCCACCACTCAAGAAATAGTTCCTGAAAGGAGGTGCATGTAGCAATGCTTGCAGAACAGAATTCATGAAGCAAGTACTACCCAGATTGTTCAACCCCCTCAACCCCACAGGATAACACGATTTAGCCCTCAGATCTTGGGTTGGAAATCTGAACTTAGACTTCTGCAAATCCAATCCAATCCCAGAAACCAATCTCCTCCTTTTGATCAATCTCTGCCCAATGCTCTCATTCCCAGCAGCCACTGAGTGTTTAGACATCACAATTTGGTCAAAATCAGGGTCATACAATTGATCACGGCACAACCCACAATGAAGTTCAGCCCTATCGATATCCACAAACACAGTGTGACCAGTTTCGGATTGTGGGTGCAAAAGGGTATGATCCAAACAAGAGAATGAAGAGCAAATAAGACATAAAAAGAACCTTCCTTCACACCCATTACAGGAACTGCATCTGGGTATCGTTGTATTGGGTTTCTTGACACTGGTCCTTCCAATTGGAGAGGTCACAAGGAGCTTTTGGATGGCTTTGTAGCCATTGAACCCATGCTTGAGCTTGTAATCGACAAGATGGTTGCAGGGTTCTGGGTTTGTGTATGAGGAAGGGTTTCTTTGGAACATGACGCTGAAAATTGTAAGAAAACTGATTGAATGCTACAAAACAACAGGATGTGATTGTTGCAGAAACTTCAAGTGCTGTTCTTTGAATAATGACGTGATCGGAAAGAAGGAATGAAGATGAAAAACAGGGCAAAACACGATTGAAATGTGGAAAAAATGGTGTAGAGTGTAGACTTTCACTTTTGATTAGTTATTGGCTTTGACAAGGGAAGAAGATGGATCATGATTCATCATAAAAAAAGAAGAAAAACTAGGCATGCTTCAATCAATGAATAGATTCGACTTTCTAGCTTTATCAAGTCTAGAGAGAAGATACCAAATGAAATTAGCTTTCACTTTTCTATTAGAAACGCAAAAATAAAAATGAAAAAATAAATAAATAAACCGACTCAGTAAACTCAATTATTTATTTATGTAACAAAAAAACCCTCAATTATTTATTGGTCATAATAATAATAATTACTAAAAATAATATAATATAGAGGAGGGGTCCTTGAATTGGATCAGGATCCTGTGTGCGATAAGCAGGATCATGTAAGATTTCATATGATTATTGAAATTTTATTGGTACATTTTTCTTTGTATATTTATTTATTTATTGGAGCCTAAATATTCATAAATTGATAATACATCCAAAATGCCAAATTGTTATATGTTAATGTCACGAGGATGATAAGCATAGCATTAAATAAAATTTCTGATTTCTTAATTTTTAGTGAGAATGAGATCAGGTTGTACAATGTAAAAGTTTATTTAATAGTAAAAATGTAAAAACAAAATGTGGTTTATATGTTATTTTTAATAGTATTAGAATTAGAATAGTGCCTAGAAAAATATGAGAACAGGAATAGGATATGTAATTCGAGAGGAATCTGGAAGTTGAGCACTTGTCGGCGAAGGTGATATAGATAGTTAAGTTGCGTGTCTCTGCTGCCTAGTCTTCTTGGTCTCTAGGGTTGAAATTTCTTGGTCACCGATTTGTGGGCGATTTGTTTCTCTGTTTTTAGTGATGCAGCTCTATGGGCTTTTGTTGGTATTTGGGTTAGCTTTAAGGGCTAACTAAGTGCACCACCTAGTTGGGAAGCACTAAACCCTAGAGAGTTTTCTGTAGAAGGGAGTTAAATTTCCCAACTCCATCACTTAATTTCTCACCCTACATTAATGTAGTAAAATGGTGCGCTGTGTTTGATTCGCATCTAGTCATGGCCTGCACCTGGAGAGCCCGTGCTTGTTTCGTGATTTTTTGTTGCAGTTCCTGTCCAGCCATGATGCAAGTGCAGTGGAGTTGTTCCTTACGCTGTCGTATGTTATTTGGGAGGCGAGAAGTCGTTGTGTTTTTCAATGGAATAGCCTTTGATTGTGGCTCTATACTTCACCGCACTTCTGCCCTCTAATCCCTTCCTCGGATTGATGATGTGGTTCGTCATCCTTTGGAGGAGCTGGCCACTTCTTGGCAACGTCCTGTTGTGGGGTGGATCAAGGTGAATGTTTATGCGTCGGTTAGCTTGGATCGTGTAGTTGGGTTTGGCATGGTGGCTCGTGACAGAGAGCAGGACGTGTTGGCGTCCGCGACAACTTATCCCATCCAGATTCAGTCTTCTAGCCTGGCTGAAGCTCGTGCTCTTCATTGGGTCATGTCTCTTGTTGTGGAGCTTGGATTCCGTCATGTCTGCTTCGAGACGGACTTTTTACAACTGTTCTAGTGGTACAAGTTGTAAGACCACGTTTTAAATAAGGAAGTTTTAATTAAATAAATACTTTATTGTGCTCCTCTTGTAACAAAAAAAAATAAAAATAAATACTTTTATTAATTGTAATAAATAATTATATGCCTTAGACGTTAGATGTATTAATATTATCTTTGATGACGCGGAATATTAGACTCATTTTAAAGAGCGAAAAATATTATGCTCAACGGCGCATCGTTTTACTTCATATTGGGAACGAAACGAGAATGGTGACGGAATATATATATATATATATATATATATATATATATATATATATATATATATAGGGGGCGTATCAAGTGAGAGCAATGTTTATTGTGAGAGATGAGAGCGTTGAGTCATGGCCGTATAACCATTCATGAGCGGTTGAGATTAAAAGTGGTTTAGTTGTCACATGACTTTTTAAAGTCACATGCCATTTTATTTTAATCTTGACCTTTCATGGTAGATCTAATGCTCAAGATCTAATGCTCTTATCTCTCGTAATAAACATCGCTCTCACTTGATACGCTCTCTCTCTCTATATATATATGCGTGAATATATATAAAAATATATGCGTGTTTTTGCTTTTATCTAATTGTACTATTGTTGTTTAATGAATGGTTTAATTAAATTTAAAATGTACTTTAAGACTTAAGTTAGCTGTTTTGTCATTTAGCTAACTTTTAATAAAGTGCTGAAAGTGACGTTTTTGCCTAAAATGGATTAAACAAGGGTTGTTGGAAGAAAAACTAATCTTCACCCTACCTCTTGTGGCACAATTCGAACCACATTAGTAATAAGCACATGATTGCTTTGTGTAAGACCCTCGTTTTCTAATATTTATGATTAGGTCCTTGGAGTATGTTACACTTTGCAGCTTGGTCCTTTTGATTTCTATTGGATTTGATGGTGTTAAGTTGTGTTTTTATTTTATCAAGTTTGAGTATCGTTTAGTCCTGGTCGTAATTGTATCGTTTACAGCTTCATTACTTGCGAAACTAACGTTCGCTATCACATGAGAATGTATCGTCCGCAGCATGTGTGAAAGTATCGTTTAAGAGGTATCGTCTACAACATGTGAGATAGTAGCGTCTGGGAAGTATCGTCTGATAAAGTAAAGACAACACAAGAAAGGGGGTTTGAATTGTGTGTGTGATTTTAAAATTTATTTTCAAAATCAATATTAGTTTGAAAACGCTTATCAGATGATAGCAGTGGAATTTAAAAGCGTGAATAATAAAACTAATAACACACAGAGATTTATCCTGGTTCACCCCCAGAACGATAGGGCTACGTCCAGTCCTTGGCTTAACCAAGATTTTAATAGCAAGTATTCACACGAGAATTATCCAGAAAATACTAGTATTCGAAGGACTTCCCCTTTCAAGTATTCCCACAGGACTTCTTCAGAGTATTCTCAGGGACTTCTCCTAAACACGTATTATACAGGACATCTCTGTTTACTCTGATTTTTGGCAAACAAATAAAATCAGGTAAAGCCACAAGAAAATTCAATGTTGATAAAGATGTTGGATTCCGATCATCTTAAGGGCTCTGGGATATGGAAACTCTCTAGTGCGTGAAACATGAAATGGAGTGGATGAAGGGGTATTCGTCGAAAGTGGTTCGACCGAATTAGATAAACAGTGTTTAAAAGAAAGATTAAAGGTAAAAAATGCTTCAAAGCAATAAAAATGTAAAGTAAAAATAAAGGTAAAACTGCATTTAATTGAAAGTGCAAGAAAACATAAAGAGTTTTGCATGAAATTTAAAAGGTGGTCAGTCGAACTCGCTCAGTCACTCACGTTTGACTAGTTTTTGTTGCTCTGCGTCAGGGTTGCTTGGAATTATGGCGTTAGGGATTGAGAATTCACGTTTATGGACGTGTTGCGAATGGGATGAAAGACCCCGGATTTGTGCCCAGCTTCTTCTATTTATAGGTTGATTCTTAAACTGCTTGCAACGGTTGAATCTTCTGAGCTTGACGCGTGTCCTATGCCCGTTCCTTTGCTCTCCATGTGTCCTGCTTGATTAATTGTGTAAAACCCTCAAGTTTGAGTAATTATACTTTGGTCCTTGGAGATTTTATAATTAGATTTTGGTCCTTTAAGTTTGGATATTTGTGTTTTAGTCCTTGGACTAGGCAAAACTGTTTTGGATTTTAGCATTTAAGAGCTTTTAAGGATGCCTTGGAATTCGAATTCAAATTGGGAACATGATGGTTTGGCTTGGAGGAATATAGAGAATGTTTTGTTAGAGTTGTAACAATAAGCGCCTTAGTTTAGTGGTGGAGACTTAAGCAATTGATTGGAATGTTATGTGTTCGAATCCTAGTGAGGTAGGTTTTAGTTTTTATTAAGATTTTCGTGTAGCTTATTATGTTTAGGATTTAATTTGAATTCTAAAATGTTAATGAGTATTAAGAGCCTGACTTAATGGAGATTGATGAGCATTAATAGGTGTTAATGGGTGATAATTCTGAGTTATGGAGGTGAGAGGGCAGCTAATATTCCCCTTAAGAGCTGAATAATTCATGCTCCTCCTTCCCTCTCTCTTTTCATTTTGCTTCTTCTCCCTTTTTCTGAAACCTTACGACATAGCGGCGGAATCGATGGAGCCGGAATGCGATGATCCGTTGGGGAAAGAGGTGGAAAGGATTCAGAGAGCCATTCAACAAGTGGAGAAGGACTTCGTAGAGAAGGAGGCGAGGTTGAGGGCTGAGTATGAGAAAGAGTTGGAAGAACTCTGCAAGAAATACGGTGTAGATTACCAAATGATCAATGTTGGTTTTCCTTTCTTCTCTTTGATATATTGTTTTAAGTTTTTGGTAAAGGTTAGGATTCTATTTATTCATGGTATCAGGAGTGTTTTATAATGGGTTTAGAGTAATAGAGAAGTTGGTTTACGAAAAATAGGATTTGGAATTGCTTTTCGGGTGAAAAACATGGTTTTTAGGGTTTCTGGCAGGGAGCCACCGCTTGAGCGTTGGACTCCTAATGTCTGGGAGTTGTGGTTCTACCTAGTTCGTGTTGCCAGATAGGGACCCAACGCTTGAGCGTTGGAACCCAACGCTTGGGCGGTAGGCCCCTGACAGCAAGTTGTTGTTTAGCTTGATTTGGGTTTAAATCTTGTGGAGTTGTTTTCTGGTCTTTTCCTTGGTTGTTGATGATTGTGGACATTTTTTATCATGATAGGTTGGAGGACAAGACCAAGCAAATGAGTAAAAGGTAAGGGTAACTCTGGCTCTAGATAGAGTCAATTGTGCTTTATATATGATTTTGCTGTTGGAAATTGCTTTGTTTTTATTAAGATTTTTGTGTAGCTTATTATGTTTAGGATTTAAATTTGAATTTTGAAATGTTAATGAGTATTAAGAGCCTTAATGGAGCCTTAAGGTGTTGTCTGGTAGTTAATGAAGTTTAATGAGTTGTCTGGTGACTTAATGGAGATTGATGAGCATTAATAGGTGTTAATTGGTGATAATTCTGAGTTATGGAGGTGAGAGGGAAGCTATTATTCCCCTTAAGAGCTGAATAATTCAGGCTCCTCCTTCCCTCTCTCTTTTCATTTTGCTTCTTCTCCCTTTTTCTGAAACCTTACGACATAGCGGCGGAATCGATGGAGCCGGAATGCGATGATCCGTTGGGGAGAGAGGTGGAAAGGATTCAGAGAGCCATTCAAAAAGTGGAGAAGGACTTCGTAGAGAAGGAGGCGAGGTTGATGGCTGAGTATGAGAAACAGTTGGAAGAACTCTACAAGAAATACGATGTAGATTACCAAATGATCAAGGTTGGTGTTCCTTTCTTCTCTTTTATATTTTGTTTTGAGTTTTTAGGAAATGTTAGGATTCTATTTATTCATGGTATCAAGAGTGTTTTATAATGGGTTTTGAGTAATAGAGAAATTGGTTTTCAAAAAATAGGATTTGGAATTGATTTTCGGGTGAAAAACATGGTTTTTAGGGTTTTTGGCAGGGAGCCAATGCTTGAGCTCTGGACTCCTAATGCCTGGGCATTGCGGTTCTTCCCAGTTCGTGTTGCTAGACAGGGACGCAACGCTTGGGCGCTAGGCCCCTGACAGCAAGTTGTTGTTTTGCTTGATTTGGGTTTAAATCTTGTGGAGTTGTTTTCTGGTCCTTTCCTTGGTTGTTGATGATTGTGGACATGTTTTATCATGATAGGTTGGAGGACAAGACCAAGCTAAGGAGTAAAAGGTAAGGATAACTCTGGGTCTAGATAGAGTCAGTTGTGCTTTATATTGTCGATGACAGTTTGAGGGGGTATACCTATTCTTCCAATACCAAGTATCTTTCCTTTTTGATTATTTCCATATGTGACAAATCCTTTTTCTCTAGGTATAAGAAATGAGAACTTTGTTTTGTCTCCTGTCATGTGTGATGAGCAGCCACTATCAAGATACCATAAGTCCTTTGCTGCTTTCATGTACACCTACATGACAAAGTTCAAACATGGGGATTAGGAACCCAATTTGCTTTGGGTCCTTCTAAGTTAGTGTTCTTCGTAACCCATATATATTCCCTGTTTGGTACTCCAACATTCTTGTAATAACATCTTCTAGGGGTATGTCCTATTTTGTTACAATAAGTACATGAATATTGGTTGTAACTTGATGTTTGCCTAGGAGAAGGATTTATCTTCTTAGGAGGTCTATGGTAGTTACTTTTCCTATTGTTCATACTCCTAAAAGAACTAGTCTTAGTATTTTCAGAAGACCCTTCCACTTTGTTTGGTTTTACAAACATAGTTTTCTTAACTTCTTTTGTCATTGGATGAGATGTATTTCCTAGTCCAAACTTACTGTTTGAGTGTCTTTGCACACTTAGAATATCATCTAACTTTTGTTTACCTGTGTTGAAGTTATGAACCCTTTGTTGAAGATTATCTATCTTTTCTTCTAAAGAACTACACTTAGTGCACTCATGTGAAATATCTAACTTAGATTTCACTATGTCTAATTCCTCTTGTAAATTTCTACACTTATTTTCTAAAGATGAGATTAAATCATTCTGCTTAGTACTAACTTTAGAGAAACTTTGACATAATTTAAACACATTCTCTATAGCATATTTTAAATCATGAAATGAAATAGAGTTATCACTAACCTAGATATCCTCAGTATCTGAATCATGTGAGGCCATTAATGAAACTTGTGCTTCTTCTTTGTCAGAATCTGATGATGAACTTACTTCATTTTCATCCCATGCCAAGTATGCTCTTAGTGTGGGTTGATCCTTCTTTTCAAATTTGTCCTTCAGACCGTGTTTCTTCTTTTGAAGATTTGGACATTCTAACTTGATGTGTCCAGGTTTTCCACATTCGAAGCATGTGATCTTTTTAGAAGAGGAGGATTCATTATTCCTTTGGAAAGATCTGTTATTGTTAAATTTCATACCTTTTCTTTTGAGAAACTTTCCAAAGTTCTTCACTAGAAGATTCATATTCCCATTTTCTTCATCTTCAGAATCTGCATCATAATCATCTTTGATGCTTTCCTTTGCCTTTAGGGAAATGGATCGATATTTATTCTTATGTTGTTCATGTTCCTCCAAACGATTCAATTCCAACTCGTGTTCTTGGAGTTTTCCAAAGAGAGTTGCAAGAGTCATATTAGACAAACTCTTCTTCTCTGAAATCATCGTAACCTTTGGTTTCCATGCTCTTGTAAGTGATCTTAGGAATTTCATGTTCAAGTCACTGTTTGAAAACTGTTTACCAAGAACAATCAAATGGTTAGTCAAATGAGAGAATCGTTTTTGCATATCCAATACCTTTTCTCCTGGAAGCATTCTGAACATTTCATATTCTTGAGATAGGGTATTGATTTTTTATCTCTTGACTTCATCTGTTCCTTCATGAGTTACCATCAAAGTATCCCATATTTCTTTCGATGTTGTGCATGTTGGAACTCTGAAAAACTCATCCATGCCAAGAGCAGATGTAAGGATATTCATTCCTTTGAGATCATATTGACCTTCTTCTTTTCTTCTTCACTCCATGTGTTTTCTGGTTTTGGTTGTCTGCTATCTCCCACTTCATTCATAGGTACAAACGGACCTTCTTCAATGGCTTTCCATATTTCCACGTCTAATGACTTTATAAAGATTTTCATCTTGATCTTCCAGAAGTCATAGTGGTCTCCATTGAAGTATGGTGGTCTGTTTATGTTGAATCCTTCATTGGTTCCATGACTGGAAGAGGATGCCATCTTTTCCCGGATATTAGGACTGTCTTACCTAAACTTACGCTCTGATACCAATTGTTAGTCTAGATAGCAACCTGAGAAGGGGGGGGGGGTGAATCAGGTTTACCCGATTTTCGCCTTGATGCCTTCTTACTTTCAAGATGAATATAAATACAAACGATTGCAGTGGAAATAAGCGTTGCTTGAAAGTAAAGATGAAGGGTAGAAGAATTCACACACAGAATTTTATCCTGGTTCACCTTCTATCCACCGAAGGCTACGTCCAGTCCCTCAAGAAAACCCCTTGAGGATTTTTCCACTATTGATAAAAATCTCTTACAAGTTCTTACACCAAGTACCTTAAGAATTTCTATCAACCACCTGTGAAAGTACACCACTTTCAACAGCCCCTGAAAGCACACCACTTTCAGTCCCTGAAAGTACACCACTTTCAGACCCTGAAGGCAAACCACCTTCAGTCCTTGAAGGCTAAACCACCTTCAATCCACACCCTGAAAGTACACCACTTTCAGTAACAACAACCCTTCACCGAGATCCACGGTGAATACTCAATCTACCAGAAAGAGATGAAGAAGAGTTTACAATATGACTGTATCAATCCTTTAACATACAATCGGATTGATCATGAGAATTATGCTTTAAAGCTCTTAAGCATAATAAGATTCTGAGTTCCTCAAGATATGAACAACTAGAGTGTTCTTTTAACAATGAAGATCATGAACTCAGAATTTAGGCTCTTTGAAAGTTTAAGTATCAAAAGACTTAATGAAAGAACAATTTTGGCAAAGCTTTGGCCTAATGATGTATTCTCATGTGTTGTTTTGTTTCTGGACTCAAATGGACTTTATATAGGCAAGAGGAACGTCCTTGAACCAATGCAACCTTTCTCAAAAGGTTTGAGACACAATGGTTCATGAAAAGATGCAACTTTTCGCGTATGTAATCGATTACACTAAAAGTCATTGCTGTTTGAATTTCAAATTCAAACATGTAATCGATTACCAGAAAGGTGAAATCGATTACACTCAAGTCCAATATCCAGAACCTTGAACTTTTAAGATCGGCTTGAGATATACTACTTCTTTTAACTTATGAAAACATTAAACTTGATTAGCTTAGATGTTTTAAGGAGCCTTTATGCTTTGAGAAGCCTTTAGAAGCATAACTCACCTAAACTAAGCCTTTTAGGTAGATGTTGAACTATATAGCATTGTTTCCTCTAAGTCTTCTTTTCTTCTTTTTGCCGATGAGTTTGTCGTCATCAAAACCTCAGCCAGGGTTAGGAGCAAGACCTTCTTCACAAATTAAATAAAAGACAAATTTAATTATCCTTTATTTAATTAATTAAATGAAGATTGACGGTTTACTCATGACAATGGAGCAGTTAATAGCCCGCTATGCTAGTAAATAGGCAATGATGAGTATTGGGTTTCCAATGTATTGACCCACATTCCTGAAACGACTGATGTGAACTTAATCATTTTGAATAATTTTTTAGTTCCATCAATCCCATCAAAAACTTTTTCGTTTCCCTCTTCTTTTTTTTATAAATAGAGGTTCTTCACACGCTTCTCCTCTTTACACACCCTTTCAGCTTCATCTTCTTCATTTCTCTGAAAAAAATCTCTTTCCTCATATTTCTAAATTTCCAGAAACTTTGAACTTCAATGGCTTCTGATTCATCAACATGTTCAATGTCCACCCCTTTTGCAAACCAAATCGAAGGTCCTCTACCTTCGGGCACCGTCAGTATGTACTGGAACCTCCTCACGAAGCTGAAAAGCTTGCAATCTAGAAATCTCAGGTACTCATCCATTTTTCTGTCGGAGATGACACTCATGCTTTATTAGGTCCTTATCTTAGCAACCTTCCTGAGAGCTATAATGGTTTTTTCCCTTGTCCTCTTGCTATTGAGAAAATCTTAGCCTTTAGAGATGTGTATGACATCTCATTCTTAGATGACCCTAACAGAGTATTTAGGTCTTCTCCCATGTCCAAAATAGATAGGTTCTTAAATTGGCTTAATAGGGTTGAATCTAAAAAATATGAACACCGGAAGAAATTGGGGATTTTCGACCTAATTCAGCTTTCTAGGTATAGCTTGAGTTATAATTCCCCAATGTTGCTGAGTTCCTTTTTCTTCTGGGAACGTTCGACTAATTCTTTCCACGTTCCATTCGGAATGATTTCGCCTACTTTATTTGATATCGCTGCCATCACTGGTCTTCGACCAATTGGCATAGTTTTCAAAGCTAGCAAAACTCTTCCTTTGAATCTAATTCAACTTCCTCCTCACATGTTTACCTTCAACCCATTTATCATCCAATTCCATCGAAATTCAGATGAAGTTTCTGATGTAGAGCATGTAGCTTTTCTTTGGCTATGGCTCTCAGCTTTTGTCTTCTACACCAAATCCCTTCAACTTCCTAAAAGCTTACTTCCATTAGCAACCCTTCTTCATGAAGGAGTTGATACTTTCATTAGGAGAAGCTGTTTATCATCTCCAAAACCAAACAAATAAAATTTTTGCCCCAACGGGCCCTTTGTGGTTACTACAACTATGGTTGAATGCGATATTCGATCCAAGACTATCTGCAATCTATCCAAAAAACATTTATTCGACCATTGATGGTCCTAGACTTAGCTTCTTCACTCCCAATCTAAAAAGCCGTCTGCGAAAAGGGATTTCAGGAAATTCTTTTCATATTTCCTTGACTTAAAGGACCATACTAAATCAACTGCTCCATTCTGTAGTCGGAACTGCGGTCCCGACTGGTTTACCAGGCCTTTTCCCAGTGAAACTGTTGGACTCAAGTCGAAAGCTTGACTATTTGGGCTGAATTTTTAACTCATAACATCCTTCTCTCTGGATTTACTAAAGAAGAGCATTGCCTTTTTGGTTATCAACCTCAATTGGTAGCTCGGCAATTTGGACTTAGCCAATTTCGACCAACCTCTATCTTCTCAAAATATCAAGCTGTCTTTTTCTTGGAAACTGCCATCGACTCAAATCTTGCAACGAGAGCTCCTGCCTATTGTGACAAGCGTGCTCCAACTTTGACTCCCGTCCATTTAGAACCTTCCTTCTTCTGCACTAAGGCTTTCGACAAATGGTGGGATCAATATTATTCTTCAATCAGTCTCACCATGGCTGAATGTATCGAAAGAATGACTGCTACTTTCTCTGACTTGCAGACTAAAGAACCAAAAAGAAAGACCAGAGGTATTCACATCAAAGAAATTCAATATTTTCAAAAATACTTTGAAACATTTTATTTACCTAATCAAATCGAAAGTACCATTTGGCAGCTAGTTTTGACTTTGAGGGAAAAACTAGAAAAAGTGTTTTCGAAGATTCATTTTCCCCCACACGTAGATAAATATTTATATACTTTAAAATTTCACAAACCAAAATTTCCACCTTTGCCAAATTGTGAAATGGCTTTAGCTATTCCAATTGCACCTCAACCTTCTTGGCTTTTGGTAAATATTTTAAATGTATGTGCTAAGGAAGCAAAACCGCCTCACAAAAGGGTTACTTGGTCTAAACAGTACAATTACAACTACCGCGGCCATATTCACATCGATGAACATTAGGTCAAAGTTCTCGATCATGTAGGCCAAGGTAATTCGAGATAAAAATCTTTTAGATTACTTTCATTTTTTTGATCTTTTACTAAATCGTTGACATTGGTAGCTCGACCTCTTCCACAAAAATAAAAAACTCTTGAAGAAAATGATGAAGACGAGGATGATGATGACCAGAATGACAACACATCATCTAAAACCAATGCTTTGTGCAAAATTTCTGAGGTAAAAATCTTTTGAAGTATTATTTTGCTCATATCACTTCGTGTTCTTTCCTTTAAATATTTTTATGTTGCAGGGTCAAAAGAGGCCTGGACTGAGCAAAACTTCTAAAATTTCCAAGAAACTTAAAGGAAAGGAAGTCACAACTATCTCTCTTACGAGTGATGAAGACAGTTCTGATGAAAATGAGGTATGAATTACTCCTCATTGTGTCTAAATGAATTCTTTTGATCATTAATGATCCTTGATTATTTTTAAATTGAACAGGATGATCAACATATGAGGCAGGAAACTCCAAGTCAAGATGAACTTGAAGTTAATTCACCTCTTCATGATCAAGAAGAACCTCCGATCGCCACTCGTGCTAAGACCATCCCTTCTCTGACTCATGCTTCTCATGATCCTCTTTCGAAGGAGCCAAGTGTAAGTCAGGGATATACTCGAAGTTCTAAAAACTTGAGTCCTGAGAAGAACAACCCTCCATAGGTAAATAATTTTGACTTTATTCTTCTCAAGAATTTACACGCTTTGTCTTCAAAACTAACCCTTTTCTTTTTTAAACAGGGTATACCAATTTCTAAGGCTGTTGTTGTTGAGAGTTCAAGACCCCAAGTAATTGAATCTCCTTTGAATTCTTTCAATTCTTCGAACACTTCTGATTCTTCAAGCAATTTTGATCCTCCTGAACTTCCTTTCTCTATAAAACAACTATTGGGTCATAGTTTGCCTTTAGCTTCTCAACGTCCTGGCTGTCCAATTCTTTACCATTCTCTAGATGCTGATTGGACTGCTTTTCCATCACAGGAAAACTTGGATCAAGAGCCTCAAGAGATTGAAAACGATCCACCAAACAACGTTGCTGAACTTGAAAGGCCAAATATCACTGGGACAACATCCCCTTCAACTGAAACAGCGGAAAATACTTCAAATATTCAAGGCTCTAACCAGACCCACCTTTCTATTGAAGATGTCGAGAAGTTGGCTAAAACTCCCGTGGACTTATTGATGAAGTACATGGAAGCGGAAGTGCTAGCAGCAAATAGCCAAAGTCAACCAGTCCTTGGAGTTGAAATCAACATTCCTGACGATGATATTGAACAAATGTTGACAAGACTAAGGCATTTGGCTTTTGAGCGGGATTTGCTTGAAGATCTGAAAGATCAAACGACTGCTATGGAGATAAAAAGTCTCCTTCAAACATTGGCTGACAAAACTCCGTTGACCAACAACGCGCCATTTTTGAATTTCGGTCTTTTGTGTACGACGTTTCTACTAACTTTGATCAACTTGCTGCTTGTCATCAGAGTTTGAATTCTAACAGAGCAGCGAATCAGTTCATTAAAGGGAAGATTTCACAAATTCAAAACATGATTGCTGAAATTGAACAAGTGGAAAAGCGATCGGTCGACAGGCTTTTGGTACTTGACCAACAATTTGAGAAGATAATGAAAGAGAAGCAAACATTGTTGGAAAAGGCTCCAAAGCTAACTGCTCGAAAGACTGAAGTGGCGAATCAAGAAATTCCAGAGATCAAGGAAAGTATTAGACTTGGCCACATCATTGCAAATGAGGAAAAAACAGCAGCTATGGTTCAAGGAAGAATCGAGAGATTGAAGAGGCAGTTTACTCAAATCAAAGCCAAGCCCCCTTTTTAAATTCTCAGTTGAATTGTAAATCTCAGTTCCTCGAAAAAAATAGCCATGTCAATGGCTTAGTTTGCAAACAATTTTCCATAATTTGATTGTTTGTTCATTAATTTTATTTTCGCGCGATGTTCATAATCGAAATGCCTTAAATCCTAAGTTGGAGATAACATTCTTTGCATTTTGATTAAAATAGATTGCCAAAGCCGATTTTCTCTAATTTGATTGTAATACTGGCTTCGACAATACACACTTTTAATCTAATAAATGACGTGAACAAATGAAACGCCAAATTGACTTTTGGTATATAACTTCATGAAAAGTACATTTACAGACATAATGTAATGATTAAATCATGCCTAACATTAAATTGTTTGAATTTTATGAAGGTAATGACATTGTCTTTTCGATGCCATCACTGAATTCAAAGTAAAAACAAGTACACTTTCATAAGTAGAAGTCAAATTGCATTTCTCTTAACACATTTTTGGCTTCTAAAACCGTTCCATTGTTATATTCGGCTATACGAGCCGAAATTCGAGTACAACTCGCTTATATGGGATCCTCCATGTGCCACTCTCCCGTGGCATCTTCATCTGTATTTCCTCGACTAAAATCTAGTCTTCAGAAAAAACCATGTTCAGGATTGAGCCTGAATGAGCTTGGCATATACTCTCATTTCAGTTCATATGCCAAATCATTATAAGGAGGAATATTGGCAAGTTTCTTGTTGAATGTATTTTTGTTGACTTGGTCACATTTGGCCAAGAAGTAACTTTAATCAGCATTGATGTTTTCAAGAACGCTGTCTTATCTCCAAAGAGATAGCTTTTGGTGAAGAGTTGAAGGAATTGCTCCAACACCATGGATCCACTCCCTACCCAAAAGCAGATTATAATTTGCTTTTGCAGGAACCACTACAAATAACGTGGTTCTTGTTACCGTGCCAACGGTAATCTCAAGTGGAATGACTCCTAATGACTTATTTGTCTTTCCTTCATAGCCAGAAAGTGCCATGTTAAGAGGCTGAATATCTGCCTCGGTTTTGCCTAACTTCTTCATCAGAAACTTAGGCATTAAGTTGATTGCCGCACCACCATCGACCAAAACCTTGTTGATCCCTTTACCTTCAACTCGATCCCAAATGAAGAGTGGCTTCAAGTGTTTCTTCATCTCGAGATCTGGTTTCTTGTAGATTGCATTCTGCTCTTCGACTCCTCCCTTAGTCATTATCTAGTAACACAAAGGATTGTCGTCTTCTTCTTCTTCGACATAATAATCATCTTCATCTTTTGTTACCTCTATGGTTTGGTCGAACTCGACTGGAGAATAGACACTACATTACAAATAATGTCTAAACTCTCGGTATCACTGCCAAAGTTGTCAGTGAGCATGCCCTCTTCCTTAGCAGTTAAGGGTTTAGGAAGTGCAGATTTCAGTGTGAATGGCTTTGCTTCGAGACTTAACTTAGGTTTATATGCTAAGTCCATATAAGGTAAAGTCCTGCTTCAACTAGATTGTCCAGTTTCAAATGAGGACTTGCCTTTTTTACCCATCTATGTCGAAGAGTCTTTTTTTCCAGTGTCTTCGACTACAACCTTCCCTTTTTGAGCAGCGGCTCTCTCTCAAGCGACTTTTCTCTTTCTCTGAAACCTTCTCCACTGGGTTTTAGTCATGGGGTTAGTTACAAAGTAAGTGTTTGGGGCATGGGAGCGATTCTTTGAAGCATGGGAACTCCCATTTCGAAAAGTAGTATGTCCCACTTCAACCTTTGACTTTACAGTAGTTTTTGGTTGAAATGTGGTAACCCAATGGTTGGGTCGAACCCTTGCTGAGGGAATGAAACTTTTCCTCTTGTGAGCTGAAGTATGTTGAAACTTCGACTCAAATAGGTTGTTCGAACCTAAACGTTGAGCAGCAGGAAGTCGATGCCCCAACCTTTTAATCACTGGCTTGCGATTCATCCTCTTAGCCGTTTCCACGGCTTTTGCAGCACTTTGATCAAACAGTAAGCTGCATCTTGTACATAAGGTCACTTCAGAATCTTTATCTTTTCACCTTTGTGATAACCCGATTTCGTATGATGTTTTTAGGGTCTTTTTCTCTTGTTTTTAGTTCATTTTATTACGTCTCATATAGTTTTTATTTCACTTTGTTAGGTTTTTCTCTTTATTTGTGCATTTTCATATTTTTTAGTAACTTTTGTGTTTTTAGTCCTTTTAGTTATGTTTTATTGCATTTTTAGCCCTTGTTAGAGGTTCTGGTCAATTAAGGAATATTTGTGGGGATCTTGGTGCAAATAAATGAAAGAGTGTGGCTGAAGTTAAAGAGGAAGAAGAATCATCAAACCTCCAATGCTTGTTTAACATGTGCCTAATTGAAGAAATTAAAGAAGGAGATGAAAAATCAAGCATTTAGCATGTGCTAAAATGGAGAAATGATGAAGGAAATGGAGGTTTCAGCTGTTAGAAAACATCCATGAAAGCCACAATGAAGCCCCTTAATTGCATTGATGAAAGGAATCAAAAGAGAAGGATAAGAACAAGAAAATGAGGAGTCTGCCGTGCTCCCAACGCCTTAGTGTTGGCACCCCAACGCTCATGCGTTGGCATTCTGTCTGAAACTGGTGAATTAATGTTGTCTCCAACACATGAGCGTTGGAACCTAGCGCTTGAGCGTTGGCTTGCTGTCAGTTTCGCTATAAATTCGGTTTTTGGCTTTTCTTTTGTATCAAGCCCTGGAACCTGAGTTCCTTCCTTTGTAACCTTATTCTTAAAGCTTGTAAAAGGCCTTTGGAGTCCTTGTTTCAGGTTTTGTTCTTTTTATTTCAATTATGTTTTCTTTAGCCATGTTTGGCTAAGCCCTTTTGCACCTGGGTAGTATGTGAATCTTTTCTGAGTTTTGCTCTAAACTCTCTGTTGCTCTATGTGAATAAAGTTGTCTTTTATTGAATCTTTTCCCCATGCTTATTTTACTTGAAGTTGACGCAAGTACTTTGCTTATTTCTGCGCAATGGTAATTGGTAGGAATTAAGGGAAATGAGATTAGATTAATCGGTTTATCCGCCACTTAGGTATAAGGGTGGGAATCAATTGCGATGGCCATAACTAAAGAATTCGTATGCTTCAATTGGGTTAAATAATCACTAAGGTATTAGGGTTGGTAATGTAATTGGAAGTTCTATTTGATTAAGGTATTAACGAGTAGAAATTCTAGGTTAAATCACCATGAAATCGATTTCTAAATTCATATAGTTATCTGATTGTGGAAAGCATAATTTAGTTAAGTGAAGATATTACCCAAGTGCTATTTTTATCATAATTTCTTTTTGTTCTTATTTTATATCTTTTCCCAAAATCAAAACAAATATTTCTTCTCACTTTCTCAAACTTCAAAGAACCGATTTTAAAACACTTATCCCTGAGGAGACGATATCTTTTATACTACTTCGGTAACCACCGTACACTTGCGGTTTGGTCTATCACTTTGCAAATATTCTAGCAAGGTTTCACCAGCTTTTGGATAAACTTCTTGCATCTCTTTATCAAATTCTTTGATCACATTGACCTTAGGTTCAGGAATTTTCGTAATACGTACAGTGCAAATTGCTATAGGTTCCACAAAGTTGGTGTTCTAGACCTGCAACAGATCCGAATCGATCTTCATTGTTGTTTTGTCCTTAGGTTCGAAGATTAACCTCCAGTCTTGAATTGCAGCTTGGACCAAATCCCTGAATTTAGTACATAGGTTAGTCCAATGGCCAAAAAAATTATGATATCTACAATATCTTCGACCTTTCCTTTGATCAAGAGAAGCAACTTTTTGATCAAGAGGAATGTCAATTTGGCCATCTTTGACCAAGATGTCATAGATAGCCTCACATTTCAAAATATCAAAATTGTAAACTTTAACAGGAAATTTTGAATTTCGAGGCACCTCATTATTGGTTGGTCTCCATTTATTAGGCATTAGCATTTTACACACATAAGGTGGACCTCCTTTGAGTTCAGCTAACTGAACATGATGTCACTCGAAATCCTCGTATGGTTCGACACTCATAGGATCGTCTCGACCTATATGTTTGTAAAATGCTAATGCGCACATAAGGCGACTTTTTCTTTCTTAGGCAATTTACTATTTTTCAATTTATCTTGCCTAAGGAACTCAACTTGTTTATTTTTATTGGATAATTGCGCCAAATCTCTTATTTGTGGAGTATCTATCTTTTTCCTGATCGAATAATATAAACCACCAACGGCTAATTCGACCAGCTCGTGTTCAGGAACTTGCATGAAACATTTTGACTTCATGTGCCGGAATGTACCTAAATAATCGTCAATGGATTCCGAAACTTCCCTTTTTACACTTGCTAGTTCTTTGAGGCTGATTTTAGATTCACCTCTAAAGTATTGATTGCGGTAGACTCGTTCCAATTGGTTCCAATTAAAAATTAAATTTGGTGGTAAAGTTGTGAACCAAGTGAAAGCGTTCTTCGTCAAAGAACTAGGAAAATATTTCATCTTTAAATATTCGTTACTTGTTAGATCTCCAGCTTTGACTTGGTATCTAGCAATATGTTCAACAGCGGATTCTTCGACGTCTCCTGAGAACTTAGTAAATTTGGGGACTTTCCATCCCCTTGGAAGTTCAGTTTGAAGAACGATCTCAAGAAATGCTGTAACAAAATGTGGTCAATTAGCATATCCCACATCAAATCCGTGTTGATTTAACAATTGTTGTACTATGTTTGCAACATTCTATTGCCCCCCAAAATTATTCTGCTAAACTCTTTCTATAATATGTTCAGCGTTTTGGTTCCGATTAACCCCTCGTTTCGACCAAGATTACCTTGGTGAATAGGTTCGTTAAGGGGAACTTGTTGATTAGGCTGAATTTCTAACATTTGGGGTTGGTTAAGCGGAGGCGCTTGTCGACCAGCCTGAGCGATTTGTTCGACTATAGGATCCAGTGCGCAAAAAATATCCGCAATTTGACCAAGTTGTGTAGTCAATTGTTGATAGGCAAGTGTAGTGTTTGTAATCATATGATTAAAGACTGTACCAATTTTTTGAGTCAATGTTTTGACTAACTCATGGTTACTATCATCCATTTGTTTCCTAAGTACATTTAGCGTATTTTTATTCAAAGCAAATGGGGATCCATCTAAAATTGAAAGTGGGGGACCCACATTTCTCGACCCAATTGCCCCTGATCCTGATGCTATATATTGATTTCCCGAGGAACCCGTTGAAACCATATTATCATAATACATTGAGGGGTAAGTTCCTACCCCTTGCATCAACGAAAAAGGCATCCCATAAGGGTGACTAACAATATTTTGGGGTTCCTATTATTGTTCCAAGAACCTGGTTGAACAACACCAACAACAGCCTGCGAAATAGCAGGAGTCGTAGGACATGGAATTGGAATTGGGTCCGAAACTTGTGACAAGATTGGCCCTGTTGTGTTTGGATTTAATGCCTAATTAGGATTTAATCCAGCAGGCGCTGAAGGAAACAGTTGAGTCAAATTCTGACCAGTTGAAACCGGTGGTTGAGTTTGACTCGTTGCTGCATTTGTTACTGCCATGTCTGGATTGGAAATGGTTTCCATTCATGGAGGATTAAAACCACCGTTGGTATTAATTGGAGGATCTCCATTGACATTACAACCATTACTAGTTTCAGCATGAGACCCTAAAGATTGGTTTCCTCTAGAACGATTGGTCATACTGACAAATTTACCACTCCGTAATAGCATACACTTTTTTAAATCCTATTGTTTAAGGAATTATTTCTTATGATTTAGAGAATTAAGGAACTGGGGAAGATTTCTAATGAAAATATATCCCTTTTGTCCCACTGGGCGTGCCAATTTGTCTCCTCAGATTTTTGGTAAACAAATAGAATCAGGTAAGACGACATGAAAATCCAAATGTTGATAAAGAGGCTGGATTCTGATCCTCTTACGGGCTCTGGGATATGGAAACTCTCTAGTGCATGAAATGTGAAATGGAGTGGATGAAGGGGTATTCGTTGAAAGTGGTTCGACTGAATTGGATATACAATGTTTAAAAGAAAGATTAAAGGTAAAAAATGATTCAAAACAATAAAAAGGTAAAGTAAAAAGAAAGGTAAAACTGCATTGAATAGAAAGTGCAGGAAAACATAAAGAAGTTTGCATGAAATTTAAAAGGTGGTCAGTCGAACTCACCCAGTCACTCACGTTTGACTCGTTCCTGTTGCTCTGCGTCATGGTTGCTTGGACTTATGGCGTTAGGAGTTGAGAACTAATTTTTATGGATGTGTAGCGAATGGGATGAAAGACCCCAAATTTGTGCCCAACTTCTATTTATAGGATGATTCTTCAAATGCTTGCAACGGTCGAATCTTCTGAGCCTGATGCGTGTCTTATGCCCGTTTCTTTGCTCTCCATGTGTCCTACTTGATTAATTGCCTATAACTTCCGTCAAAATACAACCCTATGCACATCAAGGCTTTAGTCGAAAACAAGTTTAACAGTTTCCTATTTTAAGATCTTATCTTCAACACAAATTTGACTTCGACTCAGCATGCTGTCTTAGTCGAATACTGGAAACTGTCTTGTTAGCCTTTGCTAAATATCTTTCATTCTGGTCAAAATCATTCCATTGTGTACTCTTCGACCAAACTATGACTTAGGAAAAATTCCAAGCTAACAGTCTCCTAAACAAAGATAAATATCTTCTACAAATAAATCTCTTCTTACCAGAGGGATAATAGAAATTGTAAGCACTATGAACTCTAAGTGTTTAAAGGTGTTTTACACTATAGTGAACACTTGAGTTTCTTAAAATAGATGATATGGAAATTAGTTCTCTGTTTGAAGTGTGAAAAGGATGATAGACTTGAGTCTAAGAAGTTTTCACACTAAGGCGGACGACTGAACTCAGAAGAGTATGATACTAGTTTTCTGAGTAAGGTTCAGAGCTTGATTCCAAGAAAGACTTTGAATGCTTGAGATTATGTTCGTTGTAATTCTCCAAGTTCTTCAAAGATTCAAGTCCTCTATTTATATCTTCAATAGGATATACGTTGATAAAGATGATGAAGTTCCATTGAGTATCGTCTTCTCTGTTGCTCCAACAAATACTTCAGTCAAGCTTCCAAAGCATTAAATGCAAAACTGATACGCAATTAATGCAGCATTTAATGCGGCTGATTCTATCGTCCGCTCTTCTCTGTTATGTTTCCTTAAATAGTGTTGTGCAATTAGTGTAGAGGAAAACAACATAGTGTATCTTCTATTCTTATCAACGAGATTTGATTTTAACCGTTGAGGTTGTGCGATGTTCAGAAAAGAGAGTCGTTGACTCTGAAAAGTGTATCATGAAGTACGGAATGTTCAGAGACTAGGCAGATACTAGGAATATTTCTTCATTAAATATGTCCTTTGTTTGTTCTATTGAAACAATGCTTCATTGAAGAGTGAAGACGATGAAATCCTTCTTCTGCACAGACAATACGTTTCTTCAATGTTTGAATATTCTGTCAGACGATACATTTGAACATAGGCAGACGTTCCACTTCTTTTCATCTTCAATGTTTGAATATTCTGTCAGATGATTCAACAATTGTTCTACTATGTTTGCAACATTCTATTGCCCCCCAAAATTATTCTGCCAAACTCTTTCTATAATATGTTCAACGTTTTGGTTCCTATTAACCCCTCGTTTCGACCAAGATTACCTTGGTGAATAGGTTCGTTAAGGGGAACTTTTTGATTAGGCTGAATTTCTAACATTTAGGGTTGGTTAAGCGGAGGCGCTTGTCAACCAGCCTGAGCGATTTGTTCGACTATATGATCCGGTGCGCCAAAAATATCCGCAATTCGACCAAATTGTGTAGTCAATTGTTGATAGGCAAGTGTAGTGTTTGTAATCATATGATTAAAGACTGTACCAATTTTTTGAGTCAATGTTTTGACTAACTCATGGTTACTATCATCCATTTGTTTCCTAAGTACATTTACCGTATTGTTATTCAAAGCAAATGGGGATCCATCTAAAATTGAAAGTGGGGGTCCCACATTTCTCGACCCAATTGCCCCTGATCCTGATGCTATATATTGATTTCCCGAGAAACCCGTTAAAACCATATTATCATAATACATTGAGGGGTAAGTTCCTACCCCTTGCATCAACGAAAAAGGCATCCCATAAGGGTGACTAACAATATTTTGGGGGTTCCTATTATTGTTCCAAGAACCTGGTTGAACAACACCAACAACAGCCTGCGAAATAGCAGGAGGTGTAGGACTTGGAATTTGAATTGGGTCCGAAACTTGTGACAAGATTGGCCCTGTTGTGTTTGGATTTAATGCCTGATTAGGATTTAATGTAGCAGGCGCTGAAGGAAACAGTTGAGTCAAATTTTGACCAGTTGAAACCGGTGGTTGAGTATGACTCGTTGCTACATTTGTTACTGCCATGTCTGGATTGGAAATGGTTTCCATCCATGGAGGATTAAAACCATCGTTGGTATTAATTGGAGGATCTCCATTGACATTAGAAGCATTACTGGTTTCAGCATGAGACCCTAAAGATTGGTTTCCTCTAGAACGATTGGTCATACTGACAAATTTACCACTCCGTAATAGCATACACTTTTTTAAATCCTATTGTTTAAGGAATTATTTCTTATGATTTAGAGAATTAAGGCACTGGGGAAGATTTCTAATGAAAACATATCCGTTTTGTCCCACTGGGCGTGCCAATTTGTCTCCTTTGATTTTTGGTAAACAAATAGAATCAGGTAAAACCACATGAAAATCGAAATGTTGATGAAGAGGCTGGATTCCGATCCTCTTACGGGCTCTGGGATATGGAAACTCTCTAGTGCATGAAACGTGAAATGGATTGGATGAAGGGGTATTCGTTGAAAGTGATTCGACTGAATTGGATATACAATGTTTAAAAGAAAGATTAAAGGTAAAAAATGATTCAAAACAATAAAAAGGTAAAGTAAAAAGAAAGGTAAAACTGCATTGAATAGAAAGTGCAGGAAAACATAAAGAAGTTTGCATGAAATTTAAAAGGTGGTCAGTCGAACTCACCCATTCACTCACGTTTGAATTGTTCCTTTTGCTCTGCGTCATGGTTGCTTGGACTTATGGCGTTAGGGGTTGAGAACTAATTTTTATGGATGTGTTGCAAATGGGATGAAAGACCTTGAACTTGTTCCCAACTTCTTCTATTTATAGTATGATTCTTCAACTGCTTACAACGGTCGAATCTTCTGAGCCTGATGCGTGTCTTATGCCCGTTGCTTTTCTCTCCACGTGTCCTACTTGATTAACTGCCTATAACTTCCGTCGAAATGCAACCCTATGCACATCAAGGCTTTAGTCGAAAAAAAGTTTAACAGTTTCCTATTTAAGATCTTATCTTCAACACAAATTTGACTTCGACTCAGCATGCTGTCTGATAGAAAAATCGCAAGTGTACGATTAACTATCGCGTAGTAAAAAAGATCGAACCCAAGGGATAGGTGTTCTTATTAATATAAAATTTAGTACTTGTGCAGAAAATTAAAAGATGAGAATATATGTTGTTGGTTTTAGAACAAGAAATAAACAAAAGCATAAAATGATAAGAGAACGAGATGATGAACATTAAGCTCTTGGGTTGGTTTACATAGTCTATAAAACATGCTAGAAATCTCCTACTTAATTTCTGAATTTTAAATCAATTTTCATGATGCTATAGCCTAGTGTAACTACAAGTTAATTCCTTAAGCATTGTAGATCTTTCTTTTTAATTACTAAACCCAATTCCTTGGTACCTAGTTAACTAAAGAAGAAGATGAATAAGATGTTCGGGCCAACATAAAGTTACGTCCATCCTAATTCCTTAGTGATGTATACTTATAACCTTTTTTATTTCCTAGTTCCCTTACTACTCACCAAATGGCCTTATGTAATAAGCAGTAAGCAAAACCTCTTGGGATCCACAAGATAGAAATTAAGCACAAAGAAATAAAACATGAATGGAAATAATATTCAGAAATGTAGAAAAAGACTAGAACATGAATTATAAACTAAAACAACCCAAAAACTTAAAGAAGAAGTTAGCCAAGCATGGCTAAAGGAGTCATTGAATTACCCTGGATAGGAGCTCAAGTATGGCTTCCCACAAGTCCTAGGAACAATGCTCAAAAGGGAGAAAGAGAGAATACTTGTTGTATTCTAAGAGGTGTGCTTTACAAGTGAAGAGAAGGGTCCTATTTATAGTAAAAATCCAGCCTCCAGCGCTTGAGCGCTGGCATTCCCAACGCTTGGGCGTTGGGATGCATTAAAAATCCACTTTCTGTCCGAGGCCCAGCGCTTGAGCGCTGGCTTTCCAACACTGGAGCGCTGGGTGAGAATCTGACTCATTTCCTAGTCAGAGTCCCAGCGCTTGAGCGCTGGGATCCCAACGCTGGAGCGTTGGGACGCTGCTGCTGCTTCAACTCCAAGCTTTTCTTCTTCTTCTTCATGGTAGTGGGTTTTGAATGCCATCAAAAGCCACTACTCAGCCCTTGTTTAATTCTGAAACTTCTCCTCCACTATCATCAATTCCTTCAAGCTTTTTCCCATGTGCTAATTTGAAGAGAGTTGCTTCATATTCTTCTTTTTCATTTTCAGCCCTCTCTTTACTAGCACTTCAATTCTGGTCCTTTTATTCTCTCAATCTTCACTTTTAGTCCTCCACTCTTGAACTTTCACATTTTGGTCCCTGATTTCCTGAAACTTTACAAATTGGTCCCTGGACAAAAATGATAACTAAACCAGCTTTTCCTAAAAAATATAAAATAGCTATAAAAATTCCTAAAAATATAAAATAAAGGTATAAAAACAAATAAAATCTAATCTACATGCAAAATGCAAAATAAATATAAAATCTACATAAAAATAATAAAAACCTATATGTGACTCAAAAATAATAAAATAAAAAGACTTAAACGACCTAAAAACATTATATAATATCCACTCATCACTATCTTAGTTGAATACTGGAAACTGTCTTATTAGCCTTTGCTAAATATCTTTCATTCTGGTCAAAATCATTCCATTGTGTACTCTTCGACCAAACTAAGACTTAGGAAAAATTCCAGGCTAACAGTCTCCTAAACAAAGATGAATATCTTCTACAAATGATTCTCTTCTTACAAGAGGGATAATAGAAATTGTAAGCACTATGAACTCTAAGTGTTTAAAGGTGTTTTACACCGGAGTGAACACTTGATTTTCTTAAAATAGATGATATGGAAATTAGTTCTCTGTTTGAAGTGTGAAAAGGATGAGAGACTTGACTCTAAGAAGTTTTCACACTAAGGCGGACGACTGAACTCAGAAGAGTATGACACTAGTTTTCTGAGTAAGGTTCAGAGCTTGATTCCAAGAAAGACTTTGAATGCTTGAGATTATGTTCGTTGTAAGTCGCCAAGTTCTTCAAAGATTCAAGTCCTCTATTTATATCTTCAGTAGGATAGACTTTGATAAAGATGATGAAGTTCCATTGAGTATCGTCTTCTCTGTTGCTCCAACAAATACTTCAGTCAAGCTTTCAAAGCAATAAATGCAAAACTGCTGCGCAATTAATGCAGCATTTAATGCAGCTGATTTTATCGTCCGCTCTTCTCTGTTATGTTTCCTTAAATAATGTTGTGCAATTAATGTAGAGGAAAACAACAGAGTGTATCTTCTATTCTGATCAATGAGATTTGATTTTAACCGTTGAGGTTGTACGATGTTCAGAAAAGAGAGTCGTTGACTCTGAAAAGTGTATCATGAAGTACGGAATGTTCAGAGACTAGGCAGATACTAGGAATATTTTTTCATTAAATATGTCCTTTGTTTGTTCTATTGAAACAATTCTTCATTGAAGAGTGCAGACGATGAAATCCTTCTTCTGCACAGACGGTACGATTCTTCAATGTTTGAATATTCTGTCAGACAATACATTTGAACGTAGGCAGACGTTCCACTTCTTTTCATCGGATGATACATTTGAACGTAGCTGCTTTAGATCCATCATCCGTAGGCAGACGATACGTTGATTTTCATCGGACGATAGATATTTCCTGAAATGTAAAACATATAAAGTTTAGGAAATTTTTTATATACCGTGATTAAACCTTGGGTAAAATTGTTATTATTCAAAATATGATAAACGTGAAATCGTTTGAACTTCGCATCGTCCACGATATGTGAGTGTATCATTTGTTAACATTGTTTAGAGAGAGTATCGTTTGCGACATGTGGAAGTATCATTTATAGCATGGAAAGTACCATTTACAGCACGAAGAAGTATTGTTTAGAGAGTACCATTTGCATTTGGTGGAGCACCGTCTGCTACGTATATGAGTATCGTCTCCAATCAAACCGTGAACGCTGAATGCTCTATTTTACCTCAACATTACAAATGTACCAGCACGCAAAATCTATCTTCTCTCTATTCCTTTTCTTTCGTTCTGTTTTGGTTAAGATAAGGAAAAATTGAATAGAAATTATCTCTTAGAGCATATCTCGGGTTTGCTCTGTTTTTAACAGAAATCTGTTTTTGTTTCATTAAAGATATAAGTGGATTGTTGTGGGTTAATTTCAAATTAAAAGATATAGATTTGCTTTGTTTTGGGTAGATAAGGTTAGGTAACAGAAGTTGTTGAAGGTTCAAGAAACACACAAGAAAGGGGGGGGGGTTTGAATTGTGTGACCCATTTTTGAAATTTCTTTTCTAAAAATTTGTTTATTAATCATCCATTAGAATTCATTTATTTTCATTACAAGATATTTTATAAAATAAGTAGGAATACAAGAAATATTTGACAGTTATGGAAAGTTAATTGTTTGTTCTTTAAGATAATCTATTTATGAGAGTATGAAAGAATGTGCAGCGAGGAAGCAGTAAAGCATGAAAGTAAAGCACACATAGTTTTTATCCTGGTTCACCCCCATAACCGACAGGGCTACATCCAGTCCTTGGCTTCACCAAGATTTTCACTATTTCAACAAATAGTACAAGTATTATGAGGGACTTCTCCCAACAAGTATTCTAAGGACTTCTCCTATCAAGTATTCGAAGGACTTCTCCTTACAAGTATTATTAGGAATTCTCCTTACAAGTATTATCAGGACTTCTCCTTACAAGTATTATACAGGACTTCTCCTGACACCTTTTACAGGATTTTCTTTTCTACAAAATTCTCTTCTTGATAAGAGTGGGTAGAAGAAATGAAGCTTATAGAACAGAGAGATCATAAGTAAGCTGATCTCTTGTTCTAAGTTATGTGTGTAGAATATGATGAGAGTAAAACTCTATAAGGTTTCTACACACATAAACAACTCAGCTCAGGTTGGGATATATCTTGAAGTTTCCTGAGCTGAGACCAAGGTTGCCTTGGTCTTTGGACGAACTAGATTGAGATATGTACAATTTAGTTCTAGTCGCCAAGTTGCTACGGAAGCAGGGTTCTCTATATATATCTTCAGTTGAAGATCTTTGTTCATTCTCCTCAGCAGGAGTGAAAACCTGCCCGTAGTGCTTCGTCCTCTCCGGGAAGCACATAACGGCTAGTTCTGCATCTCTCAGCAGGCATAAGTCACGATCTGAGGTTTCTTTGCAAGCGTAAGATATGATCTGGAAATCATCAGTTCGTCTGGGTTGATGTCGTCTGGCTCCATGCTAAGCGAGTAGCCTTGAGCTAGTTTCTCTGTATATATTGTGCGAGGATACAGCGGTGGAGACTGTTTTGACCATTTTACCCCAGTGCTTGACAGCTAATACTCATCACGTGCCTTGGTCAGATTTTTGAATTCCGACCGTTGAGAGTGTACGATGCTAAGAGATTCTTGTCGTTGATTTCGCGATGTCAGCTTGATTTTAGGAAAAGCAGAGAAGCAGTGGGACCAAGAAGTATTGGATTAATTGTGTCCCATCTTTCTTTCTGTGATTGCCAGAACTTTGGTAAATGTGCAGACGAGGAAAGAAGCAATTACTCAAGAGAATAATTTCTTTAATGCTTCTGTTGACTTGATATCCTCGAAAGATATACTTATTGATCTTTGTATCTTTGGCGCTATTTATACTTTGGCGGACGGATTCTTCCATAGAGCTTTGGCAGACGCAGTCTCCATTGAATGCTTGAAATTCCGTCATTGAGTGGCTTGCATTGCCAAACGAATTTCCTTCAGTCAGTTCTTCTTTAAGGAACAGAACATTCTTGTCTTAGAGAACTGAATCCTTTCTTTCTATTTGTTCTTCACTGAAGTTCTCCATCTGAGAGAGTTGATCCACAACTCCTTTATATGATGCTAGAGAGGCTTCGAGGCAGAAGGAGTTTCTTCAAGGTTGTTATGCTCTTTCACCTTTAAACAATACAGTCTTCCCATTTGATCTTTGTAGATTCGGGTGGCGGACTGATTCAGCTGCTTCAAGTAGGCTTGATTTGGGTGTGCAGATTTCCATCAAGTAACCGTGAGAAAAGACGCTGGTCATTTGAAGCTGTTGATTTATCTCTCTTGATTCACCGGACAATCTTGTACTTGAATATCTTCCTTTCTTGCGCCATCGGACTGTCTTATACGAGAATGCTTTCCTACGTATATCCTTGATGTTGTTTCCTTCGAGGTGACCGGACGAACTCTTCTGGCGAACTGATTCTCTTGATAAGGCAATGATGTTTATTCATTCCTTTCAGAGATAGTTATTCCTGTACATGATAATTTTCACTATGTTAGGAATTTTATTTTTAACGTCATTAAAAAGAAATTGTTAATTATCAAAATATAATAATTCATTTAATTATTTGATCTAACAGTTGTTATCATCTTTTAGGAGTTTTGGACTTGGTTTTCATCTAAAATAAATAACAACACTTAGACAAACGTGAGAGCACCTGGACATCCTCCTCTTTGTTGCTGATCATGATTTCTCTTTTACCACACATTTTTTCTCTCTTTCTTTCCAAGAGTTCAAGGTGAGAAAATTTTTAGATCTGAATTCATGAAGGGTTTAAGGTTTAAACCATGTTTCTGAAATCAATTCTAATCCTGTTTCCATCCCTTTCCTTCTTTGTCCAAGGGTTCTATCACAAAGTTCTTCCAGCCCTTCCTCCGATACGTTAGAGGATTCCTTCTCTCGAGTTCTTGAAGTTCAAAGTACCGTTTTCTCTTCTTCTTGATCGAGCAAGACTCACAAGGTAGGTTTCTCTTCATGTGAAATTGTTAGATTCAAATGATTAAAATAAATCACTATGTTTTGATAGTTAACCATTTTGTTTAAGATTTAATATCATAAGAGATAGAATTCCTAACATGTTGAATTTTCTTATATCCAAGAATATCTATCTGCTTGAAGGACTCAATGAACCTCAAAGCATTATCAAAAGAAACAGCCCTACAAGAGGAAATCGTCCGGTCATCACTGCACACACCTTCAAGGAAAAGCTGTCAAGATATACAAAGAAAGCAATCATATGAAGACAGTCTGGTGACTCAAGAAAAGACCAAGAATTACCTGCAAATAGCAAACATCTTCTGGAAGGCACTCAATCAGCTATGCACTCTCAAAGCCAAAATCTACTTGATGAAGTTAAAACAGTCCGGTGCTTGAATAAACAGTGATCAACAGGAAGACTGTTTTATCAAAAGCTTAATGAGGATGACAACAAGTCATGAAGAAAAATTCTCAGCTTTGAAGCTTTTCTTGCATCACACAAAGCAGTTGTGAATCAACTCATTCAAATGGAGAACTTCAGTGGAAGCACAAGAGAATGAAACGTTCAGTCATCTACAAGTCAAGAATATTCTGAATTTCAAGAAAGACTGAATCGAGAAAGTCCGTCTGCCGATGCAACTCACTGAGAAACGAAATTTTGAGGATTATATGAAGACCGCGTCTACCAAATCAAAGTGAAGATTTCATCTGCCTAAAGCATCAAAGTTCTCAAAAGCTATAAATGCCCGAAAGTGTTCGTTACGAGGATATCAGGTCAACAGAAGCATTAAAGAAATTATTCAATCAAGCTCTAAAGAGTTCATTTAGAATAATTGCTTCTTGGATCAAGAATCATCTACCTCGTCTGCACATTAAATGAAGTACTGTTGATAGCAGAAAGAAGAAAGGGACATAATTAATTTATTATTCCTTGGTCCCTCTGCTTTTCTACTTTTCCTCAAGTCAAGCTGACTTCGCGGAATCAACGGCGTAAATTTCTAAACATCGTACTCTTTCAATGGTCGAAATTCAAATATATGTTCAGAGCATTTAATGGCTATTAGCTGGCATGCACTGGGATACAATGGTCAAACGAAAACCCACAGCTGGAATGCATAAGCATTAAATGCAAAGGATATAGCTCAAGGAAAAACGCTTTGAAGAGCCAGACGATGTCAACCCAAGCAATTAAATGCTTGGCAGATCGCGTTTCAGAGCTGCTTCAGAAATGCAGAATTAGCCGTTACTCAGAAGGAAGTAGAAGCACTAACGGATCTGTTTTCTCTCCTTCTATCAAAGAAGAATGAAGATTTTTAACTGAAGATATAAATAGAGATTTCAGCTTCTAGAACAACTTGGCGACTTGAATTCTACCCATTGCATATCTCAACCAAGTTTGCCCAGAGAACCAAGTTTCAATTGGTTCAAACTCAGTTAGCTTCAAGCCAAATTCTACCTGAGTTAAGTCATCCACTTGTGTGAAGAACTTACAGAGTTTTACTCTCATCCTAACCTACACACAACCCAAAACAGAGAAACTTAAACTTCCTATCCTCTCTGTAAACCCGAGCCTCATTTGTTCTATCCACTCTTATTGAAGAGAATTCTTGTAGAAAAACAAACCCTATTTGTAAAGGGTATCAGGAGTAGTCTTGCAGAATACTAATGAGTAGAAGTCCTGGAGAATACTTGTAAGGAGAAGTCCTGACAATACTAGGAGAAGTCCTGTATAATACTTGATAGGAGAAGTCCTTATAATACTTGGAGAAGTCCCTGATAATACTTGTACTATTTGAGAAATAGTGGAAAATCTTGGTGAAGCCAAGGACTGGACGTAGCCCTGTCAATTATGGGGGTGAACCAGTATAAAAATCATGTGTGCTTTACTTTTCTTGTTATGTTAATTTTCCGCTGCATCCATGCATACCTACATAATCAAGAACTCTCTTCGAAAACCAATAATTAACGTTTATTATGAAAGAAGTTTTCAAAAATGAGTCACACAATTCAAACCCCCCTTTCTTGTGTGTTTCTTTCACTATCAATTGGTATCAGAGCCTAACAGCTCTGGAAATAACTAACATCTTCACAGACGTAGAGCAAAAAGATCTTTGACTTACAGGTGTCTTCCTCAGCAAAAGCAACCATGATCCAAAGAACATTGCAGGAAATATACTTCAAAGAAACAGGCTCAAGAAAGGAGGAGTCACTCTGACTTATGACTAGCTCTCATAGAAACACTCAAGTCAGAAGAATGGAGATAACAACCATGCACAAATACATTCATGATGCTCGCTGACTCTTCTGATCTTGTAAGCAAACAAGAAGTCAAAGTCATAGTCAACCTGTGACAAATATGAGGTAACTCTGAACCAAGAATAGATTACAGACTATACTCTAATGTTCCTCATTCATACAACTGAGATAGTTTTAAAAACGGTTCAAACACATACCATCTTAGGAAAGCGAATTGCATGAGAATTAAGTCTTTGTTGCCAAATCAAAAATCTGCATGATAAGAATATATTGATGCACTAGTTTTGAAAAATTAGTATCTTGTACACATGCACATGCACACTTGCTTATGATTTAAGGATTACTATATTTTGTCCTTGACATTCAACCAATGATTTGCTCAATCATTTGAATGTAAAAGCTAACCATCCGGACCCAAAGAAACATGGGTACCAAAAAGTTTGCCACAATTAGTGTTGCAGAATCTCACAGCAAAGAGACATACTCTCTGGAATGATGATCAACAGAAGCTGATCAATCAGTGATTCCAAGAGAAATAAATTTTTAGCTCAACGAGATGTTGGCAGAAGAATGTTCTCTCCAAATAGAGCTCAGTTGCACCTTCATTAACAGCAATTGCAGTGGACACAAATGACAAGTGGTTCAAGAGGTCAACGTCAATTGTCACATTGACTAAAGGCAAGGAAAAGAAGATGTGCCAGACGAACACATCTTGATTCCGTCCGGTCAAAGCTTACGAATATCTATGCAATGATCAGTCAGACGGACACCTTTTTCAGTCATGTCCTGATATCCTCTTAACTCTAGAAGAACATTGTTAGATTCAAGCTCATATGTTGATTAAACTGACCCATCTGCGTTCAATAACTCAACTGCAAATCAAAGTATCACTTATATGAAAGAAAGTGATAATGAGGCTATGACATACAATGCAAGGCACATAACTTATGATAAATTCTTCACAGGGAGTATTTCTAACGTGTTTATATTTGTTAAGTAGAGAACATACGAACTCCATTGCTTGTAGCCAATAGAATGATAAGAAGATACTAATGAAGTTCTATGGAAAAGAACTCTATGTTGATGTGTGCAGGACAAAAGATATATGTATATTGAAAGATTGTAGGATAGAAGTGAAATGATTGAGCATGAGAAGTCAGACGATCATCCAAGAAGACAACGTCTGACTCAAATGAATTTTGCCACCAAAATAAATTAAATCAAGAATTGGTCACCGTCCGGTGATTACTCAAGCAACATCTAAGCGAGAACGTCTGGGAATAACTGAAAGGACACGATCAGACATCCACGACACCCACGTTTGAGTTATTGGTAAATAACTGTATCGTTTCATATGCTAAAGCGTTCTCAACACGCATTAAATCTTCCAACTGCTGTGACTGCACATTTAAAGATTTTCATTTAATGCGCATGCTATGTTCACTCTCTCACATCAATTACAGAACTAATCATTTCATCACGTTAAACAAGTAAAACCTTTTTGCATTCTGAATATGTTTAACAAAAGGTCTTGAGAAAGAGAGAACACTACACTCGCAATCTATTCTCAACACTCTGAATCCTCCTGCTAGTTTCTACTTGCTACTCTATTGCCATCACTAACACTCTTTGCAGAAAAATTCTCAATGGCCCCCAAGAAACAGAACGATGCTAAGCCCAAGCTCACTCCAGCACAAGAGGTTGTTCTTGATATAAGAAAGAAGAACACTGCCGCAAATCGTCGTGAGCAAGAACAGAAGATTGGCATTCAAAATTTCTCTGACCTAGGTGAAAGAGAACTTGTGTCACCCAGATATCTTGAACTTCATCTTTACCAGTACGTCAAGATTGCCGGACTGAATTTGGTACTGTTTCAAGATTGGGAAAGACTCATGAGGATTTCGGAGACTCCAGTCCTTGAACCAGTGGTAAAAGAATTCTATGAATGTGCAGTAAAGAAGAGTCATATGTCCATCATGAGCAGATGTATGAGGGTTATAACAGATATCAGTCCTGGAGACATTGCCCTCACACTGGATGTGGATGTAAATGAAGGAGTCCACTATTCTCCAAAATGGGAAACCTCTGCCATCAACCCCAACTGTATCTTGAAGGAGGACCCCAAGATACATGGAAACTACGTCAGCAATCTGGTTGAAGAGTACAAATTTCCCCATGCCGTTCTCAGTAAGATTGTCATCCCAAAGGAGGGAGCCCGTGACCTTGTGAATAAGCTCTCTCACTGGGCGCTCTACCAAATGATTCACATGCAGAAGATCAACCTCCCATCTTTGATCTTTAACCATATGGTAAGGACTATTGAGAGTTCAGTGGGAAATCTTCCCTATGGTGCACTCATTACAGAAATGGTGGCAAAGAAGAAGCTGGTAAACAAAGAGAAACTCCAGAATGAGTTCATGGAGCATGACTACGTCTACCCTACGCCCATAAAGTTTGGAGATGTCTGAAAGATGAAGTTAGACATTGATACCTCTGGAGTCCCAGAAAACTTGCTTACAGACTGGGAGAAGAAACTTCGAGCAAATGTTCAAGCTGAACGAGCAAAGGAAGGAGGTCCATCTCCTCTAAGAACCAGGGCTTCTAGAGTGAAGAAAGAAGCCATCAAAGACGCATCTCCACCAGCCAAAAAGCGCCAAAGCTCTGAATCTGGCAGGATTACTAAAACTATGCCTCCGTCCGGGCCAGAGCCAAAACGAAGATGCCTGATAAAGGCTTTTGAAGCAACAAACACCACCACTACCAAACATAATCCATCCTCCTCTGAGGAACGTGAAGATGCTCTACCAATCGCCTCGTTGATGAAAAACACTAAGAAGGTGATTCTGGAATCTATTCCAAAAAACGCTTAACCTTCATCAGCGCTGATCAAATATCTCCCTCACGTACCTGCCTTGTTCCATGAGTATGTGGAAGACATCATTGATGTGGAAGACGATGGAAACTGCGGTTACAGGTGCATTGCCCAATGGTTAGGGCTCAATGAAAAAGAATGGCCTGCCATAAGAATGGAAATGATAGAGGAACTCAATGCCAATCACTCACTACATGTAAGCATGATGGAATCTGAGGAGCATGTGGAAAGAGTACGTGATGCACTGCATTTACCTTTAGGAGAACCTGCTCTTTCTCCCAAATGGCTCACAGTCCCAGACATGGGGTTGGTTGCTGCCAATACCTTCAAGATTATCCTGGTAACCCTAAGTTTAAGGGAATCATGCACCTATCTACCCCTGATTGGTCCAGCCTTCATTCCTCCGATTGTAGCTGTTATGTGAAATATTGATGATCACCATTGGGTAAGAATAAAGCTGAGAAATGACTCTCCACTTCCTTTCGGCACACCCCTTTGGAGACCAAACTGTGCAAGGAATGCTAAGAGATGGGGCAAGTACATCACCCCAAGAGTCTTGAAGTACAGGGAAATCATTGACCCTGACTATGTGCAACCTGTCAGAAGCTCCAAGAATTCAACCAAGGATAAGTCCGTCCATGCTAAAGATGAAACTCCACAAGTGCGGCCTTCAACCAGTCAGACTCCACCAGCAACTCCACCATCTCAAAATTCCACTTCTACAGGAACACTATCTGAAGGTTCAAATAATCCACTGGACGTTAAACAACCAAGCCCAAGCAAAGGAAATGCCACCAGTCCAATTGATGCTGAGGTAACGAGTCCAGAAGTCCATGAAGTGGTTCGTCCGGCTGAAGAAGAGCATGCTTCTCCAAAAAGGGCTAAGAAGAGAACGAAGACCCGAGCGATCAAGACATCACATCCAAGGAAGAAGCAGAAGGTTGAATCAAAGAAAACTGATGACCATGCTGCTGATCCAGATACGTCTCTGGATGAGTTTTTGGCAACTCAACAAGTGCATACTAAAGAAGCCTCTGCATTTGAGGATGAACAGGAGAATACTGTCCAAGCTTCTCAATCTGAGGAACCCATGTTGAAAGGAACAAGAACTTTTCTTGTTCATGTTCCAAGAAGGTCTCGGCGGACTGTGTCACCAATTTCTATGCAGGTTCCCCGACTATTTACAATGGAGAATGCTATATATGTTCCCAATCTGATTGTGGAATTGCTGGGCTTCAACTTCTGTATTCAAGCACGCATATGGTCGCCACGTGGACTTGATGGTATTGAAATTTCCTTTGCTGGTAGGACAAGGTATGATCTTTTTCACCATGAGTGGGAACTGTCTTTCTTCAGACACGTTCACATAAGCACCATTCCATTCAATCTGATTCGTGGCATTAAAAGCGTCGTGTTTCAACATGGATCATGGTCGCGTATTCTGCTTGCTACAAAACCGCAACCACAACCATGGCCAACTGTTCCTGCATTCACCCAAAACTCTCCATCATATGCACCACTGATTCCTCTTGCCTCATGAGCCTTCTTCAACTAACATCCCTGAAGACACTTTGGGTGTTGTGATCGCTAATGCTCAACCAATATCAGTAGCTCCACCAAAGGATGATCTTCATGTAGATGAGGAAATTCGGGCACAAAAGAATGCTGATGCAAATCCGTCCGATGAAGATCCATTTGATGCCAAAGCTGAGTTGACAATGCTGAAGGAAACAATTAAGGAAGTTCGCTCAACAAATGCTAAGGAGAATCAGGAACTGAGGGATGAGCTGGTAAATCGAACCGATGCTGTAACACAAGCTATCAACGAAAGGATGGATGCAAAGTTCGATGCCATGGAGGCCATGATGAAGAGTTTCTTTGAGCAGATGAAGAAGAAATAAAAATCTGATCTCTACTCTCTTACCATTTTATCTTGAACTATTTTATTTTTCTCTTGTAGCATTTTTATATATATCCATATCTCTGATTCAGCGTTAACTCTCTATTTATTACTCTCCTAGTTCTCTATGGTCAATTCGTTCTTTATTTCTTTTTGATAATGCCGAAGGGGGAGAAGAATTAGAGAAAAAGGAATTAGAGAAAAAGGAAGAAATAGAGAAAAAGGGGGAGACTTAGAGAAAAAGGAAGAATTAGAGAAAAAGGAAGTCATAATAGACTAAGGAAGCAATAGGATATATAGGAAAAAGGGAAGAAGATAAAGGAAAATAAGTTAAAGGACCATAGAATTAGTTCAGGGGGAGCTCACTACAAAGAAAATATTGGAAAGCTGAACTAATTAGGAATATCAGATTTAGGAGGAGCAAAGGATAGATTAACTTATTCAAGAAATCATTAAAATATGTATTCGTGCACCCCAAGGAAATAAAGTAAAATGTTAAAAATTACTTAAAGAAAAACTTTACATCAGTTGGTAAAGATCGTTCATGTTTTTCTACATAATAAAACATTTTAAAGAAAAACTATTTTCATCTGAAAATAACGAAGTGCTTAATCCAGGAAATGTTTTTTAAATATGTATTAAACCTTTTTCTCCAAGGAAATTGTCATTATCAAAAAGGGGGAGATTGTTAGATTAAAATGATTAAAATAAATCACTATGTTTTGATAATTAACAATTTCGTTTAAGATTTAATATCATTAGAGATAGAATTCCTAACATGCTGAATTTTCTTATATCTAGGAATATCTATCTACTTGAAGGACTCAATGAACCTCAAAGCAATATCAAAAGAAACAGTCCTACAAGAGGAAATCGTCCGGTCATCACTGCATACACCTTCAAGGAAAAGCTGTCAAGATATACAAAGAAAGCAATCATATAAAGACATTCTGGTGACTCACGAAAGACCAAGCATTACCTGCAAATAGCAAACATCTTCTGGAAGGCACTCAATCAGCTATGCACTCTCAAAGCCAAAATCTACTTGATGAAGTTAAAATAGTCCGGTGCTTGAATAAACAGTGATCAACAGGAAGACTGTTTTATCAAAAGCTGAATGCGGATGACAACAAGTCATGAAGAAATATTCTCAGCTTTGAAGCTTCTCTTGCATCATACAAAGCAGTTGTGAATCAACTCATTAAAATGGAGAACTTCAGTGGAAGCACAAGAGAATGAAACGTTCAGTCATCTACAAGTCAAGAATATTCTGAATTTCAAGAAAGACTGAATTGAGAAAGTCTGTCTGTCGATGCAACTCACTGAGTAACGAAATTCTGAAGATTATATGAAGACCGCGTCTGCCAAATCATAGTGAAGATTTCGTCTGCCTAAAGCATCAAAGTGCTCAAAAGCTATAAATGCCAGAAAGTTAGCGTTACGAGGATATCAGTTCAACAGAAGCATTAAAGAAATTATTCAATCAAGCTCTAAAGAGTTCATTCAGAATAACTGCTTCTTGGATCAAGAATCATCTACCTCGTCTGCACATTAAATGAAGTACTGTTGATTGCAGAAAGAAGAAAGGGACATAATTAATTTATTATTCCTTGGTCCCTCTGCTTTTCTACTTTTCCTCAAGTCAAGCTGACTTCGCGGAATCAACGACGTAAATTTCTGAACATCGTACTCTTTCAACGGTCGAAATTCAAATATATGTTCAGAGCATTTAATGGCTATTAGCTGGCATGCACTGGGATACAATGGTCAAACGAAAACCCACAGCTGGAATGCATAAGCATTGAATGCAAAGGATATAGATCAAGGCAAAACGCTTTGAAGAGCCAGACGATGTCAACCCAAGCAATTAAATGCTTGGCAGATCGCGTTTCAGAGCTGCTCCAGAAATGCAGAATTAGCCGTTACTCACAAGGAAGTAGAAGCACTAACGGATCTGTTTTCTCTCCTTCTATCAAAGAAGAATGAAGATTTTCAATTGAAGATATAAATTGAGATTTCAGCTTGTAGAACAACTTGGCGGCTTGAATTCTACCCAAATTCTACCTGAGTTAAGTCATCCACTTGTGTGAAGAACTTACAGAGTATTATTCTCATCCTAACCCACACACAACCCAAAACAGAGAAACTTAGACTTCCTATCCTCTCTGTAAACCCGAGCCTCATTTGTTCTACCCACTCTTATTGAAGAGAATACTTGTAGAAAAACAAACCCAATTTGTAAAGGGTATCAGGAGTAGTCTTGCAGAATACTAATGAGTAGAAGTCCTGGAGAATACTTGTAAGGAGAAGTCCTAACAATACTAGGAGAAGTCCTATATAATACTTGATAGGAGAAGTCCTTATAATACTGGGAGAAGTCCCTTATAATACTTGTACTATTTGAGAAATAGTGGAAAATCTTGGTGAAGCCAAGGACTGGACGTAGCCCTATCAATTATGGGGGTGAACCAGGATAAAAATCATGTGTGCTTTACTTTTCTTGTTATGTTAATTTTCCGCTGCATCCATGCATACCTACGTAATCAAGAACTCTCTTTGAAAACCAATAATTAACGTTTATTATGAAAGAAGTTTTCAAAAGTGAGTCACACAATTCAAACCCCCTCTTTCTTGTATGTTTCTTGCACTATCAATTGGTATCAGAGCCTAACCGCTCTGGAAATAACTAACATCTTCACAGATGTAGAGCGAAAAGATCTTTGACTTGCAGGTGTCTTCCTCAGCAAAAGAAACCATGATCCAAAGAACATTGCAGGAAGTATACTTCAAAGAAACAGGCTCAAGAAAGGAGGAGTCACTCTAACTTATGACTAGCTCTCATAGAAACGCTCAAGTCAGAAGAATGGAGATAACAACCATGCACAAATACATTCATGATGCTCGCTGACTCTTCTGATCTTGTAAGCAAACACGAAGTCAAAGTCGTAGTCAACCTGTGACAAATATGAGGTAACTCTGAACCAAGAATAGATTACAGACTATACTCTAATGTTCCTCATTCATACAACCGAGATAGTTTTAAAAACGGTTCAATCACATACCATCTCAGGAAAGCGAATTGCATGAGAATTAAGTCTTCATTGCCAAATCAAAAATCTGCATGACAAGAATATATTGATGCACTAGTTTTGAAAAATTAGTATCTTGTACACATGCACATGCGCACTTGCTTATGATTTAAGGATTACTATATTTTTTCCTTGACATTCAACCAATGATTTTCTCTATCATTTGAATGTAAAAGCTAACCATCCGGACCCAAAGAAACATGGGTACCAAGAAGTTTGCAACAATTAGTGTTGCAGAATCTCATAGCAAAGAGACATACTCTCTGGAATGATGATCAACAGAAGCTGATCAATCAGTGAAAGAGACATACTCCCTGTTGATTATGCGGGTGAACCAGGATATTAATCATGTGTGCTTTACTTTTCTTGTTATGTTAATTTTCCGCTGCATCCATGCATACCTACGTAATCAAGAACTCTCTTTGAAAACCAATAATTAATGTTTATTATGAAAGAAGTTTTAAAAAATAAGTCACACAATTCTAACCCCCCATTCTTATGTGTTTCTTGCACTATCAGAAATTCTTGTCTAGTTTGGGGAAATATATTCTGTTTTTCGTTGCCTTTTTGGTCTCGACTTTCTGACAATAGTTGGGGTTGGGTTTTGTCTATTTCAATGTTTGTTGATTGTTGTTTATGTTCTTGCAAGGTTGGACGAGAGACTTATGTGATTCTACGTACGACGGTAATCGTAACTCGGTCTTTGAGTGTCTCGAGTCAGGCATGTTTTATATTGTTTTGCTTTTGTTTGGTTCTTGTTATCTGTAGATTTTTCTTTGGAATCCTGAATAATACATGTTGATTGTTGGTTATTGAACTGAATTGAATCATACCTACTTATGCTAAAATACTGTGACTCTTGGGTTGATATGAACTGTTGGTTCACTTGATTATTGTTGTTATTGTCATAACATATGCATCTTGTAGGATTTTTGAAGGGTTGATGTGACGGAACTTTGTCCCGTTGATCTTCCTAAGGAGATGTGATGGCACTTTGTCCCATGTGATCTGCCTTGAGGCGGTGATTTTCAGAAAGTGGTTTGCTTTCTGGTATAGTGGAAAATCTCTGTGTGATCAGAGGACTAGACGTAGCCTTCTGGGATTGAAGGTGAACCAGGATAAAATCCCTGTGTGTTCTTCTCATCCTTCATCTTTTGCTTTCAAGCAACTACAATATTCCGCTGCAATAACGTTCTTACGTTACAACTCCAATTGCATTGAAAGTCATTTGGTACTATTACACGAAAAACGGGGCAACTCTGATTCACCCCCCCTTTCAGGTTGCTATCTATACTAACAATTGGTATCAGAGCGTAAGTTTAGGTAATTTGCTCCTAAGATCCGGTAAGATGGCATCCTCATCTACAACAAGTACCAGTGAAGGATTCAACATAAACAGGCCACCGTTCTTCAATGGAGAACAATATGACTTCTGGAATATCAAGATGAAAATCTTCATAAAGTCATTAGACGCGGGAATCTGGAAAGTCATTGAAGAAGATCCCCTTGTGCCTGTAGTAGAAGTTGAAGGAAGTTCACAATCAGAACTAGAAAACACATGGAGTGACGAAGAAAAGAAGAAAGTTCAACATGACTTAAAAGGTATGAATATCTTGACTTCAGCCCTTAGTATGGAGAAATTCTTTAGAGTATCTACTTGCAAATCTTCAAAAGAAATATGGGATACTTTAATGGTTACACACGAAGGGACTGATGAAGTCAAAAGATTCAAGATCAATACTCTATCAGAAGAATATGAGATGTTCAGAATGTTGCCTGGAGAAAGCATACTTGATATGCAAAAGCGGTTCACACATATAACGAACCACTTGATTGCTCTTGGTAAGGAATTCTCCAATAGTGACTTAAACATGAAAGTGTTAAGATCCCTTACAAGAGCATGGCAACCAAAGGACACTGCTATCTCAGAAAAGAAGAGTCTCTCCAACATGACTCTGGCTACTTTTTTTGGAAAACTTCAAGAACATGAATTGGAGTTAAACAGACTTGAGCAATATGAGAAAAACGAAAAGAGACACCGGCCTATTGCTCTAAAAGCCAAAGAAAGCATCAATGATGAATATGATTCAGAGTCAGAAGATGATGAGAACATGGCCTTAATAGTCAAGAATTTTCGAAGATTCTTACAAAGAAAAGGTATGAAATCTAGAAGTTTTCAAAAGGAAAATGAACCCTCCTCCTCTTCACAAAAGATCACATGTTATGAGTGTGATAAATCTGGTCACATAAAATCTGAATGTCCATACATTCAAAAGAAGAAGCATGGACTAAAAGAGAAGTTTGAAAAGAAGAATTCAAACTCCAGAAGAGCATACATCGCTTGGGATAACAATGACGTGAGTTCAGACCCAGAATAAGAGAAGGAAGAAGCATACCTAGCATTATTGGCATCTCAGAATTCTGACAAGGAAAATATCCAGGTTAGTACCAGCACTTCTTCTTCTAATGATTTAGAATATGCTATAGAAAGCCCTTTTAAGATGTGTCGTAATGCTTCTAAAGTTAGTATTAAACAAAATGCTATTATTTCATCTTTAGAAGAAGAATGTCAAATGATTCAAAAGGAATTAGATGATGTTAAATCTAAATTAGATGTTATACATGCATGCACTAAATATAGTTCTTTATAAGTAAAAGTAGAAAATCTACAACAAACAGTTCATAGTTTCAACCTAGAAAAGCAAAAACTAGATAAAATTCTTAGTGTACAACGAAACTCAAATAACAAGGAGATTAAGAAAAATGTCTTTGTTAAAGCAACAAATGAAATTAAATCTCTTGGAAGTAAACACATGCATGCTAGTTCTTCTAGAAATATGAACTATAGGAATTATTCTCAAAATGTTCTAAGACAACCTAGGAGACATTATGATATGCTTAGATATAATGAAGGTTATAGACAATATGCTTGTAGTTATTGCAATAGAATAGGACATACCTCTAGTAGATGTCATTATAGGAATATAGGAATATCAAGTGAGCAATATATGTGGGTGGAGAAGACAACCAATAACCTAGGACCCAAAGCAAATTGGGTACCTAACATTCCCTTCTGAAGAATTTGTTTTGTAAGTGTGTATGAAAGCAGCAAAGGATTTATGGTATCTTAATAATGACTGCTCATCACACATGTTTGGAGACAAAACAAAAATTTTATATCTCATACCTAGAGAAATGGGATATGTCACATATGGGAATTCTGAAAAAGGGATGTTCATCAATCAATCCAAGTTCTACAAAGAACCTCTGAAGAAATATGACTTGGATGATTGCATAGTAGTAGCCACATCAATGAGGATCAAACACTTATATAGATCAAGATAAATTAGTCATTCCAATAGAGATTACCAAATATAGAGCCATTGTCAACACTCTCTGGAACTTTTCCTCTAAAACAAAGAAGACAAACTTGGAAGACAATGAAGCAAGTTCATCATCCGATTCAGAAAATGAAGGAGTATGTCTTGCTTTGATGACAACACATCATCCTAATGATGGAAATGAAGAGGTTAGTAATGCAATTTCATATGATAAATTACAAAGTACCTTTTATAGATTGCATGATAGTTTCTTGAATATTTATGAAATATATGCATGTCAAAGTAGGTTCATCTCATCTTTACAAAGTGAAACTAAAAATATGCAAGATGAGTTAGATCAAGTAAAATCTAGAGTAGATATTCAAATTGATTTTACATCCTTAGATCCATGCATAATCCTTGAGTCAAGGATTGATGAATTAACACAAGTGGTAAACAAAGGAACAAGATGATATGGATAAGTTGTTATGTAATCAAAGACATCCCTTTCATAAAAGTGATTTAGGTTTATCTGAACATAGTCATTCTAGGGATGTTAAGAAAATCACTTTTAGACCAAGTAGTTTATATAACTTTGGTCACACAAGGAGAGTACATAATGGTGTTCAACTTAGGGAGGCATATATCAAATCCTTCTATCATCCTAAAGAGGAAGTGCCTAACATGAAATTTAAGTATACCTATTTCTCTCCTAGTCATCAAAGAAATGATGGAGTCCTCAATGTAAGATTCATATGGGATGTGAAAGATAGTAACACAAAAGGACACAAAGACAATTAGGTATCTAGAAAATGCCATTAAGCTTACTGTGCAAGTGTACTTGAAGACCTTGAGATCAGAATTGTCATATACAAAGGATGGTCCTTCAAGACAAAATATTAAAATATGGTATTAGTAATAGAAATTCTAAAACCTTACATCTTTCAAAAGGTATTAAGTTGAATAGTAATGCATTCTTAGGCATCTGCATTTACATCATAGTTCTCTGGTAGATATATCCTTCATGCAGTGCTTATCTAGTCTGAAATTTCAGTTTTTAGACATGATAATCGATTACATAGGTTTAGTAATCGATTACAGGGATTATATTGGCCCTGTTTCTTTTCCAGAAAGGAGGGTAATCGATTACCCATGTAATGTAATCGATTACCTCCTTGAATTTGAATCATTATTCAAATTTCCTTACATGTAAACGATTACATAGAAGGCGTAATCGATTACATGCCCGATAGTATATATATTTCTGGGTTCTTCTGCTCTTAATCGATTACATACATCTCTGTTTCCTTCTCTCTCTCGTGCGACACCAGCAGGCCTATTTTCCCCATATCTTCCACAATTCTTGTTCGTTGTCAAGAATTCTTTGTGGGTTTTGCTCCTAATTTCCGTCTCTATCTATTCATCCTACCAATTGTTATTGAATTGGTCTGGATTAAAAAGCCCCAATTCGGTCCTGTCAAACCCTAGAACTCGAAAATCTTCAAATTCAGCTTCCATGGCCTCTTCCTTACGAAAACCTCATCGTTCTAAGAACCCATCCATGGATGCTTTGGACCTCTCAAGGATATTGGCTACCGAAGAACAGAAGCAACATTTTCTTGCTCACTTTCTTGATCAACCAGTACTCACACCAAAGTATGGTGCTCTGGATTCCTTCATGGCAGCAGGGATGACATTTCCCACTCTGTTTGAACATCAGGGACTTGATTCGTTCATTGAAATTAAAGGTAAATTCTATCCTGAACTTGTCAGAGTCTTTTACTGTAACCTGATTAAGCGTGGTGGCAAAATCTGCACATCTGTCAAGGGTATTGACATATCTATGACCCTTGATGAGTTGGGAGAATGTCTTTCTATTCCTAGCACCGGAGCAAAATTAGGTTCTGAATTTCCTTGCCCATGGGAAGATTATAATAAGAGATCATTTTATTTATCTTTATGTCGCTTCACTGAAGAGCAAATTCAGTCTAAGAAGCAGCGGGTTGATGCAAACAGATCTAGAGATACCCTTGCTGTTGGGTTTCTCACTGTGGAAAACAGATTGCTTCACTATCTACTCAGTTATGTGATCTTACCTCAGAGTTCTAATCATGCTCAGATAAGCGATCTAGAGTTACAAATTCTATATGGCATGATTAATCAAAAGTCTATTAATTGGGCTTATTTGGTAATGATACACATGATGCTGCACAAGGAAAGAACTAGCCCTCTTCCATTTGCTTCTGCAATTTCTATCATTCTGAAGAAGAAGGGTGTTAAAATGGATGGTAAAATGGATGGTAAAGCTCAGCGCATTGATCTGAACATCTTAAACAAGATGGGATTTATACAGGATGTTGATGGATCCTTCAGGAACAAATCTGACCTGACATTTGAGGATCCTCCCGCTCCTACACCTGCAGCCTTCTTTCCTCCATCTGAGAGTGCTCCATCGTCATCTGCTGGTACTGATGCTTCTACACAGCTTATTCTTTCGCATATTGATAGCATGAAGCATTTCATCAACCAGCGCTTTGATCGCATTGAAGGCCGGGTCGAGTCCATGTACACTACTTTGCGTGCAGATATGGACAGTCTAAGCCTTCGTGTAGATCAGATGACTCGCTCTCCTCTCCATTTCTTTGATGAGTCTGAAGACCTCTAGACTATTTCTATTTTTATTCAGACTATTTATATTTTGAGTTGTAATAGTTTAGACATATCTTTTGGATGTTTTGGCTTATGTTTGCACGTTTATTTATGTATTCTGCACTTATCTGGTTATGCTTTAATTACGTGTGATGCATAAGTTTCTATATTCTATCTTGCTTACTGATAATGAAATTGCAAGTGTACAATTTACTATCGCGTAATATAAAAGATTATCGAACCCAAGGGATAGGTGTTCTTATATTTATATAATTTAGTACTTGTGCAAAGAAAATAAAATGATATGGTTGATGTTTGGTTTATGACAAGAAGAGAGTAATAGCACATAAATAATAAAGCAAATAAGATGAGAGAATTTAAGCTCTTGGGTTGATTTACATAATCTATAAAACATGCTAGAAAACTCTTACTAAATTTCTGAACTTTAAATTCAAATTCATGATGCTATAGCCTAAGTTTCTACACCCTAATAGCCTTAAGAAATGTAGAACTTCCTTTCCTAATTACTAACTCCATAGCCTTGGTTATTAGTTAATTAGAGAAGAAGATGAAGAGAAAATTCGGGCCAACACAAAGCTACGTCCATCCTTATAGCCTTAAGAAATGTATACTTATAACCTTTTTTATTTCCTATTTCCCTTACTACTTACCAAATGGCCTTATGAATAAGTAGAAAGCATGAAATCTTTTGCGCATAAAGATTAATGAAGAACAAAGAAATAAAACATGAATAGAAAATATTATTCAGAAATGTAAAAGAAAACTAGAACATGAATTATAAATTAAAACAACCCAAAAACTTAAAAGAAGAATTAGCCAAGCATGGCTAAAAGATTCATTGAATTACCCTGGATAGGAGCTCAAGTATGGCTTCCCACAAGTCCTAGGAACAATGATCTTTGAGGGAGAAAGAGAGAATACTTGTTGTATTCTATGAAGGTGTGTCTTACAAGTGAAGAAAAGGGCCCTATTTATAGTAAAATTCCAGCCTCCAGCGCTTGAGCGCTGGCATTCCCAACGCATGGGCGCTAGGATGCATTAAAAATCCACTTTCTGTCCGAGGCCCAGCGCTTAAGCGCTGGCTTTCCAACGCTTGGGCGCTGGGTCACCATCTGACTCAACATCTAGTCAGAACCCCAGCGCTGGAGCGCTGGGATCCCAACGCTGGAGCGTTGGGATGCTGCTTCTTCATCTTCTTGCTTGTTCTTCCTTCTTTATTCATGATAGTGGGTTTTGATGGCCATAAAAAGCCACTAACCAGCCTTGATCAATTCTGAAACCCTTCCTCCACTAACATCAATTCCTTTAAGCATTTTTTCCATGTGCTAAATTGGAGAGTGATTCTTCATATTCTTCTTTTTCACTTTGGTCCTCCCTTGGTTAGCACTTCAATTCAAGCCCTCATATTCTCTCAACCTTCACTTCAAGTCCTCCACTCTTGAACTTTTACAATTTGGTCCCTGACTTCCTGAAACTTTACACATTGGTCCTTGGACAAAAATGATAACTAAACCAGCTTTCCTAAAAATATAAAATAACTAGAAAAATTCCTAAAAATATAAAATAAAGATAGAAAAACACAAAAAATCTAATCTACATGCAAAATGCAAAATAAATATAAAATCTACATAAAAACAATAAAAAAAACCTACATGAGACTCAAAAATAATAAAATAAAAAGACTAAAAAGACCCTAAAAACATCATATAAAATCCACTCATCACACCACTATACCCAACGACAGCTTGTCCTCAAGCGACAAAACTTAAAGAAAAACTCGTCCCTGGGTTTTGAGAAAGTTTTATCTGATTACAACTTGAAGCACAGAAACCTTTCAAAGAAAGCTTAGCAGAAAAGGAAGACATGCATGTTTTATAGACAAAGAATCAAGAAAGTTAGGCTTGGCTTTTAACATGTTTGAGTTCATCAATTAAGCTCACCAAAAATAATATTCTCCATGAAAACAAGAAAGCTCAATAATCCTGCCTATAATTCAAATCAAAACTGAAGTAAAGCAACCAAGTGATTTTGAAGAGATTTTTGAAGGTTGTAACTTGGCCAAAGGGTTGAACAATTTAAGGTATGGATTTCAAAACTTGGCAACTCTATTGGCTGACTCAGAATTTGTTGTTAAGTGATTTTTCTTTGACTAAGAGCTTTAAACAATTCACACAAGGGTCCTCTCAATTTTTCTCTTTTCTTTTTCTCTTTTTTTTTTGAACAAAGTAGTGGAATGTATGGGATGAATGACTTGAATTTTACTCCCCTCATACTCTTTCTCACCCCACTACTTCATTATTTTTTCTAAGGCACATACCTTATTTTTTCAATTTTTCTTTTCTTCATCCTTTTTTAGAGAGAAACCCAACAAACAAAGCTCTACAAATTCAGCACATGCATCACTATAACAACTGAAAAAATTATCACACAAAGTAGGCTCCAAAGAAAGACTCTTTTAAGGCTCAAAAGGGGCTACTAGTGGACATAACATTTCAAGCAAAAATCTGAGTTTTCAAAAATGCCTATAATCTCTTCTCAACTCACAAAGTGTACAAAACTCCAATCAACATGCAACACAAGGCAGAAAAATTTCACAATCAAGAATTCAGAGACCTCAGCTCTCAGAAAAAGATAGGGTAAGTGGTACCCTTTTTAGAACTCAGAAAAAGACTTAGCCAACAACCAAAACAATCAAGATATCAAAAATCCTTTCTACCGCATGCAATCCCAACTGCTTAAAAACATAGAACTTTTCACAAAGCAGTTCAATCAGATAAAGCATTTCACAAAGCTATAGCAACATTCAGAATGGATAATATACTCAAGACTCATGCAAAAAGAAAATAGAAAAAAACTAAGCTAAAAATAAAACTAAAAACTATAAAAAAAAAAAAACAAAAACTAAGAAGCTGGTATAGTAACAAATTTTCCACAAAGGTCCAAGGGAACCTCAATGTAAAAATCACTTTGAACACTCAAGTTCAAGAGGGTTCTCCCTCTTTTTGGTACCTATCCTGTAACAATGAACAAACAAAAGTCTCACAAGTAGAAACTTGCTTGACTTGTTAGTTCCAAAAACAGCACAATTAAGAACATGGGTTGAAAAATTGTGTCCACCTTTTAAAACAAGAATTCTTGAGTTTCCCAAAAATTAAAACCATTGTAGAAACAAGGGAAAACTCAAAGAACTTTAAAACTTTCAGAAAAATGGTGAACACAAAATTTATTAAAAATTAAAAACAGCAAATAAAAGTAAAAACAGCAAACTGCCCGAGCTCCAGGGCTTGAGCGTTGGGGATTCCAACGCTTGGGCGCTGGAATAAAAATAAAAACTGGGCATCAGAGGTTCCAGCGCCTAAGCGCTGGGTTCCAACGCTATGGCGCTGAAAAATAGAAAATAAAACTGGGGATTCCAGGGGCCTAGCGTATGAGCGCTATCCCTCCAACGCCTAAGCGCTGGGATCAACTGGAATCAGAGGTTGTGAAGCAGGGGCCTAACGCATGAGCGTTGGCCTCCAGCGCTTGAGCGCTGGCCTCGCCTGCAGTAGAAACATAAAATTTCTTTTCTTTTATTTATGTACAAGAGTTGTGCAAAAATTAAAAAGACAGAAACATAAACTATCCTAAGTTGGGTTGTCTCCCAACCAGCTCAATGTTAAGGTCCGAGATAGACCCTTCCCCTTAATCAATTGGGGGTTCAGCAAGTTCAACAGTCATCACTTGACTCTCATAATCTCCTCCTAGGTAAGGTTTCAGCCTTTGCCCATTGACAAGAAATGTGTTCTTTGTTCCCCGATTTTCCAACTCTACCGCACCATGAGGAAAAACTTTGGTGACCAAAAATGGCCCCGTCCATCTTGACTTCAACTTTCCAGGAAACAACCTCAGCCTTGAATTATATAATAATACAAGCTGTCCTGGACTAAATTCTTTTGGCAAGATCCTCTTATCATGCCACCTTTTTGTTCTTTCTTTGTAGATCCTAGCATTGTGATATGCTTGGAGTCTAAACTCATCCAGCTCATGTACCTGTACCTGTCTTTTATCCCCAGCTTCTTTGGGGTCCATGTTCAAATGTTTCAAAGCCCAAAAGGCTTTATGCTCAAGTTCCACAGGTAAATGACAAGTCTTACCATAAACCAACTGGTAAGGAGAGGTTCCAATAGGAGTTTTAAATGCAGTTCGGTAAGCCCACAAGGTGTCATCTAATTTTTTTGACCAATCCTTCCTTGAGGTACCAACTGTTTTTTCCAAAATCCTTTTTAACTCCCTATTAGAAACCTCTACTTGTCCACTAGTTTGGGGGTGATAGGGGGTAGCAATTTTATGATTAACACCATATTTTTTCAAAAGAGTTTCAAAAGCTTTATTACAAAAATGCTTACCTCCATCACTGATTATTGCTCTTGGCACCCCAAATCTAGTAAAAATCTTTTTCTTCAGAAAATCTAGAACAACTTTTCCATCATTTGTGGGAAGGGCTGATGCTTCAACCCATTTAGAAACATAGTCAACAGCAACCAAAATATACTGGCAACCAAAAGAAGGTGGAAAAGGTCCCATGAAATCAATGCCCCAAACATCAAAAAGCTCAACTTCCAAAATCATTTTTTGGGGCATCTCGTTCCTTCTTGAGATATTACCAGTTCGTTGACAGCGATCACACCTTACCACAAATGCTCTACTATCTTTGAAGATAGTAGGCCAATAAAAACCACTTTGGAGGACTTTAGCTGCAGTCCTCTCACCTGAAAAATGGCCTCCATAATCAGAGCCATGGCAATGCCATAAAATAGCCTCAAATTCTTTTTCTGGAATACACCTTCTAATGATCCCATCAGAACATTCTCTAAACAAATAAGGTTCATCCCAGAAAAAGAATTTAGCATCATGTAAAAATTTCTTCTTTTGTTGCCAAGTCAAATCAGAAGGCAACACACCAGCAGCTTTAAAATTAGCTAAATGTACATACCATGGAGCTATCTCTTGGATAGCTAAAAGCCTCTCATCTGGGAACTCCTCTTGAATAGGAATTGGATCGGAGTTCCCTTCTTCAAGCCTTGACAAATGGTCTGCTACACCATTGTCCTTCCCTTTTCTGTCCACAATTTCAAGATCAAACTCTTGCAAGAGTAAGATCCACCTGATCAGCCTGGGTTTAGCTTCCTGCTTAGCAAATAAGTACTTCAATGCAGAATGGTCAGTATGCACAATAACTTTAGTACCCAAAACGTAAGGTCTGAATTTGTCTAAAGCATAGACAACGCTCAACAACTCCTTTTCAGTTGTAGCATAATTTTTTTGAGCTTCATTCAGAACCTTACTAGCATAATAAATCACATGCAAAACTTTTCCCTTTTTCTGACAAAGAACAGCCCCTATTGCATTATCACTAGCATTACACATAATTTCAAAAGGCAAATCCCATTGGGGAGCAACAATGATAGGGGCTGAAACAAGTTTTTCCTTTAATAATTTAAAAGCAGCCAAACACTCATCATTAAAGATAAAAGGAGCTTCTTTTTCCAGGAGATTTGTCATAGGCTTAGCAATTTTAGAAAAATCTTTTATAAACCGCCTATAAAAACCTGCATGACCAAGAAAGCTTCTTATACCTTTAATATTAGTGGGAGGAGGTAGATTTTCAATAATTTCAGTTTTAGCCTTATCCACCTCAATCCCTTTTTCAGAAATCCTGTGCCCAAGCACAATGCCATCTTTTACCATAAAATGACATTTTTCCCAATTAAGTACCAAATTCTTTTCTTGGCACCTAACAAGAATCCTTTCCAAATTGCTCAAACACTTGTCAAAGTTGGGGCCATACACAGAAAAATCATCCATGAACACTTCCATACATTCACCAATTAAATCATAAAAAAATAGCAAACATACATCTTTGGAAGGTTCCTGGAGCATTACACAAGCCAAAAGGCATTCTTTTATAAGCAAACACCCCGAAGGGGCAAGTAAAAGCAGTTTTTTCTTGATCCTTAGGATCAACAACAATTTGGTTATATCCTGAATAACCATCCAAGAAACAATAGTACTCATGGCCAGCCAACCTGTCAAGCATTTGATCAATAAAGGGAAGGGGGAAATGATCTTTCCGGGTGGCAGAATTTAGCCTCCGGTAATCTATACAAACTCTCCATCCAGTTACCATCCTGGTGGGAATCAATTCATTGTTCTCATTTGGGACCACAGTAATTCCCCCTTTCTTGGGAACTACCTGAACAGGACTAACCCATTCACTATCAGAAATGGGATAGATGATCCCTGCATCTAGCAACTTAATCACTTCTTTCCTTACCACCTCTTTCATGGCAGGATTAAGTCTTCTTTGGGGTTGGACTACAGGTTTAACTTGTTCTTCTAAACAAATTTTATGCATACAAACAGTGGGGCTTATGCCCTTAATATCCTCTATAGTCCAACCCAAAGCAGATTTATGAGCTCTAAGAATTCTTACCAGTTTTTCTTCTTCAAGAGGAGAGAGGGAACTACTCACAATGACTGGCTTATTATTACCTTCCTCAAGAAATACATACTTAAGGGTGGAAGGTAAGGGCTTCAATTCCCTCTTTTCCTCTTGAACTTCTTCCTCTCTTTTCAGCTCCTCTACCCAATTTCCTTTTGAAGGGAAAAAATGGGTAGCTTCCAGATATCTTGCCATTTCAATGACCTGTTCGTCATTGCTTTCAATATCTTCAAAATCCAATCCTTCAGAGATTATAGTCTCTAAAGGATCTTCTTTCCACATGGCAACAAACTGTTAGGCAGAAATTTTTTTTTTATATATATATACAAGAAGTATTAAATAAAATAAAAATAAGAACTTAAAAGAACCTATCCCCGGCAACGGCGCCAAAAACTTGATAATGAAATTGCAAGTGTACAATTTACTATCGCGTAATATAAAAGATTATCGAACCCAAGGGATAGGTGTTCTTATATTTATATAATTTAGTACTTGTGCAAAGAAAATAAAATGATATGGTTGATGTTTGGTTTATGACAAGAAGAGAGTAATAGCACATAAATAATAAAGCAAATAAGATGAGAGAATTTAAGCTCTTGGGTTGATTTACATAATCTATAAAACATGCTAGAAAACTCTTACTAAATTTCTGAACTTTAAATTCAAATTCATGGTGCTATAGCCTAAGTTTCTACACCCTAATAGCCTTAAGAAATGTAGAACTTCCTTTCCTAATTACTAACTCCATAGCCTTGGTTATTAGTTAATTAGAGAAGAAGATGAAGAGAAAATTCGGGCCAACACAAAGCTACGTCCATCCTTATAGCCTTAAGAAATGTATACTTATAACCTTTTTTATTTCCTATTTCCCTTACTACTTACCAAATGGCCTTATGAATAAGTAGAAAGCATGAAATCTTTTGCGCATAAAGATTAATGAAGAACAAAGAAATAAAACATGAATAGAAAATATTATTCAGAAATGTAAAAGAAAACTAGAACATGAATTATAAATTAAAACAACCCAAAAACTTAAAAGAAGAATTAGCCAAGCATGGCTAAAAGATTCATTGAATTACCCTGGATAGGAGCTCAAGTATGGCTTCCCACAAGTCCTAGGAACAATGATCTTTGAGGGAGAAAGAGAGAATACTTGTTGTATTCTATGAAGGTGTGTCTTACAAGTGAAGAAAAGGGCCCTATTTATAGTAAAATTCCAGCCTCCAGCGCTTGAGCGCTGGCATTCCCAATGCATGGGCGCTAGGATGCATTAAAAATCCACTTTCTGTCCGAGGCCCAGCGCTTAAGCGCTGGCTTTCCAACGCTTGGGCGCTGGGTCACCATCTGACTCAACATCTAGTCAGAACCCCAGCGCTGGAGCGCTGGGATCCCAACGCTGGAGCGTTGGGATGCTGCTTCTTCATCTTCTTGCTTGTTCTTCCTTCTTTATTCATGATAGTGGGTTTTGATGGCCATAAAAAGCCACTAACCAGCCTTGATCAATTCTGAAACCCTTCCTCCACTAACATCAATTCCTTTAAGCATTTTTTCCATGTGCTAAATTGGAGAGTGATTCTTCATATTCTTCTTTTTCACTTTGGTCCTCCCTTGGTTAGCACTTCAATTCAAGCCCTCATATTCTCTCAACCTTCACTTCAAGTCCTCCACTCTTGAACTTTTACAATTTGGTCCCTGACTTCCTGAAACTTTACACATTGGTCCTTGGACAAAAATGATAACTAAACCAGCTTTCCTAAAAATATAAAATAACTAGAAAAATTCCTAAAAATATAAAATAAAGATAGAAAAACAAAAAAAATCTAATCTACATGCAAAATGCAAAATAAATATAAAATCTACATAAAAACAATAAAAAAAACCTACATGAGACTCAAAAATAATAAAATAAAAAGACTAAAAAGACCCTAAAAACATCATATAAAATCCACTCATCACACCACTATACCCAACGACAGCTTGTCCTCAAGCGACAAAACTTAAAGAAAAACTCGTCCCTGGGTTTTGAGAAAGTTTTATCTGATTACAACTTGAAGCACAGAAACCTTTCAAAGAAAGCTTAGCAGAAAAGGAAGACATGCATGTTTTATAGACAAAGAATCAAGAAAGTTAGGCTTGGCTTTTAACATGTTTGAGTTCATCAATTAAGCTCACCAAAAATAATATTCTCCATGAAAACAAGAAAGCTCAATAATCCTGCCTATAATTCAAATCAAAACTGAAGTAAAGCAACCAAGTGATTTTGAAGAGATTTTTGAAGGTTGTAACTTGGCCAAAGGGTTGAACAATTTAAGGTATGGATTTCAAAACTTGGCAACTCTATTGGCTGACTCAGAATTTGTTGTTAAGTGATTTTTCTTTGACTAAGAGCTTTAAACAATTCACACAAGGGTCCTCTCAATTTTTCTCTTTTCTTTTTCTCTTTTTTTTTTGAACAAAGTAGTGGAATGTATGGGATGAATGACTTGAATTTTACTCCCCTCATACTCTTTCTCACCCCACTACTTCATTATTTTTTCTAAGGCACATACCTTATTTTTTCAATTTTTCTTTTCTTCATCCTTTTTTAGAGAGAAACCCAACAAACAAAGCTCTACAAATTCAGCACATGCATCACTATAACAACTGAAAAAATTATCACACAAAGTAGGCTCCAAAGAAAGACTCTTTTAAGGCTCAAAAGGGGCTACTAGTGGACATAACATTTCAAGCAAAAATCTGAGTTTTCAAAAATGCCTATAATCTCTTCTCAACTCACAAAGTGTACAAAACTCCAATCAACATGCAACACAAGGCAGAAAAATTTCACAATCAAGAATTCAGAGACCTCAGCTCTCAGAAAAAGATAGGGTAAGTGGTACCCTTTTTAGAACTCAGAAAAAGACTTAGCCAACAACCAAAACAATCAAGATATCAAAAATCCTTTCTACCGCATGCAATCCCAACTGCTTAAAAACATAGAACTTTTCACAAAGCAGTTCAATCAGATAAAGCATTTCACAAAGCTATAGCAACATTCAGAATGGATAATATACTCAAGACTCATGCAAAAAGAAAATAGAAAAAAACTAAGCTAAAAATAAAACTAAAAACTATAAAAAAAAAAAAACAAAAACTAAGAAGCTGGTATAGTAACAAATTTTCCACAAAGGTCCAAGGGAACCTCAATGTAAAAATCACTTTGAACACTCAAGTTCAAGAGGGTTCTCCCTCTTTTTGGTACCTATCCTGTAACAATGAACAAACAAAAGTCTCACAAGTAGAAACTTGCTTGACTTGTTAGTTCCAAAAACAGCACAATTAAGAACATGGGTTGAAAAATTGTGAGCGGTGGCACGGCAGCCTGAGAGGAGTGAGCGGTGGTGCGACGAGGGAAGATGGAGGATAGTGCGGCGGCGGCTTAGGGAGAACGAGGGTGGAGAGGCAGCGACGATTTAGGGAGAGTGAGGGAAGGAAGGCGGCGGTGGGAGAAGGGAGAGGAACGGCGGCGCTGTGGAGCGAGAGGAATGGAGGGAGAGGTCGAAGGTTTTGTGGTGTATGGGTGAGGGGCGGCGAGGAGAAGAAGAGGATTCAGAAATCGAAGAGGAGAGGCATGGGGTGTGGGTGGCGGCTGTTGAAGAGAGGAAGGGAAGGTTAGGGTTTCGAGTGGGAGAGGAGATGAGGGGATGAAGATGGCACGGTGGCGAGGTGGAGGGAGGAAGGGCGGAGGCCAGGAGAGAGGAAGGGAGGTGGCTGAAGAGTGGCGGCAGATTGATGATGGTGAATAGTGATTCCTCCCCCCCTTTCGGATTTCGAGGAGAAGGGGATTATATGGGGTTAGAATTAGGGTTTTTGGGGGTGAGAAATTACACAACTGCCCCTAGGGTTTCTGCTAAAGTTTTTTTTGGTTTTTTTTTTTGTATTTTATTTTTTGCTTTGGGCCAGTTTGGCCCATTTTTATTTTTTGGGAAGAATTTAAAGACACTTTTTGTTTAAGAGCATAAACTCTCTCTTTTTTTTACTAACAAATTAACTAACCATTTTTTTATTTTGTTTTTTTTTAATAAAAATGAAACATAACAAAAAGAGAAAATAAATGATCCGGACAAAATTGGGTGCTGACAACCATTGTGTCTCAAAACGGTTGGGAAAGGTTGTGTTGGTTCATGGACGACTTCTAGTGCCTATATAAAGTCCTTAGACACTCAGAAACATCAATGACTTGGTCCATAACTTTCATATTCATTAAAGTCATCATTCTGAGTTTCTGTTCTCTCATTTTCATAAGAACACTCATGCTGTTCATCTTTTGAGAAACTCAGAATAGAAGAGCCTTCATTGTAATTTCCTGGAGCATACAAACTAAGATCAATCCATCTTGTCTAAAGGATTGAATCTGCCATTGTAAAGGCATCTTCTTCTTCTTTGAATCGGTTTAATTCATTCACCATGGTGTTCGGTGATTGTAAAAAGGTCCATCATGGCGTTTGATGGTTGTGAAAAGGTTCTTTGAATCGGGTTTGATTCAAAGTCCGCCGTAGGATTCAGTGATAGTGGAAAAGGTCCTTTGAATCGGGTTTGATTCAAAGTCCGCCGTAGGTTTCAGCGTCATCAGTTGCTGGTTTGCCATCTGAGGTTTGACAAGATTTCTTAGGGTTCTTGGTGTAAGTACTTGTAAGAAATCTTGATCATTGTAAATCTTCACTGTGGGATTCAGTGGAGTGGTTCTTCGGAAAGTGGTAATCTTTCTGAGGGGTTCTGACTTAACTGTGGTATTCAGTAAAGGGTTTGACTCAGACAGTGTGATCTGTTCTGAGGGTTGTAATCAGTTCACTGTGTGATTCAGTGAGCGGTGATTTTCAGAAAGTGGTTTGCTTTCTGGTATAGTGGAAAATCTCTGTGTGATCAGAGGACTGGACGTAGCCTTCTGGGATTGAAGGTGAACCAGGATAAAATCCCTGTGTGTTCTTCTCATCCTTCATCTTTTACTTTCAAGCAACTACAATATTCCGCTGCAATAACGTTCTTACGTTACAACTCCAATTGCATTGAAAGTCATTTGGTACTATTACACGAAAAACGGGGCAACTCTGATTCACCCCCCCTTTCAGGTTGCTATCTATACTAACAAAAAGGTCCATTGTTCTTTTATCAAATAAGGCGCATATCAACAACGATGATGGACAAGACCTTCAAGGAGAAGATGCTATTGAGGATGACCCATTCTTAGGGATACAACAACCAATCGACCATGATTCAGATGAAGATGATTGTTTGTATGTCCGAGATGATCATGAAGAGGGAACTTGGATGCATATAGCATTCCATGAAAAAATAGGAAAAACACGTATGCGCCTTTTGAAACAGAAGAGGAAAAGATCTAGTAAAACAAGTTAGTGAAGTATGCATTTTTATATATAATGAATGTATGTGTAGATATATTTCATATGTATGTGCAACATAATTGTATTTTTCACTTACACTTTTGACATGTTGTTTCAGGAAATTAAATGGATCCTTCACAGCAAGGCAGTGGTGATCTGGTGGTTAGACAAAATTTGTAATTGCTGGAGGCTAAAATGTGTATAGGGGGTCTATACATATTATAATTTGTACATATTTGTATGGGTGTACATATTATATATATTGCTTGTACATTATGTTGTCATGGTTTTTTCCATTGCCTTGCAGGTCATGGTTATAATTTGTTTATTGTTTGAAATGCATGTCTCTGATAGTACGTAGCACCAAAAAAAAATCCACACATATTACCACGGTTCATACAGGAACCATAGTAACAGAGGTGAAAAAAAACAAACAAAATTATTACCACGGTTCATAAAGGAACCGTGGTATTAGAACTTAAAAAATTTTTTTTTATTACCATGGTTCACAAAGGAGCCGTGGTAACATAGGGACAAAATACCACAGTTCCACCTGCAACCATGGTAGCAGAGGCTTGATATTACCATGGTTCAGCGTAGAACCGGGTATTTCAGAGGTATGATGTTACCACGGTTCTGCCTTGAACCGTGGTATTTTATCTATTACTTCGATGCCTGATACCACGGTTTAACTGTGGTAACAGGCTGCCCAGAACCGTGGTAACATGGCATTTTTGTAGTAGTGCTATCAATGTGGTTCCAGGAACCGGACCGATTTCCATAGCACCGTACCGGATGGTACCAGCAGAATTGGCTGAGCTGAAGAATCAAATCGACGAACTCACGACGAAGGGTTTTATTTGACCCAGTGTTTCACCATGGGGAGCACCTGTGTTACTTGTGAAGAAGAAAGGCAGAAGATCGCGACTCTTTATTGACTACCGGCAGCTAAACAAAGTTACGGTGAATAATCGTTATCCTTTACCCAGGATCAATAATTTGATGGACCAACTTCGAGGAGCAGCTATTTTCTTAAAGATCGACTTAAGGTCTGGGTATCACCACATTCGAGTCAAGGAAGTGGATATTCAGAAGACTGCTTTTTCGTAATCGTTATGGACACTACGAATAATTAGTGATGCTATTTGGAGTTACGAATGCGCCTGCAATGTTCATGGATTATATGAAAAGGATTTTCAATCCTTTTCTGGACAGGTTCATGGTCGTGTTCATTGACGATTGATGAGTGGATTTTATATGATGTTTTTAGGCTATTTTTAGTATTTTTATTTTATTATTTTTGAGTCACATATAGGTTTTTTATTGTTTTTATGTAGATTTTATATTTATTTTGCATTTTGCATGTAGATTAGATTTTATTAGATTTTCTAGCTTTATTTTATATTTTTTAGGAATTTTTCTACTTATTTTGTTTTTTTAGAAAAAGTTGGTTTAGTTATCATTTTTGTCCAGGGACCAATGTGTAAAGTTGCAGGAAATCAGGGACCAAATTGTAAAAGTTCAAGAGTGGAGGGCTAAAAGTGAAGATTGAGAGAATAAAAGGGCTTGAATTGGAGTGCTAACCAAGAGAGGACTAAAAGTGAAAAAGAGGAATATGAAGCAACTCTCTTCAAATGAGCACATGGGAAATTAAGTTGAAGGATTGATGGTAGTGGGAAGAAGGTTTCAGAATTGATTAAGGGTTGAGAGTGGCTTTTTATCGCATTCAAAACCCACTACCATGAAGAAGGAAGAAAAGCTTGAAGATGAAGAAGCAGCACCCAGCGCTCCAGCGTTGGGATCCCAGCGCTCAAGCGCTGGGACTCTGACTAGGAAATGAGTCAGATGTTGTCCCAGCGCCCAAGCGTTGGAAAGCCAGCGCTCAAGCGCTGGGCCTCGGACAGAAAGTGGATTTTTAATGCATCCTAGCGCCCAGGCGTTGGGAATGCCAGCGCTCAAGCGCTGGAGGCTGGAATTTTACTATAAATAGGACCATTTTCTTCACTTGTAAGACACACCTCTTAGAATACAACAAGTATTCTCTCTTTCTCCCTCTTGAGCATTGTTCCTAGGCCTTGTGGGAAGCCATATTTGAGCTCCTATCCAGGGTAATTCAATGTCTCCTTTAGCCATGCTTGGCTAATTTCTTGTTTAAGTTTTTGGGTTGTTTTAGTTTATAATTCATGTTCTAGTTTTCTTTTACATTTCTGAATAATATCTTCAATTCATGTTTTATTTCTTTGTTCTTCATTAATCTTTATGCGCAAAGGATTTCTTGCTTTCTACTTATGTCATAAGGCCATTTGGTAAGTAGTAAGGGAAATAGGAAATAAAAAAGGTTATATGTTTGCATTTCTTAAGGCTATAAGGATGTACGTAACTTTGTGTTGGCCCAGATTCTTTCTTCATCTTCTTCTCTAATTAACTAATAACCAAGGCTATGGAGTTAGTAATTAGGTAAGAAAGTTCTACATTTCTTAAGGCTATTAGGATGTAGAAATTTAGGTTATAGCACCATGAATATGAATTTAAAGTTCAGAAATTTAGTAAGAGTTTTCTAGCATGTTTTATAAATTATGTAAATCAACCCAAGAGCTTAAATTCTTCTCATCTTATCTTATTTCATTATTTTATGCTTTTGCTTTCATCTTGTCCTAAACCAAACATCAACTATATCATTTTATTTTTATGGTATAAGTACTAAATTAAATATTAATAAGAACACCTATCCCTTGGGTTCGATCTTTTGTATTACGCGATAGTTAATCGTACACTTGCGATTTTCCTTATCAACGATATCTTAATCTACTCGAAGGATCGAGTGGAGCACGAAGAGAATCTACGACAGGTGTTGACGGTTCTCCGGGAGAAGACTCTTTTTTCTAACTCAGCTAAGTGTGAGTTTTGGCTTGAAGAGGTGAAGTTCTTTGGGCATGTCATTTCCAAGGAAGGCATTGCTGTTGATCCGAGTAAAGTGGACGCAGTGACGACGTGGGAGAAACCAAAGACCGCAGCCGACATCAGGAGTTTTATTAGCTTAGCTGGATACTACAGGAGGTTCATCAAAGATTTTGCAAAAATTGCAGGACCTTTGACAAAGCTTACACGTAAGAATCAACCATTCGCATGGATTGAAGAATGTGAGTCGAGTTTCCAGTAGATGAAGAAGCGTTTGACAACTGCACTGGTATTGGCGCTACCATAGTGCATGAACCTTACAAGGTTTACCGTGATGCTTCTTACCAGGGTTTGGGTTGTGTGTTGATGCAGCACCGGAAAGCTGTGTCTCAAGCATCAAGGCAACTGAAGATACATGAATGGAACTATCCGACGCATGACTTGGAGCTTACAGCGGTGGTTTTTGCGCTCAAGATATGGAGACATTATCTATATGGGAGCACGTTCACCATCTTTAGTGAGCACAAGAGTTTGAAGTATCTTTTCGATCAGAAGGATCTAAACATGAGGAGAGACATTGGATGTAATTCTGGATGGACTACGAACTCACTCTGCAGTATCATCCGGGGAAAGCTAATATGGTGGAAGATGCCCTAAGTCGCATGTCGGTCCATATATCCTCTTTGATGATCAAGGAACTGGAACTGTTGGAGGCATTCCGTGATCTTTGTCTGGACGTTAAGGTAACACAGGGAAGCTGAGTTTTGGGATGATCATAGTGTCCAATGATTTTCTGAAGGAGATCAAGACCAAGCAGTTGCAAGAGGAGGAGTTGATCGAGAAAAGGAAGTTGATCGGGTTGGGGAAAGCGTCAGACTTTGAAGTAGGATCTGATGACATTCTGCATTGCAAAGGACAAGTTTGTGTGCCGAGTGATGCTGAGTTAAGGAAATTAATCCCTGACAAAGGTCACAAAAGAAGACTCAGCCTTCATCCAGGCGCAAAGAAGATGTATCAGGATCTGAGGTTGGATTTTTGGTGGTCGGGCATGACGAGGAATGTCGCCGAGTATGTTGCTGCATGCCTGACTTGTCAGAAGGCGGAGATAGAGCATCAGAAACCTTTTGGGATGATGCAATCACTTGATGTGTCGGAGTGGAAGTGGGATAATATATCCATGGACCTTCTGGTGGACCTTGTGGTAGCTTTCCCACTTACACGGAGAAGATTCGATTGTATTTGGGTTATCATTGACCGTTTGACGAAATCAACACACTTTTTACCTGTGAGGACGACGTACAAAGTGGAGTAGCTTTCGGAGGTCTACATTACTGAGATTGTGTGACTCCATGGAGTACCTTCGACCATAGTTTTCGACAGAGATCCGAAGTTTACTTCTCGTTTCTGAAAGGCTCTGCAGGGAGCTCTTGGTACGAAGTTGAGTTTGACCTCCGCCCATCACCCATAGACGGATGGGCAAACTGAGAGGACGATTCAGTCATTGGAGGATCTATTGCAAGCTTGTGTGTTGGACAATCGGGGAAGCTGGGATGAGATTTTGCCGTTGATCAAGCACTTGCTAGTTGGACTAGAGTTAGTGCAACAGACGACAGAGAAGGTGAAGCAGATCAGAGATAAGAGGAAGGCATCCCAGAGTAGATAGAAGAAATACACGGACAACCGTGTGAAGAAGGTCTTGCTCCTGACCCTGGCTGAGGTTTTGATGACGACAAACTCATCAACAAAAAGAAGAAAAGAAGACTTAGAGGAAACAGCGCTACAAAATCTATCATATACCTAGAAGTCTTAGTTTAGGTGAGTTATGCTTCTAAAGGTCTATTAAAGCATAAAGTATCTTTAAAACATCTAAACTAATCAAGCTAAGTGTTTTCATAACTTAAAAGAAGTAGAAAACCTTAAGCCGATCTCAAAGGATCAAGTTTCTGGAAGTTGGACTTCAGTGTAATCGATTGCAGCTTTCTGGTAATCGATTACACATAGGCAAGTAATCGATTACCCATTGCTTGTAATCGATTACATGTTTGAATTTGAAATTCAAACTGAAACGGCTATTAGTGTAATCGATTACACTAAGTGATGTAATCGATTACCAGAACGAAAAGTTACATCTTTTCATGAACCATTGTGTCCCAAACCTTTTGGAAAGGGTTGTGATGGTTCAAGGACGTTTCCCTTGCCTATATAAAGTCCATTTGAGTCCAGAACACAGAAACACATGAGAATACAACATTAGGCCAAAGCTCTGTCAAAATTAGTTCATCTTTTAGAACTTAAACCTTCAAGAGCCTAAATTCTGAGTTCATGATCTTCATGTTTATAAGAACACTTTTGTTGTTCATATCTTGAAGAACTCAGAATCATATTATGCTTAAAAGCCTTAAAGCATAAATTCTCATGATCAATCCACTTCTATGTTAAAGGATTGATACAGCCAATTGTAAACTCTTCTTCATCTCTTTCTGTAAGATTGAGTTTTCACCGTGGTATTCAGTGAAGGGTTGTTGGTACTGAAAGTGGTATACTTTCAGGGTGTTGATTGAAGGTGGTTTAGCCTTCAAGGTCTGAGGGTGGTTTTCCTTCAGGAACTGAAAGTGGTTTGCTTTCAGGGGCTGTTGAAAGTGGTTTGCTTTCACAGGATATTGGTAGAAATTCTTAGGGTCCTTGGGTTAAGAACTTGTAAGAGATTTTTATCAATAGTGGAAAAATCCTCAAGGGGTTTTCTTGAGGGACTGGGCGTAGCCTTCGGTGGATAGAAGGTGAACCAGGATAAAACTTTGTGTGTGTGAATTCTTCTATCCTTCATCTTTACTTGGCTTAATAGCACTTTTAGTCCCTCACTTATCACGAATTGACACTTTTGGTCCCTAACAAAAAAAATTAGCCATTTTCGTCCCTAACGTTTATAGAAAGTTGCACTTTTGATTTTCCATCCATATCTGTTAAAAATCTAATGGAATATTCCTTTAAAATTAATTAAAAATATAACAATTAAAAATCAGAAACATGTTTTTCCCAAAAAATCCCTAACTCATCATCTTCAAAATCACCATCTCCATCATCCCATCAAATCCCTAAATCAGAAACATGTTCTTCATCATCCCTAATTCATTATTCTCAAAATCACCATCTCAATCAGACCTCACCACCACCACGAAATCCATCCCAAAGTAATCAACCTCAATCGCCACCCTTGCACCTTCCCAAGCCTCTGATTCCTCCAACCACCGCATCCTTCCTTTTATCCTCCATTGAGGGAGAACGAGAAGAAGGAGAAGAAGGAGATCGAGACAGAGAGGGAGAACGAGAAGGACGATGCGACGGCTGGAGCGGTGCGTGAGGCGCGGCGCGGCGGTGGTTGAAAACGACGGCACGGCGCGAGGATGGCGTTCTTCTTCAGCGTCATTGTGGAATGGTTGATTTCCACTCTTCTCCTCGCGCCGTCGTTCTCTCTTCATCGGCTCGCCGTCATTCTCTCTGCCTTCAATCCATCCCCTTTCTTGAAAACCCTAACTTTCTCATTTCTCTCCTTTCAATTTTCTGTTTCAATTTGAGACCCACTGCATGTGCCTATCATACAAACATAAAAGTTTAATCTTTTGTGATTTTTGAGTTCTGGGGTTTCACTTTGAAAGAGAAAGAGAGTGGCTCTTGGTGATTTTTGAGTTCTGGCGTTGTGCCGGTGCAGAGAGGATGAGAGAGAGAGAGAGTGGGAGGGGACGAGAAGGAGGGAAGGTCGATGATGAGGAAGAAGAGGACAACCACAGTGGCTCTTGGTGCTTGCGGTAATCCAGGACTGAACCTCGCCGCGGCGACGTTGTTAATCTTTTTGCTCTGAATCCAAAATACTCAAGTTCCAATTTCTGAATGTAGTTGGTGATTGGTTTGAACTTTGTTCATTCGAATTTTATGCAAGGACCTAAGTTTCCTTTCCCCTTTCTGTTCTTCACTGTGAGCTAATTTTATGCCCTGTGAATCTTTTCTGTTCTTTTGTGCTATTTTAGTTGCGATTCTGAGTCGAATTTCCCATTGAAGCTCATTCCCTCTTTCTTTTTGCAAATGCTGACTTGATGTTTGTAGAAGGGGGAATAAATTATGGGTTTTTAGATTAGAATGATGAAGAAGATGCTTGAACTAGATGAAGAAATTCTGGGTTTTAAAATTCTGGGTTTTCATTTTTGTTTTTTTTTATCAATTTTTTTAAATAAAAACCGTTACATTTTTAACAGATATGGATGGAAAATCAAAAGTGCAACTTTCTGTAAACGTAAGGGACGAAAATGACTAATTTTTTTTGTTAGGGACCAAAAGTGTCAAATCGTGATAAGTGAGGGACCAAAAGTGCTATTAAGCCTCTTTACTTTCAAGCAACGCTCAATTCCGCTGCAATCTCAACTATCGTGTCGTGATCACCATTAACTTGAAAGTAACATTTTCAATAAGGCGAAAATCGGGGCAACACTGATTCACCCCCCTTCTCAGGTTGCTATCTGCACTAACAAACCGGAAAAAAAAAACTGGATTTTGAACCTAGAGAATATGTGTTTCTTCGTGTTACACCAACTATCGGAGTCGGGAGAGAAATCAAGTGAAGAAGCTTACGTCGAAGTTCATTGGGCCATATCAGATCATCGAAATGGTTAGACTGGTGGCTTATCGTATCGCTTTACCATCTTTCTTGTCCAAGATTCATGATGTTCTGCATGTGTCCCAGTTACGCAAGTACATTCCGGATCCTTCATGTGTTATCACTCAGGATGACATTCAGTTGAAGGATAACTTAACCTTTGAAGTTCCACCTATGAAGATCGCAGATCGAAGAATCAAGCAGTTGAAAAACACACAAGTTATGTAGGTGAAGCTGATCTGGAATCAAGTCACGGGAGACGCTACGTTGGAGTTAGAGGATAAGATGAGGGAGCAATACCCTGAGTTGTTTCTCAACTCTTAGTTTCGAGGACGAAACTCTTTTAGGGGGTTAGAATTGTAAGACCCTCATTTTTCTAATATTTATGATTAGGTCCTTGGAGTATGTTACACTTTGCATTTTGGTCCTTTTGATTTCTATTGGATTTGATGGTGTTAAGTTGTGTTTCTATTTTATCAAGTTTGAGTATCATTTAGTCCTTGTTGTAATTGTATCTTTTATAGCTTTGTTACTTGTGAAATTAACGTCCGCTGACACAAGAAAAAGTATTGTCCGCAGCATGTGTGAAAGTATCATTTAGGAAGTATCATCTACAACATGTGAGATAGTAGCGCCTGGGAAGTATCGTCCATGGTATGTGAGTGTATCGTCAGATAACATCGTTTAGAGAGAGTATCGTTCATAGCATGAGAGAGTATTGTTTGCAATAGGATGAAGAGTATCATTTGCGACATGTGGAAGTATCATTTACAACATGAGAGAGTATCGTTTCCAACATGTGGAAGTATCGTTTATAGCATGGAAAGTACCTTTCACAACACAAATGAGTATCGTTTAGAGAGTACCGTCTATAGTTGGTGGGAGCATCGTTTGCTACGTATATGAGTATCGTCTCCAATCAAAACGTGAATGTTGAATGCTCTGTTTTACCTCATTGTTGGAAATGTACCAGAACGCAAAATCTATCTTCTCTCTATTCTTTTTCTTTCGATATGTTTATTCCTCTTATCTCGTAAATATTTTGTTTTTGTTACGATAAGGAAAAATTGAAAAGAAAATATCTCTTAGAGCATATCTCGGGTATGCTCTGTTTTTAACAGAAATCCATTTCTGTTACTTTAAAGATATAAGTGGGTTGTTGTAGATTAATTTTTAATTAAAAGATATGAATTTGTTTTGTTTTAGGTAGATAAGGTTAGGTAACAGAAGTTGTTATCATCTTTTGGGAGTTTTGAACTCAGTTTTCATCTAAAATAAATAACAACACTTAGACAGACGTGAGAGTACCTAGACTTCCTCCTCTCTGTTGCTGATCACAATTTTTCTTTTCCCTTGAAGACCAAACATTATTTCTCTCTTTCTTTCCAAGAGTTCAAGGTGAGAAAAATTTTAGTTCTGAATTCATGAAGTGTTTAAGGTTTAAACCATGTTTCTGAAATCAATTTTAGTCCTGTTTCCATCCCTTTCCTTCTTTGTCCAAGGGTTCTATCACAGAGTTCTTCCAGCCCTTCCTCCGATACATTAGAGGATTCCTTCTCTTGAGTTCTTGAAGTTCGAAGTACCGTTTCCTCTTCTTCTTGATCGAGCAAGACTCACAACGTAGGTTTCTCTTCATGTGAAATTCTTTTCTAGTTTGGGAAAATAAATTCTATTTTTCCTTGCCTTTCTGGTCTCAGGTTTCTGACAATAGTTGGGGTTGGGTTTCGTCTCTTTCAATGTTGGTTGATTGTAGTTTATGTTCTTGCAAGGTTGGACGAGAGGCTTATGCGATTCTACGTACGACGGTAAGGGTAACACGGTCTTAGAGTCTCTCAAGTCATGCATGTTTTATACTGTTCTTCTTGTGCTTGATTCCTGTTATCTGTTGATCTTTCTTTAGAATCTTGAATAATACATGTTGATTGTTGGTTATTGAACTGAATTAAATCATACCTAATTATGCTAAAATACTATGACTCATGGGTTGATATGAACTGTTGGTTCACTGATTATTGTTGTTACTGTTATAGCATATGCATCTTGTAGGATTTTTGAAGGGTTGATGTGATGACACTTTGTCCCGTGTGAACTCCTAAGGAGATATGATGGCACTTTATCCCATGTGATCTGCCTTGAGGGTGGTGTGGTTGTAGTTTGTCCCACGTGACCGTCCTACCTTGGTTGGCGAATTCTGGCCATAGTTAAGCATGTAGTTATTGGTAGGACTAACAAGCATGTTCTGTTGATGTATCATTCAAAGCTTTATAACTTGATATTGTTTTGCTGTGTCGTCCAAGCCTTATAAATTGACATTGTTTACTGTATCGTCCATGCTATGTAAAACTAACATTTTCATTGCTGTATCATCTAGACTTTATAGCATTGATTGTTTATTGGACGTTCTGGCTGCTACGTTTGTAGTTATTATGATTGATGTTTACTGCTGCTGCATGCTATCTTGTTTTGAGGAGTTAACCTTTTCTGCTAATTTTGTTTGTTGTTTGGATGCTGAATGCCATAGATTATCAGATTGATGATTTACGTGAGAATGATTCTGTTGCAAAGCTTAAAGAGACATTGCAATAACTTAAAGACCTGGAAGATCGAATGATGAAGAGTTGAAGATTTATGTTCCGCTGTTATTCATACTTTTAATGTTTTGAGGCACGTGTGGTGCAAGACTTAAGAATTATTTTGGCTATACATGTTTTTTATTTATTATAAGTATGGGGTAATATTATATCATATTTATTAGTGTTAACGTTTTGTTTTAAGGACTGAGTTTTGACAGAGGTTTTATGAAAGTTTCCGTTAATTTACTATGTGACCCTTGACCCAAAATTGGGGCGTTACACTTTGTTTTTAATTGTTCTTGAAGGTTAATGGAAAAAATGATGAAGGATTAAGGGTAGATCTTTTGAAGACAAGGGTAATTGGAGAAGCTTCTAGTTTTCTTGGTGGCTAAGTAGAAGAAGAGATAAAGCCAAGGGGACATGATAGTGACCTTGATGATTACAGAACATTAGGGCACATTAGGGGCATCATGTAGGGGAAAAATGGAAAACTTGCAACCCCTCACCCCCACTAGTCTTTTGCTTCTTCCATTTGTTCAAGTTCTTGCATGTTTGGAGAGATATTAGGAGAGAAAACACCAAATCTATTTCTTCTTCCTTTCTTCCTCTATATAGTTGAAACAAAACCTACCCCCTAGCACCATCAAACTTTGGTTTTTCTTCCTCCATTCCTTCGTACAAAAGGTACGATGCTCGAGGTCGAGTCCGAGTTAGTTTGAGATCTAGTACGTGGGGAGGAAAACGGCCAAGGTAAGGGCACTTCGATGTTTGAATATCTTTGTATGATATATGCTAAATACATATATGATGAATGAATTGAGATGTGGATGATGTTGTTGAATTGAATGTGGCACCATGCGTGCGTGATTGAAATGATTGTTGGACGATTGTAATGATATTTTCTTGATGTTGCTTGATTATATGGAAAGCATGCTATGTAGGTCATATGATTGAGAAAGTGTTAGCCTGGAGTTTTTCCAAGTCCTAACTTGGTCGAAGATCGTATGACAAGGTGACTTCGACCAAAAGGAAAGATATTCAGCCAAGGCTAATAAGGCAGTTTCTAGTATTTCGACTAAGACGGTATGCTGAGTCGTAGTCGAATCTGTGTTGAAGACAAGACCCTAAAATGAACAAGTGCGGAACTTGTTTTCGACTAAAGCTTCAATATGCATGAGGAGGCATTTGGACGCGTGGAAATGCAAAGGAACAAACATGGGACACGTGGAGGCTTCAGAGAACCTATCCGTTACGAGCGGTTGAAGATGCAACCTATAAATAGAGGAAGACATGCAAGGATTAGGGGTCTTTCGTCCAGCCCACAACACGTCCATAAGCGTTAATTTTCAAACCCTACAGCCATAAGTCCAAGCTAACATGACACAGTGCGACAGGAATGAGTCAAACGTGAGTGATTGAGTGGTGTTCGGCTGTCCAACCCTTTAATTTTCACTGCAAAACTCTTTATGTTTTCCTACAATTTACATTTCAATGCAATTGTTCCTTTCCTTTTGATTTGTCTTTTATTTCCTTTAAATTTAGTCTTTGTTCCTTTTTAAAATCGCTCAACCAGTTCACTTGAACCACTATCGACGGACATACCTCGCTCACCCACTCCACTTACACGATTCGCGCACTCACGATTTCCATATCCCAGAACCCGTACGAGGATCATAATCCATCCTCTTCATCAACATTTGGATTCACTTGTGGATTCACCTGGTTTACCAAAAATCAAAGTAAATAGCAAGTAATACTGAAAGTCTTACGTCATATGATTGATAACTTGTTGTTTGAATTAATTTTGTTTTCCTGAGTATGTTATGCTTGCAATGTTGTTTATGTTCTCGACTTTTATCGAGTGAGCAAGCGAAGGGAAAGGGAATAGTTACCGTTCGGACGGGAAGTCCTTTGGCATTTTGATATGAAGGTTCTACTTAGAACACGGGCCTAATAGTTTTGGAAAGAATAAGAAGAGAGATTTCTAAGTAAGAACCCAATTGATGTTTCAGAAATATTTTTCATAAAGAATCAAGTGATTTCGAAAGAAACGAATCTATTTAAGCTTTCTTGAATGCAAATTCACAATGTACTAAATAAGTACATCAAACATTTTTATAAATAATACTTATCTTTTGAAGAAGAATCTTAAGACGTTGCTAGTGACAAAAACACACAAGAAATGGGGGTTTGAGTGTGTATGATTTTTCCAATCTTTTTCGAAAGGTAATAATTATAAGTTTAAAAGAATTTTCTTAGTGAGTGCAGCGAAATTAATCTAGGACTGAAAAGTAAAGCACACAAGATATTTATGATGACCAAATCCGCAAGTGTACGGTTGATTATCGAAGTAATATAAAAGATATCGAACCCACTGGGATAGGTGTCCAATTATCAATTTGTTTAGAACTTGTGCTGAAAATTAAAATTGATTTTAACTTTGGTTTGTTTAGAACAAGAACTTGGATTAGCATAAATATAAAGAAAAGATGATGATGGAAATTAAGCACTTGGGTTGAAATGAATAACTTATAATATATGCTAGCAAACCTCTACCTTATTTTTGAATTTTAAAACAATAGTTCATGATTCTCTAGCCTATGATTTCTACAAGTTAATTCCTTACACATTGTAGACCTTTCTTTCTAATTACTAAACTCAATTCCTTGCAATTTAGTTAATTAAAGAAGAAAATGAAGATAGAGTTCAGGCCAACATAAAGCAAAGTCTATCATAATTCCTTAGTGATATGTTATATTGCTTCTTTTAATTCCTATTTCCCTTATTACTTACCAATTTCCATTGACATAAGAAATAAGCATGAACACTTGTGTACATCAAGATAAAAGAAGAACAAGGAAATAAAACATGAACTTTCAATATCATTCAGAAATAAGGATGAAGAAAACTAAAACATAATTATAAGCTAAAAACAACCCAAGAACTTAAAATGAAATTAGCCAAGCATGGCTAAGAGAAACATTGGATTACCCTGGACTAGGAGCTCAAGAATGGCTTCCCACAATTCTCAGGAACAATGCTCTCAAGGAAGAAAGAAGAATACTGTTAGAATCAAACAATTTAATGAGTTACTATATTTTGATAAATAACAATTTCGCTAAGTGTTGCTGACTTTTTCAAAGTTTTCATATTCAGGAACACTTGTTAATTGGAGATATACTGCGAGGATTTCGACAAAGCATTATCAAAAGCAAATTGTTAAGTAAAGGACAATAGAGAAATCCGTCCGCCTATGTGAATCTGTCTGCCACTAGAGAGAGTTCGTTCGCCTGTGATGAACGTCTGGTTGATCAGTTACTGGATATATTTATGAAGAATGTTGAGTTGACTAAAGCAATGATTGAAGACTCGTGTAAAACGAGATATCCTGAAGGTAATCGTCTGTTCAACCCAAAGGTGAGCTGTCGTGCACCTCTTGGTTCTTCAGAGCATTAATAGCGAAAGGGACAGAATTAAGCGCCTCATTCCCTGAAGATTCAAATCCTCTGACATTCCTTAACTCAAGCTGCTTTTACTGAATTAGCGGCGATACCTTCTAATCATCGTATCTCCCCAACGGTCAAATTCAAATATTCTGGTCAGAGCATTAATGACTCAATTAGCTGTAAGGCATGAGCATTAATTGCAAACTCTATGGGTCAAGGCAAAATGCATCACCAGACGATACCGTCTTGCATTATTGAAGAAACATTCATTATCTGGCAGATTGCAACAGCAGATGCAGAAGTATCCATTACTCACAATCAAGCAGGAATTCAAACGGAACTATTTTGAAGATCTTCAGCAAAGCTTCCAGTGATCATCCTACTGAAGATATAAATAGTGGACTTAGCATCAGCTTCAACTTGGCGACTTTTACACAATCAAGCATTCAAACTTTCCAAGTCTATCTACGATCAAACAAGCTTTAAGCCAAGACACTCAGCAACCTCCAACTTATCTATTCTCTGAGTTCTGTCGCCAACTAGTGTGAAGCTCTTTACAGAGTGAAAAGCTCTTAATCCATTTTCACACAAGCCCTTCAGAGAACCAACTTGTTTATCATCTCTGAATTCAATTCTTCACATTTTCTACCCACTCTTACTGAAGAGTTTTTGTAGAAACCAAGTTTTCTTGTAAAAGAACTGGGAGGAGTCCTGTCTAACACTCGAGAGAAAAATGAGAAGTCCTACTAGAATACTTGTAAATGAGTAGTCCTCAGAATACTGGGAGAAGTCCCTGAGAATACTTGTACTATTTTGTTTAAATAGTGAAAATCTTGGTGAAGCCAAGGACTGGACGTAGCCCTGTCGATTAAGGGGGTGAACCAGGATAAATATCGTATGTGTGCTTTATCGTTCAAGTTGTAGATTTATTTCCACTGCACTTCTTTAACAAACATTTTTGAACTTATAATAGCTATCTCGCAAAATGAATTTTTAAAAATCACACACACAATTCAAACCCCCCTTTTCTTGTGTGGTTCTATTACTATCAATTGGTATCAGAGCTTAACCGCTCTGAGAATTACTAACATCTTAACAGGTGTAGAGTGAAAAGATCCATGGACAGCATTGCCTACCCAACCGGAACTACAACCAATAAGCGACCATTCTTTGATGGCTCCAACTATCCTTACTGGAAGAAGCACATGCAACTCTTTATCGAGTCAACCGACTGGAAGCTGTGGGACGTAATATCAAAAGGAAATTATGTCCCCAAAGACAGTGAAAGCAAGGCCATCCCAGCCGATAAATAGACTGACGAACAGAAGACGGAAAATCAAAGAAATGCCAAGGCTAGGCTGTTTCTCATATGTGCTCTTAGCAAAAACGAGCATGACAAAGTTGACAGCCTGAGCACTGCAAAAGAAGTTTGGGATACCTTAGCCATTGCTCATGAAGGAACCTCTGCCGTACAAGAAACTAAGATGAGCATGCTGGCATCTCAGTATGAAACCTTCATGATGGATGACAATGAGTCTATTGACTCCATGTTTGCACGACTTCAGACCATTCACAATGGGATGAGGAACCTGGGAATAAGCTTCACCAACAAGGAGCAAGTGATCAAGATTCTCAGAAGTCTTCCCACCAACTGGAGAAACTCCGCTACTGCCCAGCGAGCTGGAAAGAATCTTGATACCTATCAAGTAGAAGATCTTCTAGGAGAGCTGAAGATTCATGAGCAGGATCTTGCCAACGATGCTGCCATTATACGAAGAAAAGCGTCTGCCGCAAAAGCTGTAGCATTCATAGCCAACAAATCAAAGGATATGAAAGCAAACAAATCCTCAGATGAGGAAACTATGCAGTCTGATCGCTCTTATGATGAACAGGCCTTGTTTAACCGAAGATTCAGAAGAATGATGGGAAACAGGAAGCAATTCAAAGGAAGACCGTCTTCCGCATCAAGAGATGAAGAGAAAATTCCAAATAAAGGTGGGATCGTCTGCTACGAATGCAAAAAGCCCGGACACGTTAAAGCTGACTGTCCCCGTCTGGGAAACAAGCCTTCCCAAAAGAACTTTTATAAGAAAAAGGCTTTTTCCAGTCAAAATGATGAGTCAGAAGACGAATCTGACCAAGAAGTAGAGATCAAAGGAACCAACGATGAAGCTTCATACTGTGCATTTATGGGATCCATAGACACATCTGACATTGAAGCAGATAAAGAAGCAGAAGCACTGATGATCTCCGTTGACCTGTCCAATTGCGAGGAAGAAAACAAAGATGAGGTAACTCCCGAAATTTCCTCTGAAGACTATAATGAACTATTAGAATATGCTCATGCATTAGCAATTAAATGTAAGGAGAAACAAACTCCTCAACAAATAGTGTATGGGAGGAACAGTCCACCCAAAATGATGACTAACAAGAAAGGACCCAAGAAAGTTTGGGTACCTAAATCTATGATTGTACCACTTGCAGATGAGCTTAGCAGCTCAAAGCCAAAAATAGCTATGGTACCTGGACAGTGGATGCTCACGGAACATGACGGGAAAAAGGTCTTTATTCCCAAAGATTCATGAGAAGAAAACCGGAGGAACAGTTACCTTTGGAGGTAACCAAAAGGGGTTCATTGTTGGAGAAGGTAACGTTGGTAAGAGTCCCCTTCTGGCAATTCAGAAAGTTCTGTTAGTTGAAGGACTAAAACACAATCTACTTAGCATAAGCCAATTATGTGATAGTGGACTCACTGTTTCCTTCAACAAAGTGAAGTGTAGTGTCACAAACGAGGATGACAAGATTATCTTTGAAGCACAGAGACAAGGAGATCTATATAAGACCTCCTTGGAAAACCTTGCAAGTCAAAAGGTAACATGTCTAGTATCAGCAGAGGATGATAAATGGAAATGGCACAGGAAGCTAGGGCATGCATCCTTAAAGACCATTGCTAAAATAATCAAACATGATTTAGTAAGTGGTCTGCCAAATCTGTCTTTCAAATCTGATGATACATGCTCTGCATGTCTCCAAGGAAAGCAATTAAAAAGTTCTTTTCATGCAAAGAACGTTGTCAGTACAAAGAGACCTCTGGAGATGTTGCACATGGACTTGTTTGGACCTACTAGAACGGCTAGTTGTTCTGGAAAAAGATTTTGTCTTGTCATCGTTGATGACTACACTAGATTTACATGGGTACAATTTCTTGGAACAAAGGATGAAACATTCAAGTCCTTCCTGATTATTGCAAGAAGAATTCGAAATGAAAAGGGATACTACATCACTAATATTCATAGTGATAGAGGAGGAGAATTCATCAATGAAGAGTTCAAGCACTACTGCGAGGAAAACGAAATATTTCACCAAGTCTTTGCTCAAAGAACTCCTCAGCAAAATGGAGTAGCTGAAAGAAAGAACAGGTCACTTCAAGAAATGGCCAGAACTATGCTTAATGAAACATCTCTACCCAAGTACTTCTGGGCTGAAACAGTTCATACTGCTTGCTACATTCAAAATCGAATATTCATGCGTCCTATCTTGAAGAAAACTGCCTATGAATTATGGAAGGGAAGAAAGCCAAGCATCACATATTTTCATCCATTCGGATGCCCATGCTTTCTACTCAGTACAAAGGATGATCTCGGAAAATTCGATGCAAATTCAGACAAAGGAATATTCTTAGGATATTCACCCAATTCTAAAGCATTCCGAGTATACAACTCTAGAACAATGGCGGTAGAAGAATCCATCAATGTCAAGTTCGAGGATAAACACATCAGTGTGAATCAAATGACACCGGAAGATGAATGTGATGAACTGGAAATAAGTGAAGAGCCCTCCTCAAATCCAGTCCAGCTGTCGACATCTGACAAAGAGACAAATCCAATCACTTCGTCGTCAACTCAACCAGACGTTGTTTGTGAAACTTCGTCTGACGATAACTCCACAAGTCAAGTCATGACCTCCAGTGGCATCTCTCTACCCAGAGACTGGAGATTCAAACCAGACCATCCTCCTACACAGATAATCGGAAGCGTACATGAAAAGGAAAGAACTAGATCCACTTTTAATGATCATGCTAACTGTGCGTTTTTGTCTGAAATAGAACCGAAGACCATAGGTGAATCCCTACAGGATGAAGGCTGGATCTTAGCTATGCAAGAAGAGCTGAATCAATTTGAAAGAAGCAAATTCTGGGATCTAGTGCCCAAACCAGAAGAAAAATCCATCATTGGCACAAGATGGGTATTCAGAAACAAAACGGATGAAAATGGGAAAGTTACAAGAAACAAATCTCGATTGGTTGCACAAGGATATCATCAACAAGAAGGAATTGACTACACAGAAACCTTTGCCCTTGTCGCAAGAATTGAAGCTATTCGCATTCTGTTGGCATTTGCATGTCAGCACTCCATAAAGTTATATCAAATGGATGTGAAAAGTGCTTTTCTAAACGGATATATCGAGGAAGAAGTATACGTGAAGCAGCCTCCAGGATTTGAGGATCCAGCTCTGTCAGACTACGTTTTCAAGTTAAGAAAGGCACTGTATGGACTGAAGCAAGCTCCACGTGCATGGTACGATCGTCTGAGTTCATTCCTGATGAACAATGGATTCTCAAGGGGTAGCATTGACAACACCCTGTTTAGAAGAAAGACATCCAAGGATTTTATCCTGGTGCAACTATATGTTGATGATATCATTTTCGGTGCTACTAATGAAGTTCTCTGTCAAGAGTTTTCCAAACTGATGCAAAGTGAATTCGAGATGAGTATGATGGGAGAATTGAAGTTCTTCCTAGGACTGCAGATTAGACAGGAAGGCACTAGAAACTACATCCATCAGACAAAGTATATCAATGATCTTTTGAAGAAGTATTGCATGGAGAAAGCCAAAGCAATGGGTACTCCAATGCATCCTGGAACTGTACTAGATAAAGGTGACGAGTCAACTCCGTTCGACTCAACAAAATACAGAGGGATGATAGGATCACTGTTATATCTTACCTCAAGTAGACCAGACATTATGTACAGCGTCTGTGTTTGTGCCAGGTTCCAAGTAAGTCCTCAAGAATCTCACCTAAGTGCAGTAAAACGTATATTTCGATATCTCATTGGAACGACTAATCTTGGTCTAGTTTATGAGAAAGGTGAAGATTTCAGGTTAAGGGGATTTTGTGATGCTGACTATGCTGGAGACAGAATCGAAAGGAAAAGCACAAGTGAAGGTTGCCACTTTATGGGGCAATGCCTAATATCCTGGGCAAGCAAAAGACAAAGCACAATCTCACTTTCAACTGCTGAAGCAGAATATGTGGCGGTAGGTTCTTGCTGCACCCAAATTCTTTGGGTGAAGCATCAATTAGAAGATTATAATATTTTTGAGCATAATATTCCTTTATTGTGTGATAATACAAGTGCCATCAATATTACAAAAAATCTTGTTTTGCATTTACGTACTAATCACATTGAGATAAAGCATCATTTTATTCGTGATCATGTAGCTAAAGGCAACATTGACATCTCATACATACACACCGATGATCAATTAGTAGACATATTTACCAAACCCCTTATTGAAAACAAATTTTCCTGTCTTAGAGAGAGAATTGGAATGTTTCCTGCATTATAGTTTTCCTACACTAAGTTCCTCTAAGTTCGTCTGCCCTAGTAGCTCCAACTATAAAATCGATATTTACTCTAGCTCTGCATTTAATGCTAAATAGTTGTGTCCTTTCAAATAGATTACTTACTGAACACGCATAAATTAATGCTGATACCCTTTTATCTCACATCATTTAATGCTTTCAATTCAGCTTTATTATTCATCATGATTTTGACGATATCGAGAAAATGTTTACACTTTCAAAAATGAAAACGAATGGAATTTCAAATGTGTTTCTAATACCAACCCTAACATGTTCATACTTTAGCTTAAACACTCTATCTTCCTTGTACTTGTCCTTGCCTCTGTACTCACTTCATCTACAGAAAACATGGCTCCCAGCAGACAGAAACATTCAAAGACTCAGGAACTCCTTAGCGAAGATGAATATCAGATTGTCAAGACTCAAAAAGAATCTATCATCCAAAATCGCAAACAGCAAGTCTCCGAAATTGGTCTTGTGAGGATCGAACATCTAGGCGACAGAAAGCTTGTCACTCCTAGATATCTTGATCTAAGACTATTTCAACATGCAAAGGTTGCAGGTCTTGATCTATTGCTATCTCAGAACTGGGGAAACCTGTTCGATATCTCCACAACTTCAGTACTCTCTCCCCTTGTGAAAGAATTATATGATTGTGCCATCAAGGCTAACCCTAACCACATCCGAACACGAAGCTTACGGCAAGTAATAGACATTCAGTCTCGTGATGTGTCTGATCTACTCAACCTTCCTCTCGATGGTGTTTGTTACTGATCTTCCTGGGAAGCTTCTGAAAGCGACCCCTTCACTATTTGGAAGGAAGTCCCAAAGTGCTCTACGTCTCGACGTGTGAAGAATCTTGTTGAGGAATGTATCTTTCCTCATGTTATTCTCAGCAAGATTGTGCTGCCAAAAGAGGGTTCTAGAGACTTAGTCAACAAGTTCTCTCAATGGACTCTATTCCAGATGCAACATCGCAGAAAAGTTAATCTGCCTGATCTCCTAGTTCAGTATATGATTCATACTCTGGAAAAATCCAACACAAACCTTCCATATGGCTCACTCATAACGGCTCTTATGCATCATAAGAAGATGCTCACTCCCTCCATAGAATCAGTGAAGTTCATCTCATGTGACTATATTTTTGCTACCCCCATCAAGTTTGGAGATGTTCGTTGAATGAACCTTTCCATCAACATATCTGCCGTACCTGCAGACCTCTTAAGTGACTGGGCTAAGCGGAACAAGCAAAGAAAATCCCTGCACCAACACCGTCCGGTAATTGCCTCAAACGTCGCCGTCTGGGCAATACTTCTCAGCAGCGTTCAAACCACTCCCACCGGACTGACTCTCAGGAACTATTACCTACTGTAGAATCTTTGCCTTCATCAACTTCCTCCAAACCTCCTCCTGAGACTGTGCATACCACTGCTGAACTTATCTCACATTCTCATGCACGATATCTGAAGTTCTTGCCTCCACTCTTTCACAAATATATCTCTGATGTCTTCGATGTCCAAGATGATGGCAACTGTAGATTCAGATGCCTTGCTCAGTGGCTGGGTCATCCCCAAGATCATTGGCCAGAAATTCGTAAACTTCTAATCTATGAACTTCTCTCTCACAGAGGGAGTGCATTCTCAAACATTTTGCTCTGATGTAGATGTTGATACTATTTGTCTAGCCCTAACCTAGAATGCAAATGAACCTGCTTATGAGTCCAAATGGTTCTCAGTTCCAGACATGGGATTACTAGCTGCTACTGCGTTCCGGATAATTGTAGTCACCTTAGCTCCTAACCAGTGCTGCACATATCTTCCTCTCTTGGGCCCTGTGAATGATGCACCCACCATTGCTGTTTTGGGAAATATCGCCAACAGACACTGGGTTCGAGTCAAGCTTTCCGACAACTCTCCCTTGCCTACTATATCACCTCAATGGAAGCATCATTGTTCTCAGATGCTCGAGGATGGGAACTCCCTCTTCAGTCAAAAATTCTGCACTTCCAGAATTTGCTGCAAAGTGAAGCTGAGAAATTTATAGATTCATTGTTTGAAGTTCCAAATATTGATAATCCTGTTGAACTTGAAAATGACTCTAAAGACGACCTTGTTTCTTCTGCATCCATCCATACGGATTAGTTATCTCAATTTGTCTTCCCTGAGACCTTAGTCCATGCCTTCACGCACCTCCAATTGCATGATATTGATCTTGATCTCCATCTGCTCGTTAGTCAAAGTCAACGTTTTACTCCGCTGTTGAGAAGGGTAGATTCTCACATTAATAGAAATATAAATGCATCTCATCCGTCACCACCTGTCCCCTTCCATATAGATCTGGATCTGGATCTTATGCTTGCATCTCCGGCTCACTTCATTTCTGCTCCATCTTCCTCCACTGCCTGCATGCCTCTCCATCAGATCTCCTTCATGCCCTGCTTTCCTCGACGTTCTAGATCTTCTTTGGGAAAACGCAAGCGCTCCACAACTGCACAAAATGCCCATTGATAATGGAATTGCAAGTGCACGATTAAACTATCGCGTAATAAAAAGATCGAACCCAAGGGATAGGTGTTCTTATTATTATAAAATTTAGTACTAAAAAAGAAAAATAAAAGATGAATATTTGTTGTTGGTTTGAGAACTAGAAAGGAACAATAGCATAAAATAATAAGAAAAAGAGATGATGAACATTAAGCTCTTGGGTTGGTTTACATAGTCTATAAAAACATGCTAGAAATTTCCTACTAAATTCCTGAATTATAAAACCATTATCATGATGCTATAGCCTAGTGTAACTACAAGTTAATTCCTTAAGCATTGTAGATCTTTCTTTTTAATTACTAAACCCAATTCCTTGGCACCTAGTTAACTAAAGAAGAAGATGAAGAAGATGTTCAGGCCAACATAAAGTTACGTCCTTCCTAATTCCTTAGCGAAGTATACTTATAACCTTTTTTATTACCTAGTTCCCTTACTACTCACCAAATGGCCTTATGTAATAAGTAATAAGCAAAACCTCTTGGGATCCACAAGATAGAAATTAAGCATAAGGTAATAAAACATGAATGGAAATAAAATTCAGAAATGTAAGAAATAACTAGAACATGTATTAAAAACTAAAACAACCCAAAAACTTATAGAAGAATTTAGCCAAACATGGCTAAAGGAGACATTGAATTACCCTGGATAGGAGCTCAAATATGGCTTCCCACAAGTCCTAGGAACAATGCTCAAGAGGGAGAAAGAGAGAATACTTGTTGTATTCTAAGATGGTGTGCTTTACAAGTGAAGAAAATGGTCCTATTTATAGTAAAATTCCAGCCTCCAGCGCTTGAGCGCTGGAACTCCCAACACTTGGGCGCTAGGATGCATTAAAAATCCACTTTCTGTCCGAGGCCCAGCGCTTGAGCGCTGGCTTTCCAACGCTTGGGCGCTGGGTCAACATCTGACTCATCAGCCAGTCAGAACCCCAGCGCTGGAGCGTTGGGATCCCAGCGCTGGAGCGTTGGGATCCCAATGCTGGAGCGTTGGGACGCTGCTTCTTCATCTTCAAGCTTTTTCTTCCTTCTTCATTCATGGTAGTGGGTTTTGATTGCCATAAAATGCCACTACTCAGCCTTGTTTAATTCTGAAACCTTTCCTCCACTAACATCAATTCCTTAAACATTATTTTCCATGTGCTAATTAGAGAGTGATTCTTCATATTCCTCTTTTCCACTTTGGTCCTCTCTTGGTTAGCACTTCAATTCAAGTCCTCATATCCTCTCAATCTTCACTTTAAGTCCTCCACTCTTGAACTTTTACAATTTGGTCCCTGACTTCCTGAAACTTTACACATTGGTCACTGGACAAAAATGATAACTAAACCAGCTTTTCCTAAAAATATAAAATTGCTATAAAAATTCCTAAAAATATAAAATAAAGCTAGAAAATCTAATAAAATCTAAACTACATGAAAAATGCAAAATAAATATAAAATCTATATATAAAGACTAAAAAACCTATATGTGACTCAATAAATAATAAAATAAAAAGACTAAAAACTACCTAAAAACATCATATAAAATCCACTCATCACACCACTATACCCAATGACAGCTTGTCCTCAAGCGACAAAACTTAAAGAAAAACTCGTCCCTGAGTTTTGAGAAAGTTTATCTGATTAAAACATGAAGCACAAGAACCTTTCAAAGAAAGCTTAGCAGATAAGGAAGACATGCATGTTTTACAGAAAAAGAATCAAGAAAGTTAGGCTTGGCTTTTAACATGTTTGAGTTCATCAATTAAGCTCACAAAATGATATTCTCCATGAAAAACAAGAAAGCTCAGTAATTCTGCCTATCATTCAAATCAAAACTGAAATAAAGCAACCAAGTGATTTTGAAGAGATTTTTAAGGTTGTAACTTGGCCAAAGGGTTTGAACAATTCAAGGTGTGGATTTCAAGAAATTGGCAACTCTAGTGGCTGACTCAGAATCTGTTGTTAAGTGATTTTTCTTTGACTTAAGAGCTTCAACAATTCACACAAGGGTTCTCTCAATTTTTCCTTTTTCTTTTTTTTTTTGAACAAAGTAGTGGAATGTATGGGATGAATGACTTGAATTTTACTCCCCTCATACTCTTTCTCACCCCACTACTTCATTTTTTCTAAGGCACATACCTTATTTTTTCAATTTTTAACTTCTCTTTTTTAGAGAGAAACCCAACAAATAAAGCTCTAACAATTTTAGCACATGCATCACTATAACAACTGAAAAATTATCACACAAAGTAGGCTCCAAAGAATGACTCTTTTAAGGCTCAAAAGGGGCTACTAGTGGATATAATATTTCAAGCAAAAATCTGAGTTTTCAAAAATGCCTATAATCTCTTCTCAACTCACAAAGTATACCTAACTCCAATCAACATGCAACACAAGGCAGAAAAATCTCACAATCATGCATTCAGAGTCCTCAGCTCTCAGAAAAAGATAGGGTAAGTGGTACCCTTTTTAGAACTCAGAAAAAGACTTTGCCAACAACCAAACAATCAAGAATTCAAAAATCCTTTCTACAACATGCAATCCTAACTGCTTAAAAACATAGAACTTTTCACAAAGCAGTTCAATCAGATAAAGTATTTCACAAAGCTATAGCAACATTCAGAATGGATAATATACTCAAGACTCATGCAAAAATAAAACAGAAAAACTAAACTAAAAATAAAACTAAAAACTAGAAAAAGAAAAACAAAATCTAAGAAGCTGGTATAGTAACAAATTTTCCACAAAGGTCCAAGGGAACCTCAATGTAAAAATCAATTTGAACACTCAAGTTCAAGAGGGTTCTTCCTCCTTTTGGTACCTATCCTGTAACATTGAACAAAAAAAAGTCTCACAAGCAGAAGCTTGCTTGACTTGTTAGTTCCAAAATCAGCACAAAAGATCATGGGTTGAAAAATTTGTATCCACCTAAAAACCAGAATTCTTGAGTTCCCAAAATTTAAAACCAGTTTAGAACCAAGGGAATGCTCATAGAACCTTAAAAACTTCCAGAAAATGGTGAACACAAAATTTATTAAAAACTAAAAACAGCAAACAAAAAGCAAAAACAGCAAACTGCCCGAGCTCCAACGCTTGAGCGTTGGGGATACCAACGCTTGGGCGCTGGAATTAAAACAATTACTGGGCATCAGAGGTCCCAGCGCCTAAGCGCTGGGTTTCCACCGCTATGGCGCTGGAAATCAGAAAATTAAAAACTGGGATTCCAGGGGCCTAGCGCATGAGCGCTAGCCCTCCAGCGCTGGAGCGCTGGAATATACTGGAATCAGAGGTGATAAGCAGGGGCCTAACGCTTGAGCGTTGGCCTCCAGCGCTCGAGCGCTGGCCTCTCCTGCAGCAAAAACATAAAATTTCTTTTCTTTTATTTATGTACAAGAGTTGTGCAAAAATTAAAAAGACAGAAACATAAACTATCCTAAGTTGGGTTGTCTCCCAACCAGCTCATTGTTAAGGTCCGAGATAGACCCTTCCCTTTAATCAATTAGGGGTACTTTTTCTTTTCTTGCTACAAACATCATCTTTGAACTCATCCTCACCTTCAGATTCATAGTGCTTACAAGTACGGAATACAGAAAACTTCACTTTTTCATCCCCTACCTTCAAAGATAGGAGGCCTTCTGCCACATTAATCTTGGCGTTTCCTGTAGCAAGGAATGGCCGCCCAAGAATTAATGGTACCTTGGAGTCTTCTTCCATATCAAGAATCACAAAATCAACCGGGAAAACAAACTTGTCAACCCTTACCAAAACATCTTCAGCCACCCCATAGGGGTACTTAATTGACCTATCCGCCAATTGTAAACACATCAAAGTAGGAGTGGCCTCTCCCATGTCCAATTTCCTAAACATGGAGAGTGGCATGAGGTTTATAGAGGCTCCTAAATCACAAAGAGCTGTTGCATTAGGTAGTCCCTCAATTTCCACGGGTAAAGTAAAGCTCCCCGGATCCTTCAATTTTTGGGGCAACTTCCTCAAAACCATAGCTGAACACTCCTCAGTTAACATTACAGTTTCATCCATATCACTCAATTTCCTCCTTCTAAATAAAATGTCCTTCATAAATTTAGCATAAATTGGCATTTGTTCCAAAGCTTCAGAAAATGGAATGTTAATTTGAAGTCTTTTGAAAATCTCAAGAAATTTTGAGAATTGCTTTTCCAAATTCTTTTTTAAAGCTTTAGGAAATGGAACTTTGCCAATTTTCTTAGAAGGAGGAATTACATTTTCAGCAATTTTTTCAACAACAATAGGCACACTCCTTTCTTTTTTTTCTTCACCACTTACCTCTTGTTCAATTTCCACTACCCTTTCGGGCATAGTCTTACCACTCCTAAGAGTGATGGCAGAAACATTCTCAACATTTTCCTTTGGATTGACAAGAGTATCAGACGGAAAAGTACCTGGAATCCTTTCTGAGATGGTCTTGGCCAACTGGCCTACCTGGACCTCCAAATTCCTAATGGAGGCTTCATGATTCTTGGCACTTGTCCTGGTCTCATTCATGAATTGCACAGTTTGTTGGCCTATTTCACCAACAATTTCTTCCAAACTCTTTCTTCCCTGGTTTGGATTCAAAGGCATTGGTGGCCTCTGATTCTGGAATGGCCTCTGAAATTGTTGCCTGACTTCTCCTTGACCACCCCCTTGATCCCTCCAAGAAAAATTGGGGTGGTTTCTCCAGCTTGGGTTATAGGTGTTGCCATAGGAATTTTGAAAATTCCCCATAGCTTTTACCTCAGCTTCCAATTCAGCCTCCTCCGGGCTCAGTTGAACCCCCTCCATTCTTTTGACCATTGCATCAACTTTCCTGGATAGAAGTTTTTTTGAAGCAACAATGGACTCAAAAGAATCAACCTCATAAATACCTTTCCTGATTGCCCGGTCCTGGTTTGAATGAGCAGCTCTTGCAGCAAGTTTGTTGATTAAATCAAGAGCTCCTTGTGGTGGCAAAGCATCGAATGCCCCACTTGCTGCAGTATCCAATTTGTCCCTGGTATAATCATTCAAAGCAGCATAAAATTTCTCTACCAGATCTGCGATAGAGATGTTATGACCTGGGCACCTTCTGAGAAGTCCCTTGAACCTCTCCCATGTCTCATACAGGTTTTCAGCATCTTGTTGAATGAAGGAGTTGATTTCCTGCTTCAACTTCCTTATGCGGTTGTAAGGAAAAAATTTGGCCGTGAATTTTTCAGCCAAATCATCCCATGAAGTAATGCTTCTGAGTGGTTGAGAAGATAGCCACTCCTCTGCCACATCTCTTAAGGAAAATGGAAACAGCATAAGTCTTACCGTATCCAAGTGAGCATCATTTCTCCTTACGGTGGAGCATTGCCTGGTGAATCGCTCCAGATGTGTATGGCAGTCTTCATTTACACTTCCACCAAATTGGTTTTGACTTACCAAAGAGATGAAGTGTGGAGGAATCTGGAAGTTTGGCAAAGCATCCTCCGGAACCACAATACTCCCTTCAAAATTGTAATCTACCTGGGGAGCTGTGATATCACGAAGAGAGCGGTTAGCATTCTGCTCTTCCTCCTCCTCTCTCTGCCTTTGAAGTCTAGCTTGGACTTCACCTTCTACCCTTGCATTGTAATCAGCAAGGAGGCGCTCCTCCATTTGAGATTGTGTTTCAGCCATGGCCAATGCTAATCTCCTTTGCTCCGCTAATCTGCGATGCAAAGTTCTTTCAATTTCAGGGTCCAATTCAAAATGTCCTACCATGCAAACAATCCAAAGAAGTTAATAGCACCTACTCAATACAATTTTTTATTTTTTTGTATTATACTTTTTTTCTTTTTTTTTTATATATATAAACAAGAAGTACTAAATAAAATAAAAACAAGAACTTGAAAGAACCTATCCCCGGCAACGGCGCCAAAAACTTGATAATGGAATCGCAAGTGCACGATTAAACTATCGCGTAATAAAATGATCGAACCCAAGGGATAGGTGTTCTTATTATTATAAAATTTAGTACTAAAACAGAAAAATAAAAGATGAATATTTGTTGTTGGTTTGAGAACTAGAAAGGAACAATAGCATAAAATAATAAGAATAAGAGATGATGAACATTAAGCTCTTGGGTTGGTTTACATAGTCTATAAAAACATGCTAGAAATTTCCTACTAAATTCCTGAATTATAAAACCATTATCATGATGCTATAGCCTAGTGTAACTACAAGTTAATTCCTTAAGCATTGTAGATCTTCCTTTTTAATTACTAAACCCAATTCCTTGGCACCTAGTTAACTAAAGAAGAAGATGAAGAAGATGTTCAGGCCAACATAAAGTTACGTCCTTCCTAATTCCTTAGCGAAGTATACTTATAACCTTTTTTATTACCTAGTTCCCTAACTACTCACCAAATGGCCTTATGTAATAAGTAATAAGCAAAACCTCTTGGGATCCACAAGATAGAAATTAAGCATAAGGTAATAAAACATGAATGGAAATAAAATTCAGAAATGTAAGAAATAACTAGAACATGTATTATAAACTAAAACAACCCAAAAACTTAAAGAAGAATTTAGCCAAACATGGCTAAAGGAGACATTGAATTACCCTGGATAGGAGCTCAAATATGGCTTCCCACAAGTCCTAGGAACAATGCTCAAGAGGGAGAAAGAGAGAATACTTGTTGTATTCTAAGATGGTGTGCTTTACAAGTGAAGAAAATGGTCCTATTTATAGTAAAATTCCAGCCTCCAGCGCTTGAGCGCTAGAACTCCCAACGCTTGGGCGCTAGGATGCATTAAAAATCCACTTTCTGTCCGAGGCCCAGCGCTTGAGCGCTGGCTTTCCAACGCTTGGGCGCTGGGTCAACATCTGACTCATCAGCCAGTCAGAACCCCAGCGCTGGAGCGTTGGGATCCCAACGCTGGAGCGTTGGGACGCTGCTTCTTCATCTTCAAGCTTTTTCTTCCTTCTTCATTCATGGTAGTGGGTTTTGATTTCCATAAAATGCCACTACTCAGCCTTGTTTAATTCTGAAACCTTTCCTCCACTAACATCAATTCCTTAAACATTATTTTCCATGTGCTAATTAGAGAGTGATTCTTCATATTCCTCTTTTCCACTTTGGTCCTCTCTTAGTTAGCACTTCAATTCAAGTCCTCATATCCTCTCAATCTTCACTTTAAGTCCTCCACTCTTGAAATTTTACAATTTGGTCCCTGACTTCCTGAAACTTTACACATTGGTCCCTGGACAAAAATGATAACTAAACCAGCTTTTCCTAAAAATATAAAATTGCTATAAAAATTCCTAAAAATATAAAATAAAGCTAGAAAATCTAATAAAATCTAAACTACATGCAAAATGAAAAATAAATATAAAATCTATATATAAAGACTAAAAAACCTATATGTGACTCAAAAATAATAAAATAAAAAGACTAAAAACTACCTAAAAACATCATATAAGATCAACTCATCACCCATCTGCTTTCAGATGTATGTCTACAGGCTCTTGTTTTCCCCTTTTGCTTCAAGGCAGGTCTGTGGCTTCCCCCTGGATGTCATGACCACCAGATTACTCCATCCTTGCCATCATGTGGCATGTTCTTCCACTTCGCCTGGCAGCTGGTTGTCTCTGGAGTTACTCGTGTCGCTTCCATCCCTCTTCATTTGGCTGGTCGAGTTGATCCCTTGGTCCTGAAGCTCAAGACCTGGACATTCGTACTCCTTCCTATGATGCCCTCAGTCCTAAAGGCTCCTAGTCTTGGTTGGCACTGCATTACTCCATCTCCACTCATTCCTACTGTGGCATTCTTCACTCCAATTCTGCCATCGCTCCCTACCTCGCCGCCGGTTAATGTCATCCCCAGTTCTGACTCTGATGACATTCGCACCATGGTCTTCATGCTTGATCAACGCATTGAAGCTGTTCATACTCGCTCTTCCCAAGAACGGCGTGTTCTTCATCAAGATGTGCATGCTCCGCTTAACAACATGCGGCACCACCTCACCATCAAAATGGATGCTCGCTTTGATCGTCTGCAAGACACTATGGCCCTACTTCTTGGGCACTCAAAGCCATCCTCTTGACTCTTACTTTTATTGTTCTCTGTCTTCTTTAACTTTCTACGTTCTAAATGGCTACTTTAGTTTCTGTTTTACTCCTATGCATTACTCTATCTATGTTTTGATAATGCCAAAGGGGGAAAAGGTATAACTAAAAATAAAAAAGAAGAGAGCATAAATTTAGGGGGAGCAATCTCATAAACGAATCTTGAACTGAGGGGGGGGGGGAAATCATAAAAATATATTACTCTCATTTTTAAGGAAATTGTCATTATCAAAAAGGGGGAGATTGTTAGAATCAAACAATTTAATGAGTTACTATATTTTGATAAATAACAATTTCGCTAAGTGTTGCTTTTTCAAAGTTTTCATATTCAGGAACACTTGTTAATTGGAGGTATACTGTGAGGATTTCGACAAAGCATTATCAAAAGAAAATTGTCAAGTAAAGGACAACAGAGAAATCCGTCCGCCTATGTGAATCAGTCTGCCACTAGAGAGAGTCTGTCCGCCTGTGATGAACGTCTGGTTGATCAATTACTGGATGTATTTATGAAGAATGTTCAGTTGACTAAAGCAATGATTGAAGACTCGTGAATGCAGCGAAATTATAAGTTTAAAAGATTTTTCTTAGTGAGTGCAGCGAAATTAATCTAGGACTGAAAAGTAAAGCACACAAGATATTTATGATGACCAAATCCGCAAGTGTACGGTTAATTATCGAAGTAATATAAAAGAAATCGAACCCACAGGGATAGGGGTCCAATTATCAATTTGTTTAGAACTTGTGCTGAAAATGAAAATTTATTTTAACTTTGGTTTGTTTAGAACAAGAACTTGGATTAGCATAAATATAAAGAAAAGATGATGATGGAAATTAAGCACTTGGGTTGAAATGAATAACTTATAATATATGCTAGCAAACCTCTACCTTATTTCTGAATTTTAAAATAATAGTTCATGATGCTCTAGCCTATGATTTCTACAAGTTAATTCCTTACACATTGTAGACCTTTCTTTCTAATTACTAAACTCAATTCCTTGCAATTTAGTTAATTAAAGAAGAAAATGAAGATAGAGTTCAGGCCAACATCAAGCAAAGTCTATCCTAATTCTCAACTGGCAGACTGTTTTATAAGAGTTGTAGCCGGACGGATTCTTCCTCTTTTCTTTGCTTGAAGATCTACTTTTGATAATGATTTGTAAGGGTCCATGCAGTTTTTCTTCAAGTAGATAGATATTACTGAGTGTGAAAACATTAAGAAGTTAGGAATTCTATCTCCCACAAGATCAAGACTTAACGAAATTGTTATTCATCAAAATATAATAATTCATTACATCATTTGAATCTAACAGACGTGTCTTTGAAAAGGAATCATAAGGCATTCTGGAAGGAAATCATAAGACATGTTTTCCGAAAAGAATCACAAGACTTTGGGATAAGAATCATAAGAGATGTTTTCATAAGAAAGACGGGAGTTTACCCGTAAAAGAGTTATGACTTGATCATCGACTGTTATCGATGGGGGGTCACTAGAAAATACGGCTAAGTGGCGAGAGATGGTGTGATGTAAGATGGACACTCAGTTAGGGTTGACCCACATTGGTACAGGAACTCAGATTCGTATGATAGATATTTGTCGTTATGCTATTGTTTTGTTGGAGTTAGGATACTAGTGAGGGTGATCTCAGCGAACATATTTTGATAAAGGACTCAAACGTTAGTGAGGAAAGTTTTGTTGTATTTGATTATCCGTAGATTAGATCATGCATATATATTGTCTCCAGGATGACAGTGAGGTCGTGCCTGTTATTGTTTCCAGGACGACAATGAGGTCGTACCTGCTTGTCATCACGGCAGCATTGAGATCGTGTTGACCACGGGATGGTAGTGATACCATTCCTGTGTTTTTTTACCACGGTATGGCAGTGAGGTCTTCCTTGTGCATGTATGACCATAGGATGGCAGGGATGTCATTCATGTGCTCAATTTTTTATAGCATCAAGGTTATCAATTAGTCAGTAAGTTGCGTCCCGCCTTCAAGTGAGTGTTGGCGTAAATATCCAGATTATCATTTGAGTACTGCATGCCATGTAGACTAACATTGAGGTTATGGTTAACCTATGGGACTGAATAGGTATCCAAGTGATTGATTATGGGTGACTTTGAGGAATGTGATATTATGTTGTATGCCTTGATTGATGAGTTTCTATGAGTACTTGTGGCTAGAATTATTCACTATATAATTGTGATGTGACTTTTATATATATATATATATATATATATATATATATATATATACTATCTATTCTGTTTATCTATATACTATTATTATTTTACCTTTGTGCTCCTATGAGGAGTTTGTTATATAAGAAGTTGGCCCTTGCGCTTTATTTTTGTGGTTGTGCTTGGGGGTCGTCATCCACAGGCGGTAGATAAGTGCCAAACGTTCATAGTTTTAACATTGTTTTTAGGCACTTATTATGAGTTTTAATTGTAAAAACCCACCAAGAAATGTATGTTTTGCAAAGGAATGATGAATTGCTATTAATTCTGGGTTAGAATGCACATTCTTGACGTTTTTGACATATTAATGGTGTTTCAGGATTGAATAACCAAGAAAGAGCATGGATTCACTGAAGCTCCAATGATTTCAGTTCTAATCCCAATTTTTTGATGCAGAAATCTTGAAGCAGCCTGAGCAAAATTGCAATATCTCATTCATTAACCGTCAGATTTAGCTAACATTTGAGTATGTGGTTCCTAACTCATGGAACTTCAATATGGACGGTTGGATCTTGATTTGCAGAAGTTTACGGGGCGCTAAGCGCCGCTACAGGGCGCTAAGCGGCCAGCGGGAAGCATTCTAGGCGCTAAGCGCCTCATTAAGCGGCTAAGCGGCCAGAACTTGAAGAACTGGGCGCTAAGCGCCGTTTCAGGGCGCTAAGCACCCAGAAGAAGGCCAGAACAGATTTTTCTGGGCGCGAAGCGCCATGCGGTGGTGCTAAGCGCCCTTCAACGCCCAAACACTATAAAGCGTCAGGTTTCTTCACGTTTTGGAGACAACACAACCCTAGCCACCTTGAAACAGAATAAGGACGAGAGAGAGCTTGAGAGTGAGAGGAAGAAGAGGAGAACTGATGACAGGATATTATATGATGTTTTTAGGTTATTTTTAGTCTTTTTATTTTATTATTTTTGAGTCACATATAGGATTTTTATTATTTTTAAATAGATTTTATATTTGTTTTGCATTCTGCATATAGATTAGCTTTTATTTGTTTTTCTAACTTTATTTTATTTTTTTTTAGGAATTTTTATAGCTATTTTATATTTTTAGGAAAAGCTGGTATAGTTATCATTTTTGTCCAGGGACCGATTTGTAAAGTTTCAGGAAATAAAGGATCAAAGTGTAAAAGTTCAAGAGTGGAGGATGAAAAGTGAAGTTTGAAGTAGTCAAAGGGCCAGAATTGAAGTTCTAACAAAGAGAGGACTTGAAGTGAAATTGAAGAATGTGAAGCAACTCTCTTTGATTTGAGCACATGTAAAATAAGGTTGGTGGTAAAGGGGAGGTTTCAGAACTTAATAGAGGCTGAATGTGGCCTAATTAAGCCAATCAATTCTACCATTGAAGAAGAAAGGAATCCAAGAAGAAGCTGTCAGTGTTCGTGCCAGCGCTGCAGCGTTGGAAGTCCCAACGCTCAAGCGCTGGACCTCTGACTAGGATGTGAGTCAGAGGTTGCACCCAGCGCTGCAGCGTTGGAAGCCAGCGCTCAAGCGCTGGGCCTATTTCTGTACGTTGGATTTTAATGCTTCCCAGCGCCCAAGCGTTGGGAATGCCAGCGCTCAAGCGCTGGAAGGCAGATCTTAACTATAAATAGGGAGCTTTTCTTCACTTGTAAGACACCTATTCAAAATACAACAAGTGTTCTTCTTTCCTCCTTAAAGATCATTGTTCCTAGGAATTGTGGGAAGCCATACTTGAGCTCCTATCCAGGGTAATTCGATGACTCTTTTAGCCATGCTTGGCTAATTCTTTTTAAGTTTCTTGGGTTGTTATAGTTTATATCTATGTTTTAGTTTGCTTCTACCTTTCTGAATAATATTTCCTTTCATGTTTCATTTCCTTGTTTTTCATTCTTCTTAATGCGCATAAGAATTCTTGCTTATTACTTATACGAATGGATATTGGTAAGTAGTAAGGGACCTAGGATTTAGAAAAGGTTATAAGTATACATCACTAAGGAATTAGGATGGACGTAACTTTATGTTGGCCTGAATTTCTTCTTCATCTTCTTCTCTAGTTAACTAAGTTGCAAGGAATTGAATTTAGTAATTAGAAAGAAAGTTCTACAATTTGTAAGGAATTAACTTGTAGATATACTAGGCTATAGCATCATGAAATTGGACTTAAAATTCAGAAATTAAGTAGGAACTTGCTAGCATATTTGTAGACTATGTAATTCAACCCAAGAACTTATTTCTCATCATCTTATCTCTTTATTATTTTATGCTATTGTTCTTGCTTGCTCAAAAAACCAAAATCAAATATTCATCTCTTAAATTTTCTGCACAAGTACTAAATATTATAATAATAGGAAACCTATCCTTTGGGTTCGATCTTTTTATTACGCGATATTGAATCGTACACTTGCGATTTGGGTATCAAGTTTTTGGCGCCGTTGCTGGGGATAGGTTCTGTTCTTGTTATTATTTTGTTTAGTGCTTCTTGTTTATATAAAAAAATAAAAAAAATATAAATTGTGATGAACTGGTGCTGCTAACTTGGTTTATTGAGTATTTACAGGAATTATGGCTGAAACATTTGAGCAAAGGGAGGCAAAAATCCGTGCTAGACTTGAAAAGGAATATGAGAAAAAGAAGCAGGAAGCTTTCACTCTTATTGACGAATTCTATTCTAATTTAGAGTGTAAGCGGAATGCGGGATTTTTGCCAACCCCTGAGCAGGAATGTAAGGCCATGGAAGAATTACAAGTGAAAATACAAAGCATTCTGAGGAGGCAGCCCAGCGAAGAACAACAACCAGTTCATGAAAGTGAACTTGTTGTTCAACAAGAGGAGGTAAGAGAAACTTCCATTGTAAAATTTGTCTTTAAAGACAAATCAGAAATGGAGGAAGAAGAACCTCAAGGAACCTATGCTATAGGTTCAGAAAAGCAAGGAACAGAACAAGGAAGGGAGAATTTATTTATTCCTTCCATTTTTAATTTGAATGTTGTTACCTTTTTATCTGAAAATTCATGTGGCACCATGTTGCTTTTGTGCCAAAATTTGCATGATTTACGGGGTCTAATGAATTTTGTAATAGACCCCGGTTGAAAAGTGATTGTTGAAGAAGTCTATCAAAGACTATAAAATTGAGCTGGTTGGGAGACAACCCAACTTAGGATAGTTTATAATTCTATCACTTAATTTTTTGCATCACTCTTGTAAATAAATAAAAGAAAAGAACTCTATGTTTTTGCTGCAAGAGAGGCCAGTGCTCAAGCGCTGGAGGCCAACGCTCAAGCGTTAGGCCCCTGTTTTACCCCTCTGATTCTAGTTTATTCCAGCGCTGGAGGGCTAGCGCTCATGCGCTAGGCCCCTGGAATCCCAGCTTTTTATTTTTCAATTTCCAGCGCCACAGCGTTGGAAACCCAGCGCTCAGGCGCTGGGACCTCTGATGCCCAGTATTTGATTCAATTCCAGCGCCCAAGCGTTGGCATCCCCAACGCTCAAGCGCTGGAGCTTGGGCAGACTCTCTGTTTGTTTTTCTTTTTGCTGTTTTGCTGTTTAAATAAATTTTGTGTTCACCATTTTCTGAAAGTTTTAGATTCTATGAGTTTTTCCCTTGTTTCTACAATGGTTTTGATTTTTGGGAACTCAAGAATTCTTGTTTTTAAGGTGAACACAATTTTTCAACCCATTTTGTGCTGTTTCTGGAACTAACAAGTCAAGCAAGTTTTCTGCTTGTGAGACTTTTGTTTGTTCATTGTTACAGGATAGGTACCAGAAGGAGAAAGAGCCATCTTGAACTTAAGTGTTCAAAGTGATTTTTGCATTGAGGTTCCCTTGGATTATTGTGGGAAATTTGTGATTGTGCCAGCTTTTTAGTTTTTCTTGTTATAAGTCTTTAGTTTTATTTTTAGTTTAGTTTTTCTGTTTTATTTTTGCATGAGTCTTGAGTATATTATCCAGTCTGAATGTTGCTATTGCTGTGAGTGCTTTATCTGATTAAACTGCTTTTGAAAAGTTTTATGTTTTGAAGCGGTTAGGATTGCATGCTGTTAGAAATGATTTGGACATCTTGATTGTTTTGGTTGTTGGCAAAGTTTTTCTGAGTTCTAAAAAGGGTACCACTTACCTTATCTTTTTGTGAGAGCTGAGGACTCTGAATTCTTGATTGTGAAATTTTTCTGCCTTGTGTTACATGTTGATTGGGATTTTGTATACTTTGTGAGTTAAGAAGAGATTATAGGCATTTTTGAAAACTCAGAGTTTTGGTTGAAAAGAAAAAATCCACTAGTAGCCCATTTTGAGCCTTAAAAGAGTCATTCTTTGGAGCCTACTTTGTGTGATAATTCTTAAAGTTGTTATTGTGATTCATGTACTGAATTGTTAGAGCTATGTTGTTGGGTTTCTCTCTAGAAAAAGAAGGAAAAAAGTTGAAATAATAAGGTATGTGCCTTAGAAAAAATAATGAGGTAGTGGGGTGAGAAAGAGTATGAGGGGAGTAAAATTCAAGTCATTCATCCTATACATTCCACTACTTTGTTCAAAAAAAAAAAAAGAAAAAAAAAATTGAGAGGACCCTTGTGTTGAATTGTTGAAACTCTTAGTTAAAAAATCACTTAACAACATATTCTGAGTCAAGCCACTAGAGTTGCCAATTTCTTGAAATCCACACCTTGAATTGTTCAACCCTTTGGCCAAGTTACAACTTTCAAAAATCTCTTCAAAATTACTTGGTTGCACTATTTCAGTTTTGATTTGAATGACAGGCAGGATTATTGAGCTTTCTTGTTTTTCATGGAGCATATTATTTTGTGAGTTTAATTTGATGAACTCAAAACATGTTGAAAAGCCGAGCCTAACTTTCTTGATTCTATATCTTTAAACATGCAGGTCTTCCATATCCGCTAAGCTTTCTTGGAAAGGTTTTTTGTGCTTCAAGTTTTAATCAGATAAACTTTTTCTAAACTCAGGGACGAGTTTCTCTTTAAGTTTTATCGCTTGAGGACAAGCTGTCGTTGGGTATAGTGGTGTGATGACAGGATATTATATGATGTTTTTAGGTTATTTTTAGTCTTTTTATTTTATTATTTTTGAGTCACATATAGGATTTTTATTATTTTTAAATAGATTTTATATTTGTTTTGCATTCTGCATATAGATTAGCTTTTATTTGTTTTTCTAACTTTATTTTATTTTTTTTTAGGAATTTTTATAGCTATTTTATATTTTTAGGAAAAGCTGGTATAGTTATCATTTTTGTCCAGGGACCGATTTGTAAAGTTTCAGGAAATAAAGGATCAAAGTGTAAAAGTTCAAGAGTGGAGGATGAAAAGTGAAGTTTGAAGTAGTCAAAGGGCCAGAATTGAAGTTCTAACAAAGAGAGGACTTGAAGTGAAATTGAAGAAAGGGGGGTTTGAATTGTGTATGTGACTTTTGAAAGTTTTTCAAAAGAATACTGTTTATAAGTTTGAAAGCATTTATCTAAACGTGCAGCGGAAATATACTTAGAGCATAAATAGTAAAGCACACAAGATATTTATCCTGGTTCACCCTCAAAATCGATAGGGCTACGTCCAGTCCTTGGCTATACCAAGATTTTCCACTATTTCGACTGAATAGTACAAGTGTTCTCAGGGACTTCTCCCAGTATTCTGAGGACTACTCCTTTACAAGTTTTCTCAGGACTTCTCCTTTATCTCTCAAGTATTCGACAGGACTTCTTGATAAGTGTCAAACGTTCATAGTTTTAACATTGTTTTTAGGCACTTATTATGAGTTTTAATTGTTAAAACACCCAAGAAATGTATGTTTTGCAAAGGAATGATGAATTGCTATTAATTCTGGGTTAGAATGCACATTCTTGATGTTTAATGAAGATTTCAGTTCTAATCCCAACTTTTTGATGCAGAAATCTTGAAGCAGCCTGAGAAAAATTGCAATATCTCATTCGTTAACCGTTGGATTTAGCTAAAATTTTAGTATGTTGTTCCTAACTCATGAAACTTCAATATGGACGGTTGGATCTTGATTTGAAGACGTTTTCGGGGCGCTAAGCGCCATTACAAGCCGCTGAGCGGCCAGCAGGAGCAGCAGGCGGCTAAGCGCCCAGACTGGGCGGCTGAGCGCCCAGAACATGAAGACAGGGCGCTGAGCGCCCCTGTAAAGGGCTAAGCGCCCAGAACCTTGTTTCCAGGCGGCTAAGCGCCCGTTGAGGGCGCTAAGCGCCCCTGCGGCGCCCAGGGCCTATAAAACGCGATTTTTGGCCTGTTTTGGGTATTCTTTCAACCCTAGTCTCCTCCAAACACCCCTTGGACGTGAGAGAGCTCTAATTTGAGAAGGAAAAAAGGATTTTCATCAACGGATGCTTGGATTCTTCATCGTCTCCTAATTCCTTATTGATTCTCCTTGTAAGCAAGCTAGTTTTCCATCCTATGGATAACTAAGCTCTCTTTTAGTTGGATTTAGGCGTAGTATTTCATCTTGATAGGATTCTATTTGGTTCTTTGTTACTTTCTATTTTTAATTTCAATTAAACAATTTTGTTCTTATTGCTTATGATTGCTTGATCACCTTTCATCTGATTTGGGATTAATTTTGTATGTGGAAGCTACTCTATTAATCTGACATAAATTGTTTAATCTAGGAGAAGCTAATTTGCTAGGAATAGCGTTAGATCACCTAGTTCCTTAACGCCTGCATATTTACAATTGTTTTGATTAATTTCCTGTGGAAGCGGTAATTAGGAAAGTAATTGAATCAACTTCTCATACTAGGAATAGGTGAGTTAGTTAAGAACTAGCGGGAATAAATTAAAGATTTTAAGTGATTGTAATCAAGAATAAATAAATCCTGGATAGTGAAATATGAAACCATAATCCAACTGTTTTCCCAATCTGTTATTCTCTCAAATCGTTTCTTTCTTATTTTCATGCTCTTAAATTCAAGTCTCTCCAAACAAACCACTCTTATTTCTTTCTTGCTTAACTTCTTAATTAAAGAAAGGCATTCAAACACATTTGCTCTCTGTGGATCGATAACACCCTTACTATACTGCAATTGAATCTTAAAAGAGGTTTGAGCGCAGCTTAAGTATTGGTTTTTTATTAAAAGAAGTCAAAACCATTTTAACAAAATGGCGCCGTTGCCGGGGAGCAGCGTTGTTTGAGTTTGCATTGCTTTAATTTTGTTTGTTTAAGCATTTGTGAATATTTTTATTTTTATTTTTATTTTCCTTTTATCTGCGGTCTAACACTTCTGTTTAGGTTGCTTTTCATCTTTGTTTATGCGAGGTAAGACTCCAGTTGAGGAACTTCATTTCGACCCAGAAATTGAAGCTACAGCAAGGAGGAACAACAGTAAGACAAAGAAAAGGAAGCAGCTAGCTAAGTTAAGACAAGACCAGGGGACTTCTACCCCTTCACCACCCTCGCCATCTTCCCCAACCCGATCTGAGCCAGACATGGCAAATCAGAATCCAAACGGTGGAGGTGCAGATCCCAATCCTGGATTCATCAATTTCACACCCAGGAACATGATCAGGATTGGTAGAGGAACTGATAATGAGAAAGCCCCAGAGATGAAGACAGGACTGGTGCAGCTGATGTATGCTAATCCTTTTGCGGGGTTAGATCATGAGAATCCTTACAACCACCTCACCAAGTTCTATGAACTCTGTGGCACGGCAGGGATGAGGCCTTCTGAAGAGGACACAGTGTTCCTCAGGCTTTTTCCATTGACCTTAATTGGTCATGCAAAGGAATGGTTCTTCGACCAACCTCAAGCTATCTTGAATGACTGGTCTCAGCTTGAAAACAAATTCATGGCAAGGTACTTTTCTGATTCCAAATTTATGGATTATAAAACTGCTATCTCTTCTTTCGCTCAAGCTGCAGGTGAGAGTCTATGTGAGGCTTGGGAGAGGTACAAGTCTTTGTGCCGGAAGTGCCCAAATCATGGTTTTGATGCAAAAACCCAGGTTCACATCTTCAGGAATGGATTGCATCAACAAAGCAAGCTCATTCTTGATGCCACTGCTGGTGGTTCACTGATGTCCAAGACTCCCACTGAGGCGATGACTATCATAGAGGCTATGGCTCTGAATGACCAACAAAGCCAATATTCTAGAGGCCCAGCAAGGAAGGGAGGAGTCTTAGAGCTTGGGGTCAATGATGCTATGTTGGTCCAAAATAAGCTTCTTCAGCAACAGCTTGATGATCTGACCAAGAAATTGGATGCTTTGCCCAAAAGCATAAGGGACATGCAAAAGGTAAACAAGTGCGAAGCTGAAGTGCAAGGGCAACAACCTGATTCTTATCAGCCATTTTCTGAAGAGGAGATTCATTATCTAAATAATCAGCAGAGGCCCTACCAGAATAATTATCCTAGGGATAACTATCAGAACCGGGGCAATAATCAGTACAACAATCAACCTTGGAGGCAGGATTCCGGTCCTTCTTCTAATAGAGCTCCAAGGCAGCCTTTTCAGAATCTTCCATTCCAGCAGCCTCAGCAGTTTCAAAATCAGCAGGATCAGTCTCTGGACGATAAATTGGCTAAAATGAGTGATACTCTAACTCAGTTTATGCAGGTAACTATGGAAGGTCAGAAGAACCAGGGAGCTTCTATCAAGAATCTGGAGACTCAGATGGGGCAAATGGCCAACCAACTTGCTGGGATGCAGAAAGCTCCATTCAATGCTAATACTGAAACCAACCCAAGAGAGCACTGTAAGGCTATTCATACTCGTAGTGGGAAGGTAGTAGGTAGTGGTATTGTTGAGCCTAATATTGTTGAGGAAGATGATGAGGTAGAGAAAGAACAGTCTAGAGAGTACACTGAGGTAGAAATTGAAAAGAATAATGAGATGAGTGTAGCTCTTGAGAGAACTGTAGGTAAGGGAAAAGAAAAAGATATTGAGAGAGAGAAGGGTGAGCTCAATAAGGGGGGAGTCTCTAAGATAGTTAAGGCTCTTCCTTATCCCAAAGCCCCTTCTAAAATAGATAAGGATCGTCAATTTGCTAGATTCATGGATATTTTTAAAAATTTGCAGATTAACATTCCTTTTGCAGAGGCTCTTGAGCAGATGCCCGTTTATGCCAAATTCATGAAGGATTTGCTTACTAAGAAGCGGAAGTACAAGGATGATGAAGTAGTGCAGCTTGGAGCGACTTGCAGTGCCATTATCACTAGTGGCCTCCCTCCTAAGTTAGCAGACCCAGGCAGTGTCACCATTCCTCTAACCATTGGGGATATGGCTGTTGGCAAGGGCCTTGTGGATATTGGAGCCAGTGTGAGCTTGATGCCACTATCCTTGATGAAAAGGATTAATGGGCTAGAGATGAGGCCAACCAGGATGTTCCTACAGCTTGCGGATCATTCAACTAAACGCCCACTGGGCATAGTTGAGGACGTGCTGGTAAGAGTAGATAAATTTCTAATTCCGGTGGATTTTGTTATTCTTGATATTGCAGAGGATCCAGAGGTACCTCTGATTATGGGAAGGCCATTCATGAATACTGCAAGAATGGGGATTGACATGGGATTGGGCACCATGAAAGTTCGAGTCCATGATGATGAAGTCACTTTTAACATTTTTGAGACTCCGCAGTCCCCAAATAAAAAGGACCAGTGTTTCCGAGTAGATGCGCTTCAGGAGGTCATTAAGCAAGTTGAAAGGAAACCACAGGTAAATGATCCTTTAGAGTTAGCTCTAACCGATTCTTATGCAGGTCTTGCATATGATGATGATTCTGCAGCACAGCAACTCTTGGATATACTGGATTCATCTCTTACAGTTCTGAAAGCCACTAAGGTGGAAGAGATCCAGGATCCCAGTGAGGATAAGATACCTGAGCAATGGCCAGAGCTGAAAACTGACAAACCTGTTGCTATCAGTAACACCCTTTCTCCTGAGAAAGTGGTGTTAGAAGATGCTACCAAGGAAGCCAATGCCGGATTGCAGAAGAGAAGAAAGACCAGGAAGAAGAAAAGACTTTCACAGGTTTGGAAAGTAGTAAAAACCTGTGAAAGCTGTTTTAAAGCTCTTGTGAAAATTGAAAAGGAACCAGAGAGGAAGAGGGGAATTACTTTCTCCTCTGGTCTTCGGCCTCCTTGATTTTATGCAGATCACACGTCAAGCTAGTGACGTTAAAGAAGCGCTTGCTGGGAGGCAACCCAGTGTGGTAACTTTTACAGTTTTTTGTTTTGTTTTGTTTTTTGTTATGAGACTATGTCCTTTGGTGTGGTTACATGTGTTGTTGCAGTGCTTACTGTAAGAAGAGAATGAGTTTTGCAAGTTTTGAGAAACCATCTGTTGCTGGTACTGTTTGGCCTGAGGACAGTCCAAATTCCTTGGAGGGGATGAGCCTTGAAGCAATTTGGAAGAATATGAGACACAGCATCATGAGGGAGTTCTTTCTACTTTGCTTTTATTGTTCAATTTTTATAGTATAGTGTGATATCACATGTTTTCCCAAGTCTCTATTGTTATTTATGTCTTGTTTTGTTAATCTGGAACCTAGATGAAGTACTAATGTATAATCCTGTTGTTCTAGAAAATCTTGGGTTAAGTTAGCAGTCTTACATGTTGTTATATTTAAGTCCATAAACAATTATCTCTGGGTTCCTAGACTTTTTTTTTTGTTTAAACCTTTTGAAATCAAGGACCCCAACCGAGTGAGGAGTGAGCCAAACACTGATTGTGAGTGAGTGAATCATCATTGTTTTACAAATTTGGTTTTGCTTGAGTCTCTTTGTTAGTGATTGCATGGTTATGAAAGGAAATGATCTTAGGCATTCGTTTCATTAGTTCTACCCTCTCTGGCCAAATAGCTTACCTTGATTAGGAACATCCCTTGCAAGCCCTTTTGAGCCTGAATTTAATTTTATTTCTTGTTTACAACCCTGAGCCCTATATTGCAAACAGTCCCCACCTCTACTTTCTCAACTTAGGAGAGCATGCAAAATTAATTGTGAGAGAAAGACAGTTGGGGGGAGATTGAAAGTGTTGTAATAACTTGTAAGCTTCTCAATTCAAAAGAATCAAATAAAAAGCAAAAATGCAAGTGCGAAAAAGAAAGAAAAATCAAAAGAAAAGCATAAAAGTGTTAAAGAATTGAGAAGTAAAAAGGGTTAGCAAGAATCAAAAGTGAGAAAAAGGGAGAATTAAAGAAGAAAAGGGGCAAAGAAAGCAAATCTTTGGAAGCAAGAACAAGAGGGGAAAGAGAGTAGTGATTAAGTTTATTTTGTGTGCTCTCTTAGTTTTTGAAAGTTTTTGATCCTGAAAAACCCAGTTCTTGATAGCCTAGCCCCATTTCAACCTTTTTTAAAAGACCTTTGAGATCCTAGAATTTCCATGCAATTTAATTAATTTGTGAGACAGGTAGCAAAACTGATTTTTGTGATTCAATTGATGGTTTTGAGCGTAAACACTTACCCCTGAACTCGCATCTTTGAGTTCTTTATATCCTTGATTTTGAAGGGGGAAAGCTTTTTGTCTAGAACTAATGTGATTCTTGTTTGGTGTTCCTTATTTATTATCAACTGTGAGGATTGCAATTTACCCTTTTGAAAATCTTGTGTCTTTTAGACACTTTTGTGCAGGATTATATATTTGCTGAAATCCCATCTTGAGTCCTATTCCTTTGGGTTCTGTTAATTGTTTTTGAAAGTCTTTACCTTTTGTTTGAGGACAAACAAGGTCTTAAGTTGGGGGGAGTTTGATAAGTGTCAAACGTTCATAGTTTTAACATTGTTTTTAGGCACTTATTATGAGTTTTAATTGTTAAAACCCCCAAGAAATGTTTGTTTTGCAAAGGAATGATGAATTGCTATTAATTCTGGGTTAGAATGCACATTCTTGATGTTTAATGAAGATTTCAGTTCTAATCCCAACTTTTTGATGCAGAAATCTTGAAGCAGCCTGAGAAAAATTGCAATATCTCATTCGTTAACCGTTGGATTTAGCTAAAATTTTAGTATGTTGTTCCTAACTCATGAAACTTCAATATGGACGGTTGGATCTTGATTTGAAGACGTTTTCGGGGCGCTAAGCGCCATTACAAGCCGCTGAGCGGCCAGCAGGAGCAGCAGGCGGCTAAGCGCCCAGACTGGGCGGCTGAGCGCCCAGAACATGAAGACAGGGCGCTGAGCGCCCCTGTAAAGGGCTAAGCGCCCAGAACCTTGTTTCCAGGCGGCTAAGCGCCCGTTGAGGGCGCTAAGCGCCCCTGCGGCGCCCAGGGCCTATAAAACGCGATTTTTGGCCTGTTTTGGGTATTCTTTCAACCCTAGTCTCCTCCAAACACCCCTTGGACGTGAGAGAGCTCTAATTTGAGAAGGAAAAAAGGATTTTCATCAACGGATGCTTGGATTCTTCATCGTCTCCTAATTCCTTATTGATTCTCCTTGTAAGCAAGCTAGTTTTCCATCCTATGGATAACTAAGCTCTCTTTTAGTTGGATTTAGGCGTAGTATTTCATCTTGATAGGATTCTATTTGGTTCTTTGTTACTTTCTATTTTTAATTTCAATTAAACAATTTTGTTCTTATTGCTTATGATTGCTTGATCACCTTGCATCTGATTTGGGATTAATTTTGTATGTGGAAGCTACTCTATTAATCTGACATAAATTGTTTAATCTAGGAGAAGCTAATTTGCTAGGAATAGCGTTAGATCACCTAGTTCCTTAACGCCTGCATATTTACAATTGTTTTGATTAATTGCATGTGGAAGCGGTAATTAGGAAAGTAATTGAATCAACTTCTCATACTAGGAATAGGTGAGTTAGTTAAGAACTGGCGGGAATAAATTAAAGATTTTAAGTGATTGTAATCAAGAATAAATAAATACTGGATAGTGAAATATGAAACCATAATCCAACTGTTTTCCCAATCTGTTATTCTCTCAAATCGTTTTTCTTATTTTCATGCTCTTAAATTCAAGTCTCTCCAAACAAACCACTCTTATTTCTTTCTTGCTTAAATTCTTAATTAAAGAAAGGCATTCAAACACATTTGCTCTCTGTGGATCGATAACACCCTTACTATACTGCAATTGAATCTTAAAAGAGGTTTGAGCGCAGCTTAAGTATTGGTTTTTTATTAAAAGAAGTGAAAACCCTTTTAACACTTCTCCCAATTCTTTTACAAGAAGGTTGGTTTTCTACAAGGATCTCTTCACAAAGAGTGGGTAGAAAATATGAGGTTCGAGGTTCAGAGATGAGTATTAAGTTTGTTTCTCTGAAGGGATAGTGTGAGAAGAATAAGAGTTTTCACTCTATGAGGATTTCACACTGATTGGCGACTAAACTCAGAAGGATAGAAATTCTAATGTTACTGAGTGTTCTTGGCAAAATTTCGTCTAAGTTATGAATTGACTTGAAGAATTTGAATGCTTAGATATTGTGTAAGTCGCCAAGTTGAAAGTGATGCAGAGGTCACTATTTATATCTTCAGTAGGATGAGAACTGGATGGACTGATGAAGATCTTCAAAAATAGTTCTGTTGGAGATTTGATAGATTGTAAGTAACGGATACTTCTGTAACTTGTTGCTTGATAAAGTTTGCCATAGTGATGAGCATTCCTTCAACCGGTAGAGAGTGAGTTCGTCTGGCAATGCTTTTTCTTCTGGTTTCCAGAGACAGCAATTAATGTGAGTGAATTCCAGCTCATAAGGCAATTAATGCTTCTGACCAGAGGATTTGAATTCTACCGTTGAGGAGATACGATGATCAGAAGATTTCACCGTAAATTCAGTAAAAAGCAACTTGAATTAAGGAATGTCGGAGAATTTGAATCTTCAAGATATATGGCGCTTAATTCTGTCTCTTTCGTATTTAATGCTCTGATCCACAGGAGGTGCTTGACAGCTTATCTTGGTTTAGGCAAACGATCTCTGCTGAGCAGATTCTTTTCGTGTCAGTCTTTAATTATTACTTCTTAGTCAACCTCTGTGTTTGACTTGGAGTGAACCGGACAGACCCTTCAGGCGGACGAAGTTTACTTTGAGAGAGGCTTCAGTTATCATAGCCGGACGGACTTTTCCTTTGCTTTTTGATAATGATTGCAGCGTCCCTTCCGTTTATAAGAGTCCCTGAATATAAAATTCTTCAAAGAAAATTAGTGACTCTTAACGAAATTGTTATTTATCAAAATAGGTTAATTCATTTGGGTATTTTTCTCTAACAATCTCCCCCTTTTTGATAATGACAATTTCTGAAAAACAAATGCAAGTAGAGTCTGTATGATTTCTCCTCCTTAGTATGTGCCTTTCTTTTATTTAGTCATACATTTCATTAGCGAAATTAGCTCCCCTTAAGCTTGTGCACTTTTTCATTTGTTATATAATTTCTCCCCCTTTGACATTATCAAAAAAAATTGAAACACAGCGAGAAGTAAGAGAAGGAATAAAAGATAATAAGAGAAACATATATTCACGAGGATGGTTTAGAAAATCCTAAAAGTAAGGCCATATAGGCATGCATTTCAGCGAAATTAGCATCGATCTGGGCAGAAAGCCTAGCATCCATGGATTCGAGACGATCATTCACAGCTTGATCTCGACTATCCTGTGCCAGCGATAAGCGAGTAGTGAATGCCTTAACTTCCTGAGAGAGAAGGTGGACCATAGAGCGATCATCATCAGAGTCGGAGTGTGAGCAGTGATCGACTGACGAAGATGAGAAGCTAGATGGCAGTATGGGCGTAAAGGATGCCACAGTGGGAATGAGCGGCGCAGGATGCAGATACAGCCAAGTGGGGCGCAGAGTCTGCAACATGGGGGATATTTGAGGAAGGAGAATCAGGGTCCATGTGCTGAACTTGAGAACCAGGGATTCAACACAGCCAGCCAGATGAAGAGGAATTGAGGCAGTGTGAACATCCTTGCGAACCTGAATTTCCCAGTCATAATGGAAGAATTGACGTTCAGATGGCATGGAGTGGATAAAGAGAGAATGGGGACATCCGCGAGGAAGCCACAAACCAGCCTTAAAGCAAAATGGAAACCCAAATGCTTGAACACAGAGATCTGATAGGAGGTGAGCATTAGATGCATCATGTGAACGCTTGAGCTTGCCCAAAGCAGAACTGGATCTAGAAGGGTTACTGGGCATGGGGTATAACGGATGAAAAGACATGCCTGAATCAGTAGGGAAGAAACCCGGAGGTGCAAGCTTGAGATCCAGATTCATACTTTTAAGGAGACATTCCGGTGTGGACAGGTAGGATGTATTAATAGTTGCATTAAAGTGGGCATCTACCTGGGGTAACAGTGAAAGCGTCGGTTGACTTTGACCAAGAGGCAGACGAAGATCGCTTTCAACATTAGTTAAATTGAGACGACTGAAATCAAGAATTAAGCAAGAGATGTCAGTGTGAGGATCAGGTTCAGATTCGTCATCAATGTGGATAGGATTGTCAAAGTCGGGGACATCAAATAAAGAGTCAAGAAATTCCTCAGCTTCAAGTTGGAGAAGATTTTGGAAGTGAAGAATCTTGGATTGAAGAAGCAGTTCCCATCCGAGGGCATCAGGAGAGCAATGATACTTCCATTGAGGTGAAACAGTTGGCAGTGGTGAGTTATTTGAGAGCTTGACTCGATCCCAGTGACGGTTGCCAATGTTACCCAGTACAGCAATAGTGGGTGGATCATTAACGGGGCCAAGAAGTGGTAGGTATGTGCAACATTGAGTAGGAGATAAGGTTACGAGAACCATGCGAAAGGCAGTGGCAGCAAGCAATCCCATGTCAGGAACTGTAAACCACTTGGATATGGGTGCAGGTTCATTTCCACAGAATGTGAGAGCCTCACACAGTCGATCAACATCTTTATCAGAGGAGAGCGTTTGGGAATGAAGCATACGATGAGATAGAAGTTCTTGAATGAGCAATCCGCGAACTTCTGGCCAGTAACTCTGGGAGTAGCCCATCCATTGAGCGAGACAACGAAAACCACAATTACCATCATCCTCAACATCAAAAACATCAGATATATAAGTGTGAAACATTTGAGGCAAGAACTTCAAATAGTGAGCATGAGAGATTGAGATGAGGTCAGCAGTGGAGTGCACAGTTTCTGGGAGTGGCTTAGATGACGTTGATGCAGGTAGGATTGTTGGAGCACTGGAATACTGTGAGGAAGGATCGTCTGAACAATGTCGTTTGAGACTGGCAGCAGACGGAGTTGATGAAGAGAGCTTTTGTTTTTTAACCCTCTTAGTCCATTCACTGAGGAGTTCAGTGGGTACTTCAGATATGTCAACAGACAGATTCATTCGACGAACATCACTGAACTTAATCGGAGTAGCAAAGATATAATCAGATGAAGTATAGTGCATTAACTCAATAGAAGGGTTGATTAACTGCTTGTGACGCATGAGAGCAGAGATAAGGGCTCCATAGGGAAGGTTGGAGTTAGGTTTTTCCAGAGTATGGAGTATGTATTGAAACACAAGATTAGGCCAGTTGACATTCTTGCGATGTTGAAGTTGGAACAAGGCCCATTGGGAGAACTTATTTACTAAGTCTCGAGAACCTTCTTTTGGCAGAATGACCTTGCTAAGAACAGCATGGGGAAGAATGCATTCTTCAGCTAGGTTGGTCACTCGCCTAGAGGTGGAATTTTTGGGAATCTCCTTCCAGATAGTGAAAGGAGAGCTCTTAGAGCTTTCCCAAGATGAGGAGTAGCACGTTCCATGGAGAGGAAGGTTGAGAAGTCGAGATATGTCAGTTGTGAGTACATCAACTACTTGACCTAAACACCGAGTTCGGATGTGGTTAGGGTTCATCTCAACAGCACAGTCGTAGAACTCTGGAACAAGAGGCTTTAGGACTGAAGATGTGGAGACACTGAACATGTTCCCCCAAGCTTGAGAGAGCAGGAGATCAAGTCCGGCCACCTTTGCATGTGCAAATAGCTTCAGATCAAAATACCGAGGGGTGACAAGTTCTCTGTCCCCTAGGTGTTTAACCTTCACAGGACCAATTTCATAACTTTGAAGCTCTCGATTTCGAGTCATAAGATTGATCTGGTTCTGGTATATTTGAGTTTCTTCCATGCTTAGAGCTCGTTGAGCTTTTCCGTTTCTTCGTTTGTTGGGAGCCATGAGGACTGTAGAAAGGGAAGACAGAGCGACAACTACAAATGCACGGAGTAGGTTGAATGGATGTATTGAGGCAGTTGTAAAGGGATATATTTTCACGAACCGTCAGTTTTATGTGGAATAGTGGACATAGTGTCTCGATTTTATTTTTCTCATGATGAGTAATACAGTTCATTAATTTGCATTAAATGAAGAGAAATAATAAATGCCAACCTTTGTGTGTGCGTGCAGAGCAAGTGAGGCATATGAAAAGACACAACTGTTTTAGCATTAAATGTATCTCACGAAGTAGATATTATGAAAATAACCAGACGAATATGATAAATAGATGTTTATAGTGTAGGAAACGTTCCTATTCTTTCTCTAAGGCATGAAAACTTGTTTTCAATTAGGGGTTTGGTGAAAATGTCTGCTAGTTGATCATCAGATGGTATGTATGAGATTTCAATATTTCCTTTTGCTACATGATCACGAATAAAATGATGTTTGATTTCAATATGTTTGGTTCGTGAATGTAACACAGGATTCTTTGTTATATTAATGGCACTTGTATTATCACATAATAATGGGATGTTATGCTCAAAAATATTATAATCCTCTAATTGATGCTTCACCCAAAGAAGTTGGGTGCAGCATGAACCTGCAGCGACGTATTCTGCTTCAGCCGTTGAAAGGGAGATTGTGCTCTGTCTTTTGCTTGCCCAAGAGATTAGACAATGCCCTAAGAAGTGGCATCCTCCACTTGTGCTTTTTCTTTCTATTCTATCTCCGGCATAGTCAGCATCACAGAATCCTCTTAGCCTGAAATCATCACCTTTCTCATAGACTAGACCAAGATTAGTTGTGCCAATAAGATATCAAAAAATTCGTTTTACGGCACTAAGATGAGATTCTTGAGGACTTACCTGGAATCTTGCACATACACAGACGCTGTACATGATGTCTGGTCTGCTTGATGTGAGATATAATAATGATCCTATCATTCCTCTGTATTTGGTTGAGTCAACGGGAGTTGAGTCATCACTTTTATCAAGTGCAGTTCCAGGATGCATTGGAGTTCCCATGGCTTTTGCTTTCTCCATGCAGTACTTCTTTAGCAGATCATTGACATATTTGGTCTGATGGATGTATGTTCGAGTTCCCTCCTGCCTGATTTGTAATCCTAGGAAGAACTTTAATTCTCCCATCATACTCATCTCAAATTCACTTTGCATTAGCTTGGAGAATTCTTGACAAAGAGCTTCATTTGTGGCCCCGAATATTATATCATCGACATATAGCATGCACGTGGTGCTTGCTTTAATCCATATAGAGCTTTTCTCAGCTTGAAGACATGGTCTGGCAGATCCTGATCTTCAAATCCTGGAGGTTGCTTTACGTAGACTTCTTCCTCAATGTATCCATTCAGGAAAGCACTTTTGACATCCATTTGAAACAACTTTATGGAGTGTTGACATGCAAATGCTAGAAGAATACGTATGGCTTCAATTCTTGCCACCGGTGCAAACGTCTCTGTATAATCAATTCCTTCTTGTTGATTGTACCCTTGAGCCACCAGACGGGCTTTGTTTCTTGTGACCCTTCCATTTTCATCCATCTTATTCCTGAAGACCCATCGAGTGCCTATGATCGATTTGTCTTCTGGTTTTGGCACCAAATCCCAGACTTTACTTCGTTCAAACTGATTTAGTTCTTTTTGCATGGCAAGGATCCATCCTTCATCCTGAAGTGCTTCTCCTATGTTCTTTGGCTCTATCTCAGAAAGAAACGCACAGTTAGCAAAATCATTAAACGTGGATCGAGTTCTTACCTTTTCGTGGACATCTCCAATGATTTGTGTTGGAGGGTGATCTGGTTTGAATCTCCAGTCTCGAGGTAGTGATATGCCACTGGAAGTCATAATTTGACTTGATGAGAGGTCGTCAGACGTAGTTTCATCAGCTGCGTCTGGTTGAGGGATGATTGAGTCCGACTCTTTGCTGGACGATGATGGCTGAACTGGATTTGATGGAGGAGCTTCATATATTTCCATATCATCATCTTCTGTAGATATCGGATTTACACCCACGTGCTTATCTTCAAACCTAACATTGATAGATTCTTCAACTGCCATGGTTCTGGATTTGTATACTCGAAACGCCTTAGAATTAGGTGAATATCCCAAGAATATTCCCTTATCTGATTTTGCATCAAATTTTCCGAGATCATCCTTTGTGTTGAGTAGAAAGCATGAGCTTCCAAAAGGATGAAAATATGAGATGTTTGGCTTCCTTCCCTTCCATAGCTCATAAGCAGTTTTCTTCAGAATTGGACGCATGAATATTCTATTCTGAATATAACATGCTGTATGGATGGCTTCAGCCCAGAAATACTTGGGCAGAGAGGTTTCATTAAGCATAGTTCTTGCCATTTCTTGAAGTGACCTGTTTTTCCTTTCTGCTACTCCATTCTGCTGAGGAGTTCTCGGAGCGGACACTTGATGGAATATGCCATTTTCTTCGCAGTAATGATTGAATTCTTCATTTATGAATTCTCCTCCTCTGTCACTACGGATGTTGGTGATGCAGTATCCTTTCTCATTCTGAATTCTTTTTGCGGTGATTAGAAAGGACCTAAAGGCTTCATCTTTTGTTCCAAGGAATTGCACCCATGTGAATCTGGTGTAGTCATCGACGATGACAAGACAAAATCTTTTCCCAGAACAACTAGCCGTTCTAGTGGGTCCAAACAAGTCCATGTGCAACATCTCCAGAGGTCTCTTTGTACTAACAACGTTCTTTGCGTGGAAAGAACTTTTTACTTGCTTTCCTTGGAGACATGCTGAGCATGTATCATCAGATTTGAAAGACAGATTTGGCAAACCACGTACTAAATCATGTTTGATTATTTTAGCAATGGTCTTTAGGGATGCATGCCCTAGCTTCCTGTGCCAGATCCATTTATCATCCTCTGCTGATACTAGACATGTTACCTTTTGACTTGCAAGGTTTTCCAGGGAGGTCTTATATAGATCTCCTTGTCTCTGAGCTTCAAAGATAATCTTATCATTTTCATTAGAGACTCTACAATTCAATTTGGTGAAGGAAACAGTGAGCCCACTATCACACAATTGACTTATACTAAGTAGGTTATGTTTTAATCCTTCAACTAGAAGAACCTTCCGGATTACTGGAAGGGGGTCCTTACCAACATTTCCTTCTCCGACAATGAACCCTTTTTTATTTCCTCCAAAGGTCACTGTCCCTCCTGTCTTCTTCTCATGGATTTTTGGGAATAAAGACCTTTTTCCCGTCATGTGCCGTGAGCACCCACTGTCCAGGTACCATTGTTCTCTTTGGTTTTGAGCTGTTAAGCACATCTCATCTTGATCATCTTCTTCGTTATCGGATTTGTCGACAGAAATCATTAATGCCTCTGCTTCTCTGTCGGCTTCAATAACAGAAGTGTCTATGGATTCCATGAATGCACAGTATGAAGCTTCTTCAATAGCTCCCTTGGCTTCTTCTTCTTGATTAGAGTCATCTTCTAATTCATCGTTCTGGCTGGAAAATGCCTTCTTTTTGTAGAAAGTTTTCTGTGAAGACTTATTTCCTAAACGAGGACAATCTGCTTTGACGTGACCAGGTTTCTTGCATTCATAGCAGACGATCCCTCCTTTGCTTGGAGTCCTTTCTTCTTCTCTTGATGAGGAAGATGGTCTTCCTTTGAATTGCTTCCGGCTTCCCACCATTTTTCTAAACCGTCTGTTAAACAAAGCTTGTTCATCATCGGATCGATCAGATTTGGCTGTTTCCTCATCTGAGGATTCATTAGCCTTCAAGGCCTTTGATTTGTTGGCTTTGAATGCTACAGCTTTAGCGGCTGCTGCTTTTCTTTTTATAATCGCGGCATCATTTGCAAGATCCTGCTCGTGGATCTTCATTTCTCCCAGCAAATCTTCTACTTGGTATGTGTCCATATCTTTTCCGGATCTTTGGGAGGTGACGAAATTTCTCCAGTTGGTGGGAAGACTTCTGAGAATCTTGACCACTTGCTCCTTGTTGGTGAATGTTTTGCCCAAATTCCTCATACCATTGTGAATGGTCTGAAGTCGTGAAAACATGGAATCAATGGACTCATTATCGTCCATCATGAAGTTTTCGTATTGGGAGGCAAGCATGCTCATCTTGGTGGTTTGAACAGCAGTTGTTCCTTCATGAGCAATAGCCAGCGTGTCCCACACCTCCTTTGCAGTACTTAGGCTGTCAACTTTATCATGCTCACTTTTGCTGAGAGCACATATGAGAAATAGCCTTGCCTTGGCATTCCTCTGGTTTTCGGTCTTGTGTTCGTCTGTCCACTTGTCAGCTGGGATAGCCTTGTTTTCACTATCTTTAGGAAAGTAATTTCCATTAGATATCACGTCCCATAGTTTCCAATCAGTTGATTCAATGAATAGCTGCATATGTTTCTTCCAGTAGGGATAGTTTGAGCCATCGAAGAATGGTGGCTTGTTTGTTGCGGTTCCGGTTGGGTAGGCAATTCCGTCCATGGATCTTTTCACTCTACACCTGTTAAGATGTTAGTAATTCTCAGAGCGGTTAAGCTCTGATACCAGTTGAAAGTAATAAAATCACACAAGAAAGGGGGGGTTTGAATTGTGTATGTGACTTTTGAAAGTTTTTCAAAAGAATATTGTTTATAAGTTTGAAAGCATTTATCTAAACGTGCAGCAGAAATATACTTAGAGCATAAATAGTAAAGCACACAAGATATTTATCCTGGTTCACCCTCAAAATCGATAGGGCTACGTCCAGTCCTTGGCTATACCAAGATTTTCCACTATTTCGACTGAATAGTACAAGTGTTCTCAGGGACTTCTCCCAGTATTCTGAGGACTACTCCTTTACAAGTTTTCTCAGGACTTCTCCTTTATCTCTCAAGTATTCGACAGGACTTCTCCCAATTCTTTTACAAGAAGGTTGGTTTTCTACAAGGATCTCTTCACAAAGAGTGGGTAGAAAATATGAGGTTCGAGGTTCAGAGATGATTATTAAGTTTGTTTCTCTGAAGGGATAGTGTGAGAAGAATAAGAGTTTTCACTCTATGAGGATTTCACACTGATTGGCGACTAAACTCAGAAGGATAGAAATTCTAATGTTACTGAGTGTTCTTGGAAAAATTTCGTCTAAGTTATGAATTGACTTGAAGAATTTGAATGCTTAGATATTGTGTAAGTCGCCAAGTTGAAAGTGATGCAGAGGTCACTATTTATATCTTCAGTAGGATGAGAACTGGATGGACTGATGAAGATCTTCAAAAATAGTTCCGTTGGAGATTTGATAGATTGTAAGTAACGGATACTTCTGCAACTTGTTGCTTGATAAAGTTTGCCATAGTGATGAGCATTCCTTCAACCGGTAGAGAGTGAGTTCGTCTGGCAATGCTTTTTCTTCTGGTTTCCAGAGACAGCAATTAATGTGAGTGAATTCCAGCTAATAAGGCAATTAATGCTTCTGACCAGAGGATTTGAATTCTACCGTTGAGGAGATACGATGATCAGAAGATTTCACCGTAAATTCAGTAAAAAGCTACTTTAATTAAGGAATGTCTGAGAATTTGAATCTTCAAGATATATGGCGCTTAATTCTGTCTCTTTCGTATTTAATGCTCTGATCCACACAGGAGGTGCTTGACAGCTTATCTTGGTTTAGGCAAACGATCTCTGCTGAGCAGATTCTTTTCGTGTCAGTCTTTAATTATTACTTCTTAGTCAACCTCCTGTGTTTGACTTGGAGTGAACCGGACAGACCCTTCAGGCGGACGAAGTTTACTTTGAGAGAGGCTTCAGTTCTCATAGCCGGACAGACTTTTCCTTTGCTTTTTTATAATGATTGCAGCGTCCCTTCCATTTATAAGAGTCCCTGAATATAAAATTCTTCAAAGAAAATTAGTGACTCTTAACGAAATTGTTATTTATCAAAATAGGTTAATACATTTGGGTATTTTTCTCTAACAGAGGTTGCACCCAGCGCTGCAGCGTTGGAAGCCAGCGCTCAAGCGCTAGGCCTATTTCTGCACGTTGGATTTTAATGCTTCCCAGCGCCCAAGCGTTGGGAATGCCAGCGCTCAAGCACTGGAAGGCAGATTTTCACTATAAATAGGGAGCTTTTCTTCACTTGTAAGACACCTATTCAGAATACAACAAGTGTTCTTCTTTCCTCCTTAAAGATCATTGTTCCTAGGAATTGTGGGAAGCCATACTTGAGCTCCTATCCAGGGTAATTCGATGACTCTTTTAGCCATGCTTGGCTAATTCTTTTTAAGTTTCTTGGGTTGTTATAGTTTATATCTATGTTTTAGTTTGCTTCTACCTTTCTGAATAATATTTCCTTTCATGTATCATTTCCTTGTTTTTCATTCTTCTTAATGCGCATAAGAATTCTTGCTTATTACTTATACGAATGGAAATTGGTAAGTAGTAAGGGACCTAGGATTTAAAAAAGGTTATAAGTATACATCACTAAGGAATTAGGATGGACGTAACTTTATGTTGGCCTGAATTTCTTCTTCATCTTCTTCTCTAGTTAACTAAGTTGCAAGGAATTGAATTTAGTAATTAGAAAGAAAGTTCTACAACGTGTAAGGAATTAACTTGTAGATATACTAGGCTATAGCATCATGAAATTGGAATTAAAATTCAGAAATTAAGTAGGAACTTGCTAGCATATTTGTAGACTATGTAATTCAACCCAAGAACTTATTTCTCATCATCTTATCTCTTTATTATTTTATGCTATTGTTCTTGCTTGCTCAAAAAACCAACATCAAATATTCATCTCTTAAATTTTCTGCACAAGTACTAAATATTATAATAATAGGAAACCTATCCTTTGGGTTCGATCTTTTTATTACGCGATATTGAATCGTACACTTGCGATTTGGGTATCAAGAACCACCAACGGAAGCTTGGAACCTCGCCGAAGTCGTGGGATACACCCCGCGACGTCGCCGTCATCCCTGTTTTCATTGATTCTCCTTGTAAGCTAGCTAGTATCCATTCTATGGATAACAAAGCTCTCTCTTTAGTTGGATTTCGGCGTAGTACTTCATCTTCAAGGGATTATGATTGATTCTATGTGTATTTTCTATCTTGATTGCAATTAAACGGTTTTGTTCTTTATGCTTGTGTTAGTTTGATCGCCTATCACTTGATTTAAGATTAATCTTGTATGTGGAAGCTACTCTGTTAATCTGACATAAACCGTTTCATCTAGGAAAAGCTGATTTACAAGGAATAGCGTTAGATCACCTAGTCCCTTAACACCAGCGTGTTTACAGTTTGCTTTGATTAATTGCCTGTGGAAGCGACAATTAGGAAAGTAACTGAATCAACTTCTCATACTAGGAAGAGGTGAGTTAGTTAAGAACTGGTGGGGGTGAATCAAAGGTTTTAAGTGATTGTATGCAAAGAACAAGAATAGTCCAGGATAGCGAAGTGCGAAACCATAATCCAACTGCTTTCTTAATCTGTTAAACACTTCAACCATTGCTATTTAATTTTATGCTTTTCACCACAAAGTTTCTGAACAAATACCCTCAATTGTCTTGTTGCTTAACTTATTGACTAAAGAACGGAATTCGCAATCACATTGCTCTCTGTGGATCGATAATACCCGTGCTATACTACAATTGAATTTTAAAAGAGGTTTGAGCGCAGCGCAAGTATTGGTTTTTATTAAAAGACGTAAAAACCCTTTTAACAAAATGGCGACGTTGCCGGGGAGTAGCGTTGTTTGTGATTGCATTGCTTTAGTTCTGTTTGTTTAAGCAATTGTGAATACTGTTAATACTTTTGTTTTTATTTTCCTACTATCTGCGGTCTAACACTTCTGGTTAGGTTGCACTTGATCTTTGTTTATGCGAGGTAAAACACCAGTTGAACAACTTGCTTTCGACCCATAAATCGAAGATACAGCAAGGCGGAATAACAGCAAAACAAGGAAAATGTAGCAGCTAGCTAAGTTCAGACAAGAACAGGACACTTCTACTTCATCAGTGTCTTCACCAATCCTGGTCACACCCAGAAACACGACCGGGATTGGTAGGGGTGCTGATAATAAGAGGGCCCCATAAATGAAGACAGGACCGGTGCAGTTGATGTATACTAACCCCTTTGCAGGGTTAGACCATGAGAACCCTTACAATCATCTCACCAAGTTCTATGAAATCTGTGGCACAGCAGGAATCAGGCACAATGAGGAGGAGGCAGCGTTCCTCAGACTTTTTCCATTTACCTTAATTGGTCATGCTAAAGAATGGTTCTTAGACCAACCTCAAACCATTCTGGATGATTGGAATCAGCTTGAACGCAAATTCATGGCAAGGTATTTCCCTAATTCCAAATTTATGGATTATAAAACTGTTATTTCTACCTTTTCTTAGGGTGTGGGTGAAAGCCTATGTGAGGCTTGGGAGCGATATAAGTCCATGTGCCGGAAGTGCCCAAATCATGGTTTTGATGCAAGGACCCAAGTTCACATCTTCAGGAACGGGCTGCATCAACAAAGTAAACTTATCCTGGATGCCACTGCTAATGGATCATTGATGTCAAAGACTCCAACGGAGGCGATGAACATCATAGAGGCTATGGCTTTGAATGACAAACAAAGCCAACATTTCAGAGGACCAGCAAGGAAACCAGGAGTCTTGGAACTTGGAGCCAATGATGCTATGTTGGCCCAAAACAAGCTTCTTCAGCAACAACTTGATGACCTGACCAGGAAACTGGATGATTTGCCCAAAAGCATAAGGGATATGCAAAAGCTGAACAGGTATGATGCTGAGATGCCAAGGCAACAATTTGATTTTTACCAATAACTCTCAGAGGAAGAGGTTCATTATTTGAACGGTCAGCAAAGGCTCTACCAAAAAAATTACTCAGGGGACAACTATCAAAGCCGTGGTAACAATCAGTACATCAACCAGCCCTAGAGACAAGATGCAGGCCCCTCCTCCAATAGACCACCAAGGCAGCCTTATCAGAATCAATAATTCAAGCAATCTCAGCAATTTCAAAATCAACAGGAACAGACACTGGAAGACAAGTTTGCTAAGATGAGTGATACACTAACCCATTTTATGTAGGTAAGAATGGAGGTTCAAAAGAAACAAGGAGCTTCTATAAAGAACTTGGAGACTCGGGTGGGGCAAATTGCCAACCAACTGGCTGGGATTAAGAAGGGACCTTTTAATGCCAATACTGAAACTAACCCTAGAGAGCATTGCAATGCAATATTCACTCGTAGTGGAAAGAAGGTTGGAAGAAGCATTGGAGAACAAATTAATGGTGAGAAGGAGAGTGAGGTAGAAAAAGAAAAAGAGTTGGAAAAAAAGAAGTTTGAGAAAATTAAGGAGGGAGTGAATGAAAGCAAGGAAAAGATAGTAAAGAACCTTCCTTACCCAAAGGCCCCATCCAAACTTGACAAAGGGCGACAGTTTGCTAGGTTTATGGATATCTTCAAAAGACTGCAAATTAACATTCCATTTGCAGAAGCTCTAGAACAGATGCCAAACTATGAAAAATTCATGAAGGATTTTTTGACAAAGAAGCGGAGATATCAAGAAGAAGAAACAGTGCAACTAGGAGCAACATGCAGTGCCATCATGACTAATGGCATCCCACCAAAGCTTGCAGATCCAAGGAGTGTCACCATTCCTCTTACCATTGGAGAAGTCTCAGTGGGAAATGGTCTGGTTGACATTGGAGCCAGTGTGAGTCTGATGCCATTGTCCTTGATGAAAAGGATAAGTGGATTGGACCTGAAGCCAACCAGGATGTCTCTTCAGCTAGCTGATCGATCAATCAAATATCCACTTGGCATAGCTGAGGATGTATTGGTAAGAGTTGATAAATTTCTTATTCCTGTTGACTTTGTTGTGATTGACATTGCAGAGGACACTGAGGTTCCCCTCATTATGGGGAGACCATTTATGAGGATTGCAAGAATGGGGATTGACATGGATGTCGGCAAGCTGAAAGTTCGAGTTCATGATGAGGAATTACAATTTGATATCTTTGAAGCCATGCAATTCCCAAAAGACAAAGGACAATGCTTCAGAGTAGATTTGCTTGATGAAGTCAATAGGCAAGCTGAAAAGAGACCACAAGCCATTGATCCTTTGGAAAAAGCTTTGACGGATTTACAGCCACAATTTACCAAGGAGGAGGAACTGGAGATTGAGAGGTCTCTAAGAGATCTTGATTCTTCTCCAGAAGTTTTTCCTGAGAAAGTGGAATTGGAAGATGTTAACAAGGAAGCCAATAAAGGATTACAGAAGAAAAGAAAGACCAGGAAGAAGAAAAGACTTTCACAGGTTTGGAACGTAGTAAAAACCTGTGAAAGTTGTTTTAAAACTCTTGTGAAAATTGAAAAGGAACCAGAGAGGAAGAAGGGAATTAATTTCTCCTCTTGTCTTTGGCCTCCTTGATTCTATGCAAATCACACGTCAAGCTAGTGACGTTAAAGAAGCGCTTTCTGGGAGGCAACCTAGTGTGGTAACTTTTAAAGTTTTTTTTTTTTATGTGAATATGCATTTTGGTGTGGTTACATGTGTTGTTGCAGTGCCTACTTTGAGAAGAGAATGAGTTTTCCAAGTTTTGAGAAATCATTTGTTGCTGGTATTGTTTGGCCTCAGGACAGTCCAAATTCCTTGGAAGGGATGAGTTTTGAAGCAATTTGGAAGCATAAGAGACATAGCATCATGAGGGAGTTCTTTTTACTTTACTTTTAATGTTCATTTTTTATAGTATAGTATGATATAACATGTTTGTCCAAGCCTCCTTTGTTATTTGACTTTTTCAATGCTAGCATGGCTTGTTTGAAAATTGCTTGATGTGTGCTTTATAGTGAATTGATTGTATTGATTCCATGATAGAAATTGTGCTTGAACTCATTGACTACATGGCATGATATGATTGCATGATTCATTTGGAATTTTTGAGGCATAACATGAAAATTGCTTGAAAACCAGGGAAATTTGAAACTTTTTAGCCTGTGAGGGAGTGTTCCTAAACACTGTGAGTTAGAGAACATCACTGATTTGCATGGTTGATTTTGTTTGAGTCTCTAATATCATTGGTTGCATGAAATTGATAGGAAATGATTAAGGCATTTTGTTCTATAGCCACTTAGCCAAATAGCCTACCTATTCAAGTTGTATCCATTTGCTACCCCCTTTGAGCCTAAAAATTGAAAATTTTCTTTCTTGATTATAACCCTGAGCCTAAAAGAAAAACAATGACTTACCTTAGCTTGATAGGCTAAGAGAGCACTCATGATGGTAGGTTGTATTCAAGTTGGGGGGAGAAGGCTTTTGTGCAAAGTTGTTGTGTGATATGTATCAATCTCTATGTATATACTTTGAAAAATTCAAATGAAAAAGGAAAATAAAAGAGAAAAAGCAAAAAGAACAAAAAGAGAATAAAGAATGGATTGATGCAAGAACAAAGGGTAGAATTGAACGAAAATGGTGAATAGGATTTGGTTAAAAGCTAGTTTGGAGGAGTGAATTACATGAAAGTAAGATCTTATTGCTCTCTTAGGCTTGTTGAGTTCCTTGCATACCCTGAAAAACCAATTTCTTTGAAGCCAAGCCTCATTACAACCCTGAAAAGTCCTTAGTGATCCTTGATTGCACATGTGACCTTGATGATTGAAGAGACAAGTAACAATCTTGACTTCTGTGATTTAGTGATGCATATGAGTGAAACACAGACCTTGCTTGATTCACATGCTATATCTTGGCTTGATTGAGTGATTCCCTGGTTGATAGTGATTTATTGTATGTCTATTGATTTTCAGGTTGGATGAGTAATTGTATCAATGTTATGCATTCTCTCGTGGGGCATCATGTTTCTATTTGGACCATTGATTCAATTTATTTGAAATATTGCAATGTGTGCTTTGAAAATGTATTTTTTCCATGCTTGTTTGATTACAGTCTTTACCTTTTGTTTGAGGACAAACAAGGTCCTAAGTTGGGGGGAGTTTGATAAGTGTCAAACGTTCATAGTTTTAACATTGTTTTTAGGCACTTATTATGAGTTTTAATTGTAAAAACCCCCAAGAAATGTATGTTTTGCAAAGGAATGATGAATTGCTATTAATTCTGGGTAAGAATGCACATTCTTGATGTTTTTGACATATTAATGGTGTTTCAGGATTGAATATCCAAGAAAGAGCATGGATTCACTGAAGCTCCAATGATTTCAGTTCTAATCCCAACTTTTTGATGCAGAAATCTTGAAGCAGCCTGAGAAAAATTGCAATATCTCATTCGTTAACCGTCGGATTTAGCTAAAATTTGAGTATGTGGTTCCTAACTCATGGAACTTCAATATGGACGGTTGGATCTTGATTTGGAGAAGTATACGGGGTGCTAAGCGCCGCTACAGGGCGCTAAGCGGCCAGCAAGAAGCATTCTGGGCGCTAAGCGCCTCTTTAAGCGGCTAAGCGGCCAGAACTTGAAGAACTGGGCGCTAAGCGCCGTTTCGGGGCGCTAAGCGGGTAGAAGTAGGCCAGACCAGATTTTTCTGGGCGCTAAGCGCCCTTCAACGCCCAAACACTATAAAGCGTCAGGTTTCTTCACGTTTTGGAGACAACACAACCCTAGCCACCTTGAAACAGAATAAGGACGAGAGAGAGAGAGAGAGCTCGAGAGTGAGAGGAAGAAGAGGAGAACCACCAACAGAAGCTCGGAACCTCGCCGGAGTCGTGGGTTACACCCCGCGACGTCGCCGTCATCCCTGTTTTCATTGATTCTCCTTGTAAGCTAGCTAGTATCCATTCTATGGATAACTAAGCTCTCTCTTTAGTTGGATTTCGGCGTAGTACATCGTCTTCAAGGTATTATGATTGATTCTATGTCTATTTTCTAACTTTGATTGCAATTAAACGGTTTTGTTCTTTATGCTTGTGTTAGTTTGATCGCCTATCACTTGATTTAAGATTAATCTTGTATGTCGAAGCTACTCTGTTAATATGACATAAACCGTTTTATCTAGGCGAAGCTAATTTGCTAGGAATAGCATTAGATCACCTAGTCCCTTAACACCGGCGTGTTTACAGTTTGCTTTGATTAATTTCCTGTGGAAGCGACAATTAGAAAAGTAACTGAATCAACTTCTCATACTAGGAATAGGTGAGTTAGTTAAGAACTGGTGGGGGTGAATCAAAGGTTTTAAGTGATTGTATTCAAAGAACGAGAATAATCCAGGATAGCGAAGTGCGAAACCATAATCCAACTGCTTTCTTAATCTGTTAAACACTTCAACCATTGCTATTTAATTTTATGCCTTTCACCACAAAGTTTCTGAACAAATACCCTCAATTGTCTTGTTGCTTAACTTATTGACTAAAGAACGGCATTCGCACTCACATTGCTCTCTGTGGATCGATAATACCTGTGCTATACTGAAATTGAATCTTAAAAGAGGTTTGAGCGAAGCGCAAGTATTGGTTTTTATTAAAAGACGTAAAAACCCTTTTAACAGTGGTGACGTCCGCTTCAGGGATGATTTCCTGATGTTCGAGATACTGGTAAAGATGAAGGATTCATTTATGGCGCCTACGTGTGCTTGAGCACAGCCTGTTTATGTATGATTTGTTTATGATGTTGATGTAATAGAATATTGTTTGGAAGATATGGGATATATATGTAATGCATGAGTCACAAAAGTTTTTGGAAAAAAAAATATCTGCATTTTTATGACTTCAAAGGATAACAAGCATATTTAATTTATTGTTTGGTCACTTTAGTAACCCCTAAAAATTGGGGAGTTACAGAAGCGGTCCTCTTTAGGATCTTCTTACTTAGCTTCTATTATTTCTGATTATCGTTCTTTTTTTGTTTCTTTTGATCAAGTTGATCTATTGTTTGTTCGCCGTAGTGGCAATTCGACGGCGGATTTCTTAGATAAGCATGCTTCTACTTTGTGTGGAAGAGGCTCTTGCAGCTCTTGCTCCGCTAATTTGTGTTGATGTTTTGGCCTATATGCTCGTCCCCTTCAAAAAAAATGTTTTGGGATTTAAAACTTAAAACATAATTCAAACAATTTATTTCCAGGATCTAAAACCAGCAATGTATTTCTCAAATATGCGTTCCAGTTTTTTCAATTCCTAGAACACAAACTTAAACACTTTCGGGAACTCAAAAATCTGGTAGTATGTTTTCATAATTATATTTTTTTAACTATCGGGTTTCATAATACTACGAGTTCAAAAACCCGGATGTGTGTTAAGAAAAAAGCCAGTACGAAATCATGTTTTCAGTGAACCCAATCTAATTTCATTGAATTGTCTGTTCCAAGCTTGGCCTAGAGAATCTCTACCAAAACATTACAGATACCCAATTGCATGCAAAGAGCTCAACTTTGTTGTGAAGGAGGCTTATCTTCAACTCCCCCAAGAATCCGCAATCCATCACCTTCCAAGGCAGCCTCACAGAGGGAGATTTTTGTATTCTCTTCTGTCGCGAGTGGTTATTTCAGCAATTATATTCATCATTAATTTGTAGAGAAATTGGTCGTAGTCCCACATCGCTCATAAAAAAATTCCTAACATCAACAACAACACATACGTGGTTTTAGATCCCGGTATGTTAAGAAAATAGTACATTGAAAATACACTACCGTCTACCGTATTTTAAATCTTGGTAGGTTTGTTTAAAACACATTACCAATTTTTAAATCCAAGCATGTTAAATTTTCACTATTGAGTTTTCTAGTTCCTAGTATATTTAAAACACGATACTGGGTTTTTGAAAGCCCTGTATGTTAAGAAAATGCAGTAGGTGTTGTAAGAGCCGAAATAAATAAATACGTTTAAGTATGAAATTTAGTAAATAAATATATGATGTAAATGTTTTACGCGTATTATTATTTTGTCATATTTATTAAATAGTATTTTTTTGGATGATGTGTGATGTTTGTGTAAATCAAGTCTCGTCCTTGGACTCGGCTGAGGTTTTGATGAAGACAAACACATCACAAAAAGAAGAAAGACTTCAGAAAAGAAAAGGAAGACTTCAAGAAAGAAAGGAACAAAAAGAAGAAAGACTTCAAGAAGACTTCAGAAAAGGAAGGAAGACTTCAAGAAGACATCAAGAAGACTTCAGAAGAGGAAGACTTCAAGAACCGGCTCGGAACGTCAAAGATCAAACATGAAGGTTCTTGCGTTTAGTAAGTCTTGTCAACTTAGTGTGCTATGCTTTATTAAGGTTTAATTGCACTTGAAGGCTCATGAAAGATCAACTAATTGAGTACGACATGTTCTCACAAGTTAAACTTGGTAGGAACACTCAATTAGGGGTTAAGATGGTTAAAACTGAGTTTTGGACTCTCTGAAATCGATTACAGGTTGTGTGTAATCGATTCCAGGAAGGCAGTAATCGATTACCACCTTAGTGTAATCGATTACACAGTTTGAATTTTGAATTCAAACTGTAACGGCTAGTGTAATCGATTACCAGGCTTCTGTAATCGATTACCAGGTCGACAGATGTGTCTTTTCATGAACCATTGTGTCTCAAAACGTTTGGGAAAGGTTGTGTTGGTTCATAGACGCTCAGCATGTTCTATAGGAGGTAAATATGTATGTATGTTAGTATGTAAGGCAAGTTCTTCAAAGTTAAGATTGTCGACCAAAACCGATTGCCAAGCAAAAAATTCTGTGATTGTTCATAGTGGTGGAAAGTGTGATTGTTCACCTAGATCATAATCATGCTTTAAGTCCAAAATAGTCAAGATCTCAAAGGTCTCCTGAGAAATTGGATTCTTATTCAAAAAGGAGACTTGACATAAATGATTGTGCAGGAGTTCCATTGAACAAAAATTTCCATTCATTTGGTAGTTGAAGCTAAAGGGTATGAGAACTTGCAATTTGGTGAGAAAGTTTGCAGGAATTACATAGGTAATGTGAAGAAATTAAAGCTTGGAGTTGGGGATGCCGGAGCACTTCGTAACTACTTCATTCGCATGCAATGAAGTAATTCAATTTTTATTTATTTCATTGATATGGATGGTAAAGGTCATTTGCGAATTTTTTTTGGGCAGATGCAAGGTCTAGGTAAATTTATGACTCATTTGGAGATGTTGTCATTTGATAGAATATATCGACTAATAGATACAATATGCCATTTTCTCCTTTTGTTGGAGTGAAGCACCATGACTATGTCAACTCAAAACCCAAATTATTAGAGTAAACCATCATTTTGGTCACTGAAAGATTACACTTATGGCTGTTTGGTCCTCATATTTTTTTTCTCTTCAAGTTAGTCCCTGAAAGATTCACCGCCAGTCAATCAAGTCCCTGAAAGATTTTTCTGTTAGGTCCCTGGATGGAAATTGACATATCTGTAGTTATTTGCCACGGTGGCCTCTGATGTGGCTGCTGACGTGGCATACTAAACGGTTCCCTCCCTAAAAAACACTATCACAGTAGTCCCTTGATAGGTGGCACCATGTGATTGGTGGATAAGGTGGGTAAACTAGTCCCTGCCCTTCAACCACTAAACAACTGACTCTTCCACTCCTTCACATAAGTTTAGCAACAACATCAAACATCGCAGAGGAAGAAGAAGAGGTACGGCAAGGCTGAATTGCGTCGTCCGTCGTAGAAGGCGAGAGGCTCGAAGGGGTTTCTGCGGCGTGCGTTGGAGGTTGGCTGCGGAGTGGTTTCTCCAAACGGCCAAGGTATGTATTTTCATACCCTGCAATTGCATGTTTTCAGGTATTCAGTTTGGTTTTCTTCCCCTTTTTCCTATCTCCTTCGTGCACCTTGAAGTAGATACAACATGTAGTTAGGGTTTTAACCAAAAAGTTCAGGGTTGTTGTTTCTGATTTTTTGGGAAATTTTGGAGTTTTGATGTGGTTGACATTGTAGGGAATGAGAGTTGCTTTTTCTGGTAGTATGTATAATTTTGATGTGTTGCTGTTATTGTTGATTTGGCAAAAACACAAATTTTGTGAGATTGAAACCCCAATTTTTTCACAATCTGATTGCTATTGGTTGTTTTCAAAATGTAGATGGAACAGAGTATAAATTTGGTATTGAACCACGGAGGAAGAATCAGTGTAGAAGAGGACAGTGGAAGGGTTAATTACTATGGTGGGCAAACTTGTGTGTGCGAGGACATAGACTATGTTACGCTTAATGTCTTTGTCACAGAAGGAATGTCTCACATGTGCTCTAAGCAAGAATGAGCATGACAAGGTTGATGGCCTAGACACTGCTAAGGAGATATGGGATACACTGGCAATGGTTCATACAGGAACTTCAAGCGTGCAACAAACCAAAATAAGCATGCTGGTCACACAATATGAAGCCTTCAAGATGAAGGACAATTAATCCATCGACGACATGTTTTCCTATTTTCAAATCATCCTAAATGGGCTGAGAAATCTTGGAAGAACATAAAACAACCTGGACCAGATAACCAAGAACCTAAGATCTCTTTCACCGAAATGGAGATCAATGGTGACTGCTACTCGACAAGCAAAGGACCTCACCACCTTAAGAATGGAGGATCTTTTGGGAGCCCTAAAAGTTCATGAGATGGATCTTGCTGAAGATGCTGAAGCCAAGAAGAGAAAATCTATAGGCAAATCCGTGGCATTCAAATCCAAATCCTCTAAAGCTTTAAAAGCTGAAGAGTCATCTGAAGAAACAGAGGAATCGTTTGACCACTCAGACGGCGAGGAAGCTCTCTTCAACAGAAGATTCAAGAAGATGTGGCTCGAGAGAAAGTAGGCAAAGAACGAGCCAACAAGAGAGCAAGGAAAAGGCTCTGGGAAGGGAAATATCTCATCCAACTCTAAAAGATATGGAGATAAGAATTGCAGCAAAAGCTCTATCGTTTGCTTTGAGTGTAGAAAGCCAGGTCACATGAAGGCCGACTGTCCTCGACTCTCAAAGAGACCAATCCAGAAGAGGTTCAACAGGAAAAGAAGGCTCTCACAGGCCAAGAATAAGAATCTGAAGAATTTTCAGAAAATGAAGAGGAAGAAGAAGATGATGAAGAATCATTCTTCGCATTCATGGTGTCTGTAGACTCGTCTGACGATGAAGGAGATGAAGAAGATGAGGTAACATCTGAAATCTCTCAAGAAGAGTATAATGAACTGCTTGATTATTCACTTTCATTATCTGCAAAATATGGTAGGTTAAAGAAAAAATTTGCAGAACTTCAAAAAGAACTTGATGCTTCTAAGGAAGAAAATGTTTTGCTAACCAAGGAACACAAAACCCTGAAAGAACAAGACTCCCATGAGGAAGTTAAAACTCTCAGGAAAAGAATTAAAGTCTTAATCAATGATCTTTCATCTTTTACATTGGGTCATGAAAATCTAGTCAGACTAAGTGGAAATAACATAACCATGTATGACAAAAGTGGTATAGGTTTTGAGTGTGATGATAATAATGCTGCATCGTCTAGTAATGATTCATCAAAAATATCACATGCATCAACTTTCAAACATGATACGTCTGAGATTAAATTTATATCATCTGGTGTTGTATCATCAAAATATACAACATTTGTAGTAAAGTGTAAGGAGATACAAACTCCAAGAAGAGCTGATTATGGGAAGAAAGTTCGTTCCAGACCTAAAACTAAGAAATCAGGACCCAAGAAAATTTGGGTACCTAAAGCTATGATTGATCCTGTTGCAGATGTGTTTAACAGGACAAAGCAAAAGAGAACAATGGTACCTGGATAGTGGATGCTCGCGACATATGACGGGAAGAAAGTCTATGTTCCCAAAGATCCGTGCTAAGAAGAATGGAGGAACATTTGCCTTCAGAGGTAACCAAAAAGGGTTCATCGTCAGAGAAGGAGACGTTGGTGAGGACCCTCTTCCTGTTATACGGAAGGTTCTTTTGGTTGAAGGATTAAAACATAATCTACTTAGCATAAGTCAATTATGTGATAGTGGGTTCACTGTTACCTTCAAGAAAGTGAAGTGTAAAGTCACAGACCACGATGAAAATATTATCTTTGAAGCTTAGAGACAAGGGAATCTATATAAGACGAACTTGGAAAACCTTGCAAGTCAAAATGTAACATGTCTAGTGTCAGCAAAGGATGATAAGGGGATTTGGCACAGGAAGCTAGGACATGCTTCCTTAAAGACCATTACAAAGATAGTCAAACATGACTTACTACGTGGTCTGCCAAAACTATCTTTCAAATCTGATGTGACATGCTGAGCATGTCTTCAAGGAAAAAAATTAAAAAGAACTTTTCCCTCAAAGAGCGTTGTGAGTACAAGTAGACCTCTGGAGATGTTACACATGGACTTGTTTGGACCTACTAGAATGGCTAGTTGTACTGGAAAAGGATACTATCTTGTCATCGTTGATGACTTTACAAGATTGACATGGGTCCAGTTCCTCAGTTCCAAAGATGAAGCGTTCAAATTCTTTCGCCATCCTCGCCAAGAGAGTCCAGAATGAGAAGGGATCACTACAAGAAATTTCACTTTCCGCCGCGGCCAAAAAACCGTGGATGCAGGTAAAAAAACAGTGGCAATAACCTTCGACCACGGCTTGGCCACGGTTTCCCGCCTGTGGGATATGCGGCCGTGGCCTTTGCTAATAGGCCACGGTTTGACACTTTAGACCACCAATTTCTGATAACCGTGATACGAATAGGCCACGGTTTGACCACTCTGGTTGAGGCCACGGTTTGCATCTATTTCTTTAAACCACGGTTTCCAAACCGTTGCTTTGATATTTAGGCCGCGGTTACTTACCGTGGTATTATTCAACCACGGATTACAGCCCCTTCAAAACACCACGGTTTTTAAACCGTGGGTTTACAGCTCCTTCAATACACCACGGTTTTCAAACCGTGGGTTTACAGCCCCTTCAATACACCACGGTTTTCAAACCGTGGGTTTACACGCTTTATAGTTCCTTCTTTACACCACGCTTTTTAAACCGTTGCTATAATATGAGTGGGACCATTTTTAGGCCACGATTTTAGCTGTGCCTGTACGTTTTAGGCAATGATTATAACCTGTCGCATTTGCATTTAAGCCATAATTCACATTTTAACCCTGAATTTTGAATAGATGTTTTTAACACAATTTAGACCACAAAATGTGTTTTAAAAAACATACATGTGAATTTGTTAATCTCATATATTTAATGCTTGAAAGTAATTAAATATATCAACAATAAAATATCAACAAGAAATTTTAAGCTAGCATATCTAAATATGCATTAGTTAAAAGTTATGACTACATCAAGCTGACGAAACTAACTAATAATTAAGTCCCAAAAATATATGTATGTCTAGATGTCTTCATCTCAAAATTAAAACAAAAGTTCCAAGAGATAGAACATAAATCATCATTTTTAAACAACTCATGCATCATATTCTTCTTCCTCTTCTTCTCCTACTACTCCGCCTCCTTGTTCGTCTACACCTTCACGGAAAACTTCCTCCTCCTCATTCTGCAATGAACGTGATATATAAATTAGTAACATAAGCATTAAACAAAAATTGCGAATGATAATTGGTTAATCTAAAACACAGAGAAAAAAAGAAAGCCAAAGAAATAAAAAAGAAAGCCAATCAGAGAAAACAAGCAGTAGCTTTGACATATTCTTGTAGTTACATATTTGGTGAAAAAGCCATAATTAGATCATTTTAATGAGTTCATAGTTGGTATATCAGAACAGTTTTCATCTTCTCCTTCAATTCCTGGCACTGGTCTGCATGATCACTCACTGTTAAATCTGCCTAAGCATAGAGCATATGCAAGCAATACAGAAGGTATTTCAATTTACCTGCTCAATATAATTCTAAGTTTCTAACACAGAAAGTGTCTTTTGTATTATCATCAGATCAATAATACAGTATCAAAAAGGTTTCTGATGCATATTTCTAAAGAGAAGCAAGTAATTCAAATTAATTTCAATTCTATTGTCCTGCGTCTTTGTCAACAAGAATATCTAAGAAAATTCAATATTGTAAACTTATAATATATGTAAACAGTATACTTGTGAAAACTTATAACGAAACATACAAGGTATATACCTTAGCTATTGAACAACGAATGAACTGTCAAAGCCGTGTTTGACATATATTATATATACCCTATCATATATAATCACTAATTAGTGTTTGACATTGATCTTAGTCTATGTTTCCTCCATAAACTGAACATACAAAGATTTACCAAAACAAATGCCTTATATTTTTAGGCTAAATAACCAAGCCTTCTCTCTATTCTAAATTAACTTCAATCAAAATAAACAATAAACAGGGGGGAGGGGGGGTTCAGAGGAAACAACAGTCCAAAACGTCATTGCAAACTACGCTTATCAATGAACGTGGCAACACGAGTGACCAACGAATGAATAAATGATTGTCACATACAAAGGAAGAACCCCCTTGTGTCAAATTTCCGGTTCGGCCTTTCTGGAATAGTTCCTACTCTAACAACCATCAAAGCTTAATGAAAAAACAAGGGTTACAAGAGAGTAATAGTATACCTCTTGAGGGATATGGGTTGATGCAGAAGAATGTGGAGCAGCACTATTGTCACTACCCATAGCAGCTGCCATCATATTAGCAAGCTCTTCTTCACTCAAATTTGGGTGTTGTAGCTTCAGCATGTTCCTTACAAGTGTCTTCAGTCCATCCACCTCCTTCTTCACGCAAGCCATTTCATTGCTATGCTCCTTTTTCATATTAGTAATTTCTTCATTTCTTTTAATCATGGTTGGTGTGGCGGTTCTTCCATAACAGCGAACTTTCCCAGACTTTTCCTTTCCAAAAAATGATGTAAATGTCTCAGATTCACTGGAGTTGTGAATTGAGTCTTGAAGCGTAGCCTATTTAAAACAAATAAATGTCAAGACCTGAAATCTAAACTTAATGAATGAATTATGAAACACAATAAACTTACAATTGCAGTTTGCGTTTCCTCGTCCACTTGTTTTCCTCTACGGCTTTGCCGAGTCTCGATAAACATTTCGGCTTGGCTAACTTCCTCTCCATTGTCCTTCTTTGCGCGCTACATTTATTTTAAATTAAACAAAAAAACAGATATAAATTAGAAAACTTCAAACAAGAAAACACATTTAAGAAAGAAGAAAGATACTACCAATTGTGCACGAATCCTTGCAAAATTTTTTGGTCCCGTACGATGCATATACTTTTGCTTAGCCCTGCTCATAGCATTTATTTGACTAATTCTCTGCATTGTGGACAAGTAATTAATAAGTAAAACATTATCATATTGATGTTGTAATCAATAAGTCATAAGATTGCCTTACCTGGATATTATCATTTTTCCAATAGGTTACCAATTGCTTGAAATGAGCTTCCGGTACAGTCGAGGGCCGGTGTTTTAATCTTTCCCTCATAGTAGTGTACTTCACAAAACAGTCCTTCTTGATGTTGCGCTTGTAACGCCTCCAAGCATCATTTATGCGAGAAAACACTGCTTTTCTTCCTTTATCAGCAATAATGAATTTATCCTACAACAAAGAATGAATTAATCACAAAATTTTAATAAATAATTGTGTATTGAAGAAATATTGGACTACATTTCTCATACATTAACATAGTCCCATATAATATCACCGTTATCTTTGACCAAAGATCTGAAATTTGTATCAATCAAGGGACACAAGTCTGAATTCCTCGCGATAGTGCCAAGAAAATAACTCAAGTCTGACACAGTTTGATCATTAGGTCCAATAGGCTCTCCATCGCCGTCTAAGACAACCTCATCACGCTCGCCATTATTTCTTGCATGAATTTTTAAGCATTGTGTTGGTCCACGTGTCCTCTTCTTACTTGTCCCTATTTCAGAAAAAATATTATAATAAAAAATAAAATAGGAATTGAATAATGTATAAGCCAAGAAAACGTTATTACCTTTTGTTCCATCACCTTCCATTTCCTCATTGCTTTCTTCTTCTCCCATTAAGTTTTCTTCTTGCTCTGAGTTTTCACCTTGTAGTTCTTCTTCCTCTTCCCCAACTTCTCCATTTTCTTGAAGAAATTCTTCAATTAAGGTTGATCTGCACATTGGGATTCTTTTTGTCCTCTTCGTAGGTTTATCAGCATCTTCAACCAACGTATTTTTCATAGGTTGCTGGTTTGCACTTGAATTGACATTTGTTGTCATTATCCTTTGTAAAGGTTGTTGCCTTGCCTTGGAATTGTCATTTTCAGCCACTGTTTTTTCCAAAGGCTGTTTTGTCTTTGAATTGTCACCTTTACCATCTACCATTTTCACAACTTGCTGGTTTGCACTTGGCTTTAAATTTTTTGCCATTGTCCTTTTTAAAGGTTGCTGCCTTGCCTTGGAATCATCATTTTCAGCCACTGTTTTTTCCAAAGGCTGTTGTTTTGTCTTTGAATTGTCAACTTCAACCATTTGTTTTGTCATGGGTCCCATTTTTGGATCTCGAACACTTGGTTGAGTCTTGCTACCAAGGCTAGAGCTCTTTTTGTTTGGATGAAGCTCATTGTTTGGATTTTCACTTGCTTGACCAGTAGCTTCAAAGTTAGAAAGCTTGAATTGTTCTTGCGATGCAAGCACACTTGAAGGTCGGTTGATTCCTTTTGCAATGTGATGGTTGTTGCTACATCCTTCACGATTGCTCATTATCTTCTCACGCTTGATTTGAAACTGCTTAACCAATTCCGCGCTAGACCTGACTTGAGGTACATGAAAACTGGATGTAATTTCTTCACCCTTTCGTGTTGCATCCATCTTCTTCTTTAAGTTTGCTTCCTTCTTCATTTTCTGTTTATGTTGAGAAAAACATGATATTAGATAATGTTGAAAGATAAAATCAGCATTCATCTTTTTCATAATCACTTTCCAATGATCTAATTTTGAAAAATATCCATTAAAGGTCTTTTAGTTCCTATGCAGTGTTGGATATACTAATTCAATACCAAATTCATCATGAAAATAAACAGAACAGATCAAACAGCTAGCAGCAAGAGGAAAAGGAACAAAAAAAGCTAGCAGCAAGAGGAAAAGGAACAAAAAACAGCTAGCAGCAAGAGGAAAACGAACAAAAACAGCTAGCAACAAGAGGAAAACGAACAAAAACAGCTAGCTAAATACCAGATACTGCTGCATCATTGTGCACTTGCAATAAATCTTATTGAAATTGAAGCTGAAAATAGGCTATGGAAGCTGGAGCACTTATTCATAAGCTATGGACAATTGCTATTTTGCACAAATAAAACCATCTAAGTATCATAGAGAATAAAAGAACTACAAGTTCAAAGGTACAAGTTAAAAATCAAGCCTAGTCTAATTTCGCCTAGCAATCTATACATCAATCCATGTAGTCATATAAAGTATCATCATAATTAGAATCCTCTTCATTTTCAGCTTGTCTCACTTCATGAGAAGGTGTCTCAATTACTGTTGCAGGTATGTCATCAAGAACAAGAAATTCTTCAGCTTGTAAGTGTGGTCGGTCAATCATGTTAAAGAAATCTCTTGGAACTGTTTGCAAAGCATAATGCCTATTTGCGTCAAAATGGTCTTCGACATAATAACATTGGTGGACTTGAGAAGGTAGCACAAAAGGATCATTCTGACAATTTTTTTTGTTAAAATGCACACAACTAAGTCCATACTTGTCTTTTTCAACCTCAAACCATTCACACTTGAACAAAACAAAGTTGAAGTGACCATAGTAGTCCAACTCAATTATTTCATCAATTGATCCATAATAAGTGATGGGTTCAGTCCTAGGATTTTCATCCTTGGAGCTAGCAAAACTTGGAGTCAACGAATCTAAAGTTACACCAGAATTTTGAGTTTTGCGATTTGCATCTCGTTTCATAGTATGGAACCTATATCCATTAATGAGGTAACCTGAATACCTCTTTGCAACAAAATTTGGACCTCTAGAGAAGCTTTTAAGTTGCATAGGCACATCATCTTTTAGGGCACGTGTTTTAAACCATTCTCCAAAATCTTTACTTTGAGTTTTGGCCTTGGTCCACTTCCGTTTTTTAGTGTTAGTATTAACACTATCATCATGCTCTCTACAAAACAACAAAGTTATTTGTTAATATAACTCTTAAATAGGTTCAATAGATAGTTAAGAGGTCAAAAAACCTATTGTTGTACCTGATGTACTTTTGAACTTCATCGCAATTGAATAGGAGATATCGATGAGCATCAGCTTTTGATTTTAAATCAAGACAAAATGGTTCACCTGCCCCTCCTAAAGGACGACCAATACTTGTAAAGTAATCAACTGAATCTACTTCAAGTGAATCACTATTGTCATAATTCCGGTTGTTCCTATTCAACCTTGTCTCTACACCTTTATGCAAATATCTTGAGCAAAATGTTATAGCTTCTTCAGCTCAGTACCCCTCAGCAATAGAACCTTCTGGATAAGCTCTGTTACGGACATAATTCTTAAGTTTACATAAGTATCTTTCGGTGGGATACATCCATCGGAATTGAACAGGACCACCCAATCTAACTTCATTTCCCAAATGAATAGGCAAGTGAACCATTATGTCAAAGAAGCTAGGAGGAAAAATCATCTCCAATTGGCAAAGTATCTCTGCGATCTCCTCTTCTAAGTAATCCAAATCTTGCAATTGGATAACTTTCTGACATAGAGAACGAAAAAATGAACCAAGACGAATTAGTGGGGTTGCCACCGCATTAGGCATTGTGCTTCTTACTGCTATTTGCAGCAAGTAGTGTAACATGAAATGTGCATCATGACTCTTGTAACCAGATATTTTTTTTTCACCAACTTGCACGCATTTTGAAATATTTGATGCACTCCCATCTGGCAATTTGGTAGCCTTAATAACTCCACAAAAAATAGACTTCTCATCCGGAGTCATTGAGAAACATGCTTTTGCAAACTCCGAACGTCCTCCACCAATCTCCCTTGGATGAAGCCTTTTCCTAATTCCCAAATTTTGCAAATCATAACGGGCATTAATGTGGTCTTTTGTCTTCCCTGGGATGTCCAAAAGAGTCCCAATAATACTATCAAATATGTTTTTTTCAATGTGCATCACATCAAGATTATGACGTAATTTATTTTGAGCCCAATAAGGCAACTCAAAAAAAATTGACCTCTTCTTCCATGGGCCATCAGTTTTCTTCTTTTTGTTCTTCCCAAAATCATTGCTGAAATTTTTTTAGATTTCTACGATTTCTGCACCTTCTAACAAGGATGGTTGAGTCCTATGTTCTTCTTCTCCATTAAAGGGCTTGCTTTCACGTCTCCACTCATGATTTGTAGGCAAGAAGACACGGTGGTTCATATAACACATCTTATGACTGTGTTTGAGGTAGAATGAATTAGTGTCATAATTACAGCATGCACATGCCAATTTTCCTTTGGTGCTCCAACCTGACAACATAGCGTACCCAGGGTAGTCACTGATGGTCCACAAAAGAGCTGCACGCATTTGAAATGTTTGATTTCTTGAGGAATCATATGTCTCTACTCCTGATTCCCATAATTCCTTTAGCTCCTCTATCAGTGGCTGAAGGAAAACATCAATATCGTTTCCTGGTAATTTTGGTCCAGGAATCAATAATGACAACATTGTATTTTCAGATTTCATGGAGAACCAAGGCGGTGTGTTGTATACCATCATGAGGACAGGCCATGTACTATGAGATAAGCTCATGGTCCTAAATGGATTGAATCCATCACTCGTTAAGCCAAGTCTTATATTACGGGACTCACGAGCAAAATCAAGATGGCGCCCGTCAAAGTCCTCCCACGCTTGACCATCAGCAGGATGCCTCAATTTCCCATCCTTTGAGCGCTCTTCGTCATGCCACCTCATTGACTCGGCTGTCGTTGAACACATATACAGCCTTTGAAGTCTAGGAATCAACGGAAAGTGCCTCAGAATTTTTGCAGGAACTCTATAATCATCTTTCGATTGCTCAGACTCACATCCTTCAGTTTGAGCATTTTCCTTCCACCGTGAAGCTTTACAAATGTGGCAAGTATTGTCATTTTCATGCTCTTTCCAGAATAGCATACAATCGTTTGGACATGCATGGATCTTCTTATAATCAAGGCCTAAATTACTAATCATGGCCTTTGTCTTATAAAAAGATTCGGGAATGTTTAAATCAGGAACCGCTTCTTTCAATAATTCTAAGAGGGCAGTGAATGAGGCATTGCTCCACCCATGAAGACATTTCAACAAGTATAGTCGAATTGTGAATGATAGAGTAGAGAAGTTTTTGCATCCAGGGTACAGTTCATGTTCCGCCTCATTAATCAAGCTGTAAAATTTTCTAGCGTTCTCATTGGGACCCTCAGCAACTCCATGTGCTTCTGCCACGTCTCTAAACGTGTCGTACAATAAGCCATCAATGTTGTCATGTGAGTCATCTTCATCTTCCATGTCATCACCAATTTCCGTAGGCCTTCGTATTCGCTCTCCATGGTGGACCCAAACATCATAACCTTTTAGAAAACCTTTGGCTATTAAGTGGTCCAAAATGACATCTCTTGTTGTCCAATACAGATTTTTACACTTAGCACAAGGGCATAAAAGCTCATCTCCTTGAGGTCTTCCATTAGCCTAGGCAATGTCCAAAAATCGGTGAACACCCTCAATGTACTCGTGACTAAACCTTGGATATTTAGTCCACTCTTTGTCCATCACCTTCTTAATCTAAAATGAATTTAAAAAATGGTAATTTATAATTCAATATATATGATCTTATATAGGAAGCTGTCCTTTTCTATTTTTATAGCAAACATTTGTCCTTTTGATGGAGGACCACAGAACAGTAACAGAAGAAGAAAAATTGAAGTGATTAGATTGATAGGGAGGGAGAAGCAAGCAAAGGGGTGAACAGTTTGGGTTTTAGCTGTTTCGGTTGGGGGATGAATGACCTGTAATCTAAATTAGATTAGATTGATAGAGAGCAGATATAATTTCAGAAGCCTAAATTATATCCAGCATGGCCGAATAACCTGTAATCTAATACTTCTAACAAACACAGTCATGATTCACAACCTGTTAAGAGCAAGTTATCCAAGCAACTTTTATCCAGCATGCAAATCCTAGGCCATGCACTGATGTTGAAATACTAAAGCAGCTTGAAGATGAGGTATAAACGAATAAAATTAAAAGGGATGCTAAAATTACTAAAGGTAAAAGCTTTAGTATTTTCAAAATCATTCGATGGATTAATTACATCTTGAAATTACTTCCACATCTTCGAACAGCTGATTTGAGGAAATAAGACCTGTCTTACAAAATCCCAAGATAACAACAACACTGGGTAAATCACTGGGGTACAAGTTTCTCTTTAATTACAAAAAACATGACCAATATTAACAGCCCAACCAATGAAATATAAACAGAACAATCATGGTATTGAAGCAAGGCAAATTTAGTGTAACCAATTCATAACTACTTAATCACTCAACATATATAATAAAGAAAAACAACGAGGAAGAAGATAAAACATAGGACAATGCACCAATCTCTCAATCTCTTCTCTCTTCTCCATTCCTTCTTCAATTATATTTTAGTTCATGCTCTGCCTCTCATAAAGTTATATATAAAACCAAGCTATATATTTCAAATCAATGTGTTGTTATATATACATCAAATGTGAATCTAAATAGATCTACAACTTGTCCTAAGTTGAATCCTCCTCATCTTTTACAAGTTCTCTTTTGTCTCCCCCATTCGACATTAATAATTTTGTTAACATCTTTAAACTTAAATCAACATAAAAAGACATGGAATATCCTGCGACAGAATTCTATAGACCAAATATAGTGCCAATAGAGAGAAGATATAATTTCAGAAGCCTAAATTCATTGGACCTGCTTATTTTTATATAATTGTGTGCAAAACGTTGTGATCATATGATAGTACACTCAGTATAACAATAGCCACATCACAATAAATCCTGCAATTTAAATATACCTGAAAACTGAAAGTAACAAGATCCTTCTTTGAATCGTCTGCTGCTATATACCTTACAGTAAGACATAAGTACAGAAGCAAGATCAGACAGGGAAATTAAAATTATTCATGAAGAAAAGCCAGTTTAAGAAGATAATTTCACACTAGAGGATGAAGGAAGTGAAGCGGCGGAGCATCAAATTAAAGAAGCAAGATCAGACAGGGAAGTTACCTTGGTTCGAGTGAGGGTTTGAGACGATCGGTACGCAAATAGCTTCGCGGTGCAGAACAATGGAGGCAGGTGACGGGTTAGAACGATGGAGGCGAGGGTTTAGTGATGGAGATGAAATTCCAGAACGATGGAGGCGTGGGGGTCCAGAACGATGGAGGCGAGAGTCTTGAACGATGGACGACGAGAGGGCCAGAACGATGGAAGACGAGAGGGCCTGAACGATGGAGGCGTCGAGGGGTAGGACGCGACGGGGTCCAGAACAATGGAGGCGACCGATCGAGGGGTAGGAGGAGATGGGGTCAGAACGATGGAGGCGCAGGAGGAGATGGGGTCAGAACGATGGAGGCGCAGGAGGAGATGGGGTCAGAACGCGATGGAGGCGCAGGAGGTCAAGAATTAAGTGAAAACCTTTCTTTTTTTTTTTTCCAGAAACCCGATGGAGGCACAGGAGGTAGCTTAATTGAAAACCTTTCTATTTCTATAATTTTGAGAAATAAAATAAAAACCGGGAAATTTTGGCGGGTCAAATAATAGGCTTTTTAATGTAAAAATTCTACTGCCACGGTTGGAAGAGTGTGGAATAAAGGGTCCACGGTTGGCAAAACGTGGCCATAATATAGCCGCGGGCACCAAACCGCGGTTTAAAGAGTATAGGCTACGGTTTCCTCTGTGGTGGCTGTAGTTTTTGTAAATTTATCCCACGCTTCAAAAACCGTGGCCTCTGGCCATTTTAGGCCACGGTTTTCTGACCGTGGCAAATTTAAGCGTGGCCGTAGGTCAAATTTCTTGTAGTGGATATTGCACCACATCTATCTAAAGAGATAGAGGAGGAGAATTTTTCAACGAAGATTTCAACAGCTACTGCGAGCAGAATGGTATCTTTCATCATCTCTTAGCTCCTAGAACTCCACGAAAAAATGGCATAGCTGAAAGGAAGAACAGGTCTTTGCAAGAGATGGCCAGAACAATGATAAGTGAAACTTCTGTGCCAAAGTATTTTTGGGCTGAAGCTATTCACACTGCCTGTCACATCGAGAACAAGATTCTCATGCGACCTATTTTGAAGAAGACTCCATATGAACTATGGAAATGAAGGCAACCTGACATTTCCTACTTTCATCCTTTTGGATGCCCGTGCTTCCTTCTCAACACAAAAGTTGATCTCGAAAAGTTTGATGCCAAGTCTGACAAAGGAATATTCCTAGGATATTCACCTAACTCAAAGGAATATCATGTGTACAATCCGAGAATGATGATGATTGAAGAATCTATCCATGTGAAGTTTGATGATATCAACTCCTGTGGAAATCAAATTGCTCTTGAAGACGAATTTGATGATCTAAACTTAAATGATTAACCATCGTCTACCAGTGCACAACCATCATATGCAGATGTTCCATTGAAGCAGATTGCATTGTCTGATAGTCAACAATTTACAAAGGAAGATGCTACTTCACCGTCTGACCCAGCATCGTCTAACCAAGTCATGACATCCAGTGGAATCTCTCTACCAAGAGATTGGAGATTCAAACCAGATCATCCTCCAAATCAGGTCATTGGAAGGATCTCAAAGAATGTAAGAACTCGTTCTTCATTTTATCATTATGGCAACTGTGCATTCATCTTTGAGATAGAACCGAAGAATATAGTTGAAGCATTACAAGATGAAGGCTGGATTCTTGCTATGCAAGAAGAGCTTAATCAATTCAAGAGAAGAAAAGTCTGGAACCTTGTCCCCAGACCTGAAGGAAAATCCATCATCGGAACCAAATAGGTCTTCAGGAACAAGTAGATGAAGACGGAAAAGTGACCAGAAACAAAGAAAGACTAGTAGCACAAGGATACAATCAAAAAGAAGGCATTGACTATACTGAAACATTTTCTCCTGTTGCCCACATTGAAGCCATTCGTATCCTTCTTTCCTTTGCACGTCAGCACTCAATCAAGCTGTATCAGATGGATGTGAAGAGTGCCTTTTTGAATGGATACATTGAAGAAGAATTATATGTTAAACATCCCCCAGGCTTTGAGGAACCAACCTTTCCAGATCGCGTACTCAAGCTAATGAAAGCATTATATGGATTGAAGCAAGCTCCAAGAGCTTGGTATGATCGTCTCAAGGGGTAAAGTTGAAAATAATTTATTTAGATGAAAGTCATCAAATGATTTTATTTTAGTTCAATTATCTGTTGATGATATCATATTTGGTGCTACTAACGAAACTCTGTGCAAGGAATTTTCAAGTCTTATGCAGAGTGATTTCGAAATGAGTATGATGGGAGAACTGAAGTTCTTTCTAGGTCTACAAATTCGTCAAGAGCAAGGAAAGACATACATTCATCAGAAGAAATACATTAAAGACCTTCTGAAGAAGTACAACATGGAAAGGTCAAAGGATATGAGCACTCCAATGCATCCTGGAGTCATATTGGACAAAAGTAGCGAATCATCTCTCGTTGATGCTACTAAGTATAGAGGAATGATTGGACCACTGCTCTATCTAACATCTAGCAGGCCATACATCATGTTTAGTGTTTGCCTATGTGCTAGATTCCAGGTAAATCCTCAATAATCTCACCTAAGTGCTGTTAAAAGAATTTTTAGATATCTTATAGGTACTTCTAATCTTGGCTTAGTGTACGAGAAAGGTGATGATTTCAGGTTAAGAAGATTCCGTGACGCAGACTATGCTGGAGATCGCATAGAAAGAAAAAACACAAGTGGTGGGTGTCACTTTCTAGGACAATACCTAATATCTTGGGCAAGCAGACGAAAAAGCACTATCTCATTATCAACTGCTGAAGTTGAATACGTAGCTGCAGGTTCATGCTGCACCCAACTTTTATGGGTAAATCATCAATTAGAAGATTATAGCATATTTGAATATAACATTCCTTTATTATGGGATAACACAAGTGCTATAAACATCACCAAAAATCTTGTTCAACATTCTAGAACCAAGCATATAGAGATTAAGCATCATTTTGTTCGTGATCATGTTGCCAAAGGAAATATTGATATACCATATGTGCATACTGATGATCAATTAGTTGATATTTTCACTAAGACTCTTAATGAAAATCGTTTTACTTATCTAAGAGAAAGTATTGGCATGTTCCCTGTGTTATAAAATATATCGTCTGTGCTAACCCATTTCCAGAAAACAGCAGAAGGACAGACGACAAGAGCTCTGATATCGTCTGATAACATGAATGTCTGAGGTCAACATTGTAAAGTTAAAACGACACTATTTCACCCACCGGTTCACTTCTTGTGAATATGATACGCGTTGTCTCCTTAATAACTAGCTTCTTTCATACGCTTTTATTATTTAACTATCTTGTTCTGAAGCATTAATCACATCGCATTTAATGCGCGTGGGATTTCCTCTCTCATAAAAATTCAAAAAGCAATCATTTCGTTTCACGAAAACCTAGAAAACCTTTTTGCATTCCATCCATATCATCAAAAGTTGATTTTTGAAAATGTTTCATCACTCTCACTTTATTATACACAAATCTGAAACCCTAGGACTCTCTTTTCTCTCTTCTCTTGCACACTAACATCTGTTGCAGAAAACCTTCAGTGGCACCCAAAGAAACAAAGAAGCAAGTGACCACTCCACCCTAGCTAACTCCGGCGCATGAGTTAATTATCAGAAGTAGAGACAGGTGTACTGCCGTCAACTGGAGAGACCAAGTCGAAAGCATCGGAAAACCAACGGTTGCCAACTTGGGAGATAGGCCTTTGGTTTCACAAAGATACATAGACCTGAACGTGTTCAAGCACGTAAAGGTTCCAAGCATAGAAGAGCTACTGCAACAAGACTGGGAAAAGGTTTACCTAGTTTCTCAACGACTCGCAGTCATCCCAGTAGTAAAGGAGTTCTACGACTGTGCATTGAAAGTCAGTGGAAGCCACATTCGCACCCGCTTCCAGAGAAAGATTATAGACATCACACCCTCTGGCATTGCTATTGCTCTGGATATGGGTGTTGGTGATGGAGATCACTACAACACTCGTTGGATGAATGCAGTTTCAGACGCTGACTGCATATGGAAGCAGGACCCCAAGGTAGGAGGTGCTACTGTCAACAACCTTGTGGAAGCTTGCATTTTCCCCCACGGAATTATCAGCAAGGTGATTCTACCCAAGGAAGTTCAAGAGACCTTGTTAACAGACTAGCGCAGTACGCTTTGTATAAGATGATGAAGCAAGTAAATATCAACAGTACCCATCTCATCTTTCAACATATGCTGAACTTTCTGGAAAGTGCCCACGACAACTTGCCTTGTGGGTCACTTATCACAACTATGATGGGAAAATTGGGACACCTAACGCAGGAAATAGAGAACAACTTCTTCATTTCTCCGGATTATGTTTTTCCAACTCCAATCAAGATTGGAGATGTGAAGCAGATGAAGGTAGATATGGATATCTTCAACGTGCCTAAGGAACTCTTGGGCAAGAATACCAAGCAGACTAAAGGCCCCAATGTAGTTTCTGCCACTACTTCTATAGAAGCTATTTCGTTTGCTGATCACGGAGTTCTTCCACCATCTGCTAGAAGAACTCGCTGGATGCGACAACCGTCTAGCAAGAGGAAGTCAATGCCCTCTACCGACGACAATCAATCGTATGAGCAAGCTCCAAAGAAAAGACATCTGATTAAGGCGTATAAGATTGATGAAGACATACCTACTACTGAATTTGGACCAGATGCTAACAGGATCAATGCCGAATCTGCTCAAGTTGCTGAACCCGCATCTCGTGAAGAGGGTGAGGTCTCTGCCACAGAAGATCACCAGATTCAACCTGAAAACAATCAATCTCCCTCTGCACTCAATACATATTTCCATTGGTTACCTAGCAACATGCAGCCCTTCATTGAAGACATCTTCGATGTGCAAGCTGATGGAAACTGCGGTTTCAAATGTATTGCAGAATGGCTTGGGTTGGGAGAAAATCATTGGTTTGATATTAGGACCCAAATGATTGCAGATCTGGAAGAGCGCAGAAGTGTACATGAGAACATTTACTGTTCAAAAGTTGAGTATCACTTTGTGGTGAATGCAATAAGGATATCACCTGGAGAGCTGCCCTTAAGCCAAAATGGTTTGCAGTCCCAGACATGGGTTTGGTTGTAGCAACATCCTTCCACATCGTCTTGGTGATCTTGTCTAACTCAGGAAGTTGTACTTATTTTCCTCTGACCGGACCAGTCTCTTCATCCCCTATTATGGTTGTTCTTGGCCATATAGACGAATCTCACTGGGTTCGTGTCAAGCTGCAAGAGAACTGCCCAATGCCTCCAACCTATCCTCAATGGAGACATCATCGCTTTGAGGCTGCAGTCGGTTGGGAAACCCCATTCCTTCAAAGAATGGGTAGCTACAATCAAATGCTTAAGCAAAATCTTGGTTCATTTGTGCAAATGCTTTTCTCTATTCCTGATACACCAGATCATTCACCAACCTATGTTAAGGACCCAAGCTCTCCACCTCCATCCCATGTTGACTCCTATCTCAGTGGAGCACCCTGTAGATGCAAAGGTTGTTTATGAACTTGACGAGAAGATTGATACCTTAAGAGACAAAATGAGGCATGAGATGAAGACTCTGGACGCCAAGTCTGAAAAGAGGATTGAGGAATTAGAAGCTAAAATGAATGCCAACTTCTCCACCTTGCAGTCGATGATGTCTAAGCTGCTAGAGAAAATGCCATGAAGAGACCCTTCAACTATTATACTCTTAACTCTCTTTACTTCCTGCACATTACTTTTACCTAACATTTTCCTATATATAGTATGCTTTGGTAGTTTCTCATCATTTTTGCTCTGATCCTTTTCCCTTGCTATCATATACTTTGCTATTTTTATTTTTTTTGCTAATGCCAAAGGGGGAGAGAAATAGAGAAAAATCTTAGGCTGAAAGTCTTAGAAAAGTCTTGAGTTGAGGGGGAGCTATAAGAAAAACAACCCTAGCAGGACTTAGAAAAATTTTGGTAAAAAGTGGGAGCTAAGAATCATGTTTAGACCAAATAGGTTATACATGTGAGGGGGAGAGTTTACTCGTCTGCCTCTTTAGATTGTCTTACATGATATTGAGCTATGTATTGAAAATGAATACTATATAATACGCTTTATAAAATCATGACACCGATACTATGTCTCCACCTTTTTGAAATTACTCTGATACATAGTTTGATGAAAAGCTCATATAAAATTATATCAAGATAGATTGAAATCAGTGGAATCAGTGGCAACTTACAACGATCAAAATCTTAAGAATTCAAAGTCTTTCATCGCAATCAAGATTTCAAATCTACTCAGAAACTTATAGTGATATCATTCTGAGTTCATTCTTCTGCCTGTGTGAAATCCTCATAGAGTGGAAACTCTTATCTTTCTCACACTTCAAAAACAGAGAACCCATTTTCATATTCTCTCTGCAATCTGACAATAGTGAAACAACACAAGAAATGGGGGTTTGAATTGTGTGTGTGATTTTAAAATCTTTTTCTTTAAAACAAATATAAGTTTCAAAACTCTTTTCTAAGACTAGTGCAGCGGAAAGTTAAATAGAGCTGAAAAGTAAAGCACACAGTGAGTTTAGCCTGGTTCACCCCCTTAATCGACTGGGCTACGCCCAGTCCTTGGCTTCCCCAAGATTTTCCACTATTCACTCCAAACAGTACAAGTATTCTACAGGACTTCTCCTAGTATTCGAACGACTTCTCCTTACAAGTATTCTCTAGCACTTCTCCTTACAAGTATTAAACAGGACTTATTCCAGTTCTTTTACAAAGAAGGATTTTCTTTTCTATAGAGTCTCTTCAATAAGAGTAAGGTAGAATAATTTAAGTACAAGGTACAAAGGGTATATAGAAATGGGTTCTCTGTTGTTGGTGTGTGAGAAAGATAAGAGTTTTCACTCTATGAAGGTGTCACACAGGAAGACGACTTAACTAAAAAAGATAAGGCTATTAGTATCTGAGTGGTTTTAGAGCTGTTCGCAAATCAAAGACTTAGAAAGCTTCGATCGTAGAAAGTCGCCACTAATTCCAGTGTTTAAGTCTTCTATTTATATCTTCAGTAGGATGAACGTTGATGAAGATCTTTAAGTTCCATTTGAATTTCTTCCGTTCTGAATTTGCAACGGATACTTTTAGCAAGCTCTTCAGAAGCATAAATGCAAACTTGTTGTTCATTAATTGTAGCATTTAATGCGGTTGCTAGTATCGTCTGGGAATTAAATGTGTTTGCTGTTCAGTTTCCTTTTATAGTCGTCTGGGAATTAAATGTAAAGGAAAGCAGTAAAGAGAATCTTCTTCTTCTGATCATCGGGATTTGATTCTGATCGTTGAGATGATACGATGTTCAGAGAATAGTGTCATTGACTCTGAAAAGTTATCTTGATTTACGGAATATCAGAGAGGGCAGGTAGATACGAGGAATAAAATATTAAATGTGTCCTTGTCTTGATTCTGCTGAGAACAGTGCTTCATTAAATGCTGAGATGTAGCAAATCTTCGTTGCTTGAAGCATTAGAGTCAGACGCTCTGTTTAGCGTGTAGTAGGATGATCTCTTCAGACGTTCTTCTAAGACGTTCTTCTCAGACGTTCTTCTTGTGCATTGTTAAGTTGTTCACTCAGACGTTCTTCAAAGACGTTCCACTTCTTCGAAATATTCAATTGCACTTCTTTTGAAATATTCTTTGAATAGAAGGCAGACGTTCATTTCATCCCAATGATAGATGTTTCCTGAAATATGAAATACTCAAAGTCTTAGGAAATCTTTATCTATCAACATTAAACCTTGGATAAAATTGTTAATTATCAAAACATGATTAAAGATGAAATCGTTTGAATCTAACAATCTCCCCCTTTTTGATAATGACAATTGTCAATTGAGAAAAACGTTTACTTAGTTATTGTGAAAAAGTATCGGAGCTTTCTTTTAAAATATAACTAAGTGTCAGAACGTTGGTCTATTAAACTTTTCTTGTTTTAGAAAAGAAACATATAAAAATGTTGGTATTAGAGCATTCTCTTTTGAGCTTTTTATTAGACTATGTTTCAGAGAATTTTTTTTTGGATAATCGTGAAGACATATGTAACATCCCGTGTTTTCAGAAGGTAATTGCCTTAAGCTATTACCCTAACCACTGACTGTGAGAGATAGAAACCCTAGATCTATCTCAGTAACTATGAAATATATTTATATAATGCTAGTGTGTCTGAATGAATTGATTGTTACTTATAGTAGTAGACATGATTATTAGAAAGGTATAGACTTGACAATGACAATAGGAACCCCAAATATTCTGATTAGCTCTTTTGACAATAGTCGGTATTGTCTCGGAGTGATCGTAATCAACTGAGCCAGTTAACTGAGAGTACTGACTACTCATGATTCTGGACTCTGAGATAGGGAAATAATTCAGGTGAAACATTATTGCATAGGGTTTACTTGGGAATAGTGTCGTTTTCGTACTATAGTGACGACATGACAGTATGTGCGACCAATACGGTGCAACTAGTCACTATGTTTGATGTACATGTCACTATGCACATCACTTCAAATTAATTTTCAGACACCATTAGGCACTACAACAGCCCTAATTTCGTGCATCATCACCAGAATGCATGGAAAGAAACCCTAAGCACCTTGCATGAAAAGCCATTGGTGGTGCAACTTCATTAACATGGAAAGCTTGGTTTATTAACTTAACACCTATTCAACCTATAAATAAAGCTTTCTAGACACCAAGGCAACTCAGGGAAATGGTCTAAGTAGGTTCAGAAGGTTCGAGCAAGGAGGAAGGCTCTGGTTTTCTCACAAAACCGAGGAGCTTGGCTCAAAATCTTCTTCTTCGATTCTCTAATTCTAGACTGTTTTAGGACTCCAAACCTTTTCCATTAGTTTTCTGGGAGTGCTAGGATGGATTCTGGGTAAGATTCTTGAGGTTTTTCAGGGAGAAACGAAGAAAATAAAGCTCTATAAATTTTTCCCAGTTTCCGGCGAAGTTTTCCAGATTCCGGTGGCCGGAAAAATTTTCCTTTTGTGTTTTCTGGTGTAATCAGGAGGAGTTAGGGCCAATAGCCACCACCACTGAACTTCTGGAAGCTTGAGGAAGTAGGATCACCGTTCAGACTAGCTCCGGCGACGACGACCGCCGTGGCCGCTGCCATGCTTCATCTTCTCCGGTGAGCTTCTCAAGAACAGATTTTCAGAACTGCATTTTCGAGGTAAATGGACCTCCAGAACTCATTTTTCACCTTATTTCTTCAGCTTAGGACCCTTACGAACATGTTTTAAGCTCTAGATACTAGGATTTCGAAATCATGAACACATGAAACTCGTGTTCACTATTCTGTTCTGTTTAGTGAACCAAATGGATTGGAAATGATTCGTGTGTGTTTCTGGAACATCAAGGAGTAATCTAGGAAGCCCAGAATGAAGGAAAGAACAAGGAATAGCAAAATTGATTTTTCAAGTTTTAAGCTAGGGTACTTGAACATGGAGGGTGATGAAATGGACGTAGGAGTATGTGTAGCTTGTGATAAAGAGACTCTGCATGTTAGTGATGGTAGATTTAGGAAGGAAAATCTGGGATGTCAGTTGTAGTAGCTTCATTCGGAGAGGATGAAGATGCATCACATGGACTTTCCTCAGAGTCCGAAGACGTGATGAACACATCTCTGGATACAATTATAACTTGAGGTAAAGAAATAACTAGTGCATATGATGGAGAGCTTTATGAGGGTGCAGAAGCAGTTGGCAGAGGATGAGGTTGAGGTCTTGCAGTGAGTAGAATAAGCGACGTTGAAACACAACGCTTTTAACGTCATGAATCAGACCGAATGGAATGGTGCTTATATGAACGTGTCTGAAAACAGACAGTTCCCACTCATGGTGAAAGATATCGTACCTTGACCTTTCAGCAAATGAAATTTGAATACCGTCAAGGGCAGGAGGAGACCATAGACGAGCCTAAATGCAGAAGTTAAAGCCTAGCAGTTCCACCATCAGGTTGGGAATGTATACAGCATTATCCATTGCAAGCATTCTGGGAACCTGCATAGATATGGGTGTAACCGTCCGGCGAGACCTTCTTGGGACATGAACAAGAAAGGTCTTTTCTTCTTTCAGCATAGTCTCTTTTTGGATCGATGGATGAGAGGCTTGAATGACATCATCTTGCACATGCTCTGGTGAAGAGACTCGTTCAGTAGTCATCTGCTGAGTTGCCAAAAGCTCATCCAGAGATGAATCTGGATCGGCTGCATGATTATCTTTATCTTCATCAGCTTTCTTTGCTTCAACTCTTTGCTTCTTCCTAGGGTTTGAGGTCTTAGGTGCTCGAGTTTTTGTTCTTTTTCCGGTACCTCTTACCTTCTTAGTAAGAGCTTGTTCTTCAGCAGTCGGACGAACAGATTCATTGGACTAGTGGTTGTTGCCATGTTGGGATTAGCTTGTTTAACGTCCAATGGACGAATTTGATCCTCAGACTGTGTCTCCTTTGGATTTTTAGGTGATGGAATTGGTGGCTGACTTGGACTTTGCAGGAGCTGCGTTTCTTGAACATCAGCATTTTCCCGGAAGGACTCAGTGTCGCACTGTTTCTTTTTGGATTTGGATGGATGAACCTCATCAAGGTCAACAATCTTCCTGTTCATCTGGATTCTATGAGTGATGTTCTGACCCCATTTTTTAGCTCCTTTGACAAAGTTTGGCCTCCACAATGGTGTGCCAAATGGGAGAGGGAATTGCTTCTTCAACTTCACACGCACCCAATGGCTATCATCAACATTGCACAGCACAGCAATGGGTGAAGGAGTTGTTACTGGTCCTATCAGAGGAACATAAGTACATGATTCCCTAAGGCTTAGGGTGACCAGGATGAATTTGAAGGCAGTTGCAGCAAGTAATCCCATGTTAGGGACGTTGAACCACTTTGGGGAGAGAGCTGGTTCATCAGGGCCAAGAGTCAGTGCATTTCGCACGCTTTCCAGATGATCTTTTGATTCTAATGTCCTTAAGTGCAGAGACCGTCTGGCATCAATTTCTTCTTTCATTCTTCTTCTTATCTCTGGCCATTCATTATCATTCTTCCCTAGCCATTGGGCAATGCATCTATAACCGCAGTTGCCATCGTCTTCCACATCAACAATGTCTTCCAGAAAGTCATGAAATAAAGTTGGCACTTGTGAAAGATACTTTGTGAGAGCGGTTGATGATTGAGCAGTTTCTGAAATAGAATCCAGAGGCACCTTCTTCATTTTTCTTCAGCAATGAGGCTATTGGGACAACGTCTTCATCATCTTCAGAAAGAGATTGATTTTGCTGAGTAGTGGTGATTTCTGCTTCCTGATTCTCCACCAAGCGTCTTCGTTTGGTCTCTGGTTCAGATGGAGACTCTATCTCTGTCATCTTTCCAGAGTCAGAGATATAGTGTCGTTTAGTGGGTGGAAGAGAGTCATCACTGATATCCTCCTCAGCTTCATTGTCCTGCTCTGCGTCTTCATTCTCTTTCTGCTGCTTCCTTTCCCCTTCAGTCAGCAGACTTTTTGGAACACCAGAGGTATCAACTTTCAACCTCATTTTCTTAATATCCCCGAACTTGATGGGGGTAGGATAGATGTAATCATGGACGATAAGCTCAATTTTCTCCTTCATTTCGTCGATGAGCTTTTTCTTTCTCATCATGCCAGAATGAGAGCTCCATATGGAAGGTTTGACACTGGACTTTCCAGCGTGTTGATGATGTGGTTGAAGATTAAATAGGGAAGATTAATCTTCTGCATGTGCACCATTTGATAAAGGGCCCAGTGAGATAGTTTGTTCACTAGGTCACAAGCACCTTCCTTTGGAATCACTATTTTACTGAGCACAGCGTGAGGAAACTTGCACTCGTCAATCAGGTTGTTGACGTTAGTTCCATGGATCTCGGGATCCTGTTTCCAAATGCAGTCAGAGTTGGACGCAGATAATTCCCATTTTGGCCTGTAGATTACCCCTTCGTTCACTTTGACGTCCAGGGTTACGGCAATATCTCCTGGAGAAACATTAGTGACAGCCCTCATGCATCTGGACTTAATGATGACTGCTCCTTTCTTGACTGCACAGTCAAAGAACTCTTTGACTATGGGTTTAATAACGGGGGTTGCAGAGACTTTCATGAGGTTTGTCCAGTCTTGAAACAATACGAGGTCCAGTCCTGCAAGTTTTGCGTAGCTGTAGATGTTGAGATCAAGATACCTTGGGGACACAAGCTCTCTCTCTCCTAAGTTCATAACTTTCTGCTTTCCGATCAGCGCTTCTTGTTCTCTTCTGTTTGAAGCAATGTTCTTGCTCATCCTGTTGATTATTTCCTGTTGAGCAGAGGTTAGTTCGGGTTCAGCAGTACTCTATTTCTTCGGGGCCATTGGAGAGTTCTGCAAACAAGGATTAGTGAAGGCAAATAGGCAAGTAGAAACTAGTAATAAGATTCAGAGTGTTAAGAATAGATTGTGAATGTAGTGTTCTTTCTCTCAAGACCTTTTGTTAAACGTATTCAGAATGCAAAAAGGTTTTACTTGTTTAACGTGAGGAAATGATTAGTTCTTTAATTGATGTGAGAGAGAGAGTGGACATAGCATGCGCATTAAATGAAAGTCTTTAAATGTGCAGTCATGGCAGTTGAAAGATTTAATGCGTGTTGAGAATGCTTTAACATATGAGACGATACAACTGTTTACCAATAACCCAGACGTGGGTGTTGTGGATGTCTGATCGTGTCCTTTCAGTTATTCACAGACGTTCTCGCTTGGATGTTGCTTAATTAATCACCAGACGGTGACCGATTCTTGATTCAATTCATTTTGGTGGCAAACTTCATTTGAGTTAGACGTTGTCTTCTTGTATGATCGTCTGGCTTCACATGCTTAATCATTTTACTTCCATCCTGCAATCATATGTCTTTTGTTCTGCATTCATCAATAAAGAGTTCTTTTACCAAAGAACTTCATTAGTATTTTCTTGTTATTCTATTGGCCACAAGTAGTAGAGTTTGTATGCTCTTTATAAATAAGTTAGGAATACTCCCTGTGAGGAACTTATCATAAGTTCTATGCTTTGTAGTACAAGTCATAGCCTCATTATCACCTTCTTTCAGATAAGTGATATTTTGATTTGCAGACTGAATTATTGAACGTAGATGGTTCAATTTAACCAACAGATGAGCTTGAATCTAACAATGTTATTCTAGAGTTAGGAGGATATCAGGACACGACTAAAACAAAAAGGTGTTCGTCTGACAGATTATCGCATAGATATTTGTAAGCTTTCACCGGACAGAAACGAGATGTATTCGTCTGGCACATCCTCTACTTTTTGCTTTTAGTCAATGTGGCAATTGACGTTGACTTCGTAAAACCCTTGTCATTGTGCCACCTGCAATTGCTGTCAATGAGGGCGCAAATATATTCTTTTGAGAAAGGGGGTCCTTCTGGCAGCATTCCATAAGCTGAATTTTGCTTCTCTTGGATTCAATGATTGATTAGCTTCTGTTGATCAACATTGTAGTAGATATGTCTCTTAGGAGTGAGATCCTGCAGTAGTAATTATTGTATACTTTTTGGTACCCATGTTTCTTTGAGTCCAGAGGGTTAGTTTTACATTCATATGATTGAGAATATCATTATTTGAATTTCATGGTCAGAATACAATAACTCTTAAATCATAGGAAAATGTGCATGTGCATATGTACATGCTGCTGATTTTTCAGATAATACATTATATCCTTATCATGCGAACTTTGATATTGCACTAAATAATTAATTTTCATGCAGTTTGCTTCCCTGAGATGGAATGTGTTTGAACCAATTCTAATCTATCTCAGTTGTATGAATGAGGAATACTAGAATATAATCTGCAGCTTTTTCTTTCATACCTTCTTTATTCATTTAAACTGTTTGTGACATGAAGGGTGAGAGAGTAATAAATTGCAGATAATTAATTACAAGTTCAGAGTTACCTCATTTACATTTCTTGTTGTGTGGTCACACGATGTGACATCTATCTCCAATCTCCAGATATGGTCGTTTCAATCATGAAGTAAGATGAGTTCTCTTTTCTAAAGGAGAGCATGACAATTTCACAAATTTTCTAGAAGGTCCAGCATTGATGAGACTAGATATGAGCTGAGTTGGAAAACCACGGTTTTCACTTGCTTTCTCTTCTGGGATAGATATGGATTCTTCGACAATTCTTTAAGTTATGTGTGAATAGCTTTCCTTTGACGTGCTTTACACCCTTTCTTGACTTGTTTCTTTGGAGTGTACTTCCTGCAATGTTCTTTGGATCATGGTTGCTTTTGACTGAGGAAGACACCTGTTGTTCATAGATCATTTTGCTCTACATCGGCGAAGATGTTAGTTATTTCCAGAGCGGTTAGGCTCTGATACCAATTGAAGGTGCAAGAAACACACAAGAAAGGGGGGGTTTGAATTGTGTGACTCATTTTTGAAAACTTCTTTCGATAATGAACATTAATTATAGATTTTTTTCAAAGAGAGCTATTGATTATGCAAATACGCATGTGTGCAGCGGAAAATATAACACAACATGAAAAGTAAAGCACACATGATTTTTATCCTGGTTCACCCCCATAATCGACAGGGCTACGTCCAGTCCTTGGCTTCACCAAGATTTTCCATTATTTCAACAAATAGTAAAAGTATTATCAGGGACTTCTCCTAGTATTAGAAGGACTTCTCCTATCAAGTATTATTAGGACTTCTCCTTACAAGTATTTTCCAGGACTTCTCCTCATAAGTATTCTGCAGGACTTCTCCTAATACATTTTACAAGGATTTGTTTTTCTACAATAGTTCTCTTCAATAAGAGTGGGTAGAAGAAATGAAGCTCGGATTTACAGAGAGGATGGACATTTGGGTTCTATGTTTTGGGCTGTGTGTGAGATAAGATGAGAGTAACACTCTGTAAGTTTTTCACACACATGAGCAACTCAACTCAGGTAAGATTTGGCTTGAAGATTTTTGAGTTTGAACCAAAGGAGTCTTGGTTCTCTGGGCAAACTTGATTGAGATATGCCAGGTTGAATTCAAGTCGCCAAGTTGCTCCAGAAGCAAGATTCTCTATTTATATCTTCAGTTGAAGATCTTCGTTCCTCTTTGACAGAAGGAGAGAAAACCTGTCCATTAGTGCTTCTACTTCCTCTGCTGTGAGTAACGGCTAATTCTGCATTTCTGAACAGCTCTGAGACACGATCTGCTAAGCATTGATTTGCTTGGGTTAACATCGTCTGGCTATATTTGAGCGAGTTTCCTTGAGCTATGTCTTCTGTATTTAATGCTCATGAATTCCAGTTGTGGTATTTTGTTTGACCATTAACCAGGGTATCATGACCTAATGTGAAAATTGAAAGATCATTTATTAAGCCTTTAACTCTTCGTTTTAGGACTTTAACTTCCTCACATGAATCATGTTCATTCAAAGCTTTGTTTTTCTTGATTAGCATGAAAGTTAATTCTTTTGAAGCATCAAGCTCTTTTTGAAGATTTTCAAACTTTTTTTTTAAACTACAATACTTAGCAGCTAACGAATGAGAGTAATCAAGCAATTAATTATACTCTTCTTGAGAGATTTCAGGTGTTACCTCATCTTCTTTGTTTGCTTCGTTGTCAGAAGAGTCTACAGATACCATGAATGCGCAGTATGACTCTTCATCATCTTCTTCCTCTTCATTTTCAGAGCATTCTTCAGATTCTTCATTATGCCCTGTGAGAGCCTTCTTTTTCCTGTTGAAATTTTTCTGGATTGGTCTCCTCGAAAGACGAGGATAGTTAGCTTTGATATGACCAGGCTTTCTGCATTCAAAGTAGACGATGGATCCTTTGCTGGAGTTCTTCTCTCCATATTTTCTTGAGCTGGGTGAGGTCTTTCTTTTAGCTTGCTCTTTCCTTGGCTCATTCTTGGCCTTTTTTCTTTTGAGCCACATCTTCTTGAATCTTCTGTTGAAGAGGGCTTGCTCGTTGTCTGAGTGGTCAAATGAATCTTCAGCTTCCTCAAATGATTCTTCAGCCTTTAGAGCTTTGGAGGATTAAGATTTGAAGGCCACAAATTTTCTCTTTTTGGCCTTAGCATCTTCAGCCATCTCCATCTCATGAACTTTCAAAGATCCCATGAGATCTTCCATCTTTAGGGTCCTGAGATCTTTGGCTTGTCTGGTAGCTTTCACCATACTTCTCCACTTTGGTGGGAGACTTCTGAGGATCTTGGTTATCATATCCAGATTGGTGTATGACCTCCCAAGATTTCTCAATCCATTTAGAATGGTTTGAAATCTAGAGTACATATCATCTATGGATTCACTATCCTTCATCTTGAAGGCTTCATATTGTGCAACAAGCATACTAATTTTAGTCTCTTGTACACTTGAGGTTCCTTCATGGGTGATGGCCAGTGTGTCCCATATTTCTTTGGTAGTATTTAAACTGTCAACTTTGACATGCTCATTTTTTCTTTGGGCACAGGTGAGAAACAGCCTTGCTTTTGAGTTGCGCTAATTCTCAGTGCGTTGCTCGTCTACCCACTATTCTATAGGAATGGCTTTTCCTGTAGCATCCTTAGGAACATAGTCACCTTTTTCTACAACGTCCCAGAGTTTCCAGTTCGTTGATTCTATGAATAGCTGCCGTGCCAGATGGATATGTGTTGTTCTCCATGGATCTTTAACTCTTACACCTGTTAAGATGTTAGTTTCTCAAAGCCGTTAAGCTCTGATACCAATTGATAATAGTGAAACAACACAAGAAAGAGGGGGTTTGAATTGTGTGTGTGATTTTAAAATCTTTTCCTTTAAAACAAATATAAGTTTCAAAACTCTTTTCTAAGACTAGTGCAGCGGAAAGTTAAACAGAGCTGAAAAGTAAAGAACACTTTGAGTTTATCCTGGTTCACCCCCTTAATCGACAACGCTACGTCCATTCCTTGGCTTCACCAAGATTTTCCACTATTCACACCGAACAGTGCAAGTATTCTACAGGACTTCTCCTAGTATTCGAAGGACTTCTCCTTACAAGAATTCTGCAGGACTTATCCTTACAAGTATTCTGCAGGACTTCTCCTTACAAGTATTAAACAGCACTTCTCCCAGTTCTTTTACAAAGAAGGATTTCCTTTTCTACAGAGTCTCTTCCACAAGAGTAAGGTAGAATGATTTAAGTACAAGGTACAAAGAGGATATAGAAATGGGTTCTCTGTTTTTGGTGTGTGAGAAAGATAAGAGTTTTCATTCTATGAAGGTTTCACACAGGCAGACGACATAACTCAGAAAGATAAGGCTATTTGTATCTGAGTGGTTTTAGAGCTGTTTGCAAATCAAAGACTTAGAAAGCTTGAGAATTTGATCGTAGAAAGTCACCACTGGTTCCAGTGTTTAAGTCTTTTATTTATATCTTCAGTAGGATGAACATTGATGAAGATATTTAAATTTCGTTTGAATTTCTTATGTTCTTAATTTGCAACGGATACTTCTGGAAAGCTCTTCAGAAGATTAATTGCATCATTTAATGCAGTTGCTACTGTCGTCTGGGTGTTAAATGCGTTTGCTGTTCAGTTTCCTTTTATAGTCGTCTGGGAATTAAATGTAAAGAAAAGTAGCAAAGAGAATCTTCTTCTTCTGATCATCGGGATTTGATTCTGACCGTTGAGGTGATACGATATTCAGAAAATTGTGTTGTTGACTCTGAAAAGTTATCTTGATTTACGAAATATCAGAGAGGGCAGGTAGATACGAGGAATAAAATATTAAATGTGTCCTTGTCTTGATTCTGCTGAGAACAGTGCTTCATTAAATGCTGAGATGTAGCAAATATTCGTTGCTTGAAGCATTTGAGTCAGACGCTCTGTTTAGCGTGTAGTAGGATGATCTCCTCAAACGTTCTTCTAAGATTTTCTTCTAAGACGTCCTTCTCAGACGTTCTTCTTGAGCATTGCTAAGTTGTTCACTCAGACGTTCTTCTAAGATGTTCCACTTCTTCGACATATTCAATTGAGCTTCTTTTGATATATTCTTTGAATAGAAGGCAGACGTTCGTTTCATCCCAATGGTAGATGTTTCCTGAAATATGAAATAGTCAAAGTCTTAGGAAATCTTTATCTATCAACTTTAAACCTTTAATAAAATTGTTAATTATCAAAACATGATTAAAGCTGAAATCGTTTGAATCTAACATAATCTGCAGTTAAACTTCTTCTACCCTCACTCTTGTTGAAGAGATCTTTGTAGAAAAGAAATATTCTTTGTAAAAGAATAGGGAGAAGTCCTGTCTAATACTTATAAGGAGAAGTCCTGCATAATACTTGTAAGGAGAAGTCCTTCGAATATTGGGAGAAGTTATGTACAATACTTGTACTGTTCGTGCAAATATTGAAAATCTTGGTGAAGCCAAGGACTGGACGTAGCCCTGTCGATCAAAGGAGTGAACCAGGATAAACTCTTCTGTGCTTTACTTTTCATCTCTGTTTACTTTCTGCTGCACAAGTTTTCGAAAACACTTTCAAAACTTATAATAGTTTAAAACAAAAAGTTTATTAAAAATAATACACACAATTCAAACCCCCTTTATTTTATTGTTTCATTACTTTCAGCTTTCTCTAGGAAGAGTACATTTTGTTTCTTCTAGAAGTGGAGAACTATGTTATCTAAGATTATTGCTAAATTCCTGAAAATGGCCTCCACCATTTGCTAAAAATTAGAAAAGTAAGTACATAATAGAGATTCAGTGATGCATGTTATGCAATGGAATTACTTGAAGACGACAAAGAATATATTTGTGCCATTAAAGAAGCTTCACATTGGGGGTACTGTGTAACGCCCCAATTTTGGATTGAGGGTCACATAGTGAATAAGCGGAAATTAATAAACCTCTCTCAAAGTAACTCAATTTTACTAAAGAATTTTTGGCGCTCAATAATTATTATTTAACATGATAATAATCCCATGGAATAATAATAACTATGCGGAAGCGGAAACGAATAATAATACAACAACGTTAAGCAGACTCAAAAATAAACAACTGAAGTCCTCCAAGCATTAATAATCTTCTTCAGATTTTCCCCACGCTTCTACTGCGCACTCTGATTCCATAATGCTCTTCTAGAGATGAAACTCCTCGTCCTGTTTGTCTCTAGCGTTAAGCGCCCAAACAACAAATAACAAACAGAAAGGGTTAACTCCTAAAACAATCAACAACAAGAGTAGTGATAAGGAAATCGCAAGTGTACGATTAACTATCGCGTAATATAAAAGATTGTCGATCCCACAGGGATAGGTGTCTAATTACTAATTTGTTTAGAGCTTAAGCAGAAAAATAAAAGGATATATTTTGTATTTTGGTTTCTGGAACAAGAACATAAAAAGCATAAAATATAAAAGAAAAGATGATGATAAAAATAAGCATTTGGGTTGCATTGTATAACTTATAATTTATGCTAGCAAACTTCTATTTTATTTCTGAATTCCAAACAAAGATTCATGGTGCTATAGCCTAGAGTTTCTACATCCTAATAGCCTTAAGAAATGTAGACCTTTCTTTCCTAATTACTAACTCCATAGCCTTGGTTATTAGTTAATCAGAAAAGAAGATGAAGAAGGAATTCGGGCCAACACAAAGCTACGTCCATCCTTATAGCCTTAAGAAATGTATACTTATAACCTTTTTTATTTCCTATTTCCCTTACTACTTACCAAATGGCCTTATGCATAAGTAGAAAGCATGAAATCTTTTGTGCACTAAGATTAATGAAGAACAAGGTAATAAAACATGAACTTTGAATATTATTCAGAAACAAATAAAAGAAAACTAAAACATAAATTAATAAGCTAACACAACCCAAAATACTTAAAGAGAATTAGCCAAGCATGGCTAAAAGAAGCATTGAATTACCCTGGACTAGGAGCTCAAATATGGCTTCCCACAATTCCTAGAAACAATGTTCTTGGGGGAGAAAGAGGAACACTTGTTGTGTTCTAAGATGGTGTGCTTAACAAGTGCAAATTGCCTCCCTATTTATAGCAAAAAATCTGGCCTCAGCAATTAAATCCCACTTCCAGGCCGAGGCCCAGCGCTTGAGCGCTGGGTTCTAGCGCTGCAGCGCTGGCTACTGATTCTTCAACTTCAAGTTTTTCCTTCCTTCTTCATGGTAGTGGGTTTTGAATGCCATAAAAACCCACTTATCAGCCCTTTAATCAATCCTTTAATCCTCCACTATCATCAATCCTCCACTCATCCTTTAATCCTTTTTTCCATGTGCTTAATTTAGAGAGTTGCTTCATATTCCTCTTTTTTACTTTTAGTCCTCTCTTGGTTAGCACTCCAATTCAAGCCCTTGAATTCTCTCAATCTTCACTTTTAGCCCTCCACTCTTGAACTTTCACATTTTGGACCTTGATTTCCTGAAACTTTACAAAATGGTCCCTGGACAAAAATGATAACTAAACCAGCTTTTCCTAAAAATACAAAATAACTAGAAAAATTCCTAAAAATATAAAATAAAGCTAGAAAATCTAATAAAATCTAATCTACATGCAAAATGCAAAATAAATATAAAATCTACATAAAAACAATAAAAAACCTACATCAGACTCAAAAATAATAAAATAAAAAGACTAAAAAGACCCTAAAATTATCATATAAAATCCACTCATCACACCACTATACCCAACGACAGCTTGTCCTCAAGCGACAAAACTTAAAGAAAAACTCGTCCCTGAGTTTTGAGAAAGTTTTATCTGATTAAAACATGAAGCACAAAAACCTTTCAAAGAAAGCTTAGCAGAAAAGGAAGACATGCATGTTTTATAGACAAAGAATCAAGAAAGTTAGGCTTGGCTTTTAACATGTTTGAGTTCACCAATTAAGCTCACCAAAAATAATATTTTCCATGAAAACAAGAAAGCTCAATAATCCTGCCTATAATTCAAATCAAAACTGAAGTAAAGCAACCAAGTGATGTTGAAGAGATTTAAAAGGTTGTAACTTGGCCAAAGGGTTGTACATTTCAAGAAATTGGCAACTCTAATGGCTGACTCAGAAACTTGTTGTTAAGTGATTTTTCTTAAGAGCTCAACAATTAACACAAGAATTCTCTCAATTTTTTTCCTTTTCTTTTTCTCTTCTTTTTTTTTTTGAACAAAGTAGTGGAATGTATGGGATGAATGACTTGAATTTTACTCCCCTCATACTCTTTCTCACCCCACTACTTCATTATTTTTCTAAGGCACATACCTTATTTTTTTCAATTTTTTTCCTTCATCTTTTTTTTTAGAGAGAAACCCACAAACATAGCTCTAACAATTTAGCACATGAATCACAATAACAACTTTAAGAATTATCACACAAAGTAGGCTCCAAAGAATGACTCTTTTAAGGCTCAAAAGGGGCTACTAGTGGATATAACATTTTAAGCAAAAATCTGAGTTTTCAAAAATGCCTATAATCTCTTCTCAACTCACAAAGCATACCAAACTCCAATCAACATGTAACACAAGGCAGAAAAATCTTACAATCATGCATTCAGAGACCTCAGCTCTCAGAAAAAGATAGGGTAAGTGGTACCCTTTTTAGAACTCAGAAAAAGACTTTTGCCAACAACCCAACAATCAAGATATCAAAAATCCTTTCTACAGCATGCAATCCTAACTGCTTAAAAACATAGAACTTTTCACAAAGCAGTTCAATCAGATAAAGCATTCTCAAAGCTATAGCAACATTCAGAATGGATAATATACTCAAGACTCATGCAAAAAGAAAACAGAAAAACTAAACTAAAAATAAAAATTAAAAACTATAAAAAGAAAAACAAAATCTAAGAAGCTGGTATAGTAACAAATTTTCCACAAAGGTCCAAGGGAACCTCAATGTAAAAATCAATTTTGAACACTTAAGTTCAAGAGGGCTCTTCCTCCTTCTGGTACCTATCCTGTAACATTGAACAAATAAAAGTCTCACAAGTAGAAACTTGCTTGACTTGTTAGTTCCAAAATCAGCACAAATAAGATCATGGGTTGAAAAATTGTGTCCACCTTTAAAAACAAGAATTCTTGAGTTCCCAAAAATTAAAACCAGTGTAGAAACAAGGCAAAACTCAAAGAATCTAAAACTTTCAGAAAATGGTGAACACAAAATTTATTAAAAACTAAAAACAGCAAATAAAAACAAAAGAGCAAATCTGCCCGAGCTCCAGCGCTTGAGCGTTGGGAATGCCAACGCTTGGGCGCTGGAATTAAAATAAAAACTGAGCATCAGAGGTCCCAGCGCCTAAGCGCTGGGTTTCCAACGCTATGGCGCTGGAAAATAAAAAATAAAAAGATGGGTTTCCAGGGGCCTAGCGCATGAGCGCTAGCCCTCCAACGCTGGAGCGTTGGGATTAACTGGAACCAGGGGACTTTAAACAGGGGCCTAACGCTTGTGCGTTGGCCTCCAGCGCCTGAGCGCTGGCCCCTCCTGCAGCTACAACATAAAATTTCTTTTCTTTTTATTTATTTACAAGAGTTGTGCAAAAATTTAAATGACAAAAATTTAAACTATCCTAAGTTGGGTTGTCTCCCAACCAGCTCATTGTTAAGGTCCGAGATAGACCCTTCCCTTTTAATCAATTAGGGGAAGTTTTCTTTCTTTTGGTGAATACATCATCTTTAAAATCATCCTCTTCCTCGGACTCATAATGCTTAAGAGTCCGGAATACAGAAAACTTGATTTTTCCACCCCCTACCTTCAAAGATAGGAGGCCTTCTACCACATTAACCTTGGCGTTTCCTGTAGCAAGGAATCAATTTTTTTTTCTCTTGTTTTTTTTTTTTTGAAATAAGAAGAAAACAGAAATTACACAGATAATAAAAAGAAAATAAAAGAAAGCTAAAAATTACTGAATTTAAAATACTCAAACCTGGACATGGGTTGTCTCCCAAGAAGCTCGATTTTATAGTCTTCGATAGACTTAGTTCCTTCCAGAAATTGTTCAATCAACCGGGGTCTATTGCAAACTGTTTTAGACCCCTTAAGTCATGCAAATTTTGACAACTTATAGTCATCAAAATAATGCAAACCTGTTCAGCATAATCCTCACCATTTTCCCAAATAAGATCACCTATGGACAATTTAAAAGAATTTTGTTCTTTTTCTTCCGGTGTGGGAAGAAAAACTGAGTTTTCAATAACTAAGAAATCCACTTGTTCAATTTTCTTTTCCTCTATTTTGTCCATAGAATCACTTACCGGGTCAATGGGAACTTGTTGGTTTCCTGGCTGCCTCCCCAAAATTGCATTCAGCCTTCCTTGCAAGATCATTCTGGCCTTCCATTCTTGCACTCGGTTGGGCAAAGATCCCGAAGCGCGTTTGCAATCCAATTCAGAGTAATACTCATCAATTAAATTGAAAACAATATGCTTCTTCTTTTCATCTTCTTTTTCAAGATTAGCCCGAATCTTTGCCAACCATTCTTCAAATGTTCCAGCCATAATTCCTTTCAAAACTTCAGCAAACAAAATTAGTAGCACCTATTCACCACAATTTTTTTAATATTTTTTTTCCTCTTTTTTTTTTATTATATATAAACAAGAAGCACTAAACAAAATAATAAAAAGACTTAAAAACCTATCCCCGGCAACGGCGCCAAAAAATTGATAAGGAAATCGCAAGTGTACGATTAACTATCGCGTAATATAAAAGATTGTCGATCCCACAGGGATAGGTATCTAATTACTAATTTGTTTAGAGCTTAAGCAGAAAAATAAAAGGATATATTTTGTATTTTGGTTTCTGGAACAAGAACATAAAAAGCATAAAATATAAAAGAAAAGATGATGATAAAAATAAGCATTTGGGTTGCATTGTATAACTTATAATTTATGCTAGCAAACTTCTATTTTATTTCTGAATTCCAAACAAAGATTCATGGTGCTATAGCCTAGAGTTTCTACATCCTAATAGCCTTAAGAAATGTAGACCTTTCTTTCCTAATTACTAACTCCATAGCCTTGGTTATTAGTTAATCAGAAAAGAAGATGAAGAAGGAATTCGGGCCAACACAAAGCTACGTCCATCCTTATAGCCTTAAGAAATGTATACTTATAACCTTTTTTATTTCCTATTTCCCTTACTACTTACCAAATGGCCTTATGCATAAGTAGAAAGCATGAAATCTTTTGTGCACTAAGATTAATGAAGAACAAGGTAATAAAACATGAACTTTGAATATTATTCAGAAACAAATAAAAGAAAACTAAAACATAAATTAATAAGCTAACACAACCCAAAATACTTAAAGAGAATTAGCCAAGCATGGCTAAAAGAAGCATTGAATTACCCTGGACTAGGAGCTCAAATATGGCTTCCCACAATTCCTAGAAACAATGTTCTTGGGGGAGAAAGAGGAACACTTGTTGTGTTCTAAGATGGTGTGCTTTACAAGTGCAAATTGCCTCCCTATTTATAGCAAAAAATCTGGCCTCAGCAATTAAATCCCACTTCCAGGCCGAGGCCCAGCGCTTGAGCGCTGGGTTCTAGCGCTGCAGCGCTGGCTACTGATTCTTCAACTTCAAGCTTTTCCTTCCTTCTTCATGGTAGTGGGTTTTGAATGCCATAAAAACCCACTTATCAGCCCTTTAATCAATCCTTTAATCCTCCACTATCATCAATCCTCCACTCATCCTTTAATCCTTTTTTCCATGTGCTTAATTTAGAGAGTTGCTTCATATTCCTCTTTTTTACTTTTAGTCCTCTCTTGGTTAGCACTCCAATTCAAGCCCTTTAATTCTCTCAATCTTCACTTTTAGCCCTCCACTCTTGAACTTTCACATTTTGGACCTTGATTTCTTGAAACTTTACAAAATGGTCCCTGGACAAAAATGATAACTAAACCAGCTTTTCCTAAAAATACAAAATAACTAGAAAAATTCCTAAAAATATAAAATAAAGCTAGAAAATCTAATAAAATCTAATCTACATGCAAAATGCAAAATAAATATAAAATCTACATAAAAACAATAAAAAACCTACATCAGACTAAAAAATAATAAAATAAAAAGACTAAAAAGACCCTAAAATTATCATATAAAATCCACTCATCAAGTAGCAGTGTACAACATGTATAAAATCAGAATAGCATAAATAACTGCAACAGAACATAAATAAAAACATATTCAATTATAACCCATAACAATGACATCTCAGCAGTATAAATATGTTATCAATCATAAACATAGTTCATGCTTGTTAGTTTCCTCAAGTCTATATGCTCACTATGGCCAAAAACATCGTTCCAAAGGAACCGGACAATCACGTGGTTAAACCGCCACCCCATTGTCCTCAAGCACGATCACGTGGTTAAACCACCACCCCATCTGCCCTTAACGGTCACGTGGTTACACCACCACCCCACCGCTCTCAACAGTCACGTGGTTAAATCACCACCCCACTGTCGTCAATCCTAAGATGCACATGCCATGACACCCATCCTCATGAACCCACAGTTCACACATTTATCTCAACAATCATGGCAAAACAATCCATTAACACATTCATCCCAATTATTAATCCATGTCAACTTGTTATAAAGCACGTAAGCGTATCAACATGTTATAGCAATAACCAATAAAGTTCTTCAAATCAATTCTCATTCAAAACAACTAACAGAACAATAATCTCAGCATCAACAAATAACGAAACATCTTCATCTCAATCACACACAAATTTAAAAAGGAACGCATGACTCAAGACTCTCTAAAAATGAAGTTACCCTTACCTTTGATTATTTTGCATCCACTTCAAGCCTAACCTCGAGTAAGACCCCGGAATTGAGTGTAGAATTTCGTGCTTGACCTCGACACTCCAACGTCCGTCCTCAGAAGTGAAGAGAATTTTGTGCTCAAGCTCTAGCGAGAAGAAGTGGGAAGCCTCTGAAGGAGAGTGTTCGAGAGTCCTAGGCCTTCTCCAAGAGGAAACACAGAAGCAACGGAAAGAGGTAGCAATATGAGAGCACAGTCGAGACTTGACAGCAGCAACAAAGGAAGTGGTTTTCTCTGAAAGTTTTTGACGTGCTAATGAGTGAGGAAGTGGAAAATAACTTCTGAATACTCCCTCCTATAAGTTGCATGAAATTTAGGGTCAAGTGGGAGGTTATGTTTCAACTCTTTTTCCTATTTTCAAGAAGCACTTTCCACTAAAATCTATTCTCTTTTTAATTTTCTTTTATTTAAAATTTGAATTCAAAAAGAGTGGAAACAAAAAGGAATGAGGGCAAGGAAATATGCTCTCTAACCAGCATATAACAGGCCCCACTAGCACACAACAAGGCTGACTTCTTCCTCTTTTTACTCATCCGAAACAGAAAATGAACCGGGTCTTGATTCTGGTTTAAGTAAACCTTTGTTTTTTAATTTTATTAATCTCAAATAATTAAATTCAGAAGGATTCTTCAAAAATAAGAGAATATTCCCTCTCTACTCTTTAATTTCATAAATGAAGGGGAGAATGATAACAACTTCTTTCTCTAAGAGCTTCGACACTAACACAATGTATGTAGTCGCGTTTTCGGTTAAAAACAATTTCTGTCACTAAATCCTTTTAATTATTTCTTCACGATAAATTTAAAAACTATTTCTAAGCACAAAGGAATATTCTCTCTTCATTCCTCTCTAAAATTTTGAAATTAATAAGGAAAAGAAGAAGAAACAAAATCAGCTCTAACTAAGATTTGAATTTCAAATATACAGAAACAAAAAATAGGTAGAGCAAGAGAATATGCTCAGCCACATGGCTGAGTGGTGCGTCCCCCTTAGAGAGAAAATAGCGAATGAGGCTGAATTATTCTTCTCTTGGAAGTTCCTTTAAAACGGAACGTATCCGGTCTTGTTCGGCGTTGAAATTTGTTTGATTACTTTATTTATTTATTCCTTTAATAAATCAGAATTTATCAGGGCATAAAAGAATATTCCTTCTTGTTCCAACCTCTCAAAAATTCGAAATTAATAAAAGGGAAGGAAAAGAAAATTAATCCTAAATTAGATAGGACTCGAACACTAGCGTTATCAGTCAAATGTCTAAGTCTCAACCACTAAACCAAAACTCATTTTGTTATAAATCAAGCATATATATTCTTTAATCAAGTACCAATCAATCTATTAGGATTTCATTCATATCAAATCTCAAAAGACAATACCAACAAAATATAATTCGAACAAAGGTCTAGCAGGGACTAAAACTGAACTATAGAATAGTTCAGGGACCAAAGCATAAATAATTTATACTTCAAGGACCAAAAATAAAAATACCAAAAATAGAGGGTCTTAACTACTGCAAACTATCTTAAAAGAGTATGCTACTTTGACGATATCATAAGTCTTTTTCAAATACAAAGACTTCTTTTACAACACCCTAGTGAGTATATTTTATTCAGATTTCTAATACTAACAGGACTATTGAAATTTAAAACTTCAAATAAATATTTTAAATCATATTATACGATGCCCACTATTAAATTTTGCAGATTAAATGTTTTCTGAGGAGAAAATTAAAAAAAATCATTTGCAAAAACATACCATTTGTTGCAAAGCAACACTAGGTCCTTAGCTTACTTTCCGTAAATGGCACAAATAAATAGGTCAATGATGTATGTTTCTCAAATAAGCTTATTATGTATGAATCATGTTATGATATAAAAACACTAACTTAAGAGGATGTTTATTTTCTATCTAATATGACATGAGAACAAAATTTTTTTATCAAATAATCATGACAACAATCTCTAAAAACGCATGGGATTGTTTTTCTCTATGGCAATGAAGGAAGAAAGATCACTTTCATTTAGAGAGTGTTATCAATAGCTGTTAGATCCAAAGGGTAGATTTCTATAGTGCAAACCTGCTGTGCATTAATTGCAGCATTTAATGCGGTTGCTAGTGTCATCTGGTATTAAATGTGTTTGCTATTCAGTTTTCTTTTATAGTCGTCTGGGATTTAAGTGTAAAGGAAAGCAGTAAATAGAATCTTCTTCTTCTGATCATCGGGATTTTATTCTGACCGTTGAGGTGATACGATGTTCAGAGAATAGTGCCATTGACTCTGAAAAGTTATTTTGATTTACGAAATATCAGAGAGGGCAAGTAGATACGAGGAATAAAATATTAAATGTGTTATTGTCTTGATTCTGCTGAGAACAATGCTTCATTAAATGCTGAGATGTAGCAAATCTTCGTTGCTTGAAGCATTAGAGTCAGACGCTTTGTTTAGCGTGTAGTAGGTCGATATCCTCAGACATTCTTCTAAGACGTTCTTCTTGAGCATTGCTAAGCTGTTCACTCAGACGTTCTTATAAGACGTTCCACTTCTTCGACATATTCAATTGCACTTCTTTTGATATATTCTTTGAATAGAAGGCAGACGTTCATTTCATCCCAATGATAGATGTTTCCTGAAATATGAAATACTCAAAGTCTTAGGAAATCTTTATCTATCAACATTAAACTTTGGATAAAATTATTAATTATCAAAACATGATTAAAGATGAAATCGTTTGAATCTAACATAATCTGCACTTAAAAGTTTTCTACCCTCACTATTGTTGAAGAGATCTTTGTAGAAAATAAATATTCTTTGAAAACGAATTGGGAGAAGTCCTGTCTAATACTTGTAAGGAGAAGTCATGCATAATACTTGTGAGGAGAAGTCCTTCAAATACTGGGAGAAGTCCTATACAATACTTGTATTGTTCGTGCGAATAGTGAAAATCTTGGTGAAGCCAACGACTGGACGTAGCCCTGTCGATTAAGGGAGTGAACTAGGATAAACTCTTGTGTGCTTTACTTTTCAACTCTGTTTACTTTCCGCTGCACAAGTTTTCAAAAACACTTTCAAATCTTATATTTATTTAAAATGAAAATTTTATTAAAAATAACACACACAATTCAAACCCCATTTCTTGTGTTGTTTCATTACTTTTAGCTTTTCTTTTGGAAGATTACATTTTGTTTCTTCTGGAAGTGGAGAACTATATTATCTAAGATTATTGCTAAATTCCTAAAAATGGCCTCAATCATTTGCTGAAAATTATAAAAGTAATTACATAATAGACATTCAATGATGCATGTTATGCAATGGAATTACTTGAAGACGACAAAGAATATATTTGTGCCATTAAAGAAGCTTCACATTGGGGGTACTGCAAACTATCTTAAAAGAGTATGCTACTTTGACGTTATCATAAGTCTTTTTAAAATACAAAGACTTCGTTTACAACACCCTAGTGAGTATATTTTATTCAGATTTCTAATAATAACAAGACTATTGAAATTTAAAACTTCAAATAAATATTTTAAATCATATTATACGATGCCCACTATTAAATTTTGCAGATTAAATGTTTTCTGAGGAGAAAATAAAAAAAAAAATCATTTGCAAAAACATACCATTTGTTGCAAAGCAACACTAGGTCCTTAGCTTACTTTCCGTAAATGGCTTTTTCAAAATAAGTTTATTATGTATGAATCATGTTATGATATAAAAACACTAACTTAAGAGGATGTTTATTTTCTATCTAATATGACATGAGAACAAAAAAAAATTATCAAATAATCATGACAACAATCTCTAAAAACGCATGGGATTGTTTTTCTCTATGGCAATGAAGGAAGAAAGAACACTTTCAGTTAGAGAGTGTTATCAATAGCTGTTAGATCCAAAGGGTAGATTTCTATAACTGTTGCATCATTTGGAATTTCAATTTTGCTAATTCTTGGTGGGTGTACTGCTCATTCCAGGTTTTGTATTTCATTTAATGTTGATGAAGATTCCACTTGCAATATTAAATAGGGTAGAAACGTTGGTGAAGAAGTATATGAAGGTATTATCCTAAACATTCCTGATGATCTTATGGCTACTATAGTGTAGTCCACTTATCCATCATTACTTTAAAATATGACAGATCCACAAATTTTCCAACATCGTCCAATTTTAGCTCCTACAAGTAATATAATTGATAAGTTGAATGAATATATGATGTCATTGTTTCTTGGACAAGAAAAATTATATATAGTGCTGATAACATATGTTCCAATGATGAAAATTTTGATAGACTAATGATGTTCACACTCCTGAGGTTTTAAATATCATAAAATAATTCAGATTTTCCTAACCATCAATTAAAATAAAACCTTAATGTGCCAACAATAATTGTATGAAACATTAATCAATCAACTCACATGTGTAAAGCGCACCCGTTTGATAGCTACACGAATGAGAACTTACGTTTGAAAGCAAAGTTCATATCTGGATCTAATGATAGACAAATAGTGCTTATACTAAGATTATCATTAACTCCATTAAATTGGAGAATCTTTTTTAAGTTTCAAGAGAGACAATTTTCTATAGAACTCTCTTTTTTTATGACATTCAACAAAAATCAATGACAATCATTGAAATAAGTTGGATTATATTTACCAAAATCCGTGTTTTCACACGTTGAACTATATGTAGCATTCTACATATTGACATATCGTACCAGATTAAAAATATTTATTTGTGACAATGATGGCAACAACTCACATATGCTACTTCAAGTATAGTTTACAAAGAGGTTTTTCGCAATATTACCTAAATAAGTTCCTTGCTTTTGTTTTATATATAAATTATGCAACTTTCAATGAATAAATTGTATCACATGACTTATTATTCTTTTGTGCTTTTTCTAATTTTAGAAAATGCATTTTAAGTTATGTCATCTATGTAGTTATTCTTATCATAAATTTTAATAATATTTCAAAATATACCATATTATTGTTGCCTTTGTCAAAATTATTAAATATAGAGGAGGGATCAAGTTACTCCAATAGTAACTCTTTAAACTTACTTCCTATACTCATTGTCAATTTTACTTTAATCAAAAGCCATATGTTTTTCTTTAATCGGGTCTCACATGACCCCTTTGTTCACTCGTCTTTGTCTTGTGTTGTAATTGAGAGTCGAAAATAAGAATTTAGTTTTTCCTTTTGTTCACCGAATTTGATTTTTACAGCGCTTGAATTGAGAGTAAAAAATTCCCAATTACAATTTTAAGTTCACATTGTTATCAAAATATTTGACATGGTTAATGAAATACTGCATAGTGTAGTTCCATCAATAGTTTATTGTTTATGCACTGGCATTTTAATTTAGACATGGATCATGATTTGTAAGAAATAAAAGTGATTTTCAAGGTTTTGTTAGCAGTTTTTTATAAGATGTTGGCTAAGAATAGACGTATCAGAACTCAATTAGACCCAAAATTTATCTTCTTCTTGCTCATTCAATCTTTTTCTTTGGGTGACCATCTTTGTGTCGCACCAATGTCAAAGAACCCCTCAGTAATGCTTCAAAACTTTGTATAAACAAAGAAGAGAAGGAATGAATGGGCCACGTGAGACCTGATTAATGATAAAAAGATAGGTCTTTTGATTAAAATAAAATGAATTGTGAGGATGAGAAGTACATTTAAAGAGTTACTCTTGGAATAACTTGATCCATCCTCTTAAATATAAGATTGTAATAGAATATGTGAGCATAACTTCATCTCATTTACTAATTTAAATATATTCAATTACAGAAACATAATTAATTTCATTATATGTATATTTTTGGAGTCTCTACTATATTCTATAAAAATATTGAATCAATATTCTTATTACTATAAATATCATAATATCTTTCTGCACGAATGTAAGACCCTGATTAAATCATTCCATATTAATATAATATGTAATTGATTACATTTTGACGTATTATTATTAATTAACTAGGCGATGTAGAAGTTTTACGCGTGTGGGTGTAAATCGTTTTATCGTACTGCTGTCGTCATTTATATGTTATAGACATTGTGTAATATTAATATCGTGGTTGATAATACCCTTAACATAATAATATCAATTTATGTGCATATATATGGGGAAGAATGATTTAATCCACAAAGTGGATTAATATGCATGTTTTGGAAATGAAGAGAGATTAAATTTGAATAGTTTGAGTGTGTAAGAGGATGAAAATGATGTTTTGCATGGTGAAGAAGAGAATCCAAAGTCAATTGAAAGTGACATGTCAATAGTTGACTAGTTTTGGGTTTCAATCCTTTCACTACTCTTTATCTACTAGTCATATAAGCTTTCCCATCCTCCTTATGGTTTCCTACTCAAGCTAAATAAAATAACAATTCCCATTGGATCTACTCCTCTTTCTGTGCTGCCTGCTGTGAAGCATCCCGTTTTTTTTTGCTTGCTGTTGTGCCCTGCCCATAAGAATGGACTTCGCTCTGCCTTCTTCTCCTCGAAAGGTTTCATATTCATCAAAGGATGTACGATTCCTAAAGGCGCACCGAAACAACGGTTGATACAGGCATTCGGGCAGGTGATGGGTGCACCCCGTCCATATACGATTCAATATGTCTCACTAGCGAGATCCACCAAAAAGACGGGGGGAAATATGAGAGAAAGAAGGCGAGAAGGAAGCCTTCTCATTTCATTGGCTCGGTCCCTCAAATATAAAGGGTTCATAGACCCCTCGCCGGAAACTACTTCAAAACAAGCCCTCAATGTCAAAATGACAAAAAAAAACAGTACAGTAAAGGGCCATAACGCACGATCATGACAAAGGGTCACTGACTAGCATGCGATATCAATCAATACGAGACGAGGGGCCAAAAAGGAATGGTTCCATCTCTATAGTGAGATTTTTTCGTTTCCTATACGATTCATCCGGCATGGGCTACGTGAGAGGGTAGACTGAAGACCATCACATCAATCAGTCATGCGGTCGGTTTGGGCTACGGTCAGTTCACCGGGAGGATCGACCCCCCATTTTCGAGGGAGATCCTTTCCGAATGATCTCTAGTCTACTGTAAGCCACGTCGCATCACCCGCATGTGCAGAGGATGCCTACCCCACACACATGGAGTGAGCAAAGACAGATGCGCAAAGGCAGTAAGACCGACTCCGACTTGTCAATAGATGCTTTTTTTTATCCTTTCATCATCTTCTCCCATAGGGAGACTGAGAATAGATCCCAGATCCCCAGCCCAGGCCATGCGGTACAGAATGAACTCTTATTTCATCCCACGAGTAACCCGGTTAATCAAGATGTAGAAGCCCAACTTCCTCACAGACATAGTAGGCATAGGTCCAACCACCTTTTTTTTTAGTAGAAGTCTGAGCGGAGCTACCCACTGGACGAAAGGTGGAGTATGGTCCACCCGGAGCCCGGTGATATCAGTTTCAGTCTTCGCCTCTGGAAAGCGCCCGGATCCATCATTAAGCCTTAGATTCGAAGGGAATGGATTACTGACTCGATAGAGTAAGGGGAGTTGACTAGACTGACTTGAACAAGTAAAGTTCTTTCTTACTTATTAAGAAGGGAAGCTTGGTACAACAATTTGAATTGGATAGATTTATTAATATCTGTAATTTGAATATTAAAGACCCTTTTACGAAAAAACCGTTGATCCGATCCGACGAGTCAGACTTTGCTATAGGAGGAAGGAAAGCTGTCAAGCCGAAACCAGTGCTACCCTCAAGTAACCCAATGGACGTACGAATATCTGCTTCGAAAGGACAAAAGAGAGTCTTTATTTAATCCCTTCTTCGCATCTCGAGAGAAGCAGTCGATTAGTGAGCATCCCATCTCATAAGGAAAGCCTTAATTAAGGCCTGGTTGCGGGGGAGAACGACTAAGGATCAGTCGGAGGGGACCTAGAGGAGATAGAAGTGTAGTTAGTGAGTTGCGGGCTGAACCGCTGACTCTAGAAATGACTTATTAAGTTAAGACTAGCCTAGCAAGAAGGATTGCTGCTAGATTCTATACCAACGCATTCTTTCCGAAAAGTAGAATCGCAAGGGTATGAAAGATAGCTATGAAAAGCAATCCACCCGAAAAACTACCAACTTCTTCAATGGGGGATACCTTTCCTTTTCTATATCCTCTTTCCTGGTATCCCCTCTCCTCTTCTTCTTTTGATTCTTTCTTCTTTCTGTTCACCTGAGCGGAGTCTTTACTTGCTTTCGAGCGCTTGGTCTGGCCTATTTGCTGTTAGAAGGGAAGCCTGAGCACAGTAGCAGGTAAAGAGAGAGGGATTGCTCGCCAGGGAAGACGGGAGAATATCCAAACCCGAATCACAGACAGGCACTCGACTCTATATACAAGAAAATAGTGAACTAAGGGGATCACAACGACGAAGGGGGCCAATCGAGGAGCTGGATGCAGCGATTCGGAAGTAGCGAATCGTCTTCTTTGCAGTTTTTCAGGGGAGTGGCTATCAAGCCCAAAATTCCTTTATTCGGCTATTCAGATATATTTGTATAGAAAGTTGACTTCTTTCTTCATTTAAGTAAGATAGTTGATCGAGAAAGGTCCTCTTCCACTGAGAAACTAAGGAGCGAAAGCGATGTGCTCCGATGAAAGCCTTGCGGGTCTAACGTGGCCCTTTACTCAATGAATAGGAAATATGACCACACACAATAAGAATCCCCGCGATCTGGGGCATGAAGCAGTTGGCTCTCAATGGGAATTCTCCATAGCATGACTAGTTAAAGCAATCAAATTGATTGAGACAAGCAAGCCTCAATCCCGGGTTCCCCATGACGAATCAATTTTGTCGGGCGAAAGAAAAGGCCGGGCAGTCAAGCAGGCTAAAGAGAGATTGAGATTCTATTCTTCGGGAAGGGAACTTGTTACGAAAGGTTCTCAGTCTTTCGACTTCCTCATCCATATGAGGACCGGTTTTTTTTTGTTCTGGCTTGTAGCTTGATAAAGGGCGGATGGAAGGATAGCTGGAAATGAAATTCCACTTAGAATTATAAGGAAAAAAGTCTCAGTATCTAATGAACCGAACGCTTCAGCCGTGGAACAAAGTAACTGCTGGACCAATGTGTTTGTGCCAAATCAAAAGGCAATGACAATTGTCTCAGGAGCAATCCCTTTCAGTTCAAATTCCCGCTTTATGCAAATATGGTTCGTATTTTATTAGTCTACATTAAGCATGGATTAATTTGTAAAGCATCATCCCAAATTAGGGCATATGAGGTCATTTGCTTGTCGATTTTGAAGTGTTTAGCCTAATTAGGAAAATGATAAAACTACAATTAAAGCTAGATAACCTTTGCATAGGAAATGAAAGACAAGGGTAAGATGGATATTTGATGTTTTGATGAAGGGATATTAGGCACAATTAAGAGAGAAAAATATCTCCCATTTTAAGTGGGATATGCAACCAACACTTCTAAATAGAGTGTTGAGTCTTCATCTTTTTCTTTAAATGAGTTCTTGGTTGAAATAGAGAGAGAAACTAGAGAGATAGTGACAAAAATTAAGCTCATCTTCTTATTTCTCTACTTGGCTGAATTTTTCTAACCATTCTAGCACCCTTGGATCAACTTCTTTTGTTTATAGCTTCAAGTACCAAGAGGTAGTACTCTTCATCATCTTTATTTTGACATATTCTATGAGCTTTTTGGTTGAGTTTTGAACCCTAGAGCTTCATTTGAAGTTTGAAGGTCTTGCCTTGAGAAAATGCTTTCACAAATGTTGTTCTTGACGAAAGGATCTATGGTTTCATCTTTTTAGTTTTCTCAAAAGTTGAGTGGGAAGTGATTTTCAAAGTGAGCTTTTTCTATGGTGCCTTTGGGAAAGATTAATCACCATAAAAAGGGCTACACAACCCTATATTTTATTTCTTGAAATGTTGTTTTGGTCCAAAATTGATTTTGGAAAACTGCTTATTTGTAAAAGTGTTCTACATGAACCTAGAATAAAATGATGAGATAAACCCATTTTTGAAGTTAGATTTTAAACAAGAAAGTCCTTGTTAACTAATGTGTGATGGCCGAATCTATATCACCTTGTGGGGTTTGGGGTTTTTGATTTTTCATGAGTTGTTTGATGGTCAAAATGTTTGTTGGGAAGTGTTGAAAGTTTTGTGGAATTGTTAGCCAAAAGAATTCCTTGGCCGAACCTAAAGAGGGAGTTTTAAAGGGTTATGTTGTCTTGAAAACTTGGTTTTTAGTGTTGGGTATGTTTGATAACCTTTAGAAATAATTTGGGCTTAAATCTAAGTTTTTAGAAGTTTGGGGACTAGAATTCCTACTTGAGAAAAGTTTGAGGACTAGAATATAATTATGAAAAGTTCAAGGATTAGAAATAGTTTTTTGGAAAGTCGAAGGACCTACATTGGTATTTTAATTAAGTTTGAGGACTAAAGTAAGTGTATAGTAAAGAATAAGGACCTTTTTGCAAATAGTTAAAAGTTGGAGGACTTGTTTGAAAATAGTCAAGAGTTAGAGGACCTTTCATGAATAGTTATAATTAAAGGATCTTTATAAAGATGTTTACTTGTGTGTTGTTTTCTAAGTGGAATCATTACTAGAATACTTAGTGTTAAACATGAATGTGTAAGGTACCGCGCTGGAAAGCGGATGGAGTTCAAAAGCTTTTGGAGTACACGAGGATAACACTTGAGGTAAGAGCTCCTATGCATTTTTGGACATCTTAGCCTATGTGATCGTCATTGTGTATGAGACCTTATCATGTTGTTCAATATATATGACTTGTGATATATAAACTGCGTGGGTAGCAGACGGCATCAGGATGATGACCTGATTGTTTAGTAGATTGTTTGATAACATGATTTGAATTATCTGAATGATGACATGTTATGAATGACTATGATGGCATGACTTGAATTATCTCATGATTACTTGACTTGCAATATGATATACATGATGAATATGCCATGTGTTATGATATGTTAACATGTTGTTGCTTAAAATGCTATACGCTATGAGAAATGCTAAGTCATGAAATGTTGATATTCTTATGCCTAGATGATAACATGCTTGGACTATGATTGTTGCCTTGTGAATAACTGATAAATGATTGAGGCGGACACTCGAGTGATGAGTGAGACTGACTTAGTGAAATTGGATACATGTGAGAGGTAGACCTGCTAATGGAGCATGTTATAGACGTCAGAGGACGGACTGGAGGTGACACTAACTCATTGTTAGGAGGAATGGAATGGGCATTGGTTGCCCGCAGTGGTGGTCGACAAGATGGCGTACCTTGAAGCGTTGAGATGATGCTTTTGTGTTTATTTTGGACATTGAGACGGCTTTCCCAAGAAGATGGTGACACTAACGCATAATTGTTTCTTTGTTTCAAATCGGAAAAAAAAATACCCGTTATTTCATAAACGGTGTAAATGATTAATGTGCTTAATTCCGCGCCTAATTCACTAAACGTGACACCTCATCTTTGCTTAAAAATAGGGTGTTACATTTGTGGTATCAGAGCTTTGGTTGAGAAAATTAGAGCTTGTTGGGGAATTGGCCTAAAGTGCCAAGGTTTGTGAATTCTACAATCGATTGATGGGGTGTCAATCGATTGTACGGGTAATTGTCTGATTGGTTGTTAGCATAGCTTGTTCGATAGATAAAAAGATTGTCTACTTGCGTGCTATGATGTTGTTGCTTGATTTTTTGTTTGCTCGGACATGCGTTCCGATGGACTGTTGTGGTATTGTTTGGATTATGATTATAGTTAGAGGTTGTTGTTGTTGTTAAGGAGACGAGATGCCTCCAGGACGCAATGTGCGGCTTGACCAGACCATTCTTACCATGGTTACAATGGCTACTGTGGTGCAATAGCAAGCTGTCGCTAATTCTGCTCAAGCTTTTACTGCTGCTTAAAGAGCTGCAAAAGAAGTTGCTTACCGAGAGGCTCAACGCCAACAAGATGACACTTTGGCTGTGACTCGAGGGATGGCTATATTATGATGCCATGAACCACCTAAGTTTCATGGGGAGGCAGATCAGAACAGGGCGGGATTTTGGATTCAGGAAATGGAAAAGATCTTCGGAGTGTTGCAAACTCCAGAAGCATCTAGGGTTGGGTTTTCCGCTTACTTGCCGCTTGTTGATGTTGAATGCAGGTGGAAAGGTGCTCAGTAGATAATGGAGGCCAACCATGTGGAGGTGATGTGGAACACTTTCACGACGGTCTTTTGGAAGAAGTACTTCCCAGTCAATGCTAGAGAAGAGAAAGAGTCGCAATTTCTGAAGTTGCGCCAGGGAGACATGACTGTGGCCGAGTACGCAGCCAAGATAGAGTCACTATCAAGAGACTTTCGTTTCTTTAAACATCATATGGATGAGGCCTACTTATGCACCCACTTTATGAACGGGCTTCGCTATGAGATCATGAAGGATGTGAGACTCTTGAGTATACGACATGTTCAACAACTTCTCGAGATGTGCAGGGAGGCTGAGGAAATGCTGAGTGGAGAGGGTGATCATCAGGGTTCAAGAGGACCAATGAGGTTGAGCCAACAAAACTCCGAGGGATGTGACAAGGGGAAGCAGCCCCATAAGAAACCTTACGACCGCCAGCAGGCAATGTTTAGACTCGAGGTCAGCACCGACCCGTGGCTGCGACCCTAGGAGACCGAGGGAACCAAGCTCGGAAGAAAGCAATAACCTGCTTTAAGTGGGGGAAGGTGGGTCACTACGCCGACTCTTGTGAAGAGGACAAAGGTGTGTATTTCAACTGCCAGAAGATGAGGCATCTTGCTAAGGATTGCTGAGTGCCAAAGGCAGAGGCTGCAGGGAATACTGCAAGGGGGACACGTCCGACTACCTAAGGAAGGGTGTACATCTTGAGTTCTCAGGGAGCGGCTGACGCGGGGGGAGCCAGTCGACTATAGCATTGCGTCGTTGGTGACCTTGCTGCCATTGTTTTGTTTAATTTTACCTAGGCATGATCTACTAGTTCAAACTTTGTGGATTGTACTTCATATCTTGTCATTGCAGGTCGCTACTTTTGTTATTCAGTCTCTAACCACATGATTGTAAGCCTAATACTTTTGGCTTCTTCTTTTTGTATAAGAACTTCCTTACAATTCTCATCTTCCATTTAGATAGATTGGGTTAGTTAATATATTTTTAGTTTAGGATTTTAATTTTTAGAATTTGAGTCTTGCATGTAGGATAGATTGAGTCAGTTAATATATTTTCCTGTTTATTATACCATGTTTGCCTAACTCTCAAGTGGTTTCACCTTTAGCTCATGTTTTTGGAAAATTGATACATGTGTTTTAAAAATGCTGAGTAGAGTTGCATACTGTTAGGGGTTGTGAATGGATTCTTGATTTCTGAGTACTAAATTAATCATGTTTTTGAGTTCTAAAAAGGGTACACTTACCCTACCTTTTCCGAGTGCTTGGAGTGAGCTCTATATTACTTGTGCTTGTACTTATCTGCCTTGTGTTACATGTTGACCGGATTCGTACATACTTTGTTACTTTGAGAGAGATTTGAGGAATTTTTAAGAACTCAGAACTTGTTATTGATTTGTATCATTTTCCCTTAGTAGCCCCTGTTGAGCCTTGAGTCTATTTCTTTGAAGCCTACTATTGGAAATTTTTATGAGTTGTTGGGTGATAGAAAAATTATGATAATAGAGCCATGTATGTTATATAAATGAAAAAAATATAAGGTATGTGCCTTACAAAAAAAGAGGAAAAAGAAAAAAATTATAATGAAGTAGTGGGGTGAGAAAGAGTATGAGGGTAGTAAAATTCAATTCATTCATCCCATACATTCCACTACTTTATTAAAAAAAAAAGAAAAAATAATTTAGAGAGAACTTATGTGCTGTAATTATTTAAGCTCTTGTTCTGAAAAGAGAATCACCTAACATGAGTCATGAGTCTGAGTCTGAGTCTGAGCTATTAGAGTTGCCAAATTTTTCAATTCCATACCTGTTTTTGAACCCTTGGCCAAATTTCAAACCTTGATAGTCTCTCCAAGTTGCATTGTTGTACCTGTTTGGTGTTGATTTGAATGATAGGCAGATTTGTTTCATTGCACTTGTATTTTCATGAGATATTTTTCTGTGAGCTTAATTGGTGAACTTATTTCTGCTTCTTTGATCATTTCGCGCTCAGATTTCTTAGTGAATTTTTCTCCCTTAAACATGGATATACTTGACAAGCTGTGTTTTCTTGAAATATGAATCTTGAGCTCTGAATTTTTTAGCAGGGTGATTTGTTCTGAGCGTAAGGACAAGCTCATCTCAAAGTATTTTATGCTTGAGGACAAGCTGTCGTTGGGTATAGTGGTGTGATGACTGGATTTTATATGATATTTTTGCTATCGTTTTCTTTCATTTTATTTTATTTTTATTGAGTCTCATATAGTTTTTATTTCATTTCGATAGAGTTTTCACTTTATTTTCGCATTTGCCTATAAGTTAGTAACTTTTGTGTTTTTAGTCCTTTTAGTTATGTTTTATTGCATTTTTAGTCCTTGTTAGAGGTTCAGTGGATGGAGCCAACGATTGGGTAGTATGGTGGATGGAACCATCGATCGAGTGAGGTGGTGGATTGAACCACCGGATAAGTCAGATGGAGAACGGAACCATCGGACAAAACAGATGGTGGATGGAACCATCGAGCGGACTAGATGGCGGATGGAACCATCGGATTGAGGAAATGGTGGACGGAATCATTGACCTTGAAGTCCGGGGGTTTTATTTCCCCATGTTTGGTGTGTTAGTACTATACCTGTTTACTCTGATTTTTGGTAAACTAGGTAAATCCACAAGTGAATCCAAATGTTGATGAAGAGGCTGGATTCTGATCCTCTTACGGGCTCTGGGATATGGAAATCATGAGTGCGCGAATCGTGTAAGTGGAGTGGGTGAGCGAGGTATGTCCGTCGAAAGTGGTTCGAGCGAACTGGTTGAGCGATTTTAAAAAGGAAAAAAGACTGAATTTAAAGGAAATAAAAGACTAATCAAAAGGAAAGGAAAAACTACATTGAAATGTAAATTGCAAGAAAACATAAAGAGTTCTGCAGTGAAAATTAAAGGGTTGGTCAGTCGAACACCGCTCAGTCACTTCGTTTGACTCGTTCATGTCGCACTGTGTCACGTTAGCTTGGACTTATGGCTGTAGGGTTTGAGAATTAACGCTTATGGACATGTTGCAGGCTGAACGATAGACCCCTAATCCTTTTATGTCTTCCTCTATTTATAGGCTGCATCTTCAACCGCTCGTAATGGACAAGTTCTCTGAAGCCTCCACGTGTCCCATGTTTGTTCCTTTGCATTTCCACACGTCCAATCTGAATAACTGCCCGTAACCTCCGCCGAAATGCCTCCTCATGCATACTGAAGCTTTAGTCGAAAACAATTTCCGCACTTGTTCATTTTAGGGTCTTGTCTTCAACACGGATTCGACTTTGACTCAGCATGTTGTCTTAGTCGAAATACTGGAAACTGCCTTATTAGCCTTGGCCGAATATCTTTCCTTTTGGTCGAAGTCACCTTGTCATACAATCTTCGACCAAGTTAGGACATGGAAAAATTCCAGGCTAACAGATGCCCCCCAAAATATCATACTTCGAAGAATTCTCTTGCTGAGAAGTGTGATATTTTTAATCAAATTAAAGACAATTTTGTGAAGAAGGTGATGACAGGATAATATATGATGTTTTTAGGTTGTTTTTAGTCTTTTTATTTTATTATTTTTAAGTCACATATAGGATTTTTAGTATTTTTACATAGATTTTATATTTATTTTGCATTCTGCATATAGATTAGCTTTTATTTGTTTTTCTAACTTTATTTTATATTTTTAGGAATTTTTATAGTTATTTTATACTTTTAGGAAAAGCTGGTATAGTTATCATTTTTGTCCAGGGACCGATTTGTAAAGTTTCAGGAAATAAAGGATCAAAGTGTAAAGGTTCAAGAGTGGAGGATGAAAAGTGAAGTTTGAAGGAGTCAACGGGCCAGAATTGAAGTTCTAACAAAGAGAGGACTTGAAGTGAAATTGAAGAATGTGAAGCAACTCTCTTTTATTTGAGCACATGTAAAATAAGGTTGGAAGATTAATGGTGGTAAAGGGGAGGTTTCAGAACTTAATAGAGGCTGAATGTGGCCTAATTAAGCCAATCAATTCCACCATTGAAGAAGAAAGGAATCCAAGAAGAAGCTGCCAGTGTTCGTCCCAGCGCTGCAGCGTTGGAAGTTCCAACGCTCAAGCGCTGGACCTCTGACTAGGATGTGAGTCAGAGGTTGCACCCAGCGCTGCAGCGTTGGAAGCCAGCGCTCAAGCGCTGGGCCTATTTCTGCCCGTTGGATTTTAATGCTTCCCAGCGCCCAAGCGTTGGGAATGCCAGCGCCCAAGCGCTGGAAGTCAGGTTTTTGCTATAAATAGGGAGCTTATCTTCACTTGTAAGACACACCTACTCAGAATACAACAAGTGTTCTTCTTTCTTCCTCAAAGATCATTGTTCCTAGGAATTGTGGGAAGCCATACTTGAGCTCCTATCCAGGGTAATTCGATGACTCTTTTAGCCATGCTTGGCTAATTCTTTTTAAGTTTCTTGGGTTGTAGTAATTTATAATTTTATGCTTTAGTATTGTTTTTACCTTTCTGAATAATATATCCATTTCATGTTTCATTTCCTTATTCTTCAATAATCTTGTGTACAAAAGATATCATGCTTTCTACTTATGTCATAAGGCCATTTGATGAGTAGTAAGGGAACTAGGAAATAAAAAAGGTTATAAGTATACATTTCTTAAGGCAATTAGAATGGACGTAACTTTGTGTTGGCCTGAATTCCTTCTTCATCTTCTTTTCTAAATTAACTAATAACCAAGGCTATGGAGTTAGTAATTAGGAAGAAAGTTCTACATGACTTAAGGCAATTAGCTTGTAGAAATTCTAGGCTATAGCACCATGGAATTGGACTTAAAATTCAGAAAATAAGTAATAACTTGCTAGCATATTTATAGATTATGTAAATCAACCCAAGAGCTTAATTCTCATCATCTTATTTCTTTATTATTTTATGCTATTGTTCTTGCTTGCTATAAAATCCAACATCAAATATTCATCTCTTAAATTTTCTGCACAAGCACTAAATATTTTAATAATAGGAAACCTATCCTTTGGGTTCGATCTTTTTATTACGCGATATTGAATCGTACACTTGCGATTTGGGTATCAGAAGGTCTTGCTCCTGACCCTGGCTGAGGTTTTGATGACGACAAACTCATCGACAAAAAGAAGAAAAGAAGACTTAGAGGAAACAGCGCTACAAAGTCTATCATATACCTAGAAGTCCTAGTTTCGGTGAGTTATGCTTCTAAAGGTCTATTAAAGCATAAAGGCTCTTTAAAACACCAAAACTAATCAACTTAATGTTTTCATAACTTAAAAGAAGTAGAAAACCTTAAGCCGATCTCAAAGGATCAAGTTTCTGGAAGTTGGACTTCAGTGTAATCGATTGCAGCTTTCTGGTAATCGATTACACCTAGGCAAGTAATCGATTACCACTTTCTTGTAATCGATTACATGTTTGAATTTGAAATTCAAACTGAAACGGCTATTAGTGTAATCGATTACACTAAGTGATGTAATCGATTACCAGAACGAAAAGTTGCATCTTTTCATGAACCATTGTGCCTCAAACCTTTTGGGAAAGGTTGCTTTGGTTCAAGGACGTTTCCCTTGCCTATATAAAGTCCATTTGAGTCCATAACACAAGATACAACACACAACACATGAGAATATAACATTAGGCCAAAGCTTTGTCAAAATTAGTTCATTAAGTTCTTTAGAACTTAAACTTTCAAGAGCCTAAATTCTGAGTTCATGATCTTCATGTTTATAAGAACAATTCAGTTGTTCATATCTTGAGGAACTCAGAATCCTATTATGCTTAAAAGCCTTAAAGCATAAATTCTCATGATCAATCCACTTGTATGTTAAAGGATTGATTCAGCCAATTGTAAACTCTTCTTCATCTCTTTCTGTAAGGTTGAGTATTCACCGTGGATCTCGGTGAAGGGTTGTTGGTACTGAAAGTGGTATACTTTCAGGGTGTTGATTGAAGGTGGTTTAGCCTTCAAGGTCTGAGGGTGGTTTGCCTACAGGAACTGAAAGTGGTTTGCTTTCAGGGGCTGTGGAAAGTGGTATACTTTCACAGGAAGTTGATAGAAATTCTTAGGGTCCTTGGTGTAAGAACTTGTAAGAGATTTTTATCAATAGTGGAAAAATCCTCAAGAGGTTTTCTTGAGGGACTGGACATAGCCTTCGGTAGATAGAAGGTGAACCAGGATAAAATCTTGTGTGTGATTTCCTCTTCCCTTCATCTTTTACTTTCAAGCAATTCTTAATTCCGCTGCAATCACAATCATCGTCTTGTGATCATCATTATCTTGGAAGTAACAATTTCGATAAGGCGAAAATCGGGGCAACTCTGATTCACCCCCCCTCTCAGGTTGCTATCTGTACTAACAAATTTCAATTATCCTTTATTTAATTATATTAAAAGAAGATTGATGGTTTAATAATGATAGTGGAGTAGTTAGTATCCCACTACGCTAGTAAATAGGCAATGATAGGTATTAGATTTCCAATACTGTCCCACGTGCCTGAAGTGAATGATGTGAACTTACTTCTCTGCACTATATTTTCAATTCCATCAATTCCACCATAACTCTTCTGTTTCTTCCTTCTCTTCTTATAAGTAGAGGCATTTCCTTTGCCTTTTGGTATTTCCAACCTTCTCCTTTTCTTCATCTTTTTTTTCTCTAATTCCGAGCTTTTCTAATAAAATCATGATTCAATGGCCTTTAATTCTGCAAAACGTTCTACTTCATGCTCTTCTAAAAAAAAAACCTTCACCGCTGAGTAACGGGTAAAAACTGAAAGGTTGCAGTCGTGCATTTCAGATTTCATTGTTCCAGATAATGAAATCAAGCCACCGGAATTCCCCTTCATAGAAAAAATGCGTTTAACCGGACCGACAAGCAAAGAATGTTTCGTTGAGTTTAAAGCCAGACGGATAATTCCAGTTGACCAGTTGGCGATAATAGCGAAACATTTTCTGGAATTAATGCAAGCAGAAGATCTTGAACTTGTTAAGGCGCACTTCCCCAAGATGAAGATTTCACCTGCAGTTCCTGAGTGGTGGGAGAAAACACCCAAGCCTGTGATGATTTCCAGGGCTGAATTCATCTCCAAATTCAAACAGAGAACAAACCCAGAATCATCGTCTTCGATAAAGAAGGAGTAATCAACAAAATGTGAAGGCCTTGAGGCTGAAAACAGCAATCAGATCGAAGCGTTTTGTCAACCTCTTTATAGTCGAATTTTAATTTTAAAATTTCAGCCATGTTTCATGACTTAATGTTGTAATTCGACTATTTATTCACCAAGTTTTATAGCAACTAACTTATCTTAATCTCATGCAATGTCGGTTTATATCTTTTCAAATATTTTCCGTTTATGTTAAAGATATGTCGATCCGCATCAATTTCTTGGATCGAATATGCATTCCCGGAAAAAAAAAATTGTGACTTTGAAAGGTCCTTCCAAATTTGGGGACCATTTACCATACGTTTGATCTCGTTTATCCATAGGCAAAATAACTTTCCAAACAAAATCGCCAACGGAAAAAACTTTCGACTTGACCTTTTTATTATAAGCCCTGGTCACCCTTTCCTTTTGACGTATGATAGATTCTAAAGCCGACAATCGTTCTTCATCCAAATCAACTAACTGGTCTAATATCATGTTCCAATAGTGTTCGACAAGAATTTCCATTTGCCTTTGTACACGGGCCGATTGTAAATAAATTCCAGCTGGCAATACTGCTTCATGCCCATAGGTTAATCGAAATGGAGATGTTCATTTAGCTTCTCGAGGAGATGTTCGATAAGCCCATAAAACTTCATCTAAAGTTTTATGCCAACCTTTTGGTTTTTTATCTAGGTGTCTTTTGATTAAACCAATAATGACACAACAAACACTGTCAATAGCCTGTCAACAAACACTGTCCCGTTAGCTTGGGCATAATAAGGAGTGGAATTCATTAGCCTGAATCCTAATTCATTGATGAAATCTACTACTTTTCAACCAACAAACACTGTCCCTTGGTCAATTGTCAAAGTTTCAGGAATTCCATAACGTGACACAATGTATTTCTGTATGAAATCAATTACAATATCTTGAGTAACTGTTCTTAATGGAATCACTTCGACCCACTTAGTAAAGTAGTCAATAGCCATGATAATATATTTATGGCCTTTGGATGAAGAAGGACTAATCTCACCTATCAAGTCAATAGCCCAACCTCTGAAGGGCCAAGGTTTAATTATTGAGTGTAATTCACTTGCCGAAACATGTTGTATCCCTGCATGCTTTTGACAATCCTGGCAAGATTTAGCATATTCAATACAATCTTTCAACATAGTTGGCCAATAAACACCTTGTCGAACCAATAACCATTTCATTTTATGGCCAACTTGGTGTGCACCACAAGATCCACTATGTACTTGTGAACCAGCAATTAGGGCTTTGTCTTCATTGAGACATCTCAATAAAGTTCCAAGAGCATTCTTTTTGACAACCTACGATCGGATGATCAGGAAACTGATTCTGGACAGATGATGTCCAAAGACAACTTAAGCATGTCAAGAGAAGGAGACAGAGTCGAGAGAAGAGGAATACTTTGTAGAGTAGGTGGGAGAGTTACGCTGATTAGAGGCGGAGTACCGTAGAACGAGAAGACGCAATCAGGGAACATTACCCTGGGTTATTTGTCGACTCATAGTTTTGAGGACAAAACTATTTTAAGGGGGGTAGTATTGTAGGACCCTGATTAATTAATTTCATATTAATATAATATGTAATTAATAATTACATTTTGATGTATTATTATTAATTAATTAGGTGACGTAGAAGTTTTACGCGTATGGGCGTAAATCATTTTGTCGTATTGTTATCGTCATTTATATGTTATAGAAGTTGTGTAATATTAAAATCGTACTTGATAATACCCTTGATGTATTAATATTAATTTTCTGACCACGTATCGTCTTATTTCCAATATTAATGTATTTCGTATAATTATTATTATTGCACAACATTTTACGGTTAGCGGAATAAATATACCGGAGAATGCTATATCCATGACGTTGTATTATTTATTTAAGTATGATGAAGTATTTAATTCATTACGGAAGCGGAAACGACGTCGAAAAAAAATTGTTATGTGTGTGTGTTGTGCGCATTTTATGTGCATATATATGGGGAAGAAAGATTTAATTCACTAAGTGGATTCATAGGCATGCATTGGAAATGAAGGGAGATTAAATTTGAATAGTTTAAGTGCGTAAGAGCATGAAAATGATGTTTTGCATGGTGAAGAAGAGAATCCAAAGTCAACTGAAAGTGACATGTCAATAGTTTACTAGTTTGACCTTTTATTAAGAGAGATTAAGGAAAGATGAAGGTCATCATCTTTTTGCTAATATGGTTCGAATTTTATTAGTCTAGGATTAGCTTTTAAAGCATCAACCCAAAATGTGGCATATGAGGTCATTTTCTTGTTGAGTTAGAAGTTTTTAGCGTAATTAGGAAAAGGACAAAATTAACATTAAAGCTAGATAGTGACATTTGCAAAGGAAATGAAAGACAAAGGTAAGATGGATATTTGATTTTTTGATGAAGGGATATTAGGGACAATTAAGAGAGCAAAATATCTCTCATTCTAAGTGGGATATGCGACTAACTCTTATAATAGAGTGTTGAGTCTTCATCTTTTTCATTAAGTGAGTTCTCGGTTGAAATAGAGAGAGAAACTAGAGAGATAGAGACAAAAATTCAGCTCCTATTCTTATTTCTCTACTTGGCCGAATTCTTCTAACCCTTCTAGCACCCTTGGATCATCTTCTTTTGCTTCTAGCTTCGACTACAAAGAGGTGTTACTCTTGATTATATTTCTTTTGACATATTGTATGAGCTTTTTGGTTATATTTTGAACCCTAGAGCTTCATTTGAAGTTTGAAGATCTTGTCTTGAGAAAATTCTTTCACAAATGTTGTTCTTGATGAAAGGAACTATGGTTTCATCTTTTTAGTTTTCTCAAAAGTTGATTCTTGAGTTGGACGTGATTTTCAAAGTGAGCTTTTGTTATGGTGCCTTTGGGAAAGAATAATCATCCTCAAAAGGGCTACACAACCCTATATTTTGATTCTTGAAAAGTTGTTTTGGTCCAAGTTTGATTTTGGAAAAGTGCTTATTAGGAAAAGTGTTCTACATGAACCTAGTGTGAAGAAGGTCTTGCTCCTGACCCTGGCTGTGGTTTTGATGACGACAAACTCATCAACAAAAAGAAGAAAAGAAGACTTCAAAGAATCAAGCACTCAAGTTCATCAATAAGTCTAGAAGTCTTAGAATTAGGTGAGTTATGCTTCTAAAGGTTTATTAAAGCATAAAGGCTCTCAAAATACCTAATCTAATCAAGCTAAGTGTTTTCATAACTTAAAAGAAGTAGAAAATCTTAAGCAAGACTCAAAGAATAAGTTTCTGGAAAATGGGCTTCTGTGTAATCGATTACACTATTATGGTAATTGATTACACCAAGGCAAGTAATCGATTACATGTTTGAAATTCAAATTCAAACTGAAACGGTCACTTGTGTAATCGATTACACTAAGTGTGGTAATCGATTACCAGAACGAAAAGTTGCATCTTTTCATGAACCATTGTGTCCCAAACCTTTTGAAAAGGGTTGTGATGGTTCAAGGACGTTTCCCTTGCCTATATAAAGACCATTTGAGTCCAGAAAACATAACACACAAGAACAACAACATAGAACACACACACACACGAAATTTACACATTTCACATGAGAAAAACACATTAGGCCAAAGCTTTTTCAAAATAGGTTCATCTTTTAGAACTTAAATCTTTTAGAGCCTAAATTCTGAGTTCATGATCTTCATGTTTACAAGAACACATTTGTTGTTCATATCTTGAAGAACTCAGAATTGTATTATGCTTAAAAGCCTTAAAAGCATAATTTCTCATGTTCAATCCAATTGTGTGTTAAAGGATTGAAACAGCCAAGTGTAATATCTTCTTCATCTCTTTCTGTAAGATTGAGTTTTTCACCGTGGTATTCGGTGAAGGGTTGTTGTCACTGAAAGTGGTTTGCTTTCAGGGTTTTGGTTGAAGACAAGTTTGTCTTCAAGGTCTGAGGGTGGTTTGCCTTCAGGAATTGAAAGCGGTTTGCTTTCAAGGGCTGTTGAAAGCGGTTTGCTTTCACAGGATATTGATAGAAGTTCTTGGGGTCCTTGGGTTAGGAACTTGTAAGAAATTCTTATCAATAGTGGAAAAATCCTCAAGGGGTTTTCTTGAGGGACTGGACGTAGTCTTCGGTGGATTGAAGGCGAACCAGGATAAAATCTTGTGTGTGATTCTGTTTATCCTTCACATTTACTTTCAAGCATTGTTCATATCCGCTGCAATCACAAGATCAACTCGTGATCATCATAAACTTGAAAGTAACGATTTCAATAAGGCGAAAATTGGGGCAACACTGATTCACCCCCCCTCTCAGGTTGCTATCTGTTCCAACAATTGGTATCAGAGCGGAGGTTTAGGTAAGTTATTCCTAAGATCCGGGAAAAGATGGCATCCTCTTCCAATCATGGAACAAGTGAAGGACATAACATAAACAGGCCACCATTCTTCAATGGAGAACACTATGACTTCTGGAAAATCAAGATGAAGATATTCATATAGTCATTAGACTTAGGAATATGGAAAGTCATTGAAGAAGGACCCTTTGTGCCCGTAACAATTGAAGAAGGAACTTCACAACCAAAACCAGAAAGTACTTGGAGTGAAGAAGAAAAGAAGAAAGTTCAACATGATCTCAAAGGAATGAACATTCTTACATCTGCTCTTGGCATGGATGAATTTTTCAGAGTATCAACATGCACTTCATCAAAAGAAATTTGGGATACTTTGATGGTGACTCATGAAGGAACAGATGAAGTTAAGAGATCAAAGATCAATACTCTTTCTCAAGAATATGAAATGTTCAGAATGCTTCCAGGAGAAAAGGTATTAGACATGCAAAAACGATTCACTCATTTAATTAATCATTTGATTGCTCTTGGTAGACAATTTTCAAACAGTGATTTGAACATGAAAGTTCTAAGATCACTTACAAGAGTATGGCAACCAAAAGTAACAGCCATCTCAGAGAAGAAGAGTTTATCAAATATGACCCTTGCAACTCTCTTTGGAAAACTTCAAGAACATGAGTTAGAATTGAATCGTTTAGAAGAGCATGAACAACATGAGAAGAAGTATCGATCAATTTCTCTAAAAGCAAAAGAAAGCATCAAAGAAGAATATGATGCAGATTCTGAAGAAGAAGACAATGGAAATCTAAATCTTCTAGTGAAGAACTTTGGAAAGTTTCTTAAAAAGAAAAATGTTAGATTTAACAACAATAAAGTCTTCCAAAGAAACAATGAGTCTTCTTCATCTCAAAAGACTACATGTTTTGAGTGTGGCAAACCGGGACATTTCAAGTCAGATTGTCCAAATCTTCAGAAGAAGAAACATGGTCTAAAAGAGAAATTCGAGAAAAGAGATCAACCTACTCGAAGAGCATATTTGGCTTGGGATGATAATGAAGTAAGTTCATCATCTGATTCTGATAAAGAAGAAGCACAAGTTGCTTTGATGGCCTCACATGATTCTGATGTTGAAGATTCCCAGGTTAGTGAGAATTCTATATCTTTTCATGATTTAAAGTTTACCATGGAAAATATGTTTAAAATATGTCAAGAATTTTCTAAAGTTAGCACTAGGCAAAATGAGATAATTTCTTCCTTAGAAAGTAAATGTAGAAATTTACAAGAAGAACTAGATGTAGTAAAATCTAAGATAGACATTACTCACAAATGCACTAAGTGTAGTTCTCTAGAAGAAAAGATTGAAAATCTTCAACAAAGAGTAAATAACTTCAATAAAGGAAAACAAAAGTTAGATGATATCCTAAGTGTTCAAAGACATTCAAACAATAAGTCAGGTTTAGGATATACTTCTCATCCAAAGACAAAAGAGGTTAGGAAAACTGTTTTTGTAAAACCAAACCATGTTTTAGGATCTTCTAGTAACAGTAAGATTAATTCTGTTAAGAGTACAAACAATAGGAAGATTAATCAAAAAAGACCTTCTAGGAAGATTCATTCTTCTCCTAGACAAACCTCTAGTTACAATCATTACTCTTGTACTTATTGTAACAAAATAGGACATACCCCTAGTAGATGCTACTACAAACATATAGGAGTATCAAATAGGGAGTATATTTGGGTTAGAAAGGATGTTAACTTAGGAGAACCCAAAACTTGTTGGGTTCCTAATACCCATGTCTGAACTTTGTCATGTAGGTGTGTATGAAAGCAGCAAAGGATCTATGGTATCTTGATAGTGGCTGCTCATCACACATGACAGGAGACAAAACCAAGTTTTCTTTTCTTATACCTAGGGAAAAAGGTTTTGTCACATATGGTAACAATCAAAAGGGAAAAATACTCGGTATTGGAAGAATAGGCACACCCCCTCAAACAGTCATCGATAAAGTTCTTTACGTTGATGGTTTGATGCATAATCTTCTGAGTATTAGTCAACTATGTGATAAAGTTTTGAAAGTAGGTTTTATTAATGATATATGTGTTGTGAAAGATGTGAAAACTAAAGAAATTAAGTTTTCTGGATATAAAGTAAACAAAGTCTTCATGATCTCATTGGAAGAAATTCCACAAAATGTGAGATGCCTATTAGCCAAGAATAATAGTGATTCATGGCTATGGCATAGAAGACTTGCACATATTCACATAGATCATTTAAACAAACTAGTCAAGCATGATCTAGTTGTTGGGCTTCCAAAGATAAAATTCGAGAAAGACAAGCTTTGTGATGCATGTCAAAAAGGGAAGCAAACCAGAACATCCTTCAAACCAAAGAACATAGTTTCGACCTCAAGACCCCTTCAATTGTTACATATGGATTTGTTCGGACCTTCTAGAACTAAAAGCCTCGGAGGTAATTTTTATGCACTTGTTATTGTTGATGATTTCTCTAGATTTACTTGGACTTTATTTCTACCTCATAAGAATGAAGCCTTCAATGCATTCAAAAGATATGCAAGGCTAGTTCAAAATGAGAAGTCTTTGAAGATCTCTTCTATTAGAAGTGATCATGGTGGAGAATTTCAGAATCAACAATTCTAAGAATTATGTGATGAAAATGGAATATCACATAACTTCTCTACTCCGAGAACACCACAACAAAATGGTGTAGTAGAAAGGAAGAATAGGTTACTTGAAGAATTAGCAAGAACCATGTTAAGTGAATCTAGTCTCCCTAAATATTTCTGGGCTGATGCTGTTAGTACTGCTTGCTATGTTTCCAATAGAGTTCTTATTAGACCTATCCTTAAGAAAACACCCTATGAACTCTACAAAGGAAGGAAACCAAATATCTCTCATCTACATGCTTTTGGATCAAAATGCTTTGTCTTGAATAATGGAAAGGAAAACCTTGGTAAGTTTGATGAAAAATCTGATGAAGGTATATTCCTTGGTTATTCTTTAACAAGCAAAGCATATAGAGTCTTTAACAAGAAAACTCTATCTGTGGAAGAATCCATACATGTTACTTTTGATGAATCTAAATCTTCAATAGAAGATAAAGTCAATCTTCCAGATAATGAAGAAGATGACATCATTATAAATGAAGATTCTCAAAAAGATGGAGATCAGAATCCAATACAAGAAGAGCACATTGAAAGTAATACTTATCAACTTCCAAAAGAATGGAGAACCCATAGGGATCATCCAGTTGATAATATTATTGGTGATATTTCTAGAGGCGTTTCTACAAGGCTACGCTTGAATGATTCAGTTTTGAATATGGCCTTTGTCTCTCAGATAAAACCATCAAAAGTAAATGATGCTCTAGAGGATGAGTATTGGATTGTAGCAATGCAGGAAGAATTAAACCAATTTGAAAGAAATCAAGTTTGGGAATTTGTCCCTAAGCCTAGTGATAAACACATTATTGGAACAAAGTGGGTGTTTAGGAATAAGTTAGATGAAAATGGTATTATAGTTAGGAACAAAGCAAGATTAGTTGCTCAAGGCTATAATCAAGAAGAAGGTATAGATTTTGATGAAACATATGCACCCGTAGCAAGATTAGAAGCCATAAGATTGTTATTAGCGTATGCTTGCTCTTTAAATTTCCCATTATATCAAATGGACGTCAAAAGTGCATTCCTGAACGGATATATTCAAGAAGAAGTGTATGTGAAGCAACCTCCAGGATTTGAAGATCCAAAGTTTCCTACACATGTCTTCAGACTAAAGAAAGCACTCTATGGTCTTAAGCAAGCCCCTCGTGCATGGTATGATAGGTTAAGTACTTTCCTTTGTAATAAAGGATTTCAAAAAGGTAAAGCTGATACAACCTTGTTCATCAAAAGAACCAAAGGTAATACCTTACTTGTTCAAATTTATGTTGATGATATTATCTTTGGTGCAACTAACGAATCTCTTTGCAAAGATTTCTCTAACATGATGCAAGAAGAATTTGAAATGTCCATGATGGGACAATTAAATTTCTTTCTTGGTTTGCAAATCAAGCAATCAAGTGATGGAATATTCATCAATCAATCAAAGTCTTGCAAGGAACTATTAAAGAAATATGATTTGGATGATTGCAAAGCCATAGCCACACCTATGGGGTCTAATACATATTTAGATCAAGATGAATCCGGTAATCAAGTAGATATTACCAAATATAGAGGTATGATCGGATCTCTTTTATACTTATCTGCAAGTAGACCTGATATTATGTTTAGTGTGTGTCTATGTGCTAGATATCAAGCATCTCCTAGGGAATCACATTTGAGTTCTGTTAAACGAATTTTCAAATATTTGAAAGGAACTACAAATGTTGGATTGTGGTATCCCAAGGAAAGTGTTTGTGATTTGATTGGATATTCTGATTCTGATTATGCTGGTTGTAAAACTGAAAGAAAGAGTACAAGTGGTACTTGTCATCTATTAGGAAATGCTCTTGTTTCATGGTCTTGTAAGAAACAAGCATGTGTTGCTCTAAGTACTGCAGAAGCAGAATATATTGCTGCAGGAAGTTGTTGTGCACAAACTCTATGGCTCAAACAACAACTCAAAGATTATGGCTTAGAGCTGGGCTGCATTCCAATTAAATGTGACAACACAAGTGCCATTAATCTCACTAAAAACCCTATCATGCACTCTCGAACTAAGCATATTGATATACGACATCATTTTCTTCGAGATCATGTTATGAGGAAAGATATTGAGATTTCATTTGTGGATACACATAATCAGTTAGCAGACATCTTTACTAAGCCTCTTCCTAAAGAATCATTTTTCAAGATAAGAAGAGAATTAGGCATATTAGATGAGCATGATATTTAACATAACATATTATTTGCATAAACTTCATATGTACATTTGCATTATGTGCTTAAGTGTTTATATATGAAAATGTGTTACATAGGATTCTAGAGTCTAGAACTTGTACAAATGTCCTAGTAATCGATTACCCTAGGATTTGTAATCGATTATCCATGTTCAAAGTCCTCGTGCTCGCTGGAAACTTTTGAGTAATCGATTATACAAACTGCCATAATCGATTACACATTCACAATTTGAAAATTTTCAAATTTGTAACTGATGTAATCGATTACCCCAACTGCAGTAATCGATTACATGCTCGAAAATTTGCCAGAATTTCAAATTTCCCTCCATCTTTTGAAATTCAAACTTGGCTCAACTGCTCTGTAATCGATTACCAAAACTGCTGTAATCGATTACATGCTCAGGATATTTAACACAAGCCTTTGATGTTGATCCGTCATACCTTCCAAAATCATTCTAAGTTCTGATTTTTTTTATCTTCCACGGCAACATGTCTTCCTTTCCATGCTTATCCTCAGCCTTTTGTCCTCACAATCCACTAAACTTCTCCCGTCTTCTTCCCACCTCTGCCGAGAGAACTCGATTTATTTCTCACTTTCTCACCCAAACAGTTCGAACCCCCTTCTATGCTGAATTAGAATCTTTCATCGAAGCCGGTCTAACCTTTCCCGCTTTACTTGGAGATCAATATGTTGATACTTTCCTTCAATCTACCACACCTTACTATCCCGAGTTGGTCAAAATATTCTACTGCAACTTAGAAGTTGAAGGCACAAGTATTACCTCTTCTGTCAAAGGGACTACTATTCAGTACTCTCTTGTCTCTTTTGGCAAATGCTTGGGTCTTCCTTTTTCTGGTGCCGAGTTGGGAACGAATCTACCCTGCCCCTGGCCTGAATATAACTCTGATGCATTTTACCGAACTTTGTGTCGCTTTACCCCTTCTGAAGTTCGGAAGCTTCATCCTCCTCGCACCAGAACCTGTCCTTATCATGTTGATGTTCTTACTACCACCAACCACTTGCTTCATTACATTGTTCATCACATTCTTCTTCCTCAAGAAGACCTTCATGCTCATATTAGTGAGTTAGAACTTCAAGTATTATATGGCATCCTTCATGGCCATGCCATTAACTGGACATTCTTAGTAATGCACCATATGCTTACTTGCCGAACTAAAGCACAATCATTTCCCTATGCTCCAAGTATCACTCGCCTTCTCCTTCAATCTGGAGTTCCCATTGACGACTCCTATGATGTTCGCTCTTTAAATTACAAGTGCGTTAATTCTAGGATACTCTCAAGCTTAGGTTTATTTCATGACTATGGAATTGATACTATTTCCTGGTTACTTCATTATGACGGCATTGGCATCTTGTCTGATGATGACGACATGTCTGATGATTCTTAATTCTATTGGTTGTAATTGTTTTATTCACCATTCCTGTTTGTCCTTTTATGTATTTGCTTTCTTATGAATATATCTAAAGTGCTGGTTGTTCATGTTTTACATGTTTGCCCCCAATCCCCCATGCTTTATCTTGTAATATATACTTGTATGTATGCCTGTACATTCTTGGCCTTTTCTTCTTTTTGATGAAGTCAAAAGGGGGAGAAAGGTTCAGTGTCTTTAAAGATCATATGCAGGAATTCAACGAGTACATTAGAAAGGGGGAGAAAAATCAAAAATACTAAATTCCATCAAATAGGGGGAGTTAAGCATCACGAATGCATAAATGATCTTCAAAGTTTCAAGTATGTGTTTGCCATCATCAAAAAGGGGGAGATTGTGAAGAAGGTCTTGCTCCTGACCCTGGCTGTGGTTTTGATGACGACAAACTCATCAACAAAAAGAAGAAAAGAAGACTTCAAAGAATCAAGCACTCAAGTTCATCAATAAGTCTAGAAGTCTTAGAATTAGGTGAGTTATGCTTCTAAAGGTTTATTAAAGCATAAAGGCTCTCAAAATACCTAATCTAATCAAGCTAAGTGTTTTCATAACTTAAAAGAAGTAGAAAATCTTAAGCAAGACTCAAAGAATAAGTTTCTGGAAAATGGGCTTCTGTGTAATCGATTACACTATTATGGTAATTGATTACACCAAGGCAAGTAATCGATTACATGTTTGAAATTCAAATTCAAACTAAAACGGTCACTTGTGTAATCGATTACACTAAGTGTGGTAATCGATTACCAGAACGAAAAGTTGCATCTTTTCATGAACCATTGTGTCCCAAACCTTTTGAAAAGGGTTGTGATGGTTCAAGGACGTTTCCCTTGCCTATATAAAGACCATTTGAGTCCAGAAAACATAACACACAAGAACAACAACATAGAACACACACACACACGAAATTTACACATTTCACATGAGAAAAACACATTAGGCCAAAGCTTTTTCAAAATAGGTTCATCTTTTAGAACTTAAATCTTTTAGAGCCTAAATTCTGAGTTCATGATCTTCATGTTTACAAGAACACATTTGTTGTTCATATCTTGAAGAACTCAGAATTGTATTATGCTTAAAAGCCTTAAAAGCATAATTTCTCATGTTCAATCCAATTGTGTGTTAAAGGATTGAAACAGCCAAGTGTAATATCTTCTTCATCTCTTTCTGTAAGATTGAGTTTTTCACCGTGGTATTCGGTGAAGGGTTGTTGTCACTGAAAGTGGTTTGCTTTCAGGGTTTTGGTTGAAGACAAGTTTGTCTTCAAGGTCTGAGGGTGGTTTGCCTTCAGGAATTGAAAGCGGTTTGCTTTCAAGGGCTGTTGAAAGCGGTTTGCTTTCACAGGATATTGATAGAAGTTCTTGGGGTCCTTGGGTTAGGAACTTGTAAGAAATTCTTATCAATAGTGGAAAAATCCTCAAGGGGTTTTCTTGAGGGACTGGACGTAGTCTTCGGTGGATTGAAGGCGAACCAGGATAAAATCTTGTGTGTGATTCTGTTTATCCTTCACATTTACTTTCAAGCATTGTTCATATCCGCTGCAATCACAAGATCAACTCGTGATCATCATAAACTTGAAAGTAACGATTTCAATAAGGCGAAAATTGGGGCAACACTGATTCACCCCCCCCTCTCAGGTTGCTATCTGTTCCAACACCTAACATAAAATGATGTGATAAACCCATTTGTGAAGTTAGATTTTGAAAAATAAATTCCTACCTAATTTATGTGTCATGGCCGAACCTATATCACCTTGTGGGGTTTGGTGTTTTTTATTTTTCATGAGTTGTTTGATAGTTAAAATGCTTCATGTGAAGTTTGGGAAAATTTATGAAATTTTTAGCCAAAATAATTCCTTGGCCGAACCTAAAGAGGGAGTTTTTAAGGGTTATGTTTTCTTGAAAACTTGGTTATTGTTGGGTATGTTTGATAACCTTTAGAAATAATTTGGGGCTTAAATCTAAGTTTTTAGAAGTTTGGGGACTAGAATTCCTACTTGTGGAAAGTTTGAGGACTAGAATATAATTATGAAAAGTTCAAAAACTAGAAATAGTATTTTGAAAAGTTGAAGGACCTAAATTTGTATTTTACTTAAGTTTGAGGACTAAAGTATAAATATAGTAAAGTACAAGGACCTTTTTGCAAATAGTTAAAAGTTGGAGGACTTGTTTGCAAATAGTCAAGAGTTAGAGGACCTTTCATGAATAGTCCATAATTAAAGTATCTTTATAAAGATGTTTTCTTGTGTGTTGTTTGCTAAGTGGAATCATTACTAGAATACTATGTGTTAGACATGAATGTGTAAGGTACTGGGCTCGAAAGTGGACAGAGTTTAGAAGCTTTTGGAGTACAAGAGGATAACACTTGAGGTAAGGGCTACTACGCATTTTCGGACAGCTTAGCCTGTGTGATCAACATTTTCCATGCTATCTTATCATGTTGTTCAATATATATGACTTGTGATATATAAACTGCGTGGGTAGTAGACAACATCAGGAGGATGACCTGATTGTTAGGTAGATTGTTTGATAACATGATTTGAATTATCTAAATGATAACATTTTATTAATGACTATGATGGCATGACTTGAATTATCTCAGGATTACTTGACTCTCAATATGATATACATGATAAATATGCCATGTGTTATGATATGTTAACATGTTGTTGCTTGAAATGCTATATGCTATGAGAAATTCTAAGTCATGAAATGTTGATATTTCTTATGCCTAGATGATAACATGCTTACACTATGATTGTCTCCTTGTGAATAATTGATAAATGATTAAGGCTGACACCCGAGTGATGAGTGAAATCGACCTAGTGATATTGGGTACTTGTGAGAGGTAGTTCTGCTGATGGAGGATGTTACAGACGTTAGAGGATAGACCAGAGGTGACACTAACTCATAGTTAGAAGGCATGGCATGGGCATTGATTGCCCACAGTGAGATTGGTGGATCAAAATTCTGTTGGGTGATATGATGGTCGTGGGGATGGCATACCTTGAAGCGTTGAGACGACGCTTTTGTGTTTATTTCGGAAGTTGAGAAGGCTTTCCAAAGAAGTGGCACTCCACAGTATAGGTATTGGCAGTGTTGCTAATGACCCGGAGCTGGTGGTTAACCTATCTTCCCAGTGAGTGAATGAAGGCGTTGTTCGAACTATGCCAGCATGACATTGCATTCATAATTAATTGTCCAACAAGACTTATTCCCTATAACTTAGACTATGGTGCTAGTACCTTATTGACTATGACTTGTATGAATTGTTAATTGTTGCTTGGGTTACCTGGCAATGGAAATTCCCCTTATGCCGGCGATGGCGATTCCCCTTATGCCAATGTAGGTTGACCCTTGCACTGTTTTCTTTCATTTGCTATGTTATCTTCACGTCAATTGTTAGATGCCGATGAGGCCGTGGGACTTGGTCAATCCGACGGGTGAGGTCGGGCACGACCTACTTGATGCAGAGGACCCCCGGGCGTGGGTGTTAGACCGCCACACCTGTCGCTTGTGGTATCTGGGGCGCGTCGAGGAGATAGCTAGAGATGTTTATGGATGAGTCGTTTCGAGGGAGAGGTTCAAGAGGACCCAATGGTGGCAGATGCCATCATGGATGACTCTCGCTGATGGTCATGGCCCAGCTACTGCTTCTTTCATCTCTTCAGCACCTGCCGCTCTACTAGTTTACCTACCTTCGCACTGTCTTCTTCTGCTGGACATTCTGTACCTTTATCGGTGAAAGTAAATCCGGAGCCTGATTATACACCGTCTTCCCCAGTCCGATTGCTACAGTCGTTAATTACAGAGCGCATTGTCGTGGAGACCACACATGTGGATCTGACCTGCGTTATTGTTTACTTGGATGTTGAGGGAGAGCTAAGCGACCATGTAGAGGCCAGAGAGTGTAACATCCCTCATTTCCAGCTGCTTATATGACAAACACTTCCCGTACATTCTAAGACGATTAGCAAAAGATTGAGCCAAGTCATTAGCCAAAGAACTCAATGCAGATGAAATACTCTGTATCCGATCGCTTAAATTTATCTTAAGTGATCTAATATCATCTTTAATTATCTCATTAACCTTGAAATAATGTTTACAACGATATTTGGTCATCGTAATAATCCTCGTATTAGTTTAACCGGTAAAATCCCACACTGTCGGAACGAGCCTGTACCGACTTTATTCTCATTTTATTTCTAGCAATCAGCCTGGTAGGTCCTTTCTCTCTCATTTTTCTCAAATACTACATTATATTACTTTCCATGACACATGTATTCTTTCACCAAACACAAAGCAACAAACCATGCTACTTTTGTACCATTCTATGACACATAGTGTACTTGTTGACCAAAGCAAGTAAAGGAAATCATATAAATTCACTCTTCTCTCTTTTGTGCTGCACCATCACTACCAAGGGATTCACATGCTTTTGTCTTCATGCTAAAACTACAATACATGAATTATTCCTTCAATAATCCAAGTGTCTTGTTGCTTGAAACTTGAGATGAACTATAAATACTCTTTCCTTTCCTTTCCATACGTAGCAACCCCATCATCTTCACTCACATATTTTCTTTGTGTCTAAGAGAGAGGAAATATTCAGATTTCACATGTCATTACATGACAAAAACATCACTCACATGTCATAATGCACATTAATGATTCATTAACTTACACATCTCTATACTATTAATTTTCTCACCATTTCCATTTGTATTTGCTGCTGTTTTCTTCCATCAGACCCGCATCATCATCTTCATACATTAACTCTAGCAACTATTCCTCCCATAAACAAGAAAGCTTTCATTCTTGCTTGTCTAGCATGCAAAAGACATGCACACTATTCATCCATCATATAATTGTACTGTTGACATTTTCCACTCTCATACGTATGCAGCAGCGTCATCATCCTCCAGCATTTAACCTATTTACTCACTATGATACAAGCTTTCCTTTCATTTCTTGTTTACCATGCAAGAGGCATACACACTATTCCACTTATGACTTACTTTACGGACATGCTTGAAAGTAAATAACCTGAATGTATGTATCCTCTTCCCAATACTCATGTGACCAGCTTCTTTCTCATCAAAGACAGCCATGCCCCAACACCATGACATCACCATCAAGCATTTATTCCAGCTGCCATAAACAAACAACACTCTCATTCAAGCTTTGCCTACCATGCAAGAGACACGCTATTAAACTTGTGATTCCTTTGTAAACAAGCAAAGAAAGAATCTATGTTGTTTCAGTCTCTTTTCTGGTCACAAGAATGATAAATAGCAGGACTCCAGTGCTCTACTTCACTCCCCAAACACACAGCGTCTCTTTCATTCTCGTTTTCTCTCTATTCAACATTCTTTCATTCTTCATCTTGCAGCCTTGTTTCTTTCATCTCTGTCCTGAATTATGAACTTCATGAACCCAGAAAGAAGCATCACTATGAAGCATAGGAGAACATGATGAACTCCTTCCTCTCTGCCCTGTTTTTCCGTTTAGCTTCATAAACATGGGTGTCTTCGAAACCACCCTAAAACTCCACGAAATCATCGATTTTGTGCACAAATGTGAAGTAGAACAACCCAGGATTCCAATGGACTAGTTTTCGTCGAGTTCTGGGCGTGCTCCGATGACAACCCTCGACCTGCAACTCGATTTTTTGAACAGATGGTTGAGAATTTAGAGAAACTAACACCACCATCGTGCTCCTGGCCACGAAAGGATGGAGGCCCAGTACCCGGTTCTAGCTCCGCCGACATCTCCGCCGTGACCGCCGCCGCTCCGGTCATCTTCTCCGGCGATCCTTCACCGGAAAATTCGTATTTTCCTCCCCAGTACGTTTCTGGCTCTTATGAACTCATTTTTGACATCTATTCGTGCTTTTGGAAATGGAAAACATCATTTCTCTAAGTTTAACTCGTGCCCTAGCTTCTTTGAAGAAAGAACTCTTCATGCATGGCATTCTCCATGGATTCCTAAGCTTCTCACTCACTGCCCTGCTGCTATTGCTCTCAGGAAACTCGTGAAAGTCCTGCATGCAGCAATGAATAGCTTCAAAGGAGTGAAAGAACTTGGAGAAGGAGAATACATGCTATGCTTTTAATGTTGTTGTTAAGGTAGTTGTTGTTGTGGTTAACATTGCTGTCCTAAATGAACCTAAATAAATGGTTAAGAAAAATAATTAAAGGCTGAACATGATTAAAGTACCATGCTTAAGTAATTGGAAAAGTTTAGGAAAAAGGGTAAATAATAGAAATGAAAGTAAGTGTGTCAAATGAACTAGAATATAATAACTAGTCTTGTTAAATGACAATGTGGCTTAAGGAAAAGTTAACTAAGTTTTCTTGGAAGTTTTTAGTATATAATTTTACCTAGTTAATCAAGAAAATTAAATGGATAACAAAAGGTGTCATAAGTACTATGAGTATCTTTTAGTAATAAAAGACTAGTAAAACGAAGTAAAGATTAATGAGACATCACCTAGTTACTAAAAGAAATAAAGTATATAGCTTAAAACGATACGTGTGACGTTTTAGGAATAGTGCTAAGACGACGTGAATCGTTTCAGAACGAGTAATCGTACTAAATATTGATCGAGGGAATCGACACTAGGCGTCACAAAGGAAAGAAAGCTAAGAAAAAGGAATCTCCGGACTTATACGGATTAGCATTGGATATCCAGGTCAGCGGAGGACTGAGTTACCCTCATGATAAGGGCTTGTGTGTGGCTTTAATGCTTGCCTTAGTTGTGTGTTTCGTTGGATTATGTGTTGTTTGATTTTCTTGATTTTTTGATGGTTATATGCATGATCTGCTTGATTGTTTGATATGATGAATATATTTGAAATGATTGACTGAATTGCATGCTGGTTGATTATATGTGTGATATGCCATGTGATAATAATAAAACCACACAAGAAAGGGGGGTTTGAATTGTGTGTGTGATTTTTAAACCTTTTTCAAAAGTTAATTATTATTGGTTCGAAAACATTTAGCAATATGTGCAACGAAAATAAACTTAGAGCTTGAAGAATAAAGCACACACAATATTTATCCTGGTTCACCCCCTTAATCGACAGGGCTACTGATACCCAAATCGCAAGTGTACGATTCAATATCGTGTAATAAAAAGATCGAACCCAAGGGATAGGTTTCCTATTATTATATTATTTAGTACTTGTGCAGAAAATTTAAAAGATGAATATTTGATGTTGATTTTTATAGCAAGCAAGAACAATAGCATAAAATAAATAAGAAATAAGATGATGAGAATTAAGCTCTTGGGTTGATTTACATAATCTATAAATATGCTAGCAAGTTATTACTTATTTTCTGAATTTTAAGTCCAATTCCATGGTGCTATAGCCTAGAATTTCTACAAGCTAATTGCCTTAAGTCATGTAGAACTTTCTTACCTAATTACTAACTCCATAGCCTTGGTTATTAGTTAATTAGAAAAGAAGATGAAGAAGGAATTCAGGCCAACACAAAGTTACGTCCATCCTAATTGCCTTAAGAAATGTATACTTATAACCTTTTTTATTTCCTATTTCCCTTACTACTTACCAAATGGCCTTATGACATAAGTAGAAAGCATGAAATCTTTTGTACACAAGATTAATGAAGAACAAGGAAATGAAACATGAAATGGAAATATTATTCAGAAAGGTAAAAACAATACTAAAGCATAAAATTATAAATTACTACAACCCAAGAAACTTAAAAAGAATTAGCCAAGCATGGCTAAAAGAGTCATCGAATTACCCTGGATAGGAGCTCAAGTATGGCTTCCCACAATTCCTAGGAACAATGATCTTTGAGGAAGAAAGAAGAACACTTGTTGTATTCTGAGTAGGTGTGTCTTACAAGTGAAGAAAAGCTCCCTATTTATAGTGAAAATCAGCCTTCCAGCGCTTGGGCGCTGGCATTCCCAACGCTTGGGCGTTGGGATGCATTAAAAACCAACGGGCAGAAATGGGCCCAGCGCTTGAGCGCTGGCTTCCAACGCTGCAGCGCTGGGTGCAACCTCTGACTCACATCCTAGTCAGAGGTCCAGCGCTTGAGCGTTGGGACTTCCAACGCTGCAGCGCTGGGACGAACACTGGCAGCTTTTTCTTGGATTCCTTTCTTCTTCAATGGTGGAATTGATTGGCTTAATTAGGCTCATTCAGCCCCTAATAATTTCTGAAACTCCTTCCTTCCACCATTAATCCTTCAAACCTTATTTTACATGTGCTCAAATCAAAGAGAGTTGCTTCACATTCTTCAATTCACTTCAAGTCCTCTCTTTGTTAGAACTTCAATTCTGGCCCTTTGACTCCTTCAAACTTCACTTTTCATCCTCCTCTCTTGAACCTTTACACTTTGATCCTTCAATTCCTGAAACTCTACAAATCGGTCCCTGGACAAAAATGATAACTATACCAGCTTTTCCTAAAAATATAAAATAGCTATAAAAATTCCTAAAAATATAAAATAAAGTTAGAAAAACAAATAAAATCTAATCTACATGCAAAATGCAAAATAAATATAAAATCTACATAAAACTACTAAAAATCCTATATGTGACTCAAAAATAATAAAATAAAAAGACTAAAAATAACCTAAAAACATCATATATTATCCTGTCACTATTTCACTATTTCAACAGAATAGTACAAGTGTTCTCAGGGACTTCTCCCAGTATTCTGAGGACTACTCCTTTACAAGTATTATAGGACTTCTCCTTTATCTCTCGAGTGTTTGACAGGACTCCTCTCAGTTCCTTTTCAAGAAGATTTGTTTTCTACAAGAATCTTTTCACAAAGAGTGGGTAGAAAATATGAAGATCTAAAATCAGAGATGATATACAAATTGGTTCTCTGAAAGGCTTGTGTGAGAAAGGATAAGAGTTTTCACTCTGTGGGAGATTTCACACTTGTTGGCGACAGAACTCAGAAAGTAAGAAGGTTAAGGTTACTGAGTGTTCTTGATTAAAGCTTGTTCAAATTGTAAACTGACTTGGAAGGTTTGAATGCTTTGATTGTGTATGAGTCGCCAAGTTGAAGCTGATGCAAAGTCCACTATTTATATCTTCAGTAGGATGATAACTGGAGGCTTTAATGAAGATCTTCAAAAATAGTTCCGTTGAATTTTTGATTGATTGTGAGTATAGGATACTTCTGCTTCTGCTGTTGTAGTCTGCCAGGTGAGGAATGTTTCTTCAATAGATAGAGAGCAGTATCGTTTGGCGATGCTTTTTCTCTGGTTCACAGAGGCTGCAATTAATGCATATGCATTACAGCTAATCTAGTAATTATTGCTCTGACCAGAAGATTTGAATTTGGCCATTGGGGAGATACGATGATCGGAAGATATCGCCATTAATTCAGCAAAAGCAGCTTGAATTAAGGAATGTCAGAGGATTTGAATCTTCAAGGAATAAGGCGCTTAATTCTGTCTCTTTCGCCATTAATGCTCTGAACCACCAAGAGGTGCATGACAACTCATCTTCGGTTTGAGAAAACGATCACCTTTATGCTAATTCTTTTTTCACGAGTCTTCAATCATTGTTCTTTAGTCAACCCAAGTGTTCGTCAGTAGTTAAGCCCGACGTTCTTCACAGGCAGACGTACTCTCTTTTGAAGGCACACTAATTTCTCATAGGCGGACGGTTTCTTCACTTGCTTTTTGATAATGCTTTGTCGAGATTTTTGCAGCATGTCTTCAGTCCATAAGTGTTCCTGAATATGAAAACTTTTAAAGAAGTCAGTAACACTTAGCGAAATTGTTATTTATCAAAATAGGTTAATTCATTTGAGTTTTTGACTCTAACAATCTCCCCCTAGGACCAGGGAATCAACTTGACCAGCCAGATGAAGAGGAATGGAAGCAATGTGAGTATCCCTATGAACAGTGAGCTGCCAATCGAAGTGGAAGAACTATTGGCATGAGGGCATGGATGGAGTAATCTGAGAGGCAGGACATCCATGGGGAAGCCATAAACCTACCTTAAAGCAGAAGGGGAAACCAAAAGCCTGAAGACACACATCTGAAGTAGGTGGGCATTGGGTTTAATTGGTGAGCGTTTGCGTTTGCCCAAAGCAGATCTGGAGCTCTGAGAGTAAGAGGGCATGGAGTGGATCTGATGAAGAGACATGCCGACATCAGAAGTGAGAAGACCCGGAGAGGCAAGTTTGAGATCTAGATCCATGTCTTTATGGAGAAGGACAGGTGGGGACGGATAAGATGCATTAAAGATTGTATTAATGTGAGAATCTACCCTTCGTGATATTGAATGAACTCGTTGACTTTGACCAAGGTGCAGACGAAGATCAAGCTCAATATCATGCAAGTTGAGGCGAGTGAAAGCAAGGTCTAAGCAAGAGAGGTCAGTGCTAGGAGTAGTGTCAGTCTCAGAGTCGTCGTCAAGAGGAATAGGATTGTCAATGTTCGGAACTTCAAATAAGGAATCCAGAAACTGCTCAGCTTCAAGTTGTAGTAGATTTCTGAAGTGTAGAATTTTAGATTGAAGAGGTACTTCCCATCCTCGAGCGTCAGGAGAGCAATGATGCTTCCATTGAGGTGATATAGTAGGCAGTGGAGAGTTTTCGGAGAGCTTGACGCGAACCCAGTGTCGATTTGCAATGTTACCTAATACAACAATTGTAGGGGCATCATCAACAGGACCGAGGAGAGGAAGATATGTGCAACACTGGTTAGGAGCTAAGGTAACTAGAACAATTCGAAGCACAGTAGCAGCTAATAACCCCATGTCTGGAACTGTAAACCACTTGGACTCATGCGCATGTTCATTTTCATTCAGCGTGAGGGCCAGGCATAGAGTATCAATATCTTTATCAGAGCAAAAGGTTTTAGAGTGCAGCACTCTATGAGATAGAAGTTCCTGGATAAGAAGCTTGCGAACTTCTGGCCAATAATCCTGAGGATGACCCAGCCATTGAGCAAGACATCGAAATCCACAGTTGCCATCATCTTGGACATCGAAGACATTCGAGATATATTTGTGAAAGATTGGAGGCAAGAACTTCAGATATTGAGCATGAGAATCTGAAATAAGGTCAGCGGTGGTGTGCACAGTCTCAGGAGGAGGTTTGGAGGAGGTTGATGCATGCAAGACCGTGGGTGTAGGCAAGCATTCGTGAGAATCAGTCCGGTGGGCATGATCCGAACGTTGCGGAGATGGAGTGCCCAGACGACGACGTTTGAGGCAGGCATCAGAAGGAGTTGGTGGAGGAGATCTGCGTTGTTTATTCCTCTTAGTCTAGTCACTTAAGAGTTCTGTAGGCACTGCTGATATGTCGACGGACAAGTTCATACGACGAACATCTCCAAACTTGATGGGAGTAGTAGAGATATAGTCAGATGCGATGAATTGCACTGATTCGATAGAGGGAGTGAGTATGTTCTTGTGATGCATAAGGGCCGTTATGAGAGACCCATATGGAAGGTTGGTGTTGGATTGTTCCAAGGTATGGAGCATGTATTGAAGCAGAAGATCAGGCCAACTAACTTTCCTGCGATGCTGTAGCTGGAATGGAGTCCACTGAGAGAACTTATTGACTAAGTCTCTAGACCCTTTTTTGGGTAACACCACCTTGCTAAGAACAGCATGAGGAAAGATGCATTCCTCAACAAGGTTCTTCACTCGTCGAGAGGTAGAGCATTTTTGGAACCTCCTTCCAGATAGTGAAGGGAGTGTTTTCAGAGGTTTCTCAGGAAGAGGAGTAGCATACACCGTTGAGAGGAAGATTGAGTAGATGAGACACATCACTGGTGTGAATATCGATTACTTGCCCCAAGCACCTGGTTCGGATGTGGTTAGGGTTAATCCTGATGGCACAATCGTAAAATTCTTTTACGAGAGGCGTGATTGCTGAAGTTGTGGAGATCTCAAACAGATTTCCCCAATTTTGTGAGAGCACGAGATCAAGTCCGGCCACCTGGGCATGTTCATACAGCTTCAAATCGAGATATCTAAGGGTGACAAGCTTTCTGCCCCCAGATGTTCAATCTTCACAGGACCAATTTCAGAAACTTGTTGTTTACGATTTCGAGCAATAACGTCTTGCTGTTTCTGGATGATCTGAATTTCCTCCGTGCTGAGGACTGCTTGAGTCTTTAAATTTCTCCGTTTGTTGGGAGCCATGATTTCTGTAGGGGAGGAGAATACAAAGACAAAGACAAATACACAGAGTATAGAGTGTTTAGACTAAAACATGAGTGTATTGGAGTAGTTATTAGAAATGCATTCTGAAAACTGTTCGTTTCCATTTTTGAGAGTGTAAATATTGTCTCGGTATTATCAACCTCATGATGAATGATACGGCTGATTTATGCGCTTTAAATGATGAGAGATAAGGAGTGCCAAAATTTATGTATGCGTGCTCAGTAAGTAATATATATGAAAAGACACAATTGTTTAGCATTAAATGCATATCTTGTAGTGGATATTAGTTTTAGGTGCAAGCCAATCAGACGAACTTAAAGCAGGCATATCTATAGTGCAGGAAACATCCCTATTCTTTCTCTAAGACATGCAAATTTATTTTCAATAAGTGGTTTGGTAAATATATCTGCTAACTGGTCATCAGTGTGTATGTATGAAATGTCAATATTTCCTTTGGCTACATGATCACGGATAAAATGATGCTTAATTTCAATATGTTTGGTTCGTGAATGCAACACAGGGTTCTTTGTAATATTAATGGCACTTGTGTTATCACATAATAATGGAATGTTATGCTCAAAAATATTATAATCCTCTAATTGATGCTTCACCCAAAGAAGTTGGGTGCAGCAGGAACCTGCAGCCACATATTCTGCTTCGGCAGTTGCGAGAGAGATTGTGCTTTGCCGCTTGCTTGCCCATGATATTAGGCAATGCCCCAGAAAGTGACAACCTCCACTTGTGCTTTTTCTTTCGATTCTATCTCCAGCGTAGTCAGCATCACAGAATCCTTTTAGCCTGAAATCTTCACCTTTCTCATAGACTAGACCAAGATTAGTTGTTCCAATGAGATAACGAAATATGCGCTTTACCGCACTAAGGTGAGATTCTTGGGGACTTACCTGGAATCTGGCACAAACACAGACGTTGTACATAATGTCTGGTCTGCTTGAAGTAAGATACAGCAGTGATCCTATCATTGCTCTGTATTTGGTTGAGTCGACCGTAGTTGACTCGTCACCCTTATCCAGTATAGTTCCAGGATGCATAGGAGTTCCCGTTGCTTTGGCCTTCTCCATGCAATACTTCTTCAGGAGATCATTAATGTATTTGGTCTGATGGATATAGGTTCGGGTTCCTTCCTGTCTGATCTGTAATCCTAGGAAGAACTTTAATTCTCCCATCATACTCATCTCGAATTCACTCTGCATCAGTTTTGAGAATTCTTGGCAGAGAGCTTCATTGGTGGCACCAAATATTATATCATCAACGTACAATTGCACCAGAATGAAGTCCTTGGACCTTTTTCTTCTAAACAGAGTGTTGTCGATGCTTCCTCGTGAGAATCCATTTTTCATCAGGAATGAACTCAAACGATCATACCATGCACGTGGTGCTTGCTTTAGTCCATATAATGCTTTCCTTAACTTGAAGACGTGGTCTGGTAGATCCGGATCTTCAAAGCCTGGAGGGTGCTTCACGTATACTTCTTCCTCAATGTATCCATTTAGGAACGCACTTTTCACATCCATTTGATACAGCTTTATAGAGTGCTGACATGCAAATGCCAGTAGAATGCGAATGGGTTCAATTCTTGCTACGGGGGAAAATGTTTCTGTATAATCAATTCCTTCTTGTTGATTATACCCTTGGGCCACTAGACGAGCTTTGTTTCTGGTGACTTTTCCATTTTCGTCCATTTTATTTCTGAATACCCATCTTGTGCCGATGATAGATTTGTCTTCTGGTTTGGGCACTAAATCCCAGACTGTGCTTCTCTCAAATTGATTCAGTTCTTCTTGCATGGCTAGGATCCATCCTTCATCCTGTAGTGCTTCACCTATGTTCTTCGGTTCTATTTCAGAGAGGAACGAACAGCTAGCATAATCATTAAAAGTGGATCTGGTTCTTACCTTTTCATGAACACTTCCGATGATCTGTGTAGGAGGATGGTCTGGTTTGAATCTCCAGTCTCGAGGTAGAGAGATGCCACTGGAGGTCATGACTTGACTTGTGGAGTTGTCGTCAGACGTAGTTTCACAAACATCGTCTAGTTGAGTTGAGGAAGGGATGATTGGATTCGTCTCTTTATCAGACGATGATGGCTGAGCTGGATTTGATGAGGGGGCTCCACATATTTCCAGGTCATCATATTCTTCTTCTGGAGTTATCTGATTTACACTTATGTGTTTATCTTCGAACTTGACATTGATAGACTCTTCTACCGCCATTGTTCTGGAGTTGTATACTCGGAATGCTTTGGAATTGGGTGAATATCCCAAGAATATTCCTTTGTCTGATTTTGCATCAAATTTTCCAAGGTCATCCTTTGTGTTAAGTAGAAAGCATGGGCATCCAAATGGATGAAAGTATGAGATGTTTGGCTTTCTTCCCTTCCACAATTCATAGGCTATTTTCTTCAAGATAGGACGCATAAATATTCGATTTTGAATATAACATGCTGTATGAATGGCTTCAGCCCAGAAGTACTTGGGTAGAGATGTCTCGTTGAGCATAGTCCTGGCCATTTCTTGAAGTGACCTGTTCTTCCTTTCGGCTACTCCATTTTGCTGAGGAGTTCTTGGAGCAGACACTTGATGAAATATTCCATTTTCTTCGCAGTAGTGGTTGAATTCTTCATTTATGAATTCTCCTCCTCTGTCACTACAAATGTTCGTGTTGCAATATCCCTTTTCATTTTGAACTCTTTTCGCAATGATTAGGAAGGACTTGAAGGTTTCATCTTTTGTTCCGAGGAATTGTACCCATGTAAATCTGGTGTAGTCATCAACGATGACAAGACAAAATCTTTTTCCAGAACAACTAGCCGTTCTAGTAGGTCCAAACAAGTCCATGTGTAACATCTCTAGAGGTCTCTTGGTACTGACAACGTTCTTTGCATGGAAAGAACTTTTTAATTGCTTTCCTTGGAGACATGCTGAGCATGTATCATCAGATTTGAAAGATAGATTTGGCAAACCACTTACTAAATCATGTTTGATTATCTTAGCAATGGTCTTTAAGGATGCATGCCCTAGCTTCCTGTGCCATATCCATTTGTCATCCTCTGCTGATACTAGACATGTTACGTTTTGACTTGCAAGGTTTTCCAGGGAGGTCTTATATAGATCCCCTTGTCTCTGTGCTTCAAAGATGATCTTGTCATCCTCGTTTGTGACACTACACTTCACTTTGTTGAAGGAAACAGTGAGCCCACTATCACACAATTGACTTATGCTAAGTAGGTTATGTTTCAGTCCTTCAACTAGCAGAACCTTCCGTATTACTTGAAGGGGATTCTTACCAACATTACCTTCTCCGACAATGAACCTCTTTTGATTGCCTCCGAAGGTCACTGTCCCTCCTGTCTTCTTCTCATGGATCTTTGGGAATAAAGACCTTTTTCCCGTCATGTGCCGTGAGCACCCACTGTCCAGGTACCATTGTTCTTTTTGGCTTTGAGCTGTTAAGCACATCTGCAAGAGGAATAATCATAGATTTAGGTACCCAAATTTTCTTGGGTCCTTTTTTGTTAGTTATCACTTTGGGTGGACTGTTCCTCCCATGCACTATTTTTTGAGGAGTTTGTTTCTCCTTACCCTTGACTATGAAAGTTTTGGGTTGGACTTTAATAGATGAAGGTGAGACATTTTTCTTTTCAGGTTGATATCTATATGGAACGGCAGAAGAATTATGTTTAATGGCAGTTATATCCCAATCTTCTTCTTCACAACCTAAACCTCTGCGATCATAAGCTGATCTGTTGTTTCCACTTAACTTAATTAGGTTATCATAACCTTGAGTGAACATGGATAAGTCTTTGATTAGGCTACTCACTCTTTGTTTTAGGAATTTGATTTCTTTGTTTGCGTCTTGTTCTAAGAGCATTTGATTTTTCTTTGCTAGCATAATAGATACTTCTTTAGATGCATGCAATTCTTTTAGAGTTTTATCATGCTTCTTCTTGAGTGAACTATACTTAATAGCTAATGCATGAGCATACTCTAATAGTTCATTATAGTCATCAGATGAGATTTCAGGACTTACCTCATCTTTGTCATTTTCCTCGTCGTTGGATTGATCAACAGAGATCATCAGTGCCTCTGCTTCTTTATCTGCTTTAATATCTGAAGTGTCTATGGATCCCATAAACGCACAGTATGAAGTTTCTTCGTTGTTTCCCTTAGTTTCTTCTTCTTGGTCGGAGTCGTCTTCTGACTAATCGTTTTGACTGGAAAAGGCCTTCTTCTTATAGAAGTTCTTTTGGGAAGGCTTGTTTCCCAGACGAGGGCAGTCGGCTTTGACATGTCCAGGTTTCTTACACACGTAGCAGACGATCCCTTCTTTACTTGGGATTTTCTCTTCGTCTCTTGATGAGGAAGATTGTCTTCCTTTGAACTGCTTCCTGTTCCCCATCATTCTTCTGAATCTTCTATTAAACAGGGCCTGTTCATCATCGGAGCGATCAGACTGCACAGTTTCCTCATCTGAGGATTCGTTAGCTTTCAAAGCCTTTGATTTGTTGGCTTTAAATGCTACAGCTTTTGCGGCAGACGCTTTTCTCTTTATAATAGCAGCATCATTAGCAAGATCCTGCTCATGGATCTTCATTTCTCCCAGCAAGTCTTCTACTTGATAGGTATCAAGATTCTTTCCAGTTCTCTGGCAAGTGATGAAGTTTCTCCAATTGGTGGGAAGACTTACGAGAATCTTGATCACTTGCTCCTTGTCAGTGAAGCTTTTTCCCAGGTTCCTCATTCCATTATGAATGGTTTGAAGTCGAGCGAACATGGAGTCAATGGATTCATTGTCATCCATCATGAAGTTTTCGTACTGAGATGCAAGCATGCTCATCTTGCTGTCTTGTACAGCAGAGGTTCCTTCATGAGCGATAGCTAGTGTATCCCAGACCTCCTTTGCAGTGCTCAAGCTATCAACTTTGTCATGCTCATTTTTGCTAAGAGCACATATGAGGAACAGCCTTGCCTTGGCATTTCTCTGATTATGTGTCCTTTGCTCATCTGTCCATTTATCAGCTGGAATGGCCTTGCTTTCACTATCTTTGGGAACATAGTTTCCTTTCGATATTACGTCCCATAGCTTCCAGTCGGTTGATTCGATGAATAGCTGCATGTGTTTCTTCCAGTAGGGGTAGTTTGAGCCATCAAAGAATGGTGGCTTGTTGGTTGCAGTTCCGGTTGGGTAGGCAATGCCGTCCATGGATCTTTTCACTCTACACCTGTTAAGATGTTAGTAATTCTCAGAGCGGTTAAGCTCTGATACCAATTGATAGTAATAAAACCACACAAGAAAGGGGGGTTTGAATTGTGTGTGTGATTTTTAAACCTTTTTCAGAAGTTAATTATTATTGGTTCGAAAACGTTTAGCAATATGTGCAGCGGAAATAAACTTAGAGCTTGAAGAATAAAGCACACACAATATTTATCCTGGTTCACCCCCTTAATCGACAGGGCTACGTCCAGTCCTTGGCTATACCAAGATTTTCACTATTTCAACAGAATAGTACAAGTGTTCTCAGGGACTTCTCCCAGTATTTTGAGGACTACTCCTTTACAAGTATTCTAGGACTTCTCCTTTATCTCTCGAGTGTTCGATAGGACTCCTCCCAGTTCTTTTTCAAGAAGATTTGTTTTCTACAAGAATCTCTTCACAAAGAGTGGGTAGAAAATATGATGATCTAAAATTAGAGATGATATACAAATTGGTTCTCTGAAAGGCTTGTGTGAGAAAGGATAAGAGTTTTCACTCTGTGGGAGATTTCACACTTGTTGGCGACAGAACTCAGAAAGTAAGAAGGTTAAGGTTACTGAGTGTTCTTGATTAAAGGTTGTTCAAATTGTAAACTGACTTGGAATGTTTGAATGCTTTGATTGTGTATGAGTCGCCAAGTTGAAGCTGATGCAAAGTCCACTATTTATATCTTCAGTAGGATGATAACTGGAGGCTTTAATGAAGATCTTCAAAAATAGTTCCGTTGAATTTTTGATTGATTGTGAGTAACGGATACTTCTGCATCTGCTCTTGTAGTCTGCCAGGTAAGGAATGTTTCTTCAATAGATAGAGAGCGGTATCGTCTGGCGATGCTTTTGCTCTGGTTCACAGAGGCTGCAATTAATGCATATGCATTACAGCTAATCTAGTAATTAATGCTCTGACCAGAAGATTTGAATTTGGCCGTTGGGGAGATACGGTGATCAGAAGATATCGCTGTTAATTCAGCAAAAGCACCTTGAATTAAGGAATGTCAGAGAATTTGAATCTTCAAGGAATAAGGCGCTTAATTCTGTCTCTTTCGCCATTAATGCTCTGAACCACCAAGAGGTGCATGACAACTCATCTTCGGTTTGAGAAAACGATCACTTTTATGCTAATTCTTTCTGGAAGTTAAAGTTCTAGAAAAAAAATTACTTCTGGATCTCCAATATCCGGAGTGAATTTTTTATATTTCCAAAACTTTAACATCTGATATAATATTTTACTTCCCTAAATAGAAAGATACGTTTAATTGCAACTTTGGTCCCCCACTTACACCATTTTCACGATTTTGGTCCCCACAAAAATAAATTACATTTTTAGTCCCTAACTAAAGCCTCTGTTTGTAGAAATGGTTTTCCGTCCACTTCCATCCAATATTTAACGGTCTTTAGGTTAAAAAACAAACCCTGGAAATGATGAGTGTTCAGCTTCTTCAAAGAACCTTCATCATCATCTCCCTTATCTTACACAAAAAATTCAAAAACAAATATCTTCATCTTCCAAACATAAGAAGCTAATACGAAGCAATCCTAGTGTTTACCTCGATTTTTGGTAAACAAATAGAAATCAAAATGTTGATAAAGAGGCTGGATATGTGTAAATGTGTGTGAATCTGAATATTTTTACAATAAAAGGTCGTATTTATAAACTAGAAATAAAACTCCTACTCCAACCCTATGGTGGAGATTAAATCTTAGAAAATAAATCCTAAGACTAGAGCCACACACTTGACACATTTACAAAGTAAAATATCTTTCAATATCCGCTTCTTCTGATGACCGGAACATTTACAAAGTACAAATATATTTCTAGAACTTCAAGTTCTGAAACTGATTTTTTTTTTTCTATTTTAGTAACTTGAACTTTTGAAAGTATAAAATAAATTTCGGATTACGCAGTAAATTTTTCCTTCCTCCTTGTAAATTTCTCTTCCAAAAATTTAATTTTTTGAAATAAAAAATAATTGAGTATGGAATTTTACACTGTCGAAGGAACTTGCTACTTTTTGTTTTCCGAACTTGAAGTGTAAAATTTTTCTTCTCGAACAAAAGTTTTACATTTCTTAATAAAGTATAGTATAATAATGTATACGTAAACACATGTATTTGCCTAAGTGTTACCAGTGTGGGCTCGTGTGTGAGCCACACTCTATAAATATTGCTATGACATTTCTTTTTTAGTTGGTAAATAATAGATTCAGTTTTCAGTTTGTTAGAATTAGTTTCTCTTTCTCTTTCTCTCTCTTTCTTTTTCATGGTATCAAGAGCTTGATCCTTATCGGAGCTATGGCTGACGCTGTTCCACCACCTCCGCCGCCACCGCCGCCGCTGTCGCCGCAGCCATCGGAACCTCTTTTGCGACCCACTCCGATCAATGTTTTCTCAACTTCATCTCTGATGAATTCGTTGTCGCACTCTATTACTGAGAAAATCACCGACAAAATTTTTCTGCTCTGGAAACAGCAGATTGATCCAGTAATCATTGCGCATGGGCTTCATGCGTTCCTGGAAGAACCTTCAATTCTGCCGCGGTTCGCGTCTGAAGCGGATTGTCTTGCTGCGGTTGTCAGTGATGCCTATCGGCAGTGGGAGCAACATGATGCTTTTCTTTGTTCCTGGCTTCAATCAACGCTCTCTGCCTCTGTTCTTACCAAAATGATTGGTTGCAAGCATTCTGATAGCGAAAATCGCAAGTGTACGATTAAACTATCGCGTAATACAAAAGATCGAACCCAAGGGATAGGTGTTCTTATTAATATATAATTTAGTACTTGTGCAATAAAAATAAAATGATATGTTTGATGTTTGGTTTAGGACAAGATGAAAGCAAAAGCATAAAATAATAAAACAGAATAAGATGAGAAGAATTTAAGCTCTTGGGTTGGTTTACATAGTCTATAAAACATGTTAGAAAACTTCTACTAAATTTCTGAACTTTAAATTCATATTCATGGTGCTATAGCCTAAATTTCTACATCCTAATAGCCTTAAGAAATGTAGAAATTTCTTACCTAATTACTAACTCCATAGCCTTGGTTATTAGTTAATTAGAAAAGAAGATGAAGAAAGAATCCGGGCCAACACAAAATTACGTACATCCTTATAGCCTTAAGAAATGCAAACTTATAACCTTTTTTATTTCCTATTTCCCTTACTACTTACCAAATGGCCTTATGACATAAGTAGAAAGCAAGAAATCTTTTGATCACAAGATTAATGAAGAACAAAGAAATAAAACATGAATTGAAGATATTATTCAGAAATGTAAAAGAAAACTAGTACATGAATTATAAACTAAAACAACCCAAAAACTTAAAAAGAATTTAGCCAAGCATGGCTAGAGGAGACATTGAATTACCCTGGATAGGAGCTCAAATATGGCTTCCCACAAATCCTAGGAACAATGCTCAAGAGGGAGAAAGAGAGAATACTTGTTGTATTCTAAGAAGGTGTGTTTTTCAAGTGCAAGTTGCCTCCCTATTTATAGCAAAAATTCTGGCCTCAGCAATTAAATCCCACTTCCAGACCGAGGCCCAGCGCTTGAGCGCTGGGTTCCCAGCGCTGCAGCGCTGGGTGCTGCTTCTTCACCTTCAAGCTTTTCTTCCTTCTTCATTCATGGTAGTGGGTTTTGAATGCCATAAAAAGCCACTACTCAGCCTTTAATCAATTCTGAAACCTTCCTCCCACTACCATCAATCCTTCAACTTAATTTCCCATGTGCCAATTTGAAGAGAGTTGCTTCATATTCCTCTTTTCCACTTTTAATCCTCTCTTGGTTAGCACTCCAATTCAAGCCCTTCAATTCTCTCAATCTTCACTTTTAGCCCTCCACTCTTGAACTTTCACATATTGGTCCTTGATTTCCTGAAACTTTACAAATCGGTCCCTGGACAAAAATGATAACTAAACCAGCTTTTCCTAAAAATATAAAATTGCTATAAAAATTCCTAAAAATATAAAATAAAGGTAGAAAAACAAATAAAATCTAATCTACATGCAAAATGCAAAATAAATGGAAAATCTACATAAAAACTATAAAAAACCTATATGTGACTCAAAAATAATAAAATATAAAGACTAAAAACTACCTAAAAACATCATATAATATCCACTCATCACATTCTCATCAACTTTCGGAGAAGCTTCACAGCAACAATCATTCCAAGATTCATGCGAAGTCTCGTCAATTGCGTAATGAATTGCGCACTATTCAGCTTGGGAATCGTACAATTGCTGAATTTCTTTCGCAAGTCAAGTTAATTTCTGATTCTTTATAATTTATTGGTGATCGTGTGAGTTTAAAAGAATAGCTAGAGGTTGTTCTTGATGGTTTACCGTCTGAGTATGAATCCTTGGTGACGTTGGTTCATATGAGCAGCAAATTCCAGTACCTTGATCTTGATGAGATTGAGTCTCTGCTCCTTGCACATGAGGCAAGGCTTGAGAAGAACAAAAAGCAAGTTACAGATTTCTCTGTTAATCTTACTCATACCACACCTTCTGCTCCATCTCCAACTCCTGATTCTAATGTGAATTATAACACCACACAGAAATATGCATCGGATTATCCCTCAGATTCTTGTGATGCACGTGGCAGAGGCCGTGGCCGTGGCAGTGGTCGTGGCCGTGGCCAGTGTCAAGTTTGCTTTAAAACTGGACATACTGCACAGGTGTATTACCATAGGTTTGATCAGCACTATGTGCCAAAACCACCTGCTTCCTCTGCACTGCCTTGGGAATCTTCTGCTGATTGGTCTTCACAATCTGCAAGACCACCATGGCATTCTACTCCTCCTTGGGGAACTTCATATTTTCGACCACCATCTGCCTCATCTTGGGAAGCTTCTGGAGGGTGGCCTTCCCAATCTTTTAGGGGTCCTGCACCATCCCCTTGGCCTCTACAGCACTCTAGACCACAAGTAGCACCTCTGCAGCAATCACCTTGGTCTTATCAACAGCAGTGGGCTCAACCTCCACCACCTCCTGCCTTCCCCTCTTCAAGCCTTGCTTCTTGGACACCACCTATGATAATGAAATTGCAAGTGTACAATTTACTATCGCGTAATATAAAAGATTATCGAACCCAAGGGATAGGTGTTCTTATTGATATAAAATTTAGTACTTAAAAATAAAAGAAATAAATATGAAGTTGGTTTAGAACAAAGATATAACAATAGCATAAAATGATAAGAAATAAGATGAGAGGAATTTAAGCTCTTGGGTTGATTTACATAATCTATAAAACATGCTAGAAAACTCTTACTAAATTTCTGAACTTTAAATTCAAATTCATGGTGCTATAGCCTAAGTTTCTACACCCTAATGGCCTTAAGAAATGTAGAACTTCCTTTCCTAATTACTAACTCCATAGCATTGGTTATTAGTTAATTAGAGAAGAAGATGAAGAAGGAATCTGAGCCAACACAAGATTACGTACATCCTTATAGCATTAAGTAATGCAAACATATAACCTTTTTTATTTCCTATTTCCCTTACTACTTAACAAATGGCATTATGAATAAGTAGAAAGCATGGAACCTTTTGCGCATAAAGGTTAATGAAGAACAAAGAAATAAACATGAATAGAAAATATTATTCAGAAATGTAAAAGAAAACTAGAACATGAATTATAAATTAAAACAACCCAAAAACTTAAAAGAAGAATTAGCCAAGCATGGCTAAAAGATTCATTGAATTACCCTGGATAGGAGCTCAAGTATGGCTTCCCACAAGTCCTAGGAACAATGATCTTTGAGGGAGAAAGAGAGAATACTTGTTGTATTCTATGAAGGTGTGTCTTACAAGTGAAGAAAAGGGCCCTATTTATAGTAAAATTCCAGCCTCCAACGCTTGAGCGCTGGATTTCCCAACGCCTGGGCGCTAGGATGCATTAAAAACCCACTTTCTGTCCGAGGCCCAGCGCTTGAGCGCTGGCTTTCCAACGCTTGGGCGCTGGGTCACCATCTGACTCATCATCTAGTCAGAACCCCAACGCTGGAGCGCTGGGATCCCAACGCTGGAGCGTTGGGATGCTGCTTCTTCATCTTCTTGCTTGTTCTTCCTTCTTCATTCATGGTAGTGGGATTTGATGGCCATAAAAAGCCACTAACCAGCCTTGATCAATTCTGAAACCCTTCCTCCACTAACATCAATTCCTTTAAGCATTTTTTCCATGTGCTAAATTGGAGAGTAACTCTTCATATTTCTCTTTTTCACTTTGGTCCTCCCTTGGTTAGCACTTCAATTCAAGCCCTCATATTCTCTCAATCTCCACTTTTAGTCCTCCACTCTTGAACTTTTACAATTTGGTCCCTGACTTTCTGAAACTTTACACATTGGTCCCTGGACAAAAATGATAACTAACCAGCTTTTCCTAAAAATATAAAATAACTAGAAAAATCCCTAAAAATATAAAATAAAGATAGAAAAACACAAAAAATCTAATCTACATGCAAAATGCAAAATAAATATAAAATCTATATAAAAACAATAAAAAACCTACATGAGACTCAAAAATAATAAAATAAAAAGACTAAAAAGACCCTAAAAACATCATATAAAATCCACTCATCACACCACTATACCCAACGACAGCTTGTCCTCAAGTGACAAAACTTAAAGAAAAACGCGTCCCTGGGTTTTGAGAAAGTTTTATCTGATTACAACTTGAAGCACAAAAACCTTTCAAAGAAAGCTTAGCAGAAAAGGAAGACATGCATGTTTTATAGACAAAGAATCAAGAAAGTTAGGCTTGGCTTTTAACATGTTGAGTTCATCAATTAAGCTCACAAAATAATATCCTCCATGAAAACAAGAAAGCTCAATAATCCTGCCTATAATTCAAATCAAAACTGAAGTAAAGCAACCAAGTGATTTTGAAGAGATTTTTGAAGGTTGTAACTTGGCCAAAGGGTTGTTTATTTCAAGGTATGGATTTCAAGACTTGGCAACTCTATTGGCTGACTCAGAATTTGTTGTTAAGTGATTTTCTTGACTAAGAGCTTAAACAATTCAACACAAGGGTTCTCTCAACTTTTTTCCTTTTCCTTTTTTTTTTTGAACAAAGTAGTGGAATGTATGGGATGAATGACTTGAATTTTACTCCCCTCATACTCTTTCTCACCCCACTACTTCATTATTTTTTCCTAAGGCACATACCTTATTTTTTTTCCAACTTTTTCTTCTTCTTTCTTTTTTTTTTAGAGAGAAACCCACAAATATAGCTCTAACAAATCAGCACATGCATCACTATAACAACTGAAAAAATTATCACACAAAGTAGGCTCCAAAGAATGACTCTTTTAAGGCTCAAAAGGGGCTACTAGTGGATATAACATTTCAAGCAAAAATCTGAGTTTTCAAAAATGCCTAATATCTCTTCTCAACTCACAAAGTATACAAAACTCCAATCAACATGCAACACAAGGCAGAAAAATTTCACAATCATGCATCAGAGTTCTCAGCTCTCAGAAAAAAATAGGGTAAGTGGTACCCTTTTTAGAACTCAGAAAAAGACTTAGCCAACAACCAAACAATCAAGACATTAAAAATCCTTTCTACAGCATGCAATCCTAACTGCTTAAAAACATAGAATTTTTCACAAAGTAGTTCAATCAGATAAAGCATTCACAAAGCTATAGCAACATCAAAATGGATAATATACTCAAGACTCATGCAAAAATAAAACTAAACTAAAAATAAAAATAAAAATAAAAAACTAAAAACTATAAAAAGAAAGACAAAAATAAAAACTAACAAGCTGGTATAGTAACAAATTTCCACAAAGGTCCAAGGGAACCTCAATGTAAGAATCACTTTGAACACTTAAGTTCAAGAGAGTTCATCCTCTTTTTGGTACCTATCCTGTAACAATGAACAAACAAAAGTCTCACAAGTAAAAACTTGCTTGACTTGTTAGTCCCAAAAACAGCACAAAAGATTATGGGTTGAAAATGTGTGTTCACCTTAAAAACAAAAATTCTTGAGTTCCCCAAAAAATTAAAACCATTGTAGAAACAAGGGAAAACTCAAAGAACTTTAAAACCTTTCAGAAAAATGGTGAACACACAGTTTATTAAAAATTAAAAACAACAAATAAAAGCAAAAACAGCAAACTGCCCGAGCTCCAGCGCTTGAGCGTTGGGGATGCCAACGCTTGGGCGCTGGAATTAAAAGAATTACTGGGCATCAGAGGTCCCAGCGCCTGAGCGCTGGGTTCCAACGCTATGGCGCTGGAAAATAGAAAATAAACTGGGTGGATTCCAGGGGCTTAGCGCATGAGCGCTAGCCCTCCAGCGCCTAAGCGCTGGGATCAACTGGAACCAGGGGGCTTTTACAGGGGCCTAACGCTCGTGCGTTGGCCTCCAGCGCCTAAGCGCTGGCCCCTCCTGCAGCAACAACATAGAATTCTTTTCTTTTATTTATTTACAAGAGTTGTGCAGAAAATTAAAAAGACATAAAAATAAACTATCCTAAGTTGGGTTGTCTCCCAACCAGCTCAATGTTAAGGTCCGAGATAGACCCTTCCCCTTAATCAATTGGGGGTACTTTTTCTTTTCTTGTTACAAACATCATCTTTGAACTCATCCTCACTTTCAGACTCATAGTGCTTACAAGTACGAAATACAGAAAACTTTACTTTTTCATCTCCTACCTTCAAAGATAGGAGGCCTTCTGCTACATTAATCTTGGCGTTTCCTGTAGCAAGGAATGGCCGCCCAAGAATCAATGGTACCTTGGAGTCTTCTTCCATGTCAAGTATCACAAAATCAACTGGGAAAACAAACTTGTCAACCCTTACCAGAACATCTTCAGCCACCCCATAGGGGTACTTAATTGACCTGTCCGCCAATTGTAAACACATCAAGGTAGGAGTGGCCTCTCCCATGTCCAATTTCCTAAACATGGAGAGTGGCATGAGGTTTATAGAAGCTCCTAAATCACAAAGAGCTGTTGCATTAGGTAGTCCCTCAATTTCCACAGGCAAAGTGAAGCTCCCTGGATCCTTCAATTTTTGGGGCAACTTCTTCAAAACCATAGCTGAACACTCCTCAGTTAACATCACAGTTTCATCCATCTCACTTAATTTCCTCCTTCTAAACAGAATGTCCTTCATAAACTTAGCATAAATTGGCATTTGTTCCAAAGCTTCAGAAAATGGAATGTTAATTTGAAGCCTTTTAAAAATCTCAAGAAATTTCGAGAATTGTTTTTCCAAATTCTTTTTGAAAGCTTTAGGAAAAGGAACTTTGCCAATTTTCTTAGAAGGAGGAATTACACTTTCAGCAATTTTTTCAACAACAATAGGCACATTCCTTTCTTCTTCTTTCTCTTCACCACTTACCTCTTGTTCAATTTCCACTACCCTTTCGGGCATAATCTTACCACTCCTAAGAGTGATGGCAGAAACATTCTCAACATTTTCTTTTGGATTGACAAGAGTATCAGACGGAAAAGTACCTGGAATCCTTTCTGAGATGGTCTTGGCCAGTTGGCCTACTTGGACCTCCAAATTTCTAATGGAGGCTTCATGATTCTTAGCACTTGTCCGGGTCTCATTCATAAATTGCACAGTTTGTTGGCCTATTTCACCAACAATTTCTTCCAAACTTTTCCTTCCCTGGTTTGGATTCAAAGGCATTGGTGGCCTTTGATTTTGGAATGGCCTCTGAAATTGTTGCCTGGCTTCACCTTGACCACCCCCTTGATCTCTCCAAGAAAAATTGGGGTGGTTTCTCCAGCTTGGGTTATAGGTGTTGCCATAGGAATTCTGAAAATTCCCCATAGCTTTTACCTCAGCTTCTAATTCAGCCTCCTCCGGGCTCAGTTGAACCCCCTCCATTCTTTTGACCATTGCATCAACTTTCCTGGATAAAAGTTTATTTGAAGCAACAATGGACTCAAAAGAATCAACCTCATAAATACCTTTCCTGTTTGCCCGGTCCTGGTTTGAATGAGCAGCTCTTGCAGCAAGTTTGTTGATAAGATCAAGAGCTCCTTGTGGTGGCAAGGCATCGAATGCCCCACTTGCTGCAGTATCCAATTTGTCCCTGGTATAATCATTCAAAGCAGCATAAAATTTCTCTACCTGATCTGCGATAGAGATGTTATGACCTGGGCATCTTCTGAGAAGTCCCTTGAACCTCTCCCATGTCTCATACAAATTTTCAGCATCTTGCTGAATGAAGGAGTTGATCTCTTGCTTCAACTTCCTTATGCGATTGTATGGAAAAAATTTGGCCGTGAATTTTTCAGCCAAATCGTCCCATGAAGTAATGCTTCTGAGAGGTTGAGAAGAAAGCCACTCCTCTGCCACATCTCTTAAGGAAAATGGAAATAGCATTAATCTTACCGTATCCAAATGAGCATCATTTCTCCTTAAGGTGGAGCATTGCCTGGTGAAACGCTCCAGATGTGTATGGCAGTCTTCATTTACACTCCCACCAAATTGGTTTTGACTTACCAATGAGATGAAGTGTGGAGGAATCTGGAAATTTGGCAAAGCATCCTCCGGAACCACAATACTCCCTTCAAAATTGTAGTCTACCTGGGGAGCTGTGATATCACGAAGAGAGCGATTAGCATTCTGCTCTTTCTCCTCCTCTCTCAGCCTTTGAAGTCTAGCTTGGACTTCATCTTCCACCCTTGCATTATAGTCAGCAAGGAGGCGCTCCTCCATTTGTGCTTGTGTTTCAGCCATGGCCCTTGCTAATCTCCTTTGCTCCGCTAATCTGCGATGCAAAGTTCTTTCAATTTCAGGGTCCAAATCAAAATGTCCTACCATGCAAACAAGCCAAAGAAGTTAATAGCACCTATTCAATACAATTTTTTTTATATATTTTTTCTTTTTTTTTTCTTTTTCTTTATGAACAATTATAAACAAAAAGTACTAAACAAAATAAAAATAAGAACTTGAAAGAACCTATCCCCGGCAACGGCGCCAAAAACTTGATAATGAAATTGCAAGTGTACAATTTACTATCGCGTAATATAAAAGATTATCGAACCCAAGGGATAGGTGTTCTTATTGATATAAAATTTAGTACTTAAAAATAAAAGAAATAAATATGAAGTTGGTTTAGAACAAAGATATAACAATAGCATAAAATGATAAGAAATAAGATGAGAAGAATTTAAGCTCTTGGGTTGATTTACATAATCTATAAAACATGCTAGAAAACTCTTACTAAATTTCTGAACTTTAAATTCAAATTCATGGTGCTATAGCCTAAGTTTCTACACCCTAATGGCCTTAAGAAATGTAGAACTTCCTTTCCTAATTACTAACTCCATAGCATTGGTTATTAGTTAATTAGAGAAGAAGATGAAGAAGGAATCTGAGCCAACACAAGATTACGTACATCCTTATAGCATTAAGTAATGCAAACATATAACCTTTTTTATTTCCTATTTCCCTTACTACTTAACAAATGGCATTATGAATAAGTAGAAAGCATGGAACCTTTTGCGCATAAAGGTTAATGAAGAACAAAGAAATAAACATGAATAGAAAATATTATTCAGAAATGTAAAAGAAAACTAGAACATGAATTATAAATTAAAACAACCCAAAAACTTAAAAGAAGAATTAGCCAAGCATGGCTAAAAGATTCATTGAATTACCCTGGATAGGAGCTCAAGTATGGCTTCCCACAAGTCCTAGGAACAATGATCTTTGAGGGAGAAAGAGAGAATACTTGTTGTATTCTATGAAGGTGTGTCTTACAAGTGAAGAAAAGGGCCCTATTTATAGTAAAATTCCAGCCTCCAACGCTTGAGCGCTGGATTTCCCAACGCCTGGGCGCTAGGATGCATTAAAAACCCACTTTCTGTCCGAGGCCCAGCGCTTGAGCGCTGGCTTTCCAACGCTTGGGCGCTGGGTCACCATCTGACTCATCATCTAGTCAGAACCCCAGCGCTGGAGCGCTGGGATCCCAACGCTGGAGCGTTGGGATGCTGCTTCTTCATCTTCTTGCTTGTTCTTCCTTCTTCATTCATGGTAGTGGGATTTGATGGCCATAAAAAGCCACTAACCAGCCTTGATCAATTCTGAAACCCTTCCTCCACTAACATCAATTCCTTTAAGCATTTTTTCCATGTGCTAAATTGGAGAGTAACTCTTCATATTTCTCTTTTTCACTTTGGTCCTCCCTTGGTTAGCACTTCAATTCAAGCCCTCATATTCTCTCAATCTCCACTTTTAGTCCTCCACTCTTGAACTTTTACAATTTGGTCCCTGACTTTCTGAAACTTTACACATTGGTCCCTGGACAAAAATGATAACTAACCAGCTTTTCCTAAAAATATAAAATAACTAGAAAAATCCCTAAAAATATAAAATAAAGATAGAAAAACACAAAAAATCTAATCTACATGCAAAATGCAAAATAAATATAAAATCTATATAAAAACAATAAAAAACCTACATGAGACTCAAAAATAATAAAATAAAAAGACTAAAAAGACCCTAAAAACATCATATAAAATCCACTCATCAACCTACAAGACCTACTTCACAAAATTCTGTAAGGAAGTTTCCTCAGTCCAATGCTCAAGCCTTTCTCACCAATGCACAGAATGCACCAACTACTTCTGATTGGTATTCGGATTCAGGGGCATCTCATCATGTCACTCCCTTTGACAGCAACATTCAGACCCCTGCTCCTTTTGAAGGCCTTGATCAGATCTTTTTCCTTCTCCTATACATTCTTATTTTACTTTGTCTTTGACTAATCTGTTACATGTTCCACAAATAACCAAAAATCTAATGAGTGTTATTCATTTTGCTAAAGATAATCGTGTCATTTTTGAATTTCTCCATGTCACTTGTTTTGTGAAATCTCAGGACTCTAGACAAGTGCTTCTCCAAGGCAAGGTTGGGCCAGATGGGTTGTACTCCTTTCCAGCCTTGCTTACCTCTTCTCCAACAGCTTCATCTACTTTGGCACCTCTTGTAAATACTGTTTCAGCTTTAAACAATTGTCTTTCTCTTTGGCATAATAGGTTGGGGCATCCCCATAGTGCTGTTTTACTCTCTGTACTGTCCAATTGTAATATCCATATACCTTCTAAATCAATAAATGAGTTTTGTTCAGCTTGTTGTTTGGGAAAGGCACATCGATTGCCTTCTCATACCTCTACTTTTGTATACTCTGCACCTTTGGAATTGATTTACAGTGACTTGTGGGGGTCTGCCCCTTGTACCTCTGCTAATGGCTTCAAATATTACCTAACCTTTGTTGATGCAAATACCAGATATACCTGGATTTATCTTTTAAAAGCTAAGTCATAAACTTTTCTTGTTTTCCAGCAGTTCAAAATCATGGCAGAATTACAATTTGGTCATAAAATAAAGAGTTTTCAAAGTGATTGGGGAGGTGAATTTAGACCTTTTACCAAATTTTTAACCACTCATTGTATTTTACATAGGGTCATATGTCCTCACACTCATCATCAAAATGGTGTTGTGGAGAGGAAACATAGACACATAGTAGATCTGGGTCTTACTATGCTTGCTCATGCTTCTCTACCCTATAGTTTTTGGGATTTTGCTTTTCTAACTGCTGTTTATCTCATTAATAGATTGCCCTCTAAATTTGTTCATGATAGTGTGCCTTATACCTTGCTCTTCAAAAAACAACCAGACTATCTTTTTCTAAAAGTTTTTGGGTGCTCTTGTTTTCCACATCTTAGACCCTATAACAAACATAAAATGCAATTTAGATCCCAAGAATGTTTGTTCTTGGGATATTCTACTTCTCACAAGGGCTATAAATGTCTCACTGGTGAAGGTAGGCTTATCATATCCAAAGATGTTATATTCAATGAACAAAGTTTTCCTTATGATAAGCTTTCCAAATCACCACCTTCCTCCATTTCACCTCCTCCCACTCCTGTTCTAGCCTCTATTCCTATTTGTCCTCCAAACTCTTTACAAACACAACAACAACATCATACTTCCTCTCACCCACCTCCACAAGTCACTATGCCTCATTCTGCAGTTTCTACAGATGCTCCATCTATTGTTTCTACAGGTTCTACTTCCTAACAGTCTACCATACAAGTATCATCCACCCTCAATCATCATCCTATTGATCACAAGGTCAAAAAATGGTATCTTCAAACCCATTGTCAACCCTTCTGTTTTTCTCACTCATGTTGAACCCACTAGTGTGAAGCAGGCCTTGGCTAATCCCTTGTGGCACAAGGCTATGCAGGAAGAATATACTGCACTTATGCAGAACAATACTTGGACACTGGTTCCCAGGCCATCACATAGAACACCTATTGGTTGCAAATGGGTGTTTAGGGTCAAAGAAAACCCTGATGGTACTGTCAATAAATATATAGCCCGCTTAGTTGCAAAGGGGTTCCATCAACAACCTGGTTTTGATTACACAGAGACTTTTTCTCCTGTAATCAAACCTGTCACTATACGTGTTATTTTGACTTTGGCCCTTACCTATGGCTAGCAGTTGACACAAATAGATGTCAACAATGCATTACTTAATGGAATTCGTCAAGAGGAAGTGTATATGGAGCAACCAACAGGGTTTAAATCTGCAGATTCCACTCTTGTTTGCAAGCTTAATCGGTCTCTTAATGGCCTCAAGCAGGGCCCCCGAGCTTGGTTTGAGAGACTGCATACAGTTTTTGTGGCCTTTGGTTTTAAACCATGTAAATGTGACCCATCTTTGTTTGTGTACTCTCACAGTGGTACAATTGTCTACATTTTAATCTATGTGGATGATATCATATTGATAGGGAATAATCAAGCTTTAGTCCAGCAGATTATTAACAAACTTGATTCAACTTTTTCTCTCAAACAATTGTGACAACTGACTTATTTTCTGGGAATTGAGCTTAAACATCTAGCAGAGGGTTCTCTTCTTCTTACACAACAGAAGCATATTCGGGATCTTTTGGATAAAACCAAAATGGCTAATTGTAAACCACTCTCCACACCTATGGTGAGTACTTCCAGATTGTCTAAAAATCAAGGCATTCCTCTCTCTGATCCTACACTCTACAGATCAACAGTAGGTGCTTTACAATATTTAATCATCACAAGACCCGAGCTTAGCTTTCCTGTGAATAAGGTTTGCCAGTTTATGGCTTACCCTCTTGACACACATTGGCTTGCTGTTAAGCGAATTCTCAGGTACGTGAAAGGCACTCTGTCACATGGCATAAAAATTCAACCTGCCAGAAACATCCCTCTGCAAATTAAAGGCTTCTCAGATGCTGATTGGGCTACTGATGTTGATGATCGTAAATCTGTTTCTGGTGCTGCCTTGTTTTTGGGTTCAAATCTGATTGCTTGGTGGTCCAAGAAACAACATGTTACGGCTCTAGCACATCTTGCTTCAGAAGTTCTATGGGTTCAATCTCTTATTCAAGAACTCTCTGTCACTGCAACTATACTAGTGCTCTTTTTTGATAACCTGTCTACAGTGTTTATAGCTCATAACCCTACTTTGCATGCTCGGACTAAGCATGTTGAGCTTGACATTTTCTTTGTTAGAGAAAAAGTCATGGGCAAGTAGTTACTAGTTCAGCATGTTCCAGCAGATTTTCAAATAGCTGATGCTTTAACCAAACCCCTACCTACCACACAGTTTCAAAGATTAAGGTCCAAGCTCACTGTATGTTGCCATCCCAGCTGAGCTTGAGGGGGGGGGGGTAATAGAGTATAGTATAGTAATGTATATGTAAACACATGGCTTTGCCTAAGTGTTACCAATGTGGGCTCGTGTGTGAGCCACACTTTATAAATACTGCTGTAACCTTTCTGTTTCAGTTGTGAAATAACAGATTCAGTTTTCAGTTTGTTAGAATTAGTTTCTCTTTCTCTCTCTCTCTCTCTCTTTCTCTTTTAACCCACACTAGTAATACTTAGGCAAAGCCATGTGTTTACATATACATTATTATACTATACTCTATTATTTCTATAAGATGAAAAAAACTTCACTTCCAAAACTTCTAGAAGTGTAAATTTTACTTTTATAAATTTAAGTTCCAAAAGTGAAAGGGGTTGGTTTTAAGACCACCCCTTTGGTCTTTAAACACCCTCTATTTACCTGAATTCCCAAAATGCCCTTTTAATTTAAAAAAAAAACCTCCTTCCCCCAACCCCCCATTAACTGGCTCCACCAACCCCCAACCCCCTATCCATTAAACCCTAACCCCTTATCCATTAACCATCCCTCTTCTTCCCTCTGCGTTTTTCATATTCTTCTCTCCCTCTGCGTTTTTCATCTTCTACCTCCCCTACACTAGAACGCAAAAGGAAGCACAGGCACAAATTCATTCCACTTGAGGTACATCCATTTCTACTCCTTCATTCGTTATGTTTCATTTTTGGTAGATATTGGTATTAGGGCTGGGCTTTTTGCTGGATTGATCATTTGTGTTGTTTCTTATTTATATAAAATTTAGTACTTAAACAGAAAAATTAAAAAGATGTATTTGTTGAAAGTTTGTATAAGGTAGCACATGGAACAGCAATAAAATAAAAGATAATAAGATGGATAGAAAATAAGCTTCTTGGGTTGGTTTACATAGTCTATATAATATGCTAGCAAGTTCTTACTTAATTTCTGAATTATAAATCTAATTTCATGATGCTATAGCCTAATTATCTACAAGTTAATTCCTTACACATTGTAGAACTTTCTTTCTAATTACTAAATTCAATTCCTTGCAACTTAGTTAACTAGAGAAGAAGATGAAGAAGAAATTCAGGCCAACATAAAGTTACGTCCTTCCTAATTCCTTAGTGAAGTATACTTATAACCTTTTTTAGATCCTAGGTCCCTTACTACTTACCAATTTCCATTCATATAAGTAATAAGCAAGAAATCTTTTGCGCATAAGATGAATGAAGAACAAGGAAATAAAACATGAAATAGAAATAAAATTCAGAAAGGTAAAAACAAACTAAAACATAAATATAAACTACTACAACCCAAGAAACTTAAAGAAGAATTAGCCAAGCATGGCTAAAAGAATCATTGGATTACCCTGGATAGGAGCTCAAGTTTGGCTTCCCACAATTCCTAGGAACAATGATCTTTGAGGGAGAAAGAGAGAATACTTGTTGTATTCTATGAAGGTGTGTTTTACAAGTGAAGAGGAGGGTCCTATTTATAGTAAAAATCCAGCCTCCAACGCTTCAGCGCTAGAATTCCCAACGCTTGGGCGCTGGAAGCATTAAAAATCCACTGTCAGATCGAGGGCCAGCGCATGAGCGCTGGCTTCCCAGCGCTGCAGCGCTGGGACCTGCTGTTTCAGCTCCAAGTTTTCCTTCCTTCTTCATGGTTAGTGGGATTTGAATGCCATCAAAAGCCACTACTCAGCCCTTGTTTAATTCTGAAACTCCTCCTCCACTATCATCAATTCCTTCAACATTATTTTCCATGTGCTAATTTAGAGAGTGATTCTTCATATTCTTCTTTTCCACTTTGGTCCTCTCTTGGTTAGCACTTCAATTCAAGCCCTCATATTCTCTCAATCTTCACTTTTAGTCCTCCACTCTTGAACTTTTACAATTTGGTCCCTGACTTCCTGAAACTTTACACATTGGTCCCTGGACAAAAATGATAACTAAACCAGCTTTTTCTAAAAATACAAAATAACTAGAAAAATTCCTAAAAATATAAAATAAAACTAGAAAATCTAATAAAATCTAATCTACATGCAAAATGCAAAATAAATATAAAATCTACATAAAAATAATAAAAAACCTACATGAGACTCAAAAATAATAAAATAAAAAGACTAAAAAGACGCTAAAATTATCATATAAAATCCACTCATCACTTGTTTGTTATTGCAAAAATGTAGTGGATTTGAGATCTGTTACACAGATAGCCATGATTGTATGACATTCGTGGTTCTGGTTAAAAATTGCACCTTAAGGTGCGATTTTTCTATGCCTGTTTCGCACCTTAAGGTGCGATTTCCTTGCAATCCTTTATTGACCCGTCGCACCTTAATGTGCGATTCTTAAGTTATAATTCTCACATTAAGGTGCGATTTTGAAAACCCAAAGCAATAAATTCATTCCTTTATACGTGTTATCATCCAAGGCTAGGTAGTGTCTTTGTATCTATGTGATTGCATGTGTGATATTGATAATGTGTTTTTGTTCAATTCATAATTCATGCCAAAACACACTAATTACATTTCGAAAAGAAACATCTTAATTTATGGCAAAGTACCATTACATTCCTTCCATCTTAATTTTTTTTCTCTATCTGTATATTTCTATCACTTTGTATCACATATCACATATTTGACACTTTCCTGTATATTTGTAAACTGTAGAAGTTTTTTCCCACCAAAAGCTTTCGTTGCTTGTATATAGTTGTTAGCCTAGATAGCAACCTGAGAATGGGGGGGTGAATCAGGTTTACCCGATTTTCGCCTTAATACCTTCTTACTTTCAAGATAAGTATAAATACAAACGATTGCAGCGGAAATGAACGTTGCTTGAAAGTAAAGATAAAGGGTAGAAGAATGCACACACAGAGTTTTATCCTGGTTCAACTTCTATCCACCGAAGGCTACGTCCAGTCCCACAAGATAACCCCTTGAGGATTTTTCCACTATTGATAAAAATCTCTTACAAGTCCTGACACCAAGTACCTTAAGAATTTCTATCAACCAATTGTGAAAGCACACCACTTTCAACAATCCCTGAAAGCACACCACTTTCAGTCCCTGAAAGCAAACCACTTTCAGACCCTGAAGGCAAACCACCTTCACTCCACACCCTGAAAGCAAACCACTTTCAGTACAACAACCCTTCACCGAACCCTACGGTGAATACTCAATCTACCAGAATGAAATGAAGAAGAGTTTACAATTTGGCTGTATCAATCCTTTAACATACAAGTGGATTGATCATGAGAATTATGCTTTAAGGCTCTTAAGCATAAGAAGGTGTGAAGAAGGTCTTGCTCCTGACCCTAGCTGAGGTTTTGATGACGACAAACTCATCGACAAAAAGAAGAAAAGAAGACTTAGAGGAAACAACGCTATAAAGTTCATCATTTATCTAGAAGTCTTAGTTTAGGCGAGTTATGCTTCTAAAGGTCTCAAAGCATAAAGGCTCTTTAAAAAACCTAAACTAATCAAGCTTAATGTTTTCACAACTTAAAAGAAGTAGAAAAACTTAAGCCGATCTTAAAAGATCAAGTTTCTGGAAGATGGACTTCAGTGTAATCGATTTCAGCTTTCTAGTAATCAATTACACCTAGGAAAGTAATCGATTACCTCTTGCTTGTAATCGATTATATGTTTGAATTTGAAATTCAAACTGTAACGGCTCTTAGTGTAATTGATTACCTAAGTGATGTAATCGATTACACACACGAAAAGTTGCATCTTTTCATGAACCATTGTGTCTCAAACCTTTTGGGAAAGGTTGCATTGGTTCAAGGACGTTTCCCTTGCCTATATAAAGTCCATTTGAGGCCAGAACATAACAACACATGAGAATACAACATTAGGCCAAAGCTTTGCCAAAATAGTTCATTCATTAAGTCTTTTAGAACTTAAACTTTCAAAGAGCCTAAATTCTGAGTTCATGATCTTCATGTTTATAAGAACACTCTAGTTGTTCATATCTTGAGGAAATCAGAATCTTGTTATGCTTAAGAGCCTTAAAGCATAAATTCTCATGATCAATCCACTTGTATGTTAAAGGATTGATACAACCAATTGTAAACTCTTATTCATCTCTTTCTGATAGATTGAGTATTTACCGTGGATCTCGGTGAAGGGTTGTTGATACTGAAAGTGGTGTACTTTTACGGTGTTGATTGAAGGTGGTTTAGCCTTCAAGGTCTGAAGGTGGTTTGCCTTCAGGAACTGAAAGTGGTATACTTTCATGGGCTGTTGAAAGTGGTATACTTTCACAGGAAATTGATAGAAATTCTTAGGGTCCTTAGTGTAAGAACTTGTAAGAGATTTTTATCAATAGTGGAAAAATCCTCAAGGGATTTTCTTGAGGGACTGGACGTAGCCTTCGATGGATAGAAGGTAAACCAGGATAAAATTCAGTGTGTGTGAATTCTTCTATCCTTCATCTTTACTTTCAAGCAACGCTTAATTCCGCTGCAATCGTTTGATGTTACATTTATCTTGAATGTAAGAAGTTATCAAGGCGAAAATTGGGTAAACCTGATTCACCCCCCCTCTCAGGTTGCTATCTATACTAACAACTGGTATCAGAGCGTAAGTTTAGGTAAGTTGCTCCTAAGATCCGGGAAAAGATGGCATCCTCTTCCAATCATGGAACCAGTGAAGGATTCAACATAAACAGGCCACCATTCTTCAATGGAGAACACTATGACTTCTGGAAAATCAAGATGAAAATTTTCATAAAGTCATTAGACGCAGGAATATTGAAAGCCATTGAAGAAGGTCCCTTTGTGCCTGTAGAAGAAGTTGAAGGAAGTTCACAACCAAAATCAGAAAGTACTTGGAGTGAAGAAGAAACGAAGAAGGTTCAATATGATCTCAAAGGAATGAATATTCTTACATCTGCTCTTGGCATGGATGAGTTTTTTAGAGTATCAACATGTACATCGTCGAAAGAAATATGGGATACGTTGATGGTGACTCATGAAGGAATAGATGAAGTCAAGAGATCAAAGATCAATACTCTATCTCAAGAATATGAAATGTTCAGAATGCTTCCAGGAGAAAAGGTATTGGATATGCAAAAACGATTCACTCATTTAATTAAACATTTGATTGCTCTTGGTAAACAGTTTTCAAACAGTGACTTGAACATGAAAGTTCTAAGATCACTCACAAGAGTATGGCAACCAAAGGTTACGGGCATTTCAGAGAAGAGTTTATCAAATATGACTCTTGCAACTCTCTTTGGAAAACTCCAAGAACATGAGTTGGAATTGAATCGTTTGGAGGAGCATGAACAACATGAGAAGAAGTATCGATCCATTTCCATAAAGGCAAAAGAAAGCATCAGAGATGATTATGATGCAGATTCTGAAGAAGAAGATAATGGAAACTTAAATCTTCTAGTGAAGAACTTTGGAAAGTTTCTCAAGAGAAAAGGTATGAAATTTAACAACAACAGATCTTTCCAAAGGAAAAATGAGTCTTCTTCCTCTCAAAAGATCACATGCTTCGAATGTGGTAAGCCTGGACACATCAAGTTAGAATGTCCAAATCTTCAAAAGAAGAAACATGGTCTAAAGGACAAATTTGAAAAGAAGGATCAATCCACACGAAGAGCATACTTGGCTTGGGATGATAATGAAGTAAGTTCATCATCAGATTCTGACAAAGAAGAAGCACAAGTTGCATTGATGGCTTCACATGATTCAGATGTTGAAGATACTCAGGTTAGTGATAATTCTATTTCTTTTCATGATTTAAAATATACTATGGAAAATATGTTTAAATTGTGTTAAGAATTTTCTAAGGTTAGCACTAAGCAAAATGATTTAATATCATCCTTAGAAAGTAAGTGTAGGATTTTACAAGAGGAATTAGATGTAGTAAAATCTAAGTTAGATATTACACATAAATGCACTAAGTGTAGTTCTCTAGAAGAAAAGATAGATAATCTTCAACAAAGAGTTCATAACTTCAACACGGGAAAACAAAAGTTAGATGATATTCTAAGTGTGCAAAGGCATTCAAACAATAAGTCTGGACTAGGATATACATCTCATCCAAAGACAAAAGAAGTTAAGAAAACTGTGTTTGTAAAATCAAACAAAGTGGAGGGATCTTCTAAAAACACTAAGACTAATTCTTTTAGGAGTATGAACAATAGGAAAAGTAATCCTCATAGACCTCCTAAGAAGATTAATCCCTCACCTAGGCAAACATCTAGTTACAATCAATATTCTTGTACTTATTGTAACAAAATAGGACATACCCCTAGTAGATGTTATTACAAAAATGTTGGAGTACCAAATAGGGAATACATATGGGTTACGAAGAATGTTAACTTAGAAGGACCCAAAACTTATTGGGTTCCTAATACCCATGTCTGAACTTTGTCATGTAGGTGTGTATGAAAGTAGCAAAGGATTTATGGTATCTTGATAGTGGCTGCTCATCACACATGACAGGAGACAAAACAAAGTTCTCTTTACTTATACCTAGAGAAAAGGGTTTTGTCACATATGGAAACAATCAAAAGGGAAAGATACTTGGTATTGGAAGAATAGGCACACCCCCTCAAACAGTCATCGATAAAGTTCTTTATGTTGATGGTTTGATGCATAATCTTCTAAGTATCAGTCAACTCTGTGACAAAGGTTTGAAAGTTGGTTTCATTAATGATATCTGTGTAGTAAAAGATGTGAAAACTAAAGAAATTAAGTTTTCTGGGTATAAAGTCAATAAGGTCTTCATGATATCCTTGGATGAAATTCCACAAAATGTCAGATGCCTTTTGGCCAAGAATAATAATAATTCATGGCTATGGCATAGAAGACTTGCTCATATACACATAGATCATTTAAACAAACTAGTCAAGCATGATCTAGTTGTTGGGCTTCCAAAGATAAGATTCGAGAAAGACAAGCTTTGTGATGCATGTCAAAAAGGGAAGCAAACCATAACGTCTTTCAAGCCAAAGAACATAGTCTCAACTACAAGACCTCTTCAATTGCTACATATGGATTTGTTCGGACCGTCAAGAACAAAAAGCTTCGGAGGTAATCTTTATGCACTTGTTGTTGTTGATGATTTCTCTAGATTTACTTGGACATTATTCTTGCCTCATAAGAATGAAGCCTTCAACGCATTCAAAAGATATGCAAGGCTAGTTCAAAATGAAAAGGCTTTAAAGATCTCTTCTATTAAAAGTGATCATGGTGGAGAATTTCAGAATCATCAATTTCAAGAATTATGTGATGAAAATGGAATATCACATAACTTCTCTACTCCGAGAACACCACAACAAAATGGTGTTGTAGAAAGGAAGAACAGATTACTTGAAGAATTAGCAAGAACCATGCTAAGTGAATCTAGTCTTCCTAAATACTTCTGGGCTGATGCGGTAAGTACTGCTTGCTATGTTTCCTATAGAGTTCTTATTAGACCTATTCTGAAGAAAACCCCCTATGAACTCTACAAAGGAAGGAAACCAAATATCTCCCATCTACATGCTTTTGGATCCAAATGCTTTGTCTTGAACAATGGAAAGGAAAACCTTGGTAAGTTTGATGAAAAGTCTGATGAAGGTATATTCCTTGGTTATTCCCTAACAAGCAAAGCATATAGAGTCTTTAACAAGAAAACTCTATCTATGGAAGAATCCATACATGTTTCCTTTGATGAGTTTAAATCCTCAAAAGAAGATATAGTCAATCTTCCAGATAATGAAGAAGAAGATATCATTATCAATGAAGACTCTCAAAAGGAAAAAGATCAAGATCCAATACAAGAAGAGCACATTGAAGATAACACTTATCAACTACCAAAGGAATGGAGAACCCACAGGGATCATCCAGTTGATAATATCATTGGAGATATTTCTAGAGGTGTTTCTACAAGGCTACGCTTAAATGATTCAGTTTTGAATATGGCATTTGTCTCTCAAATAGAACCCTCAAAAGTGAATGATGCTCTGGAGGATGAGTATTGGATTATGGCAATGTAGGAAGAACTAAACCAATTTGAAAGGAATCAAGTTTGGGAACTTGTTCCTAAGCCCACTGACAAGCATGTTTTTGGAACAAAGTGGGTATTCAGAAACAAACTAGATGAAAATGGAATTATTGTTAGGAACAAAGCAAGGTTGGTTGCACAAGGTTATAATCAAGAAGAAGGCATAGATTTTGATGAAACCTATGCACCAGTAGCAAGGTTGGAAGCCATAAGACTTCTGTTGGCTTATGCTTGTTCTTTAAACTTCCCATTATATCAAATGGATGTTAAAAGTGCTTTCCTGAACGGATTCATTCAAGAAGAAGTCTATGTGAAGCAACCTCCAGGATTTGAAGATCCCAAGTTTCCTTCACATGTCTTTAGATTAAAGAAGGCACTCAATGGTCTTAAGCAAGCCCCTCGTGCATGGTATGATAGATTAAGCACATTTCTTTATGAGAAAGGATTCCAAAAGGGTAAGGCTGACACAACCTTGTTTATCAAGAGAACCAAAGGTAATACTTTATTAGTTCAAATATATGTAGATGATATTATTTTTGGTGCGAGTAACGAATCTCTATGTAAGGATTTCTTTAACATGATGCAAGAAGAATTTGAGATGTCCATGATGGGACAACTAAATTTCTTTCTAGGATTGCAAATTAAGCAATCACATGATGGGATATTCATCAACCAATCAAAGTTTTGCAAGGAACTGTTAAAGAAATATGATTTGGATGATTTCAAAGCCATAGCCACACCAATGGGGTCTAACACATATCTAGATCACGATGAATCCGGTGTTAAAGTAGACATTACCAAATACAGAGGTATGATCGGATCTCTTCTATATTTAACTGCAAGTAGACCTGATATTATGTTTAGTGTGTGTCTATGTGCTAGATATCAAGCATCTCCTAGGGAATCACATTTGAGTTCAGTCAAACGGATTTTCAAATATCTGAAAGGAACTACAAATGTTGGTCTGTGGTATCCCAAAGGGAGTTTTTGTGATTTGATTGGATATTCTGATTCAGATTATGCTGGATGTAAAACTGAAAGAAAAAGTACAAGTGGTACTTGTCACTTGTTGGGAAATGCTCTTGTTTCTTGGTCTTGTAAGAAACAAGCATGTGTTTCTCTAAGTACTGCTGAAGCAGAATACATTGCTGCAGGAAATTGTTCTGCACAAACCCTATGGCTCAAACAACAACTCAAAGATTATGGCTTAGAGCTGGGCTGCATTTCAATCAAATGTGACAATACAAGTGGCATTAATCTCACTAAAAACCCCATCATGCACTCTCGAACTAAGCATATTGATATAAGACATCATTTTCTTCGAGATCATGTCATGAGAAAGGATATTGAGATTTCATTTGCAGATACACATAACCAATTAGCTGATATTTTTACTAAACCTCTTCCTAAAGATTCATTCTTTAAGATTAGAAGAGAATTAGGCATATTAGATGAACATGACATTTAAAGTAATATGATATTTGCATAATCTTTGTGTGAACTTATATGATTGCATGTATTTAAATTGATTATATGCTTAAATGTTCGTCTAGAAATGTATTACATAGGAATTTATAGTTTAGAACCTATAAAACTGTCCTTGTAATCGATTACCATAGATCCTGTAATCGATTACCCCTGCTTTCAATCCTCGTGCCTGTTAGAATCTTCTAGGTAATCGATTAACATAACTGCTGTAATCGATTACCTTCTCAAAAACTGCCAGAATTTCAAAATTCCCTCCATCTTTTTGAAATTCAAATTCAGGAAAACTGCTCTGTAATCGATTACCCAACTGCTGTAATCGATTACATGCTCGAGCTATATAATCATCGCATTAGATGATAACCGAAATTGCCTTCCAATTCCAATCTCTATCATTCTAAACCTTGATTTCTAACTATCTGAAACTCTGTTTCTAGTCAATATAACATGTCTTCTTCTCCTTTCCTCTCATCAGCCTTCTGTCCTCCTCATCCCTTGAACCTCTCACGCCTTCTTCCAACTATGGATGAAAGAACTCGGTTCATCTCTCATTTTCTGAACCAAACCATTCGAACACCCACATATGCAAACGTAAATTCTTTCATCGAAGCAGGCCTAACTTTCCCTGCTCTTCTAGGAAACCAATATCTTGATGATTTCATCACATCAAATAATCCCTACTATCCTGATTTAGTCAAGATCTTCTACTGTAACTTGGAAGTTCAAGGCACCGGCATTAAATTTTCTGTTAAAGGGACTACAGTTCAGTATTCTCTTATCTCTCTTGGCAAATGTTTGGGTCTTCCATCCACTGGTGCGAAGTTAGGGACTCATTTTCCATGCCCCTGGTCAGATTATAATTCAGAGTCTTTTTATCAAACATTATGCCACTTTACTCCATCAGAGATAAAGAAACTTCATCCACCTCGCACAAAATCTTGTCCCTTTCATGTTGATGTCCTTACCACCACAAACCATTTGCTTCATTATTTTATTCATCAAATTCTTCTGCCTTAGGAAGATCTTCTTGCTCACATTAGTGAGTTAGAACTACAAATTTTGTATGGCATCATTAATTGTCATGCCATCGACTGGACTTTCCTGGTGATGCATCATATGCTCACATGCAGAGATGAAGCACAGTCCTTTCCGTACGCACCCATTGTCACCCGTCTTCTCCATCACTATAGTGTACCCATTGCCAAACTGTACGATGTGCGGTCCTCCAATTACAAGTGTGTTGATACAAAAATACTGTCCCATCTAGGTTTATTTCATGACGATGGGATTGATACCCTTTCATGGTTGCTTCATTATGACGGTCATGACCCATCGACGGATGATGAATACTTCTCAGATGACTCTTAGTCTTCTAGAATAGTTTCATGTTTATTTACAAAGTCTGTAATATTTTTATCTTGAATACTCTCTGTTGTTTGCACTTTCTTTGTCTCTCTATATATATATATGTGTGTTGGTTGTTGTTTATCACTGTTTTACATCTTTACCCCATCCCCTTTGATTTATTTCGAAATATACTTGTATGGATGTATGCCTGTTTTTGGCCTTTTCTTCTTTTTGATGAAGTCAAAAGGGGGAGAAAGGTTCTGTGTTTCTTAAAGACAAAATGCAGGAATTCAACAAGTGAATTAGAAAGGGGGAGATATACTGGATTACATCAAACAGGGGGAGTTTTCAACAGAGAAGCATATATGATCTTCAAGTTTCAAGGAATGTGTTGGCCGTCATCAAAAAGGGGGAGATTGTGAAGAAGGTCTTGCTCCTGACCCTGGCTGAGGTTTTGATGACGACAAACTCATCAGCAAAAAGAAGAAAAGAAGACTTAGAGGAAACAGCGCTATAAAGTTCATCATTTATCTAGAAGTCTTAGTTTAGGTGAGTTATGCTTCTAAAGGTCTCTCAAAGCATAAAGGCTCTTTAAAACACCTAAACTAATCAAGCTTAATGTTTTCACAACTTAAAAGAAGTAGAAAAACTTAAGCCGATCTTAAAAGATCAAGTTTCTGGAAGATGGACTTTAGTGTAATCGATTTCAGCTTTCTGGTAATCGATTACACCTAGGAAAGTAATCGATTACCTCTTGCTTGTAATCGATTACATGTTTGAATTTGAAATTCAAACTGTAACGGCTCTTAGTGTAATCGATTACCTAAGTGATGTAATCGATTACACACACGAAAAGTTGCATCTTTTCATGAACCATTGTGTCTCAAACCTTTTGGGAAAGGTTACATTGGTTCAAGGACGTCTCCCTTGCCTATATAAAGTCCATTTTAGTCCAGAACACAACAACACATGAGAATACAACATTAGGCCAATGCTTTGCCAAAATAGTTCATTCATTAAGTCTTTTAGAACTTAAACTTTCAAAGAGCCTAAATTCTGAGTTCATGATCTTCATGTTTATAAGCACACTCTAGTTGTTCATATCTTGAGGAACTCAGAATCTTGTTATGCTTAAGAGCCTTAAAGCATAAATTCTCATGATCAATCCACTTGTATGTTAAAGGATTGATACAGCCAATTGTAAACTCTTCTTCATCTCTTTCTGATAGATTGAGTATTCATCGTGGATCCTGGTGAAGGGTTGTTGATACTGAAAGTGGTGTACTTTCAGGGTGTTGATTGAAGGTGGTTTAGCCTTCAAGGTCTGAAGGTGGTTTGCCTTCAGGAACTGAAAGTGGTATACTTTCAGGGGCTGTTGAATGTGGTATACTTTCACAGGAAATTGATAGAAATTCTTAGGGTCCTTGGTGTAAGACTTGTAAGAGATTTTTATCAATAGCGGAAAAATCCTCAAGGGATTTTCTTGAGGGACTGGACATAGCCTTCGGTGGATAGAAGGTGAACCGGGATAAAATTCTGTGTGTGTGAATTCTTCTGTCCTTCATCTTTACTTTCAAGCAACGCTTAATTCTGCTACAATCGTTTGATGTTACATTTATCTTGAAAGTAAGAAGTTATCAAGGCGAAAATCCGGTAAATCTGATTCACCCCCCTCTCAGGTTGCTATCTATACTAACAGGAGGCTCTCTTGATTCTGAGTTCTTCAAGATATGAACAACTAAGGTGTTCTTTTAAACAATGAAGAACATGAACTCAGAACTTAGGCTCTTTGAAAGTTTAAGTATCAAAGGCTAATTTAACATGAATGAACAATTTGACAAAGCTTTGGCCTAATTCGTGTATTCTCGTATGGTATCTGTTTCTGGACTCAAATGGACTTTATATAGGCATGAGGAAACGTCCTTGAACCAATGCAACCCTTCCCAAAAGGTTTGAGACACAATGGTTCATGAAAAGATGCAACTTTTCGAGCATGTAATCGATTACATTACTTAGGTAATCGATTACACTAAGAGCCGTTGCTGTTTGAATTTCAAATTCAAACATGTAATCGTTTACAAGCAAGATGTAATCGATTACTTTCCTATGCGTAATCGATTACCAGAAGGGTGTAATCGATTACAGTCAAGTCCAATTTCCAGAAACTTGAACTTTTAAGATCGGCTTGAGTTTTTCTACTTCTTTTAACTTATGAAAATATTAAACTCAATTAGCTTAGGTATTTTTAAATAGCCTTTATACTCGAGAAGCCTTTAGAAGCATAACTCACCTATACTAAGACTCTTAGGCAGATGTTGAAACATATAGCACTGTTTCCTCTAAGTCTTCTTTTCTTCTTTTTGTTGATGAGTTTGTCGTCATCAAAATCTCAGCCAGGGTCAGGAGCAAGACCTTCTTCACAATAGTTTGTCAATTTCATTTTTGTTTATTTTTGTTTTTAAAATGCTGTAATTTGTTGCGGTGCAGATATGGCAAGGACTCGCTACACTGGTCGCCCTGTTGAAAATGAAGAATCAGAAAATGAAGAAAACGACATAAGGCGTAGAGGCCATGCATCCCATCGTAGGTGCCGTGGAAAGGCTCCGATTGTGGAGGAGCCATCTTATGATCAGGCTGAGTATGAGGAGCAGGAGCGGTGGCGGGACCAATTTGATGAGCAACATCCTAATGAGTTGGATGATGACGTTGACCAGCACATGGCTGTTGATGAGGCAGAACATCCTAGTTATGATGGGCCACACGGTGAGGGTGCCGATGAGGAGGATGGAGATGGGGATGATGATGAGGATGAGGATGAGGATGATGAGGATGGTGAAGAACTGGCCAAGGACGACGGTGCAAAGAAGGAGCTAAAGCGCCGGCTGGCTCAAATGGATACAACTGATAAGAAGCTGACATCCTTTCCGAGAGGCCCGATGAACCTATCTGTTATGCGGAGCTACAGTACCCACATCACCGAGAGGGTGTGGAGGTCGTATGTTGATCGTGATATACCGAATAGGTCACTTTTACGGTTATATAATCACGACAAGAGATTGAAGGTCGATGTTCTTGAAGGTGATGAGTTCATTTCTGGTGTTTTAGCAAGGTCTGGGTTGGCACCCCTGCTAGGGTGCAGGTTCACCACATATGATAGAGGACTGATATCCGCCTTTGTTGAGAGGTGGCACCCAGAGACGTCATCCTTTCACTTACCATGTGGAGAGATGACCATCACCTTGGACGACGTATCAGCTTTACTCCACATCCCCATCCGTGGAAAATTCTTCACCCTTCCAATGCTAGATGCAGATGAATGCGCGGTTGTTCTTGCTGATCAGTTTCAGGTAACAACAAGCCAGGCTGCTGGGGAGCTCGTGAGGAATAAGGGGAAGAGCGTACGGTTTGTGTGGCTGGAGAAAGTGATTCGTATGAAAGTCGGGCTTGGTCAGTTAGAGTCTGCAGCGAAGGCATACACGCTGAGATTGTTGGGCATAACACTCTTCGTAGACAAAACTCAGACTCATGTAACTGTCTGTTACCTTTCGCTGTTGACTGACCTGCATGACGTGAGGAATTATGCTTGGGGTGCCGCTGCACTGGCATACTTGTACGACTGTCTTCGCGCAGGTAGCCGAAGGAGTACGCTGTCTCTTTCGGGTTATACGACTCTTCTACAAGTATGTCCCATTTTGTTACATGGTTTATTTTTTATTTTAGATGCTTATATGCTTAACCTTTCACCTGTCATGGCCAGACTGTATAATAACGTTATTGTTGTCTTTGAACTTAGGCGTGGATATATGAGCATTTCCCCGCCTCTTTGTTTGTCCGTAAGATAAACCGGGCATACACGGAGGACATGCCTAGGGCCATGCGTTGGGGGTGCATTAAGAGTGACGGGGCTGTATCACAGAAGCGCGCCAATCTAGATGACTTGTATGGTGACGTTGTCATTTGGACATCGTACGATCAGCACCAGGTAGCTTGGCCTTTCGATGATGTGTCACTCTATAGTGGCTGGATTCGATGCTTCGGGATTATTCATCCACACCAGCCGTAGAGAGTGATGCAACAGTTTGGGTGCATGCAGGTCATTCCAGCTCCTCCATTGATTGATGCGCCAGAAATTGCTCTGATTGACGAGATGTGGCAGACGTACCACATGAATATCACCCGCCTATCTCACCGTGCCATTTCACCTGGCCAGACCGCTCCAGACTATCTTCCCTAGTTTCGTCAGGTGTCGCACCCATACATGATACCTCCTGAGAACAGGGAGATCGGCACTGCTTCTGCTGTTGTGAGCCACATTGCATTTTGTTTTTAGTTAATGTTTAGCATTAATTGTTAAAAGTCCACTAACATTTCATGTCTTGCAGGGTCGTTTTTCACTTCTAGCGAAGTATTTGGATATCACCGTCGACCCGGAGAGGTCAGGAGCTCCCCCGGAGGGGTCAGAGGTCTGCAAAACATGCAGGCTGTTGTATCGCAAAGCTTGCATGGTGATCTGGTGTACACGCGGTCAAACAGGCGTGGGACACGAGGGTCACAATCTTCTAGATCTAGGCAGTAGCTTGATTTTTACTGGGACTGACTTAGCTAGCTAACGTTAACGTTTGTACGTATTGACGTTGTCATTATATGCTCTTTATGTTATTTTACAACGCTTATTCGTATGCTTTTATAACTATGTGTTATCCTTCGTTAAAGAAAAATTTGAAAAAAAAAATGCATTTTTTCTTGATTATCTAAAACGCACCCAAATGTGGGTATTTAACGTGCTAATCGCCCCTTCAATAGTTATTCTAGTAAAAAAAAACCTTTTTAGTGGGATACAATTCGAATTTTGATTATTATTATTGAATTCGCACCTAAAAGTGCGATTGTTTGGTTCAAAATAGCACCTAAAGGTGCGATAGTGTAAAAAAAAACCATTTTTTAATTCAAATTATTTAAAATTTGCACTTAAGAGTGCGATTGGAAAAACTAAAATCGCACCTTAAGGTGCGATTGTGATTGTGAAAAAAAAGACATTTATTAATTCGAATTTTTTAAAATTCGCACTTAGGAGTGCGATTGAAAAAACAAAAATCGCACCTTAAGGTGCGATTGTGAAAAAAAAAATTCATTTTTTAAATTATAATTTTGGAATTTCGCACATAAGGGTGCGATTTTAAACCATCCAAATCGCACCTTAAGGTGCGATTATAATAGATTGGCCAATTTTTATGGGTAATATTCAAATTTAATGTGTATTATTTAAATTCAATTTTCCTATCGCACCTTTAAGTGCGAAAAATCTGTATATTTCGCACCTTAAGGTGCGAAACGCATTAAATGGTGCAAAATTACATAGTTATTTGCAGGTAACCTGTAACATATATTATCAACTAAGTACCATGTAGTTCCTGTATCCAATAACATTATAGCACAACAAACTGAACAATGGTTATATTATGTACATTAAATCTCTTTACGAAAAAATGTGCACGTGGTCATGTTCATACATTAGCTTTCTTTACAAAAAAACAGTGCATGTGGTTGGGGTACATTAGATCTCTTTACCAAAAAGGGTGAAATTGCTTGTCATTTAAATACGGATTATTCATCAACTGTGAGATCTACAATGTGGTTTTCCTTTGACTTGTGTTGATCTTCTAACTCTTTTTGATATGCAGTCATCTGGTCCAAGAAGGGGAATTCCCATGCAGGAGCATTTACGGCACGATGATACCTCCATTGAGGTGCTGTCCTAGGGATTGGGTGCCCTGCCTTTAGCTTAACCTACAAACAGAAACAATGCATTAACGAAATGGAAAAAAGGATGGGGCTTAAATTAAACACACATTAATTTGGGAATATCTACCTGCACCCAATGATTTCCATTAATGTGTCCAAGTACAATAATGTGCTTTTTCTCAGGGACTGGGCCTGTCAGTGGTAAATAAGTGGTGCAACTTGAATTACCCAACGAAATAAACACAACATTAAATGCTGTAGCAACAATGTAACCCATATCTGGTAATGTCAACCATTTTGATTCAGTGATTATCTCGTCAGGGGCCACTGTCAATGAATTGCAAATCTCTTGGGTGAGGTTTGCCCCATACATTGCTGTATACATTCCTGCTCTTTCCATCAACTCGTGGATCATCTTCTCTCGAATCTCCATCCACATGTGTTCCCCTTTGCCCAACAAGGCTGATATGGCTCTAAAACCACAGTGTCCATCTCCCCTGACATCTATGATATCTGTTATGTGAGAATGAAACTTGATCGACATCTTATCCAACAGTGGCAAATCTTTTTGCTTTCTGGGTCGTCCCCTTTTCGGTGTAGATTTTGGGACGTTGGTTGACTTAGGATCTTTCCACTTAGGAACAAGCGGAGATGGGTGTACCACCAGTTTTTTTTTTCATTCACCGAAGGTATTGTTGTGTTGCTTCCGTGGAGAGAGTTCATATAATCGTCAACAACCTCGAAATATGACGGATTACGTTTGGTTAAGCCTTTTGCTTCTCCTTTTGTCCTACCTTTTGTCTTCACTTTAACAGGAAGGGGACACATTGAGGTTGAATCAGGGAATGCAATCTCTCGCAATTTCTCCTTGATTGCCTTTTTTGCCGGAAGATCAGCATTGTCAAACCTGTAATAAATAGCTTCAATCTCTGATTTCAAGTTCATGTCACTAGAAGGATCCATGGACGGATCCGCAGTTGCCCATGAAAGCCTCCTCCAAAAATAATGGACTGACCCCAAGGGTACACAGGAGTAACGAGCAAGCTCACACGCACAAGGTAATCCATGCGTTCTCCTCAGTGTGCAACCACATGCAGAACTATCAGCTCCCACTCTGCCAACTCTGGTTTTCTCCTTTGCAATCAGCTCAAGACCTGTCTTTGATACAAATCCATGAAGGTTTTTGTAGAATCTATCCTTGAACTTGTGGTCCCTTACAAAGATGCTGTGCTCGAATGACGACATGATCTTTGTGTGCTGCAATATGGTTTGCTTATTCATTGCCGTCCAACAAGAAGCCAAATCTCCTTTGCTATCTTTGAGTATAAGCTTTAATGATGCATGAGCGCCTTCCACCCTAAACGAAATAAAGCAACGAATGGTTAATTGTTACACACAAATGTACATATGATAAATTTCATTAATAATTAATGCTTACAAGTAAACGAACCTGTTGGTTGTTGTGTTCCCCAAATGCATAACCTCGTCAATCCAGCACTTGACAAATTTATGCCTATGATCCTCCAACCACGTCTTGTGAATGTATGCTTTGAACTAATCAAACGCCTTACATAGTATTTCTAGCTCCTTCAAGTGGATTGCATACTCATCTTCTGATACAGAATCCATGACATCACACCATGCTTCCCTTATTACATCCCAATATTTCTTATCACAATATAACTTGCATTTCGCAATCACATTCTTGCTTATGTGGAATCTACATAACAAGTGCTTCGCTGTCGGAAACACATCAACAATAGCGGCCATTAGTGCAAGGTCTTTATCTGTCACTATCACATTTGGCCAGTTTTCCTATTTAGCAATCAACCCCTTCAGCTTAGACAATGCCCACACAACATCGTGTGTTTTCTCAGTCGACATATAAGCAAACCCAATTGAGAATGTGATGTTCGTTGAGGTAACACCAACCATCTCAAGTAATGGAAACCCATACCTATTTGTTTTGTACATACTGTCCACGAGCACAACATTGGGAAAAATGTTAAACAATTCAATCGCACATGGGTGTGACCAAAAGATATCTTGAACCACATCACTGTCTATATCCTTCTGATGCCAGTAAACATATTTGTCACAATCCAACAAATGCATCAAATGCTGCATTTCTGTGAATGGATTCCTCTTAGTTCTATTGTATCTTTTGCTTGCATTGTAAATTTGGTCAATGGTTGTCAAATTGCTTGGATTCTTTTCCTTCAAAGCAACAAGCATTTGTCCTGGTTTAACTCTATTCTCTACCATGTCACGAAACACTAGTTTTTCCTCACTAGTAAATCGTCCAGCAAATGCATGCCCAACCAACGACTGTGGCTTGCATGATTGTGAAGTCCACATAAAACATTTAGCCTCCAACATCCGTCAAACTTCCTTGGTCTTCCTCTTAGCTTGAAAGGACACTGACACTTTCTTGTTCCGCTGCTTTTATTAGTCAACTTCCCCTTGTAAGGTATGTATTTCCCACCACGTTCACATCCTAGTGTCACAAGTTCTTTCCTGTTGAGGCTTCCATAATCAGACTTCCTAATAACAACGACAGCACCGTTCTCCTTGCCAACCGTTCGAGCCCAATCAACGAGATTATTCCGAGTTTGAAATATCTGGACAGAAAATACAAAAAGATAACATTTGCTACGATTTTACAAAAATAGTGATAATCATGTTAAGTGAAAGGATAAAACAAACCCGGTCAGTCGTAAAAATATCTGTGCAGTCATCCCTGACGCCTAATTCCTTGCCTTCCACATTTAAACCAACATCTGAATCCTTAACAGCCTCCTCTAGCAACACCTCCTTCATGACTGCGATGCCTTAACAATTAAGCATGAATTAGTGGCCAAATGCCCAAATCGCACTTAAAGGTGCGAACATTATTGCTGTTTTTCGCACTTAAAGGTGTGATTTACCTATATTCAAATTTAATCAGATTTCGCACCTTAAGGTGCGAAATTGCCAAGTGCAATTTTCGCACTTAAAGGTGCGAAAATTACACAGAAATTTCTACTGTTATGAACTCAACGTCAAAGAACGAGGACGATGAAGATGACGATGGGGAACGAAACAAACCTTCGTTTCTTGCGGATTACAGCTACGTGGGGATGATCAGAGCTTCGTTAAGAGGTTGGAGGTGAACGAAGTTGAGGTTTAATGGTTTAATGGAGGTATGGTTTAAGGGTAATGGAGGTATAAATGGAGTAAGAAGGGTGGTGGTGGTGGAAATGGTGATGGGATGGAAAAGGGGGGTGGTGGGGGTTGGTGGTAATGGTGATGGGGTAATGGTGGTAATGGTGATGGGAGGAAAAAGGGGGTGGTGTGGGGTGAAAGATGATGAATGAGGGAGTGGGGGGAGGGAATGTTAGGAAGAAGAAGGATAGGAAAGGAATAATAATAATTATAAAGGGTAAATATGTAATTTACTATATAAAGGGGGTGGTTTAAAGACCATAGGGGTGGTCTTAAAACCAACCACAAAGTGAAAACATAAAAACGAAATTTAGAGTTCCAAAAATATACATTTATACCAATAGGAATACGCATTCAAAAGTCGGAGTTCTGAGAGAGACTTTCTTAACTTCCAGAACTTGACTTATCGAAATGGTACACTATTTTTTTTCCGAAAATAGGTTTTACACAATGAGAAGTTCAATCTCCTAAAAAAAGTCACTTTTAAACTACAACTTCGAAGTGTAAATTGTTTCTTTTCACATCACACATCCATAACGTCAAGTTTTAAAAGTGTAAATATTTAATTTCCAAAATTTGAACTTCCAAAATCTAAATTATACACTTCTCTGAAAGAAAATTCGAGTTCCAAAAGTGTAAGCATAAAAGTGTGACAAGGAAATACATGATGCGAGTGATTTAGTTGGGTGTCGAATTCAGGGTGTGCACAAAACCCTTGGCATATTAATAAACAATTTACTGATCTAAGAATATTTGAACATCTACTCTTTCTTTTTTTTGTCGAGGAGAGGGGATTGGTGGATTTTTAAGACCTGCAGGGTTCGAGCCTTGAATATGAGGGATATCTTCCCAACGCTTTATTAGGAATGTCTTCTGATAGCTTTTCTGCAAGTGTAAAGAATGCTCGAGGTAATAAAAAGATCGTATCCACAGGGACTGTGGTCGTTTATGTCTAAGGTTACCGACTTAATGTTGTGAGTATGAAAAGCAAAATTAACAGGGAGAGTTGGTTGGTCGATTACGGAAAGAACGAAAACTCAGCAAGCTTTAATTAATGATTCAAAATTAATCAGAGAAAAACACATCGGGGAATTGATTTCGTTAACGCTTGCTATGCTTCTGCCCCCTTCAATTATATATGAATTTATTTAAACCTGTTCATGGTGCTAAACCTAGTTGTTTACTTGCTAATTCCTTAATTAAACACCCTTTCTAGTTAATTAGTATAGCTAATTCCTTAATACATAATCCTGATTAACTATAGCTAATTCCTTAGATATAAGTTTTCAAAAACCTTTTCGTAAATGATAGGATAAATCGGTTTAATGCAGCAGAATAATAGTGTGTAGACGATGTGAACAATAAAGAGCATACACAAGATTTATCTTGGTTCACCCCCTTAAACGATAGAGTTACGTCTAGTCATTGGCTTAACCGAGATTTTCCACTACTCAACAGAATGGTACAAGTATTCAATAGGACTTCTCCCAAAAAGTATTCGACAGGACTTCTCCCAACAAGTATTCGACAAGACTTCTCCCAACAAGTATTTGACAGGACTTATCCCAAGTATTCTACAGGACTTCCCCCAACAAGTATTCAACAGGACTTGTCCCAAGTATTCTACATGACTTCTCCTCAAGTATTTTAGAGGACTTCTCCTAGATTCTTTTACAAGAAAGGGTTCTTCTACAAAGTCTCTTCTGAAAGAGTGAGGTATAAAGATTTAGGCACAACTAACTCTAAGTATTTTGGGTATAGGATATGACTCTTAGGAATATACTTGAGTTTTGTAAACAGAGATGATCAGACGATAGGTTCTCTGTGTAGGTGTGAATAGCTTGAGAGTATTTTACTCTTAGGAATTTCTCACACGTAGAAGATTTTCACTCTTGAGATTTTGGCACTTGAGTATTTGAAAATCAGAGTTTGTGTTCATTGTGTTGTATTCTCGTGTTCTATTGTTCTGTGTATTGTTCTTCTTGTTTCTAAAATCTTCAAGTCCGCCTTTTATATCTTCACTTCAAATTGGGTTTCTGAAGAGGTTGTAGTGAAGCTTGATAAATGAAGAAATGACACAAGAAGGGGGGGAGGGTTGAATTGTGTGCGTATAAAACTTGACTTTCAAAAACAACTATTATTTCACAAAAGCTTTTTGTAAACAATAGCAGCGGAATGATTAATCAGAGTGTATACGGTTTAATGCAGAGGACAGTAAGTGTTCAACAGTGTAAACGGTGCAGCCAGTAAGTGTGCAACAATGTAGATGGTGCAGCCAGTAATTTGTAAACGGTTTAGGCAGTAAAATGCGTAAACGGTGCATGCAGTAGACGGTGCAAGCAGTAAAAGCGTAAACGGTGCAAGCAGTCAAAGCTTAAACGATGCAAGCAATAAATATGTAAAAAATGCAAGCAATAAAAATAGCACACAAGAGACTTATCCTGGTTCCCCCAAAATCGGTAGGGCTACGTCCAGTCATTGGCTTCACCAAGATTTTCCACTATTCAACCCAGAACAGTACAAGTATTAGACATAGGACTTCTCCAGAGTATTCAAATGACTTTTCCTAAGTATTCCCACACGACTCCTCCAGAGTATGTGATAATGAAATCGCAAGTGTACGACTTACTATCGCGTAATAAAAAAGATCGAACCCAAAGGATAGGTGTTCTTATTAATATAAAGTTTAGTACTTAAACAGAAAAATTAAAAAGATGTATTTGTTGAAAGTTTGTTTAAGGGTAGCACATGGAAATAGCAATAAAATAGAAAAGAATAAGATGATAGAAAATAAGCTTCTTGGGTTGGTTTACATAGTCTATATAATATGCTAGTAAGTTCCTACTTAATTTCTGAATTATAAATCTAATTTCATGATGCTATAGCCTAGTTATCTACAAGTTAATTCCTTACACATTGTAGAACTTTCTTGCTAATTACTAAATTCAATTCCTTGCAACTTAGTTAACTAGAGAAGAAGATGAAGAAGAAATTCAGGCCAACATAAAGTTACGTCCTTCCTAATTCCTTAGTGAAGTATACTTATAACCTTTTTTAAATCCTAGATCTCTTACTACTTACCAATTTCCATTCGAATAAGTAATAAGCAAAAACTCTTATGCGCATAAGATGAATGAAGAACAAGGAAATAAGACATGAAATAGAAGTAATATTCAGAAAGGTAAAAACAAACTAAAACATAAATATAAACTAGTACAACCCAAGAAACTTAAAGAAGAATTAGCCAAGCATGGCTAAAGGAGTCATTGAATTACCCTGGATAGGAGCTCAAATATGGCTTCCCACAAGTCCTAGGAACAATGCTCAAGAGGGAGAAAGAGAGAATACTTGTTGTATTCTAAGTAGGTGTGCTTTACAAGTGAAGAAAGAGGTCCTATTTATAGTAAAATTCTGGGCTCCAGCGCCTGAGCGCTGGCATTTCCAACGCCTGGGCGCTAGGATGCATTAAAAATCCACTTTCTGTCCGAGGCCCAGCGCTTGAGCGCTGGCTTTCCAACGCTTGGGCGCTGGGTCAACATCTGACTCATCAGCCAGTCAGAACCCCAGTGCTGGAGCGCTGGGATTCCAACGCTGGAGCGCTGGGACGCTGCTTCTTCATCTTCAAGCTTTTTCTTCCTTCTTCATTCATGGTAGTGGGTTTTGATGGCCATAGAAAGACACTACTCAGCCTTGTTTAATTCTGAAACCTTTCCTCCACTAACATCAATTCCTTCAACATTATTTTCCATGTGCCAATTTAGAGAGTGATTCTTCATATTCTTTTTTTTTTCACTTTGGTCCTCTCTTGGTTAGCACTTCAATTCAAGCCCTCATATTCTCTCAATCTTCACTTTAAGTCCTCCACTCTTGAACTTTTACAATTTGGTCCCTGACTTCCTGAAACTTTACACATTGGTCCCTGGACAAAAATGATAACTAAACCAGCTTTTTCTAAGAATACAAAATAACTAGAAAAATTCCTAAAAATATAAAATAAAGGTCAAAAAACAAATAAAATCTAAACTACATGCAAAATGCAAAATAAATATAAAATCTATATAAAAAGACTAAAAAACCTATATGTGACTCAAAAATAATAAAATAAAAAGACAAAAAACTACCTAAAAACATCATATAAAATCCACTCATCAGTATTCGAAGGACTTCTCCTAAGTTTTCGCCACAGGACTCCTCCCGAGTATTCGAAGGACTTCTCCTAAGTATTCCCACATGAATCCTCCAGAGTATTCTCAGGGACTTCTCCCAACAGTTTTTTTAAGGACTCCTCCTTACAAGTATTATACAGGACTTCTCCTGATTCTTTTTACAAAAAAGAATTTCTTCTACGAAGGTCTCTTCTGAAAAGAGTGAGGTAGAAAAATTAAGCACGACTAACTCAAAGTATTTTAGGTAAAGGATATGACTCTAAAGTGTATACTTGAGGTTAGTGAATAACATAGATGATTGGACGATGGGTTCTCTGTTTTTGGGTGTGAAAACTTGATATGTGTTTGATGCTGGGAATTTTTCACACTTGGAAGACTTTACTCAGACTCTAAGTGTTGGGTAGAAAATATGACATTTGGGCTAACACTTGAGTTTCGAAAAAGTGAGGATAGACAATGGGTTCTCTGTTTCTTTTTGGTGTGAAGGGATAAAGAGATTTGACTCTTAGAGCATCTCACACTTTGAAGATTTCACTCGTTTGGGTTTGACACTTTGGTTCAAGCGGAATTGGATTTCAATTCAGTTCATCTTCCTCTCCGTCTTCCCACTTCTTCACTTTCTTCTGTCTTCCTTTTATATCTTCTCTTGAAATAACTGTTGCTGAAGACGTTGAATGTTGAGACGCGATTTCTTCTTCTTCCCGTTGCTCAATGGATTTCTTCATTTAATGCTCTTGACCGTTGAAAGCTTAGCATGGTTGTTTTGAGAAGTAGGTAGCTTGTAGCAGATCTGAACATCTCTTCTTTTGGGTTGTACTTGATGTAGATGCAGAGATTGAACAGTGTACTAGCTTCGTTCTTTAACTAGTTCTTCTTGTTTCATACTTGGAATTATAACCGTTGAAAGTTTTTCATTCAATGCATTATTCTTTTCATTTAATGCATTCTGACATCTCATTTAATGTTGTTGCACACAGAGAAAATAGAGCTGTTGATATTCTGACTTTGTCACTTGATTCGAGCTCTTCTCCTCAGATTGTGCTTAATAGCTGTAGAGAACTCATAAAGCATATTCTCTTTGACTAAAGCATATTCTGATTCACCTTGGACAATGCTGTCTCTTTTGTCTTTTACTTCGGACGATGCTTTTTGTCTTTTGCTTTGACGGTGCTTTCTCACTTGGTTGGACGATGCTTTTTCATCTTGTCTTTGGACGATAGTTCTTCACTGAACAATTTTTCTTCTTTGAATGATGCTCTTCTAAATATTTGACAACATGAGCAAATTGATACTTTTCCTTTCGTCTGGACGATAGGGATATTTCCTGAAAATAATAATACGTAGAGTTTAGGAAATAAAATTATTATCATTCAGAACATGATAAACGATTTAACTCGTTTGAACCTAAAAAATCTGTCTTATTTCTCTTGACCGTTCATCAACGGGTCTCTTCTTTGCATTTAATGTATTTGTCTCTTTGCCTCTGGCGTCTTTCCCTAAACGATGGGGTATTCAAACAAGACTTTCTTGTTGCAGCGAATCTTTGCCATTTGAAGGAAAGAGAAAGAATAAATCCCTTTTGTTTATTTGACAACGTTGTTCTGCACCTAGGAATTATGTCCGTTGACAATATGACATTTGTCACATGATCTGAGCTCTTTCCTCGGTGAGTGATCTCGCCAGCTGTAGGAAGCTCTGATGAGTGGATTTTATATGATGTTTTTAGGTAGTTTTTAGTCTTTTTATTTTATTATTTTTGAGTCACATATAGGTTTTTTAGTCTTTATTATATAGATTTTATATTTATTTTGCATTTTGCATGTAGTTTAGATTTTATTTGTTTTTCTACTTTTATTTTATATTTTTAGGAATTTTTATAGCTATTTTATATTTTTAGGAAAAGCAGGTTTAGTTATCATTTTTGTCCAGGGACCACTTTGTAAAGTTTCAGGAAATCAAGGTCCAAAATGTGAAAGTTCAAGAGCGGAGGGCTAAAAGTGAAGATTGAGAGAATTAAAGGGCTTGAATTGGAGTGCTAACCAAGAGAGGACCAAAAGTGGAAAAGAAGAATATGAAGCAACTCTCTTCAAATTAGCACATGGGAATTTATGTTGAAGGATTGATGGTAGTGGGAGGAAGGTTTCAGATATGATTAAGGGCTGAGTAGTGGTTTTTTATGGCATTCAAAACCCACTACCATGAAGAAGGAAGGAAAAACTTGAAGTTGAAGAAGCAGTGCCCAGCGCTGCAGCGCTGGGAAGCCAGCGCTCAGGTGCTGGCCTTCGGTCTGGCAGTGGATTTTTAATGCTTCCAGCTCCCAAGTGTTGGGAATTCTAGCGCTGAAGCGTTGGAGGCTGGATTTTTACTTTAAATAGGACCCTTTTCTTCACTTGTAAAACACACCTCTTAGAATACAACAAGTATTCTCTCTTTCTCCCTCTTGAGCATTGTTCCTAGGACTTGTGGGAAGCCATATTTAAGCTCCTATCCAGGGTAATTCAATGATTCCTTTAGCCATGCTTGGCTAACTTCTTCTTTAAGTTTTTGGGTTGTTTTAGTTTATAATTCATGTACTAGCTTTCTTTTACATTTCTGAATAATATCTTCAATTCATGTTTTATTTCTTTGTACTTCATTAATCTTGTGATCAAAAGATTTCTTGCTTTCTACTTATGTCATAAGGCCATTTGGTAAGTAGTAAGGGAAATAGGAAATAAAAAAGGTTATAAGTTTGCATTTCTTAAGGCTATAAGGATGTACGTAACTTTGTGTTGGCCCGAATTCCTTCTTCATCTTCTTTTCTGATTAACTAATAACCAAGGCTATGGAGTTAGTAATTAGGAAAGAAAGGTCTACATTTCTTAAGGCTATTAGGATGTAGAAACTCTAGGCTATAGCACCATGATTTTGGATTTAAATTCAGAAATTAAGTAGGAGATTTCTAGCATGTTTTATAGACTATGTAAACCAACCCAAGAGCTTAAATTCTTATCATCTTATTTCTTTTCATTTTATGCTATTATTTTCATCTTGTTCTAAAACAACAACATCTATTCCTCTTTTAATTTCTTGCACAAGTACTAAATTATATATTAATAAGAACACCTATCCCTTGGGTTCGATCTTTTTGTATTACGCGATAGTTAATCGTACACTTGCGATTTTCCTTATCAAGTTTTTGGCGCCGTTGCCGGGGATAGGTTTTTTTCAAGTTCTTATTTTTATTTTGTTTAGTACTTCTTGTATATATATATAAAAAAAAAAATATTTCTGCCTAACAGTTTGTTGCCATGTGGAAAGAAGATCCTTTAGAGACTATAATCTCTGAAGGGTTGGATTTTGAAGATATTGAAAGCAAAGACGAACAGGTCATTGAAATGGCAAGATATCTGGAGGCTGCCCATTTTTTCCATCCAAAGGGAAATTGGGTAGAGGAGCTGAAAAGAGAAGAAGAAGTTCAAGATGAAAAGAGGGAACTGAAGCCCTTACCTTCTACCCTTAAGTATGTATTTCTTGAGGAAGGTAATAATAAGCCAGTCATTGTGAGTAGTTCTCTCTCTCTTCTTGAAGTAGAAAAACTGGTAAGAATTCTTAGAGCTCATAAATCTGCTTTGGGTTGGACTATTGAGGACATTAAGGGCATAAGCCCCACTGTTTGTATGCATAAAATTTGTTTAGAAGAACAAGTTAAACCTGTAGTCCAACCCCAAAGAAGACTTAATCCTGCCATGAAAGAGGTGGTAAGGAAAGAAGTGATTAAGTTGCTAGATGCAGGGATCATCTATCCCATTTCTGATAGTGAATGGGTTAGTCCTGTTCAGGTAGTTCCCAAAAAAGGGGGAATTACTGTGGTCCCAAATGAGAACAATGAATTGATTCCCACCAGGATGGTAACTGGATGGAGGGTTTGTATAGATTACCGGAGGCTAAATTCTGCCACCCGGAAAGATCATTTCCCCCTTCCCTTTATTGATCAAATGCTTGACAGGTTGGCTGGCCATGAGTACTATTGTTTCTTGGATGGATACTCAGGATATAATCAAATTGTTGTTGATCCTAAGGATCAAGAAAAAACTGCTTTTACTTGCCCCTTCGGGGTGTTTGCTTATAAAAGGATGCCTTTTGGCTTGTGTAATGCTCCAGGAACCTTCCAAAGATGTATGTTTGCTATTTTTTATGATTTAATTGGTGAATGTATGGAAGTGTTCATGGATGATTTTTCTGTATATGGCCCCAACTTTGACAAGTGTTTGAGCAATTTGGAAAGGATTCTAGTTAGGTGCCAAGAAAAGAATTTGGTACTTAATTGGGAAAAATGTCATTTTATGGTAAAAGATGGCATTGTGCTTGGGCACAAGATTTCTGAAAAAGGGATTGAGGTAGATAAAGCTAAAACTGAGATTATTGAAAATCTACCTCCTCCTACCAATGTTAAAGGTATAAGAAGCTTTCTTGGTCATGCAGGTTTTTATAGGCGATATATAAAATATTTTTCTAAAATTTCTAAGCCTATGACAAATCTCCTTGAAAAAGAGGCTCCTTTTATCTTTAATGATGAGTTTTTGGCTGCTTTTAAATTATTAAAAGAAAAACTTGTTTCAGACCCTATCATTGTTACTCCCCAATGGGATTTGCCTTTTGAAGTTATGTGTGATGCTAGTGATAATGCAATAGGGGCTGTTCTTTGTCAGAAAAATGGAAAAGTTTTGCATGTGATTTACTATGCTTGTAAGGTTCTGAATGAAGCTCAAAAAAATTATGCTACAACTGAAAAGGAGTTGTTGAGCGTAGTTTATGCTTTAGACAAATTCAGACCTTACGTTTTGGGTACTAAAGTTATTGTGGATACTGACCATGCTGCATTGAAGTACTTGTTTGCTAAGCAGGAAGCTAAACCCAGGCTGATCAGGTGGATCTTACTCTTGCAAGAGTTTGATCTTGAAATTGTGGACAGGAAAGGGAAAGACAATGGTGTAGCAGACCATTTGTCAAGACTGGAAGAGGGGAACTCCGATCCAATTCCTATTCAAGAGGAGTTCCCAGATGAGAGGCTTTTAGCTGTCCAAGAGATAGCTCCATGGTATGTACATTTAGCTAATTTTAAAGCTGCAGGTGTGTTGCCTTCTGATTTGACTTGGCAACAAAAGAAGAAATTTTTGCATGATGCCAAATTCTTTTTCTGGGATGAACCTTATTTGTTTAGAGAATGTTCTGATGGGATCATTAGAAGTTGTATTCAAGAAAAAGAGTTTGAGGCTATTTTATGGCATTGCCATGGCTCCGATTATGGAGGCCATTTTTCAGGTGAGAGGACTGCAGCTAAAGTCCTCCAAAGTGGTTTTTATTGGCCTACTATCTTCAAAGATAGTAGAGCATTTGTGGTAAGGTGTGATCGCTGTCAACGAACAGGTAATATCTCAAGAAGGAATGAGATGCCCCAAAAAATGATTTTGGAAGTTGAGCTTTTTGATGTATGGGGCATCGATTTCATGGGACCTTTTCCACCTTCTTTTGGTTGCCAGTATATTTTGGTTGCTGTTGACTATGTTTCTAAGTGGGTTGAAGCATTAGCCCTTCCCACAAATGATGGAAAAGTGGTTCTGGATTTTTTGAAGAAAAAGATTTTTACTAGATTTGGGGTGCCAAGAGCAATAATCAGTGATGGAGGTAAGCATTTTTGTAATAAAGCTTTTGAAACTCTTTTGAAAAAATATGGTGTTAATCATAAAATTGCTACCCCCTATCACCCCCAAACTAGTGGACAAGTAGAGGTTTCTAATAGGGAGTTAAAAAGGATTTTGGAAAAAACAGTTGGTACCTCAAGGAAGGATTGGTCAAAAAAATTAGATGACACCTTGTGGGCTTACCGAACTGCGTTTAAAACTCCTATTGGAACCTCTCCTTACCAGTTGGTTTATGGTAAGACTTGTCATTTGCCTGTGGAACTTGAGCATAAAGCCTTTTGGGCTTTGAAACAATTAAACATGGATCCCAAAGAAGCTGGGGATAAAAGACAGGTACAGGTACATGAGCTGGATGAATTTAGACTCCAAGCATATCACAATGCTAGGATCTACAAGGAAAAAACAAAAAGGTGGCATGATAAGAAGATCTTGCCAAAAGAATTTAGTCCAGGACAGCTTGTGTTATTATATAACTCAAGGCTGAGGTTGTTCCCTGGAAAGTTGAAGTTAAGATGGACAGGACCATTTTTGGTCACCAAAGTCTTCCCTCATGGTGCGGTTGAGTTGAAAAATCGGGTTACAAAGAACACATTTCTTGTCAATGGGCAAAGACTGAAACCTTACCTAGGAGGAGATTATGAGAGTCAAGTGATGACTGTTGAACTTGCTGACCCCTAATTGATTAAAGGGAAGGGTCTATCTCGGACCTTAACAATGAGCTGGTTGGGAGACAACCAAACTTAGGATAGTTTAAATTTTTGTCATTTAAATTTCTGCACAACTCTTGTAAATAAATAAAAGAAAGAAATTCTATGTTGTTGCTGCAGGAGGGGCCAGTGCTCAGGGGCTGGAGGCCAACGCACAAGTGTTAGGCCCCTGTTTAAAGTCCCCTGATTCCAGCGTTGTCCAACGCTTCAGCGTTGGGGGCCAGCGCTTATGCGCTAGGCCCCTGGAATCTCAGTGGTTATTTTCTAATTTCCAGCGCCACAGCGTTGGAACCCAGCGCTTAGGCGCTGGGACCTCTGATTGCCCAGTGTTTGCTTTTATCCAGCGCCCAAGCGTTGGCATCCCCAACGCTCAAGCGCTGGAGCTCGGGCAGATTTGCTGTTTTGTTTTTGTTTGCTGTTTTTAGTTTTTAATAAAATTTTGTGTTCACCATTTTCTGAAAGTTTTAGATTCTATGAGTTTTCCCTTGCTTCTATAAATGGTTTTGATTTTTGGGAACTCAAGAATTCTTGTTTTTAAGGTGGACACAATTTTTCAACCCATGATCTTATTTGTGCTGTTTTTTGGGACTAACAAGTCAAGCAAGCTTTTGCTTGTAAGACTTTGTCTGTTCAATGTTACAGGATAGGTACCAAAAGGAGGAAGAACCTTCTTGAACTTAAGTGTTCAAATTGATTTTTACATTAAGGTTTCCTTGGACCTTTGTGGAAAATTTGTTACTATACCAGCTTCTTAGTTTTTGTTTTTCTTTTTATTTTTAGCTTAGTTTTTCTGTTTTCTTTTTGCATGAGTCTTGAGTATATTATCCATTCTGAATGTTGCTATAGCTTTGTGAAATGCTTTATCTGATTGAACTGCTTTGAAAAGGTTATTTGTTTTGAAGCAGTTAGGATTGCATGCTGTAGAAAGGATTTTGATATCTTGATTGTTGGGTTGTTGGCAAAAGTCTTTTTCTGAGTTCTAAAAAGGGTACCACTTACCTTATCTTTTTCTGAGAGCTGAGGTCTCTGAATTCTTGATTGTGAAATTTTTCTGCCTTGTGTTACATGTTGATTGGAGTTTTGTATACTTTGTGAGTTGAGAAGAGATTATAGGCATTTTTGAAAACTCAGAATTTTGCTTGAAATGTTATATCCACTAGTAGCCCCTTTTTGAGCCTTAAAAGAGTCATTCTTTGGAGCCTACTTTGTGTGATAATTCTTAAAGTTGTTATTGTGATACATGTGCTGAATTTGCTAGAGCTATGTTTGTTGGGTTTCTCTCTAAAATTGGAAAAAATAAGGTATGTGCCTTAGGAAAAATAATGAAGTAGTGGGGTGAGAAAGAGTATGAGGGGAGTAAAATTCAAGTCATTCATCCCATACATTCCACTACTTTGTTTAAAAAAAAGAGAAAAAAAAGAAGAAAAAATTGAGAGGACCCTTGTATGCATTGTTGAGAGCTCTAAGTCAAAAGAAAAATCACTTAACAACAAGTTTCTGAGTCAGCCACTAGAGTTGCCAATTTCTTGAAATTCATACCTTAAATTGTTCAACCCTTTGGCCAAGTTACAACCTTAAAAATCTCTTCAAAATCACTTGGTTGCTTTATTTAAGTTTTGATTTGAATGATAGGCAGAATTATTGAGCTTTCTTGTTTTCATGGAGAATATCATTTTTGGTGAGCTTAATTGATGAACTCAAACATGTTAAAAGCCAAGCCTAACTTTCTTTATTCTTTGTCTATAAAACATGCATGTCTTCCTTTTCTGCTAAGCTTTCTGTGAAAGGTTTTTGTGCTTCAAGTTTTAATCAGATAAACTTTCTCAAAACTCAGGGACGAGTTTCTCTTGAAGTTTTGTCGCTTGAGGACAAGCTGTCGTTGGGTATAGTGGTGTGATGAGTGGATTTTATATGATGTTTTCAGGTAGTTTTTAGTCTTTTTATTTTATTATTTTTGAGTCACATATAAGTTTTTAGTCTTTTTTATATAGATTTTATATTTATTTTGCATTTTGCATGTAGTTTAGATTTTATTTGTTTTTCTACCTTTATTTTATATTTTTAGGAATTTTTATAGCTATTTTATATTTTTAGGAAAAGCTGGTTTAGTTATCATTTTTGTCCAGGGACCACTTTGTAAAGTTTCAGGAAATCAAGGTCCAAAATGTGAAAGTTCAAGAGCGGAGGGCTAAAAGTGAAGATTGAGAGAATTAAAGGGCTTGAATTGGAGTGATAACCAAGAGAGGACCAAAAGTGGAAAAGAAGAATATGAAGCAACTCTCTTCAAATTAGCACATGGGAATTTATGTTGAAGGATTGATGGTAGTGGGAGGAAGGTTTCAGAATTGATTAAGGGCTGAGTAGTGGTTTTTTATGGCATTCAAAACCCACTACCATGAAGAAGGAAGGAAAAACTTGAAGTTGAAGAAGCAGTGCCCAGCGCTGCAGCGCTGGGTAGCCAGCGCTCAAGCGCTGGCCTTCGGTCTGGCAGTGGATTTTTAATGCTTCCAGCGCCCAAGCGTTGGGAATTCTAGCGCTGAAGCGTTGGAGGCTGGATTTTTACTATAAATAGGACCTTTTTCTTCACTTGTAAAACACACCTCTTAGAATACAACAAGTATTCTCTCTTTCTCCCTCTTGAGCATTGTTCCTAGGACTTGTGGGAAGCCATATTTAAGCTCCTATCCAGGGTAATTCAATGATTCCTTTAGCCATGCTTGGCTAACTTCTTCTTTAAGTTTTTGGGTTGTTTTAGTTTATAATTCATGTACTAGCTTTCTTTTACATTTCTGAATAATATCTTCAATTCATGTTTTATTTCTTTGTACTTCATTAATCTTGTGATCAAAAGATTTCTTGCTTTCTACTTATGTCATAAGGCCATTTGGTAAGTAGTAAGGGAAATAGGAAATAAAAAAGGTTATAAGTTTGCATTTCTTAAGGCTATAAGGATGTACGTAACTTTGTGTTGGCCCGAATTCCTTCTTCATCTTCTTTTCTGATTAACTAATAACCAAGGCTATGGAGTTAGTAATTAGGAAAGAAAGGTCTACATTTCTTAAGGCTATTAGGATGTAGAAACTCTAGGCTATAGCACCATGATTTTAAATTTAAAATTCAGAAATTAAGTAGGAGATTTCTAGCATGTTTTATAGACTATGTAAACCAACCCAAGAGCTTAAATTCTTATCATCTTATTTCTTTTCATTTTATGTTATTATTTTCATCTTGTTCTAAAACAACAACATCTATTCCTCTTTTAATTTCTTGCACAAGTACTAAATTATATATTAATAAGAACACCTATCCCTTGGGTTCGATCTTTTTGTATTACGCGATAGTTAATCGTACACTTGCGATTTTCCTTATCAAGCTCATAAGACATTTTCTTGAATATAACATAGTCTTCTGCGTGGCCTTAGATGATGCTTCTCATTTGATCAGACCGTGCTTTCCATTTCGTCTAAGTAGACGATGATAGAGTAAACGAGTCTCTTCTGAATGTTTATACATTGAGCATAGATGAGACTTCTCTTTTGATCAGACAATGCTGCCGAGTAGACGATAGAGATATTTCAGCTTTCTATTTTGTCGAGCAGATGATAGAGATTTCTTCTTTCTATTTTTCTGAGCAAACGATAGAAATATTTCTTATTTCTATTTTGCCGAGCAAACAATAGAGATATTTCTTCTTTCTATTTTTTCCAGCAAACGATAGAGATATTTCTTCTTTCTATTTTTCCGAGCAGACGATAGAGATTTCTCAGCCTTCTATTTTGTTGAGCAGACGATAGAGATATTTCCTGAAAAGAATAATACACAAAGTTTAGGAAATTTTTATCTATCGTAAATGAACTCTTAAACAAAATTGTTATCACTCAAAATATGATAAACTTTATGGGATCTTTTGAACACAGCACATAGATATGAGGAACCAAGAAATGTTTAATCAATAAATCTCAAAGAAAACCTGGAAGTTTCCTTTGAAAACCCAAGACTTTGTCCTTCTACCTAGAAAATTGTCCAAAAATGAAAGATATCAAAAATAGGGTTAAAATCACATTTTTATAGTGTTTTAACATGATCTTGCGTGTTTGGAGTACGCGTGAAGTACAGGAACAAAGCCCGCGCGATCTAGTGTGTCAGATTCCAGGGGCGAGACACGTGGCACGATCTCTCGGAATGTGCATGGTAAGCTCGCACACGTGCGACGTAGGGGATTCTAGACTCCACACTCATGGTGCGCTCACGCCGTTATGAAGGTGACACGTGGCGCGATCGCGCCACTCCCAGGATCAGCTCTGAATTACTTTTCTTTTTCCTTTTTATTTTTTTCGGCCTCTTCCCAAATCTTCTCCTAAAATAACTCACCACATGTTCCACAAGTTTCACTGACACCCATGCATCAAACACTTTTTATTATCACAACAAGCATCAAACCTAGAACATATAATAAAAACACCTACAAGCATCATCCAGCTCAAAAGCGTGAGAGCCAAAAATCCAATACATGTGCATAACTACTGTGTGCAACTAAATGCAAAATGTATGATCACAGAATAAATGAGAAATAAGTTGTTCATAAAAACTCCCTATTCTTAATTTGGGAGCATACTTTAAAGCACCATGACATTGTCAATTGGGCCCTCCAACTCAGATTTATCCCTGTAAAATCATTTAGTCATAGCAAAACAAGAACACAAATCAATATACCACATAAATAAATCAAATAACTCAATGAAGCACTATGACTCAACATAAAAATAAAGACTCAAACTAACATAAAAGCCTCCTTTTTTTTAACGCTTAGGTTGTCTCTCAAGAAACACAATTTTATAGTCTTTGTTAGACTTTCCCAAACTCATAAAACTATTTGGGATTTATCTCATAGTGCATGACACTTCCGGGATCTTTCAAATCAACCCAAACCTGCAGTAACTTCTTGCAAGAAGTCTGAAGACCAAGCAAACAATCATGCAATTTAAAGTGAGAAGGGTTATGAGGTTTTTCAACTTTCTTACTCTTTGTCTTCCAATGGAAGCATCCACCTTTTACATTCTCCGCTTCTAGTTTTGGATTGGTGACCATGACCATGGAGTAGACTTGTTCGGATTGGTTGCTTGTTTTGGTCCCCTTCTTTTTTGCACTAGAAACTTGCTCCTTTAGAAAAAACTTCTCTAGATTTTAATCACTCTATCCTCTCAACATCTCTGTACGACCCTAGAAATAGTCTAGGGGTATTTTGGTCTCTTTCCAGGATTATTATTATTATTATTATTATTATTATTATTATTATTATTATTATTATTATTATTATGTGAAAATATTATTGGTTGATTATGTTTTTATCATTATTATTGGGTTGTTTGATGAAAAGGAATTAAATTCCTATTTTTGGAAGTGTGGTGCATGGCACCCTTTTTATTTTCCAAGGGGCGATTTTTTTATTATTTAATTGATTAGTGTGATTAATTAAGGTGTTGAAAAAAAAAAAATTCACGTATATGCATATAGGCTGCAGCCTACTCTTTAAAATGAGTGGGTTGTGGGCTATTTTGAATTTTGATCCAATAAGTGCGGATTTTATTTAATTAAGGTGTTTTAGTTAAATAAACATAAGGAGAATTCTTGAAAGGGAATTCATGGTATCTGGAATTTTAATTATGATTTCTATTTTTAATTAATTAATTGTAATTAAAAATATAATTAGGCTACTTGGAGAGCAAGTAGGTTTGGCCTGAGTTTTCAGCTATAAATAGCCTGAAAACCTTCATAGTTTTTCATTCACCAAAAGATTAGAAACACCTCTCCCTTCCTCCTAGATAATTTCAAGTTCTCTCTAGTTTTTTGATCATTGTTCTTAGCCTTCTTCCTTCCTTCTTCGAGTTCTTCATCATCTTTAGGTGTGGAGATCCAAGTTGGTGAAGCAATAAGCGAGTTAGAGTGTTTCTTCACCATGGAAATGTCATTCAACTTTTGAGAAGTCACCTTTGGGTCAAAAATATTGAATGTGACCTTCTCACCCGCAACGCTCAACGATAACGTTCCTTTGGTCACAATGGTCTTCCTAAAATTAGTGGGATTTTTCCATCTTCATCCACATTAATAATCACAAAATCCACCAGAAATTAAAATTTCCCAACTTTTACCAGGACATCTTCAACCATCCCCCATAGTCTCACTATGGAGCGCTCAGCAAGTTGGATTTTCATCATTGTATACCTCAGCTCTCCAATTCCCAATCTCTCAAACATGTGTAGGGGCATTAGATTAATGCTTTCCCCAAAATCAACCAAGGCTTTCCTCTCTTCTTGACCGACGAATTCAACAAGCAAGATGATGCTTCCTAGATCTTTCACAATAGGTGGGAGCTTCGTCTGCAGTATGACACTACATTCCTCAGTGAGCATCGCTGTCTCATCCTCTTCACTTAGCCTCCACTTCTTCGAGATGATATCCTTCATGAACCTATCATATTGTGGCATCCTTGTTAATACAGATAGCAACCTGAGGGGGGGGGGGGGTGAATCAGAGTTGCCCCGATTTTTGCCTTATTGAAATTATTACTTTCAAGATAATGATGATCACGAAACGATAGTTGTGATTGCAGCGGAATTAAGCGTTGCTTGAAAGTAAAGATGAAGGATAGAAGAATTCACACACACAGAAATTTATCCTAGTTCACCTTCTATCCACCGAAGGCTACGTCCAGTCCCTCAAGAAAATCCCTTGAGGATTTTTCCACTATTGATAAAAATCTCTTACAAGTTCTTACACCAAGGACCCTAAGAATTTCTATCAACTTCCTGTGAAAGTATACCACTTTCCACAGCCCCTGAAAGCAAACCACTTTCAGTTCCTGAAGGCAAACCACCCTCAGACCTTGAAGGCTAAACCACCTTCAATCAACACCCTGAAAGTATACCACTTTCAGTACCAACAACCCTTCACCAAGATCCACGGTGAATACTCAATCTTACAGAAAGAGATGAAGAAGAGTTTACAATTGGCTGAATCAATCCTTTAACATACAAGTGGATTGATCATGAGAATTTATGCTTTAAGGCTTTTAAGCATAATAGGATTCTGAGATCCTCAAGATATGAACAACTAAAGTATTCTAAACATAAAGATCATGAACTCAGAATTTTAGGCTCTTGAAAGTTTAAGTTCTAAAGACTTAATGAACTAATTTTGACAAAGCTTTGGCCTAATGTTGTATTCTCATGTGTTGTGTGTTGTGTCTTGTGTTCTGGACTCAAATGGACTTTATATAGGCAAGGGAAACGTCCTTGAACCAATGCAACCTTTCCCAAAAGGTTTGAGACACAATGGTTCATGAAAAGATGCAACTTTTCGTGTTGGTAATCGATTACATCATTTAGTGTAATCGATTACACTAATAGCCGTTTCAGTTTGAATTTCAAATTCAAACATGTAATCGATTACAAGCAAGAGGTAATCGATTACTTGCCTATGTATAATCGATTACCAGAAAGCTGCAATCGATTACACTGAAGTCCAACTTCCAGAAACTTGATCTTTTGAGATCGGCATAAGGTTTTCTACTTCTTTTAAGTTATGAAAACATTAAGCTTGATTAGTTTAGGTGTTTTTTAAAGAGCCTTTATGCTTTAATGGACCTTTAGAAGCATAACTCACCTAAACTAGGACTTCTAGGTATTTGATAAACTTTGTAGCGCTGTTTCCTCTAATTCTTCTTTTCTTCTTTTTGTTGATGAGTTTGTCGTCATCAAAACTGTGAAGAAGGTCTTGCTCCTGACCCTGGCTGTGGTTTTGATGACGACAAACTCATCGGCAAAAAGAAGAAAAGAAGACTTCGAAGAAACAGCGCTATAAAGTTCATCAATAGTCTAGAAGTCTTAGTTTAGGTGTGTTATGCTTCTAAAGGTTTATTAAAGCATAAAGGCTCTTAAAACACCTAAACTAATCAAGCTAAGTGTTTTCATAACTTAAAAGAAGTAGAAAACCTTAAGCCGATCTCAAAGGATCAAGTTTCTGGAAGATGTACTTCAGTGTAATCGATTTCAGCCTTCTGGTAATCGATTACACCTAGGCAAGTAATCGATTACCCATTGCTTGTAATCGATTACATGTTTGAATTTGAAATTCAAACTGAAACGGCTATTAGTGTAATCGATTACACTAAGTGATGTAATCGATTACCAGAACGAAAAATTACATCTTTTCATGAACCATTGTGTCCCAAACCTTTTGGAAAGGGTTGTGATGGTTCAAGGACGTTTCCCTTGCCTATATAAAGCCCATTTGAGTCCAGAACACAACAACACATGAGAATACAACATTAGGCCAAAGCTTTGTCAAAATTAGTTCATCTTTTAGAACTTAAACCTTCAAGAGCCTAAATTCTGAGTTCATGATCTTCATGTTTATAAGAACACTTTTGTTGTTCATATCTTGAGGAACTCAGAATCATATTATGCTTAAAAGCCTTAAAGCATAAATTCTCATGATCAATCCATTTCTATGTTAAAGGATTGATACAGCCAATTGTAAACTCTTCTTCATCTCTTTCTGTAAGATTGAGTTTTCACCGTAGTATTCAGTGAAAGGTTGTTGTCACTGAAAGTGGTATACTTTCAGGGTGTTGATTGAAGGTGGTTTAGCCTTCAAGGTCTGAGGGTGGTTTGCCTTCAGGAACTGAAAGTGGTTTACTTTCAGGGGCTGTTGAAAGTGGTTTGCTTTCACAGGATATTGATAGAAATTCTTGGGGTCCTTGGGTTAGGAACTTGTAAGAGATTTTTATCAATAGTGGAAAAATCCTCAAGGGGTTTTCTTGAGGGACTGGACGTAGCCTTCGGTAGATTGAAGGTGAACCAGGATAAAACTCTGTGTGTGAATTCTTCTATCCTTCATCTTTACTTTCAAGCTACGCTTAATTCCGCTGCAATCACAACAATCGTTTCGTGATCATCATTATCTTGAAAGTAAAATTTTCAATAAGGCGAAAATCGGGGCAACTCTGATTCACCCCCCCCTCTCAGGTTGCTATCTGCACTAACAAAAACCTCAGCCAGGGTCAGGAGCAAGACTTTCTTCACAATCCTTTCAAAGCATTCAGATAAAGGAATGTCAATACGCATCTTGTTGAACATAGCCACAATTTTTTAGAATTGCTTCTCCAACTTCTTCTTTGATGCATCATTAAGCATAGGAGGAAAAGGAAGCTTTGTATATTCGATAGTTATAATCTATTATTTTCTATCTTCCTCTTCTCTTTCTTTTCTCGCCTTCTTTTCAATATTAATCTCTTTTTTCTTTTCCACAGATTGTTTACTCTCATTTTTTTCCTCTCACTCAAAATCACTCTACCCCTTAAAATAATAGCAGCACAATTTTCTTCTTTAGAATTAGGAATGTTGTCGCTAGGGAACATACCTGGATTCCTTTCAGAGAGCTGTTTGGAGATTTGTCCCACCTGGTTCTCCATATTTTTAATGGAAGCTCCCTGGTTCTTGAAATTGTTTGGAGTTTCATTCATGAAGCTTTCAGTGGCTTGGGCTAATTTCCCAAAAATATCCTCTAAGGTCTTCTTTCCACCACCTTGTTCTTGTTGTGGTGGTGGTCTTTGATCAAGAACATAACCCCTCTGATTGGACTTGTTCCGGTCTCCCCAAGAGAAGTTGGGGTGATTCTTTCAACCTACATTAAACGTGTTAGAATAGGGATTATTTTGGGGGTTAATCAATAGCTTAACCTCCTCATCAAATACGGCATCTTCAACCCTCAAATTCACTCATCCATCCATCACGCTATAGCATCCATCTTCTATGACAACTTTCTGTTGGAGGCAAGCACAGCATCATAAGCCTCCACTTCATGGACTCCTTTCCTGCTTAGCCTGTCACTGTTGGAATGAGCAGCTCTTGCGGAAAAATTGTTAATTATCTCAAGAGCATCTTTAGTGGGCAGCGCATCAAAAGCTACACTTGTAGCTGCAGTATTCAACCTGTCTCTTGTAAAATCATTTAATGACGAATAAAACTTTTCTACCTATTCAGCATGGGAAATATTATGGTTTGGAAATTTTCTCAGGATCTCCTTGAATCACTCTCACGCTTCATATAAGTCCCAGACTCCATTTGGATAAAAGAGTTGATTTCCTGCTTCAACTTTCTGATGCAAGTCGATAGAAGGAACTTGGCCACAAATTTCTCAGCCAAGTCTGCCCAAGATACTATGCTCTATTGAGGTTGTTCCCTCAACCAGTCTTCGACAGCGTCCCTTAAAGAAAAGGGGAACAACATCAATCATATTGTGTCCATGATGATTCTGTGCCTATTTAGTGGAGTACACTACACTGTGAATCTTGCCATATGGCCGAAAGGATCTTCAAGTGAAATCTTTCTGAACTAGTTCTGACTCACTAAGTGAATGAAGTGACGTGGAAAATAGAAATTATCCGGGACGTCACCAGGTAGGACAATACTGCTCTCAAACTTGAAGCTAATCTGAGGCGCAGTTATGTCCTTAATTGACCTTCTGGCATTCCACTCCTCCAAATCTCGATCCCTTTGAATTACCCGGGCTTCAAGTTTAGCATCATATCGCCCTAAGAATTCATCTCGGGGACTTTCTTCCATCTCTTCTTGTGTTTCTTCCATTGTGATTGCTTGTTTCCTCCTTCTTGTCTAAGCACGAAGTGTGCGTGCTGTGCGTTCGATCTCGGGATCAAACAAAAGTGACTCTGAATCGATTATACCTCAATACACTAACAAGAACAATTAGAAACGCCGGCATAGAACAAAATATAATATAAAAAAATAAAAATAAACCTACACAATTAAAAATCAGTCCCTAAAGATATAAACTAAAGCACAATCCCCGGCAACGGCGCCAAAAACTTGATAGCCTTTCTGCAAGTGTACAAAATACTTTAAAGTAATAAAAAGATTGTATCCACAGGGATTGTGGTCGTTTATGCCTAAAGTTACCAATTTAACATTGTGAGGATGAAAAGCGGAATTAAAAGGGAGAATTGGTTGGTCAATTATGGAAAGAACGAAAACGCAGCAAATGATAATTAACGATTCAGAATTAATCAAACATTTTTGTAACAGCCCGTGTTTAAGCCTAAACGAGGCGTCACAAATAGTGAACGATGTGGAATTAAATGCGATAAACCTTTTCAATGCTTTAGAAAAAACGGGTATTTTTTTCAATTTAAAACCAACTCAACGTAGCATAATAGTAATGCATAAATAGTAGTCGTGTGAAAAGCGTACATGATATCCATATCTAAAGTGCAATACCCTAAAACTCGGGAAAAATAAGTACATATAGATCGGAAGAAAACCTCTATGTAAAAAATGGAAATACATCCAAGGAATCCCTTTCTCACCAATACTCCCTAACTGGTATACTCCCTTTAGTCGACACGCAGGAAGACCACCCGCAGAGTAAAACCATATGGACTCTACCCAAATAAAAGCCGCAAGACATGATAAAATAAGATAAAGAGGGAACATCATAAAATAAGTAGGACTACCCCATCAAAACCGAACTCCAAAGCTCTCCTGCGATAAATCCTCTTATAGATCCCCATACGTACTGCTCTCGCCATCCTCCCCCTCATCCTCTGCTAGCACATGGTCCTCAAGCTCGCCCTCTGGGTCAACGTCGACCACGACCCTAGTCAGGTCGACATGTGTCGTCTCGACTACAGACCTATTGACATAGGTGTGATGTCGCAGGCGGTAAGGGGAAGTAGGTGCATACTCAGGCTCCGCCTTCACCGATGTCGGGATCGGTGAAGCTGGTGCATACGAAGGCCTCGAAGATGTCTCCGACATAGAAGTGATGCCAGAAGAAAATGCACCAAAATAGGGCACGGCGGTCAAATGTCCACGCGTCTTGAATCTTGGAGTCAAGGAGGTCAAACGAGATCTGGCCCAAAGGTCAGATCTGACTCCACAGCCTTAGTGACATTTATGGAATAGCCACGAAGAATGGCTATTTTTAGTGAATTTTCAATATGAGGGTTGGGGAATTAAGAATGAATTGCCAAAATAATCATTCATCCAGACGAGGAATGGCTAGATTCCAAGGCGTCTTGCTCTCTTATATGAGCTAAATAACATTCCTTAAGATAATTCATACAACATAGGCTCAAATATTAGTTAGTGCGGAACTAACTATTACATGATAACAACCAAGTACGTAAGAAGGCTTTCCACTCAAGGGATAAACCTAAGGCAGCCTACAAGTTCAGATACTTCAGGATCTCATCTTGCTTGGAGCAGCCATAAGGTTGATAAGACCTTACGAACCAACTCCCGAGCAATCAAAGCCGAAAATTCCTAATTGCAGAAACAAACAACAAGCAACCTAGCATAGCAAACCCGTTCCCCGACAGCTCTGGTTTTCTCAATCGGAGCTCTGATACCACAATGAAACACCCCGATTTCCAGGGCGTTACTGTAGCAAATAAACAGTAATTAAATATGCAGGAGGTTTCCAAAACGTATCAAAAGGAGGGTATATATATATTTTTTTGAAGTCATTTTACTTTTTCGAAATATGCCATGTAAGATACATTAGTAATATAAATGCCATGGTTCGTAAATAGCCACACAAGGGCAATAAGTAACTGGTCAGCAGCTTAGAAATAAAATTACAAAATGATTTACTTTGAGTTCAAAAGACTTGCTGCTAGTTGTAAGAAAATAAACTAAGACTCCCTACACGGATACTTAGTCATACACAAATTCATACATAACGATTTAAAGCGTCTGCGACGAGTCTTCTTGATCTCCCTTGAACTGACGTCAACCTTTGACTTCTGGCTAATGGCTATCCGACTGGCGACGGATCGCCGGCAAATACACATAACAAACAAGAAAGGGTCAACTTCGAAAACAAACAATACATGGAAGCAATTCTAATATATTATAACAGACAAATGTCTACATCGAGAGAATGCAGGGAAGCAAGCAATTAAACATACAAGAAAGTTAGTTGTTCTACCAAACCCGAAACCCATTAATTAGCATACTTGTCTCTATGCCTAAGCCATTGGGTTTTGACAAACATATCTCACGATGTCTCTAAGTCGCATCTCGCGAACACTTTTTATTTATCCGAATTCTGCGCCAACTCCGATTCGTGGGAGGTGGGGCGTTTCCCCAGTGTAGGTACGACGGTGGCTTTCCATCGACCACTGTGATTCGCCACTTCTGTAGGTTTGGCATAAGCTCTCTTGCACCTTATACGTCTTCTAGGTCAGGCTCGAGCAACTCTGTATATAGTTACTTACCGCATGGAACGTATATCCACCTAACTACCCAATCTAGGTCTTACTTGATTTTATACATTGCCTAAGTTAGATTCATGATTAACATTAATTATGTAGAGTATGGGTACATATCTAAACAGATATAAAACATGTGCGTAGATGAGAGCATGCTTACAAGAAACAGTACAGCAAGAACTTCAATCAATTCAAGACGCACATACAAGAAATAATCAAACAATTCTAATCCAGCATATCATATGCCTTTAGATACTGCAATCGAATTCAATTCAATATAAGTCGGGTTGTTCTTAGAACACCGTCGACTGACAATCAGTATCAAGGTATACACATATACATATGCTTAAAAGCTAGAATAGCGAAGTGCCCTTACCAAAATAGCAATAGGTCTTGACGGTTACGTAAGCTCCGTGCGTGTCGTCGGTTCGGAGTCTCGCAATCCTTCAATAAACACAACCTAGCTTAGAAATTTGAACTTAATCCTAAGGTCCTTGCTACTGGTCCTACATGGTTTCTATTCCTTAGACAATGGTCCTAACTCTTAGGAAATTCTTTGGAAGTCGAAAACGTTTTCAATAAACTTTGACGTCCGTCGAAGTAACGTGGAATACTCTAAGTTAAAATTTTGAAATCTTTCCAAAATTCAGAACCTTTAAATAGCATCAAGGCTAGATGCTTACAAAGCAATTGAAAGGCATTAAACAAAGTTTAGAATCCAGAAACACACACAAACCTTAGGAGGCCAATTCTGCCCAAAATCCCTAAATTCAAAAAAACACCAAATTTTCACCAAGTTACTCAAGATAATTTCACAATACAAAATATAGCTTCTATTATAATTTTCTAAGACAAATTTTCAAGTCTTAAGTTCAAAAATCTTCTAAGTGTCAAAAACACAAGTTTTCCATCAAAATGCAATTCTTCCAATTTCGAGTTTTCTTAACATAACAAAAACCCTAATTGAGCTATGAGTTCCAAAAGTCCAATTTATCCAAGGGCTCAATTTTAAACTTCAAATTCATACCAAAACTCAATTTTAACTCTTCAATCCCAAATTGACCCGAGTGCTCTAGATATCAATTTTCTAGGGTTTTGAATATACAATTTTCACTAGGCTCTTTTGCACTAATTAAGGAAAAAACTTTCCTACAAACCCAAAACCATTTCCAAGCAATTAAACACACTCAAAAGCTAGTTGGAAATCAAATTATCCCATGCCCCAAAACAGCAACCAATTCGGCCAAACCCCAAACAATACCAAAATCAATTTTCTTTCAAAACTAACTTGTACACATCAAAGGTTACATGAAATCTATGGTAGAACAAAAATTTCAAATTTTGAAAATCACTTATTTACACAATCAATTTTCCAAAAACTTAGCTTCCAAGAAAACTAATTAGACAAATCCATAGATCAATTTAGTGGGAACAACTTTCCTAAAGGCAACCTTAGCAAAAGCTCAACTTGAAAATTCTCTAGGGACAAAAACTCAACCAATCAAAATTCCAATCGGTTCAAATTGAAGCTTATTGTAGTGGGAAAAAAATTAACAAAGAGATTTTAAGGTTCTAACAACTTCACAAAAATAGAAACTCAACCTATCAAAAATCCGAATCGGTAGAACCGTAGATCGGGATGAGGGGAGTAACTTACCTCAAAGCATCAAGTGAAGAAGATGAAGGGGAGGGGCTGCCACGGAGGAGCAAGGATTCGGCCATGGAGGTTTATGGAGGAAGAAGATGAAGAGCTCTCACTTTCTCTCTCTTAAATCTCTCAAAAATACACTTAATGAATGGCTTAAGTGAGAAAAAAAACAACTTAAGACCCACATAAGTGACAGGGAGGCCGTGGGTTTGGGCCCAAATGGGGGGTGAAAATCTAATTTTTCACTTACCCAAGGGACCAAAGTTGGAATGGTAAAAGGTTAAAGTAAAAAAAAATAATTACTGTTCGAGGACCAAACCGTAAGGTTTGCAATGTTTAGGGACTAAACTCTAAGCTTAGAAAGTTCTAATAAATATCTAGGTTTGTTTATTAATATATTCCCAATCATGACGCGTCAGTGCGTTAGTGCGTCAATGTGTCAGTGCGTCAGTGCGTCAATGCGTCAGCGCGTCACTGCGTCATTGCGTCAGCGCGTCACTGCGTCACTGCGTTAGTGCGTCAAGTCACTGGTCGTCATCTGATTCTGGCCATCAATGAGTATCTTAGTACCATTGAGAATATCTTCCTCGGGTCACTTATTGGCTCCGGGGTACCGGGCCCGCACGATTCGGGGCCGGGACGATCTTTCTCGAAGTCCGCTCCACGCTGCCCGGAAACACTATTCACCGGGTCACTATTCACGAAAATCTTCTTCATAAAACTGGTCTCGAAACGCCAAACGAAATCATTTGGGGCTTTTTCAAATTCTCAATCCGGGGTCCCGAAGTCGTTCGTTTCGCCTGCTGAAGTTTCAGCTAAAAGTCCCGTTAGCGCGAAAAGTCCTTCCCGGGCTCCGGGAGGAAACCATATCAATATTACAGTCGTTCATCACGAAATTTTCAACTGATCATCTTGGTGATAGTGGGAACATCTCATTCTCGTCTGAATTCAAAGTCAGGTCTAGCTTGGTTTCCTACCAAGTGTCGCAAAGAGTACTTCATCGGTACTTCGGCTGACCATATCGCTTGTCATTGCCGCCAGCGGATCCAAACGATACCTTGGAATAATTAAATAATTATTTAACTACTGGGGAAAATTCCGGGTGTTACAATCCTACCCCCCTTAAATTAGTGTCTTCCTCGAAACTATAGGTCGATGAAGTGCTTCAGTATTTCCTTTCCCTACTTTCTCTTCGGGTTTCCACATTGTTCCTTCTGCGGTTCGTCCAACACTGCTGGCTAGGGAAATTCTCTCCCCTTGGAACTTCTTACCGTCCTTGTCCTCAGTCTTCATAAATGAAACTATGAGTGATATGTTTCCTTTGGGTTGTGAGGGTTCTGACTCAACAATCCTTGCATAAGCCATTCTGGCTCAATTGACTTCGCAACTCCCGTTGTCGGGGTCTTTCGAGGTAAGCTTATTCCTCATTTCATGCTCGAGCCCTCTTACTGGAGTAGCTCTCATGTCTGTTCTGGGAAGCTCCCATCCTTTCCTTACTCGACTCAAACCTTTCCATGGTTTGCCGAGCAAGTTCAACTCCAAGTACCGGTTTCTACCGCCTCGGTGTAGCTCGAAACATCTCGCGTCCAGACTTCGCTTCGCAGGGTTCCATCCCTGGGTTGCACGATAGTCGTCACTGTAGATACACTTCCTCAAAGGTCGTTGTTCCCTCCAGCTTTTACAATAGTCCAAGGCACTTGCCTTGCAAACCCTCTAGTGATTCCAATATTTGTTCAACTTTGTCTTACCGTCGAAGGGTGACAGAAGAATCTTGGTCCCATCCCCTCTTCAAATACCGTCAGGCATAAAACTAGGCAAACAAGCACGTAGGTAACATTCAAGTTAACACGTAAGGCACATTCCACACCAAAATAAATAAACAGTGTGGTCGATGGCTCTACAGTTCCTATGTGCACATACAACTCCCTGTTGTTCAAAAACTCCATTAAAATGATAGCACCAAACCTCGTAGGTTGGTGGGACACTCAACCGATTTCCGTGCGAAAAAGTGCCGTGGACAGTCAGGAGTTGTCACTTACACGGGTACGTTCTGCATAACGCTCCCGAAAGATTGCATCTCCAGTCCAGGGCGTTGGAAAATCCCGAACCAAGATGACTTCAAAGTGCTCGTTTCGACGAGAGAGCTTTAACCCTAAGCTCTTCGAGTCGCTCCCTCAAGGGCGATTGGAATATCGTTCCATGTCCGAGATGATGCTGGGCACGTCCTGTGCAGTTAAGAATCCTTTGAAAGCATACTTCTAACGTCCGTTGTACGTTGAAGATTTTCTCTGTGAGTTAAGGCGAGCTGACTTGGTCAGTCCTCGATTACCCATATCCATCGATGTGCCGTCCCACTTCCACTCGGGGACGTTACAGGGCTAAAACATTTCTGCATGCTCCTCACGTTCCACCCTTGCCTTCTAACAAGTGAGGCATGCCATCACACTCAGTCTGTTTGCTTCCTTGTTCATGATAGCCTGATCCAACTTCAGACCTTGAAACTGTTTGAACAATTCCATCTTTCTCACAGTCGTGGTGGAGGCATTCATTTTTGGTTGATCCAAGACCTGGAAACCACAATGAACACCCTCAGATGGTACTGCGGGGTAAAATCCTACTCCCTCATGGGCTTTGCCCATTCACACCTCTTCAAGCTTCCTCCTTCAAATCAAACGAGTATTCCAAATTCCTCGTGATAGCTGAAGGTAGTGTAGCACCCTCACAGAGGTGGCGTCTTCATATCTTGAGCGCAAACTCCACTGTGGCTAATTCCAACTGATATTCTGGATAGCTCTGCTCTGGCGTCTTTAACCGTTTCCAAACAGGCACCACTACTCTGAGGTCCTGCTTCAGGACACGGCTTATCCGTTGGTATACATATCAACTTTGACTACGTACTTCGCTCCTTGCTGTAGCAAAACTGGTGCTGAGGAAGTCATTCACGGCTTCTTCATTCATCGTTAGCTGGAGTTTCCCCTCTTAGTCCTTACAAGAGGTTGGTCCTTCCTAGTGAGTCGCATTTGCGGTCCCACTAGCTCCGAGAGTTCTTCGGTGAAGCATCGATAGTAACCATCCAAAATTGAAGCAACTCTTCGTCTCAATCGCTGTCCTCATTCATTCCCATGCCAACTCTGGTTCCACTTGGCTGGGTCAACTGTGATTCCTTCCCTTGAAATCATATGTCAAAATGGTTTTACTCCTTTAAGTCGAACTCGGACTTGAAGGACTAGTATACCACTTCTTCTCCGTAATATGTGCGGTTGTGGTGGGAGAAAGCTTCTCCTGTTTTTCAAAAAGCTTAGCGCGCACAAGTACGTCATCAATAATTTCGGCTACACATGGTCCAAGAATGGTTGAGGTTTCCCTGTCCCTGTATCTTACGAAGACGACTAGTGCATTGGTCACTCCAAGGCACCGCAAGACGCTCGTTCTGTCTGTAATGAGTTCTGGAAATGGTCTTTAGAACTGTGAAGAAGGTCTTGCTCCTGACCCTGGCTGAGGTTTTGATGACGACAAACTCATCGGCAAAAAGAAGAAAAGAAGACTTAGAGGAAACAGTTCTATATGTTTCAACATCTACCTAAAAGTCTTAGTTTAGGTGAGTTATGCTTCTAAAGGCTTCTCAAGTATAAAGGCTCTTTAAAACATCTAAGCTAATCAAGTTTAATGTTTTTCATAATTTAAAAGAAGTAGTATATCTCAAGCCGATCTTAAAGTTCAAGTTTCTGGAAATTGGATTTGAGTGTAATCGATTACACCCTTCTGGTAATCGATTACATATAGGCAAGTAATCAATTACATCTTGCTTGTAATCGATTACAAGTTTGAATTTGAAATTCAAACAGTAACGGCTTTTAGTGTAATCGATTACCTAAGTAATGTAATCGATTACATGCTCGAAAAGTTTCATCTTTTCATGAACCATTGTGTCTCAAACTTTTTGGGAAGGGTTGCATTGGTTCAAGGTCATTCCTCATGCCTATATAAAGTCCATTTGAGTCTAGAAACAAACAACACATGAGAATACACAAATTAGGCCAAAGCTTTGTCAAATTGTTCATTCATGTTAAATTAGCCTTTGATATTTAAACTGTCAAAGAGCCTAAGTTCTGAGTTCATGATCTTCATTGTTTAAGAGAACACTTTAGTTTTTCATGTCTTGTAGAACTCAGAACCAAGAGAGCCTTCTTATGCTAAAGAGCCTTAAAGCATAATTCTCATGATCAATCCGCTTGTATGTTAAAGGATTGATACAGCCATATTGTAAACTCTTCTTCATCTCTTTCTGGTACATTGAGTATTCACCGTAGGTTTCGGTGAAGAGTTGTTGTACTGAAAGTGGTGTACTTTCAGGGTGTGGACTGAAGGTGGTTTAGCCTTCAGGAACTGAAGGTGGTGTGCCTTCAGGGTCTGAAAGTGGTGTACTTTCAGGGACTGAAAGTGGTGTGCTTTCAGGGGCTGTTGAAAGTGGTGTACTTTCACAGGTGGTTGATAGAAATTCTTAAGGTACTTGGTGTAAGGACTTGTAAGATATTTTTATCAATAGTGGAAAAATCCTCAAGGGGTTTTCTTGAGGGACTGGACATAGCCTTCAGTGGATAGAAGGTGAACCAGGATAAAATTCTGTGTGTGCATTCTTCTACCCTTCATCTTTACTTTCAAGCAACGCTTATTTCCGCTGCAATCGTTTGTTTTCATATTCATCTTGAAAGTAAGAAGGTATCCAGGCGAAAATCGGGTAAACCTGATTCACCCCCCTCTCAAGTTGCTATCTAGGCTAACAAGAACATCCTTTTCCTCAATCCAATTCTGATAATATAGTGGTCCTTGTCGATCTTAGGGAATCACACTGCTTCTCAAGCCGGTTCACCACGTCATCGGTACTTAGTAAGAATATTAGTCTCTTACTGTCGTTCCACTCGGTTGTCATTAATCCATACAGGTCGGGACCCCTGTCCTTCTCGCTTAATAGCAATGCTGGCGCTTTCCCCAAGCGAAAAACTTTACCCTTGCACGACCACTCCGAGTTAATTCCATGGGTCCATCACTTGTACTCGGTGGACGGCGCAGGCGTAATTCGTAAGTTGCATATGGGTTGGGTCTTGTGTCGTCTTGCACGATTCACATCTTCATTTCCCTTCTCTCTTCAATGCTGACCGATAAGAGAACACTGTCGTAGTCTTTTCTTCGAGCGGTTCCCATGAGGTTCTCTGTTAAATATTCAGAGACACGCTGTCCTATCCTACATAGACTATCCAGTTCCACATGGTTCTGAGATAATCGGCTCATTCAGAGATTTTAGGGGGATATATATACATATATATTCATTTTTATAACAGACAAGAGAAGAAGTTCTTCTCACAATCATCAACATGCAAACACGCAACAGTTTAACAATAATCAAACAACCGCAACAGCAAATACTACCAAATAAATGGTAGGGAAAGTCACTTAGTTTCTAGCGGTCCTCGCCATTCATCGAATGGGCGAATGCACCGCTCCCTACTATAAAGAAATTGATGACGAGTCAAACTCATAGAAGGTTCTGTCTCAGCACCTTGTCGTCTCTAACTGTATGCTCGGGTTTCCTTCGTGACGATCACTTTGGCTCTGCCTTGGACGTTCGACATTCTCTGGCAAGGTGTCTGGTCATCAGGCAACGGTAACACCTCTTCCTTTTCTCCTCACAAGCCCTAGCATAATGTCTGGTCTTCCCGCATTTGTAGCAAACCACTCCTTCCTCTAGGGGTGGAACTTCTTGGCCTCTCTGGGGTGCAGCTTCCGGCTGGTGCGATCCGGTGGCCTGACCTGTCCCCTGCGGGTACGGACATGGCCTCTTCTGATGCTTCTTCCCTTTCCCTAAACTCACTCGGTCTTGAGTTTCTAGCTGCGACGGTTTTCCTTTTCCGATATTCCTCTTCCGCTCGTTCCTCATGGCTTCAATTTCTCTGCATTTCTCCACAAGTGGTTGGTACTGGCATATCCCCAAGGGCCTCACCAACTTCTCGATCTCGTATCGAAGCCCATTCAAAAACCTTGAACAGAGGTAGGGTTCGTCTATCTTCCGAGCGAAAAATTGGAAATGTCTAGCAAGAGACTCCAGTTCTGCAGCATACTCGTCCACTGACATGTTCCCTTGGTAAAGTTTCAGGAATCGCGACTCCATTTCTCCATGGGCGCTAGGCGGGTAGTACTTCTCCGAAAAGGCGTCTCGAAACGTGTTCCATGTGATAGCTACCTGGTTGGCCTCCATGATTTGTCTGGCTTCTTTCCACCAGCACTCTGCATAGCCTCGCAGTAGGTACGAAGAGAACTCCAACTTGGATCCTTCCAAAGTGTTCAGGATTCCGAAGATCTTCTCAACTTGCTGATCCCAAAGATCCGCTTCCTCCGGGCCAGCTTCCCCTAACAACCTTGGCGGGCCATGCCGTCGAAAGGCGTTGAGTGCTCGAGTTCGAGCAAAGGTCTCTTCCTTTTCTTGCTGGCGTGCACGGCGCTCATCCTCCACTGCATATCGTTGAGCAAAGGCATATTCTCGTGCTTTAGCCGTAGTAGCCTACTGAGCAACCGCGTGAGTCAAATAGGTCATTGCTTGAGCCATCTTGTTCAGGTTGGCTCGCATTCCCTCTTCTGGGCCTGATAGTGAAGACATCTCGTTCTTGAAACACACAAATATTCATCCAGACGAGGAATGGCTAGATTCCAAGGCGTCTTGCTCTCTTATATGAGCTAAATAACATGCCTTAAGATAATTCATACAACATAGGCTCAAATATTAGTTAGTGCAGAACTAACTATTACATTATAACAACCAAGTACGTAAGAAGGCTTTCCACTCAAGGGATAAACCTAAGGCAGCCTACAAGTTCGGATACTTCAAGATCTCATCATGCTTGGAGCAGCCATAAGGTTGACCAGACCTTAAGAACCAACTCCCGAGCAATAAAAGCCGAAAAATCCTAATTGCAGACACAAATAACAAGCAACCTAGCACAACAAACTCGTTCCCCGACAGCTCTGGTTTTCTCAACCGGAGCTATGATACCACAATGTAACACCCCGATTTCCAGGGCGTTATTGTAGCAAATAAACGGTAATTAAATATGCAGGAAGTTTCCAAAACGTAGCAAAAAGAGGGTATTTTTTTTGAAGTCATTTTCCTTTTTCTAAATATGCCATGTAAGACACATTAGTAATATAAATCCCCTGGTTCGTAAATAGCCACACAAGTGGCAATAAGTAACTGGGCAGCGACTTAGAAATAAAATTACAAAACGATTTACTTTGAGTTCAAAAGACTTGCTGCCAGTTGTAAGAAAATAAACTAAGACTCCCAACACGGATACTTAGTCATACACAAATTCTTACATAACAATTTAAAGCGTCTGCAACGAGTCTTCTTGTAATTAGGCGCCCGTCTTCTGTTTTGATCTCCCTTGAACTGCGTCTACCTGCGACTTCTGGCTAAGGCATGTCTGACTGGCGGTGGATCACCGGCAAACACAGAAAACAAACAAGCAAGGGTCAACCTCGAAAACAAACAATACATGGAAGCAATTCTAATATATTATAACAGACAAATGTCTACATCGAGAGAATGCAGGGAAGCAAACAATTATACATACAAGCAAGTTAGTTGTTCTACTAAACCCGAAACCCATTAATTAGCATATTTGTCTCTATCCCTAAGCCATTGGGTTTTGACAAACTTATCTCACAATGTCTCTAAGTCACATCTCGCGAAGGCTTTTTATTTATCCGGATGTAGCGTCAACTCCGATTCGTGGGAGGCGAGACGTTTCCCCAGTGTAGGTACGACGGTGGCTTTCCATCGACCACTGTGATTCACCACTTCTGCAGGTTCGGCGTAAGCTCTCCTGCACCTTATACGTCTTCCAGGTCAGGCTCAAGCAACTCTGTATATAGTTACTTACCACATGGAACGTATATCCACCTAACTACCCAATCTAGGTCTTACTTGTCTTTATACATTGCCTAAGTTAGATTCATAATTAACATTAATTATGTAGAGCATGGGTACATATCTAAACAGATATAAACAATGTGCGGAAATGAGAGCATGCTTACAAGAAACAGTACAGCAAGAACTTCCATCAATTCAAGACGCACATACAAGCAGTCATCAAACAATTCTAATCCAGCATATCATATGCCTTCAGATACTGCAATCAAATTCAATTCAATATAAGTCGGGTCGTTCTTAGAATGTCGTTGACTGACAATCAGTATCAAGTATACACATATACATATGCTTAAAATCTAGAATAGCGAAGTGCCCTTACCGAAATAGCAATAGGTCTTGGCGGTTACGTAAGCTCTGTGCGTCTCGTCGGTTCGGAGTCTTGCAATCCTTCAATAAACACAACCTAGCTTAGAACTTTGAACTTAATCCTAAGGTCCTTGCTACTGGTCCTACATGGTTTCTATTCCTTAGACAATGGTCCTAACTCTTAGGAAATTCTTTGGAAGTCGAAAACGTTTTCAAACAACTTTGACATCCATTGAAGGAACGTGGAAAACTCTAAGTTAACATTTTCAAATATTTCCAAAACTCAGAACCTTTAAAGAGAATCAAGGCTAGATGCTTACAAAGAAATTTGAAGGCCTTAAACAAAGTTTTGAATCAAAAAACACACAAAAAACCTTAGGAGGCCAATACTGCCCAAAATCCCTAAATTCACAAAAACTCCAAATTTTCACCAAGTTACTCAAGATAATTTCACAATCCAAAACATAGCTTCTATTATAATATTCTAAGACAAATTTTCAAGTCTTGAGTACAAAAATCTTCTAAGTGTCAAAAACACAAGTTTTCCATCAAAATACAATTCTTCCAATTTCAAGTTTTCTTAACTTAACAAAAACCCTAATTGAGCTATGAGTTCCAAAAGTCCAATTTATCCAAGGGCTCAATTTTAAACTTCAATTTCGTACCAAAACTCAATTTTAAATCTTCAATCCCAAATTTACCCGAGTGCTCTAGAAATCAACTTTCTAGGGTTTTGAATATACAATTTTCACTAGGCCCTTTTGCACTAATAAGGGAAAAAACTTTCGTACAAACCCAAAACAATTTCCAAGAAATTAAACACACTCAAAAGCTAGTTGGAAATCAAATAATCTCCTGCCCCAAAACAGAAACCAATTCGGCCAAACCCCAAACAATACCAAAATCAATTTTTCTTCCAAAACTAACTTGTACACATCAAAGGTTACATGAAATCTATGGTAGAACAAAATTTCAAAGTTTGAAAATCACTTATTTACACAATCAATTTTCCAAAAACTTAGCTTCCAAGAAAACTAATTAGACAAATCCATAGATCAATTTAGTGGGAACAACTTTCCTAAAGGCAACCCTAGCAAAAGCTCAACTTGAAAATTCTCTAGGGACAAAAACTCAAACAATCAAAATTCCAATCGGTTCAAATTGAAGCTTATGTTAGTGGGAACAACATTAATAAAGAGAGTTTAAGGTTCTAACAACTTCACAAAAATTTAAACTCAACCTTTCAAAAATCCGAATCGGTAGAATCGTAGATCGGGATGAGGGGAGTAACTTACCTCAAAGCATCTAGTGAAGAAGATGAAGTGGAGGGGCTGCCATGGAGGAGCAAGGATTCGGCCATGGAGGTTTAGGGAGGAAGAAGATGAAGAGCTCTCACTTTCTCTCTCTTAAACCTCTCAAAAATTCACTTAATGAATGGCTTAATTGAAAGAAAAAACAACTTAAGACCCACTTAAGTGAGAGGGAGGCCGTGGGTTTGGGCCCTGTTAGCCACTTTGCAAGTGTACAAAGGCTCGAAGTAATAAAAAGATCGTCTCCACAGGGATTGTGGTTGTTTACTATCAATTTCCGCTAATTTGACTATTGAAAGGATGGCAAAAAGGTTGATAGATTGTTTGAAACAAGAAATCGTGAACGTAAGTGAAAGCAACTAAAAACGTGAATTAAACGATAGTTGGAACGTACTAGGGGAAATGATTTCGTCAACCAATTACTATGTCTCTACCCACTTCAACATACATATATGAATTTATCCAACTCTTCTATGATGCTAGGTTTAGATATCCACTTAGTAATCCCTTAACTAAATGAACCTATTAATCGAAAGTAAAAGAATTAATTCCTTAAGTCCAATTACTCAATTAATGCAATAGAAGTTCATCAATCAAACCAACATAACCGGGTATTGCCCTCATTCCTAAGCTAGCAAAACTCCCAATTAAACCCTTTTCAAAACGCTAACTCAAACCAATTTTCCAATTGTGCAAGAATTAGATAAATAGACCCAAATGCATTTAGGTACAATAAAGCATAGAAAAGAGCTTCATAGAGAAGAAGAACAACTCATATATATAACTGAAATGTAATCAAAACATAGAGTTAGGTTAACTACATCAATCCCCTAATACAAGAGAACTTAGCTACTCATGGCCAAAATGGAAGCAACAAGATGAAAGGAAGCAAGAAGATCCATAGCCACCATGTGGGGATGGAAACCCAAGCCTCAGCACAGCTCCAAGATGCTCCAAAATCCGTTCTCCCCGCAAAAACGCGTTCTGGTTCTGTTTTAGGTTCAGGGGGCTGGCGCGGCCGCGCCCATCATCTGGGGCGAGCGCGCCAGCAGGAAAATTCTGTTTTGCCCTTAATGAACTGGGGCGAGCGCGCCAGCTTCCTGGGGCGTGCGCGCCAGCACCTGAAACCAGAAAAATCACAGAAAAGCCATAAAAAATGTCTAATAAATAGATACAAACTTGGAACAACCTAGAAATACAAAAATGCATGATATGAGACCAAAATGCATGAAAAATGAACAAAGATCCTAATTAACCTATGAATCTATATGCAAAATAACTATGAAAATAGCCCTAAAACCCGGGTCAACACACCACTATACCCAACGACAGCTTGTCCTCAAGCGTAACAACTCAAGGAAGCTTGTCCTCAAGCTCAAGAACATAAGCTCTAGGTAAGATGCAAGAAAACAAAACACAGGACACATGGGATAAGTTCTTCAAGATAGTTCATGCAAGGAATCAAGCTAGGGAACAGAGTAACCTTTAGTGGATGCAAATAAAAATCACAAAGAACACCAAGATGTGGGTTTTTACAATCAGCTCCTAATTCCCCAACCCCATATTGAGAATGCACTAATGATAGCCAACGGTCTTTTTGTATTATGATCACACACGTATCTTTTTAAAACCACTCATAGTTATTACCAACTCCGGGTTAATTTTTTTTTTTTTTTTTTAAACCCTTCATAGTTATTACCAACTCCGGGTTAATTTTTTTCTTTTGCCAACAAGGTAGGGATATGATTGGGGGTATGCTCAGTGGTGCAAGTACGTCCCATTCCCTTACTCACATCCTTCCCTCGTCTTTATACTTTTTGCACTTTACTCTTTTTTTTTTCTTCACATGTGTGCCCTTTTATTAACCTTACAGCCAAAAAGAGTGTAAACCCAATATAAAGGTTAAAAGGAAGCTATACTTCATGCATTACCCCCACAAAATTGGTATCCCAAATAACTTCACTGCACTTTCCCAAAACTCACTCAAGTCCCCGTCGCTTAGGCCTTCACATGTCCTACAAGATTCACTCACCCATGCATCACCTTTTTATAAAAGAGCAAGCATCAAACCCAGAGCAAACAATAAAAACAAAGCCTCAGGATAAGGGTATGCAAACCTAGGAAATAGGGCATGTGCAGCATTAATGTGTACAAGAAATATAAATTGTGATCAAAGATGCAACTGAAAGAAGAAATGTGGTTTAGAATTAACTCCCTGTTTGTTCCATTTAGGTGAAAAACATGATAGCACCAGAACTTCTTCATCTGTTGGGCCCTCCAACCTCTGTTGCACTTTTCAGAAAAAATTCAAGCCCTTGCAACAGGAGCAAACACATCAAAAATACCACAAATCTACATTCATTGCATCCCACATAATGCATAACACAGAAAATGAAAATAAAAATAAAAATAAAAATAAAATAAAAATAATAATGCATGATCATCATGGTCAAACAGCAAAAAGTTTCAAACTCCTTCAATCCTCATGATCTTCATCTCCCAAGTCTGCCTGAGCATCATCCTGAACTGGGTCTGCATCTTGACCAAACCGGCTCCACTCTATTACCTGCTGCTCATAATTACTCAAGGGCCAGTGGATCGGCCTGTCATACTGTGGTCTCCCCATGTTCACCCACTGGAAGTAATTCCAGGATTGAATTGCTTTCTGGCGAGCAGCATTCTCCGCACTCATCCGGATAAGAACGTCCAGGCGGGACGTTGTGGGCAAGCGGGGTCTGACTATGGGGACCGGCGGAGGTGGCGGTGGGTGCTCCTCATCTACCATATGTACAGGTGCAGCAACCAAGGCTTGATCAATCTCCGCGGCTGTTATAGGAGGATACGGGTCGATCGGCTTGATCAACGTGATATCCTCACCCTTACAAGCAACCGTGATTACCAAGGAGGATATCAACGAAGGGAACCCCAAACTCTCCTTCTTTGAATTTGAATTGGCTTTCTTGTGAATCTCACGGGCAATAATCCGGGGGACATCAATGGCGATGCCCTCAAAAACACAATAGATGAGTTTCGCAATAGGCATCCGAATCTGTGAGAGATGAGAGTTGGGGAGTACTGTGGCAGCAAAGAACTTGGCCCACACCTGAGCGGGCCCGGTTAGCTGCTGGAAGCGGATGAAGGTGCGAGCCTTGTCATTTCCTTTCCCAACCCAATCAGTGCCAGGCACACCTATCTTTCTTGGTATCAGATCTTTGCAATCATCTTCTTTTAAGGAATGATAATCAATCTGACCTTCCTCCAGCAAATAGGGTCCCATCCCTAAGAATGCGCGAAGTGTCTCAGAGCTGTAGTCTACATCTCGCCCCCAGAAATATGATTTGTAGGTGGGTGGTGTTGATGCAGACTGATCAATCAAGCGAGCATTGGCGTAGACATATTTCACCAATGCCTCATAGCCTTATGTTGCCGGCTTGCACAGCTTATGCTATTCCCGATCCCTGATAATTGTGGAGAATTCAGGGTGCTCACCACGACGAAGCTCAAATCCTCTCTCTTGAATGAAATTTTTGGCATTGACAATGAACCAAAACTGATGATGGGCCGGTGATCTGAATTTGAGAGGATTGAACTGCTCTGCCTGAGTGGGAAGAGGTGGCGGTGGAGGAGCTTGTGGAGGTTGAGACGAGGATGCTGCGGTCTTTCCACGTTTGGCTCTAGGAGGGGCCATCTGCAAAACAAATTGGACCAAAGAGCAAAGTTTCTCACAAGTTAGCTTAAAAATGAGCATCCGGCTCAACTCAATTACACCTTTGAGAATGGACCTACACAAATTCCTAATTACTATTTAGATACACATTCCCACACAAGAGCTTACTGCTATATGAGACACAGTGAAAAATTCATGCTTTAGACACTTTCTCTAGTTCAGGACTTTTACCAAACAGTTGGCGTGCAAAAGAAAAGTATCTATTTTTATGATGTTAAAGGTTAAGCTAAGCAAGAATCACATGTTCAATCAACACTTTTCAGCAGAAAATTATAACCAGAGAACAGGGGAATGAAGCACATGAAGTTTTAGCAAAAGAATTTGGTTGAGGACTTTTATCAAGCACCTTGCAAGCACAATTATAAACTTCAAATTTCTTAGTCCAAAAACCATTAATTAAAGCAGGAATCAACAACAATGCTAGCCCAATCTCAAGAAGAAGATGAATTTAAAAACAAACTAGGAGGAATTGAAGAAGAAGCTTGAACCTTGCTCAAGTATGAGAGGGAGAGAAGAGGAGGAGGAGATAAACTTACCTGGAGAAGAGAAATGTTGAGAGAATAACAACCAAGAAATCACACACAAGCACCCAACAAAGAAGGAGGAGAGGATTTGATGGTTACGGATGATGGAGGTTAATTTTGGAGTGGGAGAGAAAGGGGGAAACGGCTTTTAGGTTTTTAGAAGAAGAGAGGAAGGGGAAAGAAGAAGCCTGTCACGAGTTACATAAGTAACAGCGTGACTGGCGCGAGCACGCCAACAGGCCGGCGCGAACGCGCCATTGGCAGGGAGCAACGCAGGGTCTGGCGCGAACGCTCCAAGGGAAGGGCGCGGGCACGCTTCTGGCAGAAAGCCCAGTGATCTGGCGCGAGTGCCCCAGGGACATGGCGCGAACGCGCTGCTGGCAGGGAGTGCTGGGAAACTGGCGCGAGCGCCCCAGGGTCCGGGCGCGAACGCGCTTCTGGCAGAGATGGAAAAATTAATCCAGGGGTTTGGCGCGAACGCCCTGGTGTCCGGGCGCGAGCGCGCTGCTGGCAGAGAGGCCAGGGCTACTCCAGGGATTTGGCGCGGACGCCCCAGGGGATGGGCGCGAACGCGCTGCTGGCAGAGAGGATCCTCCTCCAACACTTGGCCAAAATATTGGCACCCAAGCCCCATTTTTGTAAGAGCCTTCCGAAACCTCCAAATACTAACAAAAAGTAATTCTCTCATCATTTTTTCTTTCCACAACCAGAGTGATGATGCATGAGGATGTAAATATGAGAAATTCATAATGATTCAAGACAAACACACAATTCTCAAGTACCACATACCATCAAATCACATACTAGACATTCAAGCACATATCTCTCAAACCTCTCATCCTCTACCACAAGCATTAATCAGACCTTATTAGAGAACAAATACTCAAAAACAGTATGACTTATGAAAAACTAAAACAAACTTGGGTTGTCTCCCAAGAAGCACAATGTTATAGTCTTTGTTAGACTTTCCCTCCCCACTAACTTGGAGAGGTAAGGCTTAAGGTAGTTTTTCCTCTAGTAATCTCCCCCCCATAGTACAATTTTAACCTTTGGCCATTGACTTTAAAAGTCCTTTTTGAGGAGGGTTCCTCAACTTCTATTGCGCCGAAGGGGGAGACTTCTTTCACAATGAATGGTCCGGACCATCTAGACTTAAGCTTTCCAGGAAACAACCTCAATCTAGAATTGTACAGTAAAACTTGTTGCCCCGGAATGAATTCTCTTTGCACAATCTTCCGATCATGCCATTTCTTTGTCTTCTCTTTATAGATGCTAGCATTTTCATATGCTTGAAGCCTGAATTCCTCCAACTCACTTAGTTGGAGGAGCCTTTTTTCATTAGCATCCTTCAAGTCAAAATTTAGAAACTTAGTTGCCCAGAAGGCTTTGTGTTCAAGCTCCACCGGCAGGTGGCAAGACTTACCATAAACTAATTGGTAAGGGGACATTCCAATAGGGGTTTTGAAAGCTGTGCGGTAAGCCCATAAAGTGTCATCTAACTTTTTTGACCAATCTTTCCTTGAAGAATTTACCACTTTCTCAATGATTCTTTTCAGCTCCCTATTTAAAATCTCCGCTTGACCACTAGTTTGGGGGTGATAGGGGGTGGCCACCTTGTGCCTCACGCCATATTTTTCCAAAAGGGATTCAAATGCTTTGTTGCAAAAGTGTGATCCCCCATCACTAATGATAGCTCTAGGCACACCAAACCTAGTGAAGATATTCTTTCTCAAAAAGTTTACTACAACCTTCGAATCGTTTGTTGAGAGCGCGGCGGCTTCTACCCATTTTGACACATAATCAACCGCAACCAAAATGTACTGACATCCAAAGGAAGGCGGGAAAGGTCCCATAAAATCAATGCCCCAAACGTCAAAAATTTCAACTTCCAAAATATTATTGAGGGGCATCTCATTTTTCCTTGAGATGTTGCCAGTCCTTTGGCATTTGTCACACTTCTCTACAAACTTTCGACTATCCTTAAACAGAGAGGGCCAATACAAACCACTTTGGAGGACTTTGGCAGCTGTCCTCTCTCCACTAAAATGGCCCCCATAGTCTGACCCGTGGCAATGCCACAAGACATTTTCAAATTCCTCCTCCGGGATGCACCTTCTAATGATTCCATCAGAACATCTTTTATACAAGAAGGGGTCATCCCAAAAGTAACATTTCACATCATGAAGAAATTTTTTCTTTTGCTGCCAGTTTAGATCAGGCGGCAGCACACCTACAGCTTTGAAATTAGCAAAACCAGAATACCAATGAAGAGAGGTGAGGGATAAGAGTTTCTCATCTGGGAACTCCTCAGAAATGGGAGTTTCAACTTTTTCCTCTCCTTCGATCCGAGACAAGTGGTCCGCAACACCATTGTCTTTGCCCTTCTTATCCTTGATTTCCAAGTCAAATTCTTGCAAAAGCAAGATCCATCTTATTAAGCGGGGCTTGGCATCCTGTTTTGCAAATAAGTGCCTCAAAGCAGCATGGTCAGTATAAACAATAACTTTAGATCCTACAAGGTAAGATCTAAACTTTTCAAAAGCATAGACTACTGCTAAGAGTTCCTTTTCAGTTGTTGCATAGTGTCTTTGTGCATCATTCAACACCTTGCTAGCATAATGGATCACATGCAACACCCTCCCCCTCTTTTGGCATAAAGCAGCTCCGACTGCGATATCACTAGCGTCGCACATGATCTCAAAAGGAAGAGACCAATCAGGCGCAACAATCACAGGAGCAGTGACAAGCTTTTCTTTGATCAAGTTAAAAGCCTCCACACAAGATTTATCAAAAATGAAGGGAGCATCCTTCTCAAGCAGGTTAGTCATAGGCTTAGCAATTTTAGAAAAGTCTTTTATGAAACGCCTATAAAAACCCGCATGACCAAGGAAACTCCTCACACTCTTAATATTGGTGGGAGGGGGAAGTTTTTCAATCACTTCAACTTTGGACTTGTCTACCTCAATCCCAAGTTCAGAAATGCGATGACCAAGCACAATTCCTTCTTTTACCATAAAATGACATTTTTCCCAATTCAAAACTAAATTGGTTTCTTGGCATCGCTTCAGAACAAGGGTTAAATTAAACAAGCATGAGTCAAAAGAGGGACCAAACACAGAAAAATCATCCATGAATATTTCAATACAATTTTCAATGAGATCAGAGAAGATGGCAAACATGCATCTTTGAAAAGTGGCAGGAGCATTGCAAAGCCCGAAGGGCATCCTCCTATAGGCAAATACCCCATAAGGGCAAGTGAAAGCCGTCTTCTCTTGATCTTCGGGAGCAACCACAATTTGATTGTACCCAGAATAACCATCCAGGAAACAATAGTATTGATGCCCCGCTAATTTCTCCAACATTTGGTCAATGAAGGGAAGAGGAAAATGGTCTTTTCGGGTGGCCGAGTTGAGCCTCCGGTAGTCCACACACACTCTCCATCCCGTGACTTGCCTAGTCGGGATGAGCTCATTGTTGTCATTGGGAACCACGGTGATTCCCCCTTTTTTGGGGACTACTTGAACGGGGCTCACCCATTCACTATCTGAAATCGGGTAAATGATACCCGCATCAAGCAATTTAATCACTTCTTTCCTAACTACCTCCTTCATGGTAGGGTTGAGCCTCCTTTGAGGTTGGACAATTGGCCTATACTCTTCCTCCATCAAAATTTTGTGCATGCAAAGAGTAGGACTTATACCTTTAAAATCTGTGATGGTCCAACCTATAGCTGACTTGTATTCCCTCAACACCCTCAACAACTTCTCTTCCTCAACCTTAAAGAGAGAATTATTTATAATGACGGGTTTGGTGTATTCACTCTCAAGGTATGCATATTTGAGAGTGGGAGGTAAAGGTTTCAACTTTAACTTATCCCTAGGGGTTGGACTCACCTCATCCCTCTTTAGCTCTTCCACCCAATTCCTTCTAGTAGAGAGACATTTGAGAGATTCCAATTGGTGGATAGTGGTGCTCACCACTTCATCCACAAACTCGACATCGTTGATGTCCTTGCTATTGAGGATTATCCCTTCCAAAGGGTCTTTCATTGCTATTCTCATGTACTCCTCACAAGCAAGTTCATCCAGGACCTTGACCTTGAAGACATCTCCATGTGTTTTGGGGTGCCTCATGGTCTTGAAAACATTGAAGGTAACCTTCTCATCAGCCACCCTAAGGTCCATGATGCCCAATTCCATGTCAATTAAAGCCCTTCCAGTGGCTAGAAAAGGTCTCCCTAAAATTAGGGGTACCTTTGCATCTTCTTCCATGAACAAAATCACAAAGTCAACCGGGAAGACAAATTTGTCCACCCGTACAAGAACATCTTCCACAATTCCATATGGTATTGTCACCGATCTATCAGCTAACTGGAGAGAAATCAGGGTTGGCTTGACTTCACCTATTTCTAGCCTCTCAAACATGGAGAGAGGCATCAAATTAATGCTAGCTCCTAGATCACACAGAGCTTTGCCAACCTGCAGTCTCTCTATCTCAACCGGAATAGTGAAACTCCCAGGATCTTTCAACTTAGGAGGGAGTTTTCTTTGTAGTATGGCACTACATTCCTCAGTTAGCATGATAGTCTCATCCTCATCACTTAGCCTCCTCCTTCGGGACAGAATGTCCTTCATGAATTTGGCATAAGCAGGCATTTGCTCCAATGCTTCCGAGAAGGGAATATTAATTTGTAACTTTTTGAACATCTCCAAGAACTTGGAAAATTGTTTTTCCAAATTTTTCTTCATGAAAGCATTGGGGAAAGGTGCCTTGATTTTTGCACATGATGTAGAGCTCTCTTTTGCTTTGTTCTTTTTCTCTCTACTCTCATCTTTTCCGATCTCATTCTTTTGCTCATTCTCTTTATTTTTTTCACTCTCTTTTCTCGCATCTTTTTCCTCACCAACATTTCTTTTTCTCTTGGGTTCATCCAAGACCTTTCCACCCCTCAAGTTGATTGCACTACAATTCTCCTTCGGGTTGATGACCGTGTCACTAGGGAAGGACCCTTGAGATCTTTCACCAATTTGCCTAGAAATCTGTCCAATTTGAGTTTCCAAGTTCTTGATGGAGGAATCTTGATTTTTGAAACTATTCCTCATTTCACTATTGAAGGCTTCTTGGTTCTTGTTGAAATTCTCTTGACTTTTGATGAAGCTACTTGTGGATAAGGCTAGTTGGCCCAAGGCATCCTCCAAGCTTGTTTTCCCACTCCCTTGACTTTGATAAGGTTGTTCTTGACCATAAGGCCTCATCCCTTGATTTTGTGGCCTAGGGTTGGAAAATTGCCTTTGGGATGATCCAGGTTGGTTCTGCTTGTTTTGCCCACCCCAAGAGAAATTGGGGTGATTTCTCCATCCCGGATTGTAAGTGTTGGAGTAGGGGTCATTCCTTTGTTGTCCCATAGCTTTCACCTCTTCATCAAAGTCTTCTTCCTCATTAGGATCTATTTGACACTCCCCCATTCGCTTAGCCATGGATGCCATTTGTTGAGCCAATTGCTTATTGGAATTGGCTACTTGCTTGTTAGAAGCGAACATGGCATCCAAAGCTTCCACTTCAAAAACACCCTTCCGGTCTCTTCTATCATTGTGAGCATCAATTGATCTTGCCTCCAAGTTATTAATGATGTCAAGGGCAGCTTAGGTAGGTAGAGAATCAAATGCTCCACCGGCTGCCGAATCAAGACTAACTTTGGTGGGATAAGTGAGTGCTTCATAGAACCTTTCTATTTGATTTGACATGGAGATATTGTGTTGAGGGCATTTTCTGTGGAGTGCCTTATAGCGCTCCCATGCTTCAGAAAGATTCTCATCTCCTCTTTGAGCAAAGGTGCTAATGTTGTGCTTCATTTGCATCACACGACCACGAGGGAAGAACTTGGCGGTAAACTTTTCACCGAGATCATGCCACGTCCTTATGCTCCCTTGAGGTTGTGATTGGAGCCATTCCTCTGCTTGGTCCCTAAGAGAGAAAGGGAACAACATCATTCGGACATGCTCTTGAGAAACATTATGCTTCCTAATTGTTTTGCATTGCCGAATGAAACGTTCCATGTGAGCATTAGGGTCTTCATTTGGACTCCCACCGAATTGATGTTGGCTCACTAATGTGATGTAGTGAGGTTGGAGCTCAAAGTTGTCGGTTTCTGGAGGAGGTGGGATAATGCTACCCTCGAATTCATAATTCATTTGTGGAGCATTAAGGTCCCGGAGTGACCTCCTAGCATTTTGCTCTTCAAGTTCTTGCTCCGCTCGAAGTCTCCTTGCTTCTAATTCAACTTGTAGTCTCCCTTCAAATTCAGTGCGGAGACGGGCTTCAATTTGAGCTGGTGTCTCATGTGGTTCTGCCATTGTGTTTTCCCGTACCCTTCTTTGGTGAGCACGAAGGGCACGAAGGGTTCTTTCAATCTCCGGATCAAATAACAATGAGTTTGAGTTGATTTCACCTTGCATACACTAGCAAAAACCAATGAGGAGCACCAATTCACAATAACAAAAATTAAAAGAAAGAAAGAAAAAGAAACGTCCTAGACAATAGTAATTAGGTTCAACTGAAGTAGACAAATTCACAATCCCCGGCAACGGCGCCAAAAACTTGTTAGCCACTTTGCAAGTGTACAAAGGCTCGAAGTAATAAAAAGATCGTCTCCACAGGGATTGTGGTTGTTTACTATCAATTTCCGCTAATTTGACTATTGAAAGGATGGCAAAAAGGTTGATAGATTGTTTGAAACAAGAAATCGTGAACGTAAGTGAAAGCAACTAAAAACGTGAATTAAACGATAGTTGGAACGTACTAGGGGAAATGATTTCGTCAACCAATTACTATGTCTCTACCCACTTCAACATACATATATGAATTTATCCAACTCTTCTAAGATGCTAGGTTTAGATATCCACTTAGTAATCCCTTAACTAAATGAACCTATTAATCGAAAGTAAAAGAATTAATTCCTTAAGTCCAATTACTCAATTAATGCAATAGAAGTTCATCAATCAAACCAACATAACCGGGTATTGCCCTCATTCCTAAGCTAGCAAAACTCCCAATTAAACCCTTTTCAAAACGCTAACTCAAACCAATTTTCCAATTGTGCAAGAATTAGATAAATAGACCCAAATGCATTTAGGTACAATAAAGCATAGAAAAGAGCTTCATAGAGAAGAAGAACAACTCATATATATAACTGAAATGTAATCAAAACATAGAGTTAGGTTAACTACATCAATCCCCTAATACAAGAGAACTTAGCTACTCATGGCCAAAATGGAAGCAACAAGATGAAAGGAAGCAAGAAGATCCATAGCCACCATGTGGGGATGGAAACCCAAGCCCTAGCACAGCTCCAAGAGTGCTCCAAATCACTCCAAGATGCTCCAAAATCCGTTCTCCCCGCAAAAACGCGTTCTGGTTCTGTTTTAGGTTCAGGGGGCTGGTGCGGCCGCGCCCATCATCTGGGGCGAGCGCGCCAGCAGGAAAATTCTGTTTTGCCCTTAATGAACTGGGGCGAGCGCGCCAGCTTCCTGGGGCGTGCGCGCCAGCACCTGAAACCAGAAAAATCACAGAAAAGCCATAAAAAATGTCTAATAAATAGATACAAACTTGGAACAACCTAGAAATACAAAAATGCATGATATGAGACCAAAATGCATGAAAAATGAACAAAGATCCTAATTAACCTATGAATCTATATGCAAAATAACTATGAAAATAGCCCTAAAACCCGGGTCAACAGGCCCATATGGGGGTGAAAATCTAAATTTTCCCTTACCCAAGGTACCAAAGTTGGAATGGTAATAGGTTAAAGTAAAAAAAAACTTTTACTATTCGAGGACCAAACCGTAAGGTTTTCAAAGTTCAGGGACTAAACTCTAAGCTTAGAAAGTTCTAATAAATATCTAGGTTTGTTTATTAATATATTCCCAATCATGACGCGTCAGTGCATCAGTGCGTCAAAGCACCGTTGCGTCACTACGTCAGTGAATCAAGTCACTAGTTGTCATCTAATTCTGGTCATCAATGAGTATCTCAGTACCACTGAGAATATCTGCCCCGGGTCACTTATTGGCTTCGGGGTACCGCGCCTGCACGATTCATCAGGTCACTATTCACAAAAATCTTCTTCATAAAATTTGTCTCGAAACGCCAAACGAAATCATTGGGGGCTTTTCAGATTCTCGATCCGGGGTCCCGAAGTCAGCTATTTCGCCTACTGAAGTTTCGGCTAAAAGTCCCGTTAGCGTGAAAAGTCTTTCCCGGGCTCTGGGAGGAAACCATATCAATATTACAATCGTTCTTCACGAAATTTTCCACTGTTCGTCATGGTGATATTGGGAACATCTCATTCTCGTCCGAATTCAAAGTCAGGTCTAGTTTGGTTTCCTACCAAGTGTCGCAAAGAGTACTTCATCGGTACTTCGGCCGACAATATCGCTTGCCGTTGCCGCCGAGCGGATCCAAACAGTACCTTGGAATAATTAAATAATTATTTAATTACTGGGGAAAATTCCGGGTGTTACATGATTCTTGTTTGCATCAACTGAAAGTTACCCAATCTCTTAACTTGATTCTTTACATGATCTATTTTTGTGTGACTCATCCCAAATTTCTTGTTGAAAGGTTTTTGTGTGCTTTTAACCTGGAAATGTGTTTTTGAGCTTGAGGACAAGTAACCTTGAGTTTATGCTTGAGGACAAGCTGCCGTTGCAGCAAGCAGTCCCATGTCAGGAACAGTGAACCACTTAGAGGATGAAGCCAACTCTCCCGTTGGCAGGTTCAGTGCAGCTTTTATTCTCTCCATGTCTTTTTCAGACTCCATTACATCAGCAAGCAAGGAGTGGTTGATTCTGAGTTCTTCCCTCATTTCGGTCCTGATGGCAGGCCATTCATTCTCACTTACTCCAAACCACTGTGCGATGCAACGAAAGCCACAGTTTCCATCATCGACTACATCGATGATGTCTTCCACATATTCGTGAAAGATTGTGGGAACGTATGGAAGATACTTCAGCAGAGAGGATGAAGATTGATCATTCTTTGGAGCAACCTTCAAAGGTTCTTTTCTTACCTTCCTGACCAATTTAGCTATTGGCAGGGAGTCTTCATCAACTCCGGACGAAGTTGTGTTTTTCCTGGATGCAGCCTTTACAAGGCGTCTTCTTTTTGCAGGGGGTGCCTGTGTTGGTAAGGCCTTGAAACCTTCATCTGATTGTGAAGCATCACACTTCTTAGCTGGTGATGGTAGTGTAGGGATAGTTTGCTTCCTAGTTCTTGAAGCTCTTGTTCTTGGAGGAGATGGTTGAACTTCCTTCCCTTGTTCAGTTTCCTCATTATCTTCTACTTTCTTTCTTTCCCATTTGGACAGCAAGTTCTTTGGAACCTTGGAGAAGTCAATCCTCAGGTTCATTCGCTTAACATATCCAAACCGAATAGGAGTTGGAAAGATGTAGTCCTGAGCGATAAACTCAGTTTGGAGTTTTTCGTCCGTTACCAATCCTTTCATTCCCATGATCTTTGTGATAAGGGACCCATAGAGGAGATTTGTCACTGGACTTTCAATCGTTCCTATCATGTGATGAAAGATCAGTGATGGGAGGTTGATCTTCTGCATGTGGTTCATCTGGTAAAGCGCCCAGTGAGCCATCTTGTTGACAAGGTCTCTAGCTCCTTCCTTAGGAATGACGACTTTACTAAGAACAGCATGAGGAAACTTGAATTCTTCTACCAAGTTGTTGACAGCGTTCCCATGTATTTTTAGGTTTTCCTTCCAGATTCAGTCTCCATCTATCGCAGAGGTTTCCCACTTCGGGGAATAGTGAACTCCGTCCTTTACATCCACGTCCAGTGCTAGGGCAATATCACCAGGGCAGATTTCTGTTATCACCTTTAGACATCTGCTTGTGATTGTTCGATAATTTGTTTTTACAGCACACTGGTAGAACTCCTTCACCAGTGGTTCAAGAACAGGTGTCTCAGACACCTTCATAAGCTTTTCCCAATCTTGGAAGAGAACATAGTTCAGTCCAGCGACCTTTGCATACTGGAAGCGGTTCAGTTCAAGATACCTCGGTGACACCAATTCCCTTTCACCTAGGTCAGCAAACTTCTGAGCCCCAATCTTTGAGACTTGTTCGAGGCGGTTGGCTTCAACGTTCTTCTTTCTTAGTTGAAGAATGGCTTCTTGTTCCTGAGTGAGTTTTGGCTTAACAACAGTTTGCTTCTTGGGTGCCATTTGAGAATTCTGCAGAAAAGGGTTAGAGAGCACAAGCAGAAAATAGCAAGAGTTTTGGGATGCAAGTGAGTGTGAGACTTTTGCTTTCAGTTGCTTTTGTTTAAGTTGATTGGAAACCGGACAGTTTTTACTCGTTTAGTGGGATGAAATGATTGCATAGCATTTGATTTGAGATATCAAGTATCACATGCGCATTAAGTAATAATAGAAAAGTGTGCAGTTATGGCAGTTGAGGATTTAATGAGTGTTACGGACGCTTTTATCAGGTGGAACGATACAGCTGTTTACCTGTGGCCCCGGACGAACTATTTTAGTAGTGTCCTTTCGAGTGGGCCTAGTCGTTCTCACATTGAACGTGTAACCATCAGACGGTGATTTCCCTTGACGTCGATCATTCTTAATGACAAGCTTTATTTCTTTTCATTTACTAGGTGACACCATCTCTCCATTGTGTACATACTTCATCTAATGACACGTATTTTGGATTGTCCAGCAACTTTCTTCATCTCTCCTTCTTTTGATCTCCATGCTCAGTCAGATTCTGCTAACTCTCTTCTTCAGAAGGTTTCTTCACTATGAATTCCTGCAGTAGAGGTTATTGCATGCTTTTGTGGTACCCAAATTTTAGTTGGGTCCAGTGGGTTGGTGGGTATCTCACAAAGGTGTGAGCATTAGTGCTTAAGAACTATGCTTAAGATAGAATCAATGTTCAAAGCTTGAATGTCTATGCATATACATATATATGTATATATACAAGTGTGAACGTACATAAAAGCTATTGAATGACTATAATGATGCTTCAAAGAGAGTGACTCATAAAAGTTTGAAGATTTACATAATTTCAATTTCTTTCAAATAGCTGTGAATTTGTCATATGCTGAAATCGTTTATTTCCAGAAGAACAGGAAGTTCAGTTTCTCTTTTCTTTATTTTATTTAATATGTCATTGATTTTGATTGACTTCAGCCAGGGAAGGAGAAATGAGTAATATTAGATATTTATGAGATCAGGATTACCTCATTTGTATTTCTTGTGGCTACATGGTTTATCAACCTTGTAGAGAATTCGTTAGGTGCTTTCTTGATGGTTGTAAGAGTGAGGGCCCTTGCTTGTTTCTTCTTCTTGGACGAGCATAGATTTCTTTCCTTTTTATCTTCAGTTACCTGTCTTAAAAAGGGTCAATTCCTTTCTTGAATAGGTTTCTTTAGCATGTTCTCTTGCCACCGTAATGTGGATTAAGATTGCATTTGTTTGAGAACATCATGTGCTTCCTTGGAAATTTATACTCTGCATCTGTGAAGATGTTAGTATTTTTCAGAGTTAGGCTCTGATACCAATTGTAGGTGCATAAAACACACAAGAAAGGGGGGATTTGAATTGTGTGTTCCATTTTTAAAATTCTTTTCTAAATAGTTGTTTATCAGTCATTCATTAGTATTTATTTATTTTGATTACAGGGTGTTCTAAGAACTAAGATGAATGCTGGAAATGTTCAACAAATGTTGAAAATTAATTATTTGTTTCTCAGGATAATTTATTTATAAACACATGAACAAGAATGCAGCGAGGAAGCAGTAAAGCATGAAAGTAAAGCACACATAGTTTTTATCCTGGTTCACCCCCATAATCGACAGGACTACATCCAATCATTGGCTATACCAAGATTTTCACTATTTCAACAAATAGTACAAGTATTATCAAGGACTTCTCCCAACAAGTATTCGAAGGACTTCTCCTGACAAGTATTTGAAGGACTTCTCCTAACAAGTATTTGAAGGACTTCTCCTAACAAGTATTTGAAAGACTTCTCCTTGCAAGTGTTCTTAGGACTCCTCCTTACAAGTATTATCAGGACTTCTCCTATCACCTTTTCAGGATTTTTCTTTTCTACAATAATCTCTTCTTGATAAGAGTGGGTAGAAGAAATGAAGCTTAAAGAACAGAGAGATCATAAGCAAGCTGATCTCTTGTCCTAAGTTATGTGTGTAGAGTAAGATGAGAGTAAAACTCTATAAGGTTTCTATGGTTGAGATATGACTTGAAGTTTCCTGAGCTGAGACCAAGGTTGCCTTGGTCTTTGGACGAACTAGATTGAGATGTGTACAATTTAGTTCTAGTCGCCAATTTGCTATAGGAGCAAGGTTCTCTATATATATCTTCAGTTGAAGATCCTTGTTCATTCTCCTCAGTAGGAGTGAAAACCTGCCCGAAGTGCTTCGTCCTCTCCGAGAAGCACATAACGGCTAGTTCTGCATCTCTCAGCAGGCGTAAGTCACGATCAGAGGCTTTTCTGCAAGCATAAGATATGATCTAGAAATCATCATTTCATCTGGGTTGATGTCGTCTGGCTCCATGCTGAGCGAGTAGCCTTGAGCTGGTTTCTTCGTATATAACGTGTAAAAGTTCAGCGGTGAGGACTGCTTTGACTCTTTTACCCCAGTGCTTGACAGCTAATACTCATCACGTGGCTTGGTCAGATTTTTGAATTTCGACCGTTGAGAGTGTACGATGCTCTGAGATTCTTGCCGTTGATTTCGCGATGTCAGCTTGATTTGAGGAAAAGCAGAGAAGTAGTGGGACCAAGAGGTATTGGATTTATTGAGTCCCATCTTTCTTTCTGTGATTGCCAGGTTTTGATAACCGTGCAGACGAGGATAAAAGTAATTATTCAAAAGAATAATTTCTTTAATACTTCTGTTGACTTGATCTCCTCGAAAGACGTACTCATTGATCTTTGTATCTTTGGCGCGATTCATACTTTGGTGGACGGATTCTTTCATTCAGCTTTTGGCAGACGCAGTCTCCATTGAATGCTTGAAGTTCCGTGATTGGCCCGTATTGCCAAACGAATTTCTTTCAGTCAGTTCTTTTCTAAGAAACAGAGTATTCTTGTCTGAATTCTTTCTTTCACTGAAGTTCTTCATCGGAGAGAGTTGATCCACAACTCCTTTATATGATGCTAGAGAGGTTTCAAGGCAGACGGAGTTTCTACAAGATTGTTATATTCTTTCACCTTTAAATAATACAGTCTTCACATTTGATCTTTGTAGATTCGGGTGGTGGACTGATTCAGCTGCTTCAAGTAGGCTTGATTCGGGTGAGAAGATTTCCATCAGGTAGTCGTAAGAAGAGACGCTGGTCATTTGAGGCTTGTTGATTCATCTCTCTTGATTCACCAGACAATCTTGTACTTTGAATATCTTTCTTTCTAGCGCCATTAGACTAATTTATACGAGAATGTTTTTCTACGTATATCCTTGGTGTTGTTTCCTTCGAGGTGACCGGACGAAATCTTCTGGCGAACTGATTCTCTTGATAGGGTAGTGATGTTTATTTATTCCTTCCAGAGATGCTTGTTCCTGTACATGATAATTTTCACTATGTTAGGAATTTTATCTTTGACGCTATTGAAAAGAAATTGTTAATTATCAAAATATAATTATTCATTTAATTATTTGATCTAACATGGGCAATGATGATGGTCTTTTAATTGAAATAGTTGTTTCATCTTTTTCCTTGATGGTTGTTGATAAGTTTCTGCAGGTGTAAGTGGATTTATGAAGCAATGAAGAGCTTTGATGAAGAGAGAACAAAGAATGAAGCTGAAAAAGTGGAATTTTGAAGGTTGCTTTCAGAGAGCCACGCATGTGTGCCCACAATGCCACACACAGTCGGGGCTATTCTGTCTAAACATGGTTGTTGCTCAAACTTCCCACGCATGCGCGCCCAGAATGCCACGCACATGCGTAAGACCCTGTTAGTTTAGTTATAAATAAAGAACTTTGGTTTCTTTTAGTGGTGTCTTGTATTTTCTGAATTCTACTTCGAAGCTATTGTCTTTAGAGCGTGTGGGAGGCTCTCTAGGCCATTGTTTCAGGTTTAATTTCTTTTAATCTTGATTATGTATTCCCTAGCCATGCTTGGCTAGGTTTTCCTTAGTACTTGGGGATGTTGATCCTTTATCATATTATGTTATGAACTTCTAAGTTTTTATATGAATATCTTTGTTTCATTCCTATGAATCTTTTCTCTGATTTATAATTCTGCTTGAGTCGACGCAAGTTTTATGCTTTTTCTTACACGACGGTAGTTGGTAAGGACTAGGGACCTGAGATTAGATTGATTGAATTTCTATACCACTTAGGAATAAGGGTAGGATCCAGTAGTGTTGGTCTGATTATATGAGTTTATTCTTCAATTGAATTGACTAGGTACTAAGGAATTAGACTTAACAACTGAAAATGAATGTTTTGTAAGCCTAGATAGCAACCTGAGAGGGGGGTGAATCAGGTTCTCTCAATTTTCGCCTTAACAAAACTCAATTACTTTCAATATAATGATAATCACAATTGTTGATTGTGAATGCAGCGAAATAAGAACTTGCTGAAAGTAAAAGATAAAGGTTGAGAAAATTTGCACACATATTTTATCCTGGTTCACCTTCAATCCACCGAAAGCTACGTCCAGTCCCTCAAGAAACCCTTGAGGATTTATCCACTATGATCAAGATTTCTTTCAAGCACTTACACCAAGGACCTTAACAACTCTTGTCAAACCTCAGATGGCAAACCACCAACTGATGACGCCGAACCCTACGGCAGACTTTGAATCAAACCCGGTTCAAAGGACCTTTTCCACAACAACCGAAACCTACGGTGGACTTTGAATCAAACCCGATTCAAAGAACCTTTTGCACAACCATTAAACACTACGATGGACCTTTTTGCAACCACCGAAAACCACGGTGAATGAATCAAACTGATTCAAGAGATGAAGAAGAAGTTATTGCAGTGGCTGATGCAGCCCTTTAATCTAGTTGGATTGCTATTAGTTTGTATGCTCTAGGAAATTACAATGAAGGCTCTTTTATTCTGAGTTTCTCAAAAGATGAACATCATGTGTGTTCTTATGAAAATGAGAGAACAGAAACTCAGAATGATGACTTTAATGAATATGAAAGTTGTGGACCAAGTCATATATGTTTCTGAACGTCTATGGACTTTATATAGGCACTAGAGGTCGTCCATGAACCATCACAAGGCTTCCCAAACGTTTTGAGACACATTGGTTCATGAAACAACACATATGTCGACCTGGTAATCGATTACAGTAACCTGGTAATCGATTACACTAGCTGTTGCAGTTTTTCAAAATTCAAACTGACTATCAATTACATGAATGTGGTAATCGATTACTGCCTTCCTGTAATCGATTACTGCCTTCCTGTAATCGATTACATACAACCTGTAATCGATTACAGATAATCCAGAACTCAGTTTTTGACCGTTCAAGTCCTAATTGAGTATTCCTACCAAGTTTTACTTGTGAAAACATATTATACTCAATTAGTTGATATTTTATGAGCCTTCAAATGCAATATTAACCTTAATAAAGCATAGCACACTAAGTTAACAAGACTTACTAATAGCATGGACCTTGATGATTGATCTTGACGTTCTGAGCCGGTTCTTGAAGTCTTTCCTTTCTTTTCTTAAGTCTTATTGAAGTTTTCCTTTCTTTTCTTAACTCTTTATTCTTTTTGTGATGTGTTTGTCTTCATCAAAACCTCAACCGAGTCCAAGGACGAGACCTTCTTCACATGTTTTTCTTGATTAAGGAATTAACAAGTAAAGGTAAATGCTACATCACCATAGGAATGTTACATTGATTCATATAGAACTCTGGTTGCTATTGATAATAGTAAAACACCACAAGAAATGGGGGGTTTGAATTGCGTGTGTGATTTTTGAAATCTTTTCTTATAAACAGATATAAGTTTTAAATACTTTTCAAAGACTTGTGCAGTGGAAAATTAATCAGAGCCGAAAAGTAAAGCACACAACGTATTTATCCTAGTTCACCCCCTTAATCGACAGGGTTACGTCCAGTTCTTGGCTTCACCAAGATTTTCCACTATTCACTGAATAGTTCAAGTATTCAACAAGACTTCTCCCAGTATTCGAAGAACTTCTCCTTACAAGTATTAATCAGGACTTCTCCCAATATTCAAAGGACTTCTCCTTACAAGTATTCTTCACGAATTCTCCTTACAAGTATTCTTCACGAGTTCTCCTTACAAGTATTAAACAGGACTTCTCCCAGTTTCTTTACAAATAAGGTTTTGTTCTTCTACAAGGTTTTCTTCAATAAGAGTTGGGTAGAAAGATTAAGAACAAGTTACAAAGAGAATATGAAGATAGGTGGTTGTGTGAGAAAGATGAGAGTTTTCACTCTATGAGGTTTCACACTAAGGCAGACGACTTAACTCAGGAAGGAATGACTTTGAGTTTCAGAATTTAGCTTTTGTGTTGTTCGTTAGAGAATGACTTAGAAAGCTTATGAATTTTTATCACTGGAAGTCGCCGATGGATCCAGTGTCTAATTCCTCTATTTATATCTTCAGTAGGATACCCCTTGATGAACGTTGATGAAGATTGAAGTGTTTCCGTTTGGATTTCTGCTTCTGAGTGTGCAACGGATACTTCTGCAGCTCTGTTACAGCAATAAATGCATTCTGCCATGCATCAATTGCAGCATTAAATGCTCTAGTTGATGTCTTCTGGTTCTTCAGTGCGGATTCCTTATATGCTCGTCTGAGCATTAAATGCAAATGGGAAACAACAAAGAGAATTTCTTATGAACAAAAGATTTGATTCTGACCGTTGAGGTGATACGATGTTCAGGAAATTGCATCGTTGACTCTGAAAAGTTGTGCTTGATTTACGAAATGTCAGAGTGATAGCAGATACGACGAATAAAATATTTATTATGTCATTTCCTTGATTCTGCTGCGAACAGTGCTCCATTAAATGCATCGACGAGATTTGCCTTTGTTGCATGAAGCATTCAGCCAAACGAACTCTTCAGCACTAGCCAAACGAACTCTTCAGCATTAGCCAAGCGTACTCTTTAGCATTAGCCAAACGTACTCTTCAACATTAGCCAAACGAAGTCTTCAACATTAGCCAGATGTACTTTTCAGCATTGGCCAGACGTACTCTTTAGCAATCAGCCAGACGTACTCTACTTTTTCGCTTGACTTCGACGTGCTTGTTTTGATAATATTTTCAAAGGGTAGGCAGACGTTCTCCATATAGATAGATGTTCCTGAAATGTGAAATATTCAAAGTATTAGGAATTCTTTATCTATCAATATTAAACCTTTTGTAAAATTGTTATTCATCAAAATATATTAAAAGATGAAATTGTTTGAATCTAACAATCTCCCCCTTTTTTATAATGACAATTTTCATTTGAGAAAAATGTTTAATTACTTTATTACGAAAAAGATGTTATCAGAGCGGATAAGATTACATCAAAGCATATAATAAAGTATCAGAGCATTTCATTTCGAACGTTTCAATGCACTTACATTTTTCAGAGCTTTTTCTTTTGGAAATAAAACGTTTGTCTATATGAACGTTTCTTATCTAGAAAAACGTGATCGTTTCTCTTAAAATCATGTGTTGTAGCATGAAATCATGGTATTAGAGATAAAAATTTGAAATCATGTAATATAAACGCATATAGCAGATGAGCTCTTTTTCTTCGTTTGTCTAACATTATTTTTGGCTCCCCCTTAAAGTCATAATTTTCTAAACCTATGCTTAGGGTTTCTTTTATGTCTCCCCCTCAATATGAGACTATTCTTAAAAAAAGTTCTAAACACTTAGGGTTCATACTCATTTTCTTATATCCCTCCCCCTAAGATATATAGTTCCCTATTTCTCTAAACCCTAACTGATTTTTCTCTAATATTATTCTCCCCCTTTGTCATTAACAAAAAAATAAGTAGTAACAAACAAAGGTATCAGAGTAAGTAGTAAGAGCTATGAGAGCAATAAGCAGAAATATCAGAGCAAACTAGCAATTGAACAGAATAATCCAGAACATATATACGAGTTAAGGCAAAAACAAGATTGTTCAATAGTTAAGCAAAATAGGAAAGTGATAGAAATATGAAGTTGATCTTCATTTAAACTTGTTGAAGAATTGAGCCATCATATTTTGAAGATCATTAAACTTGGCTTCAAACTGTTCTTTAAGCTCCAGCTTCAAGTTTTCAGAACGTTGCTCATTCTTCTCATTTAACTCCTCAAGCTTCCAATCAAGTTCTTTCATTTCATTCCTGACATCAGAGATTTTTTCTTTAAGCGCACCAACATCTTCAACATCATCAACAGCTTTAGGAGATTCGACACAAATTGATGCAGTGGGAATTTCAACAGTTTGGTCGTCATTTGATGTTGGACTTTCCATGCTGAACCCCAACTTCTCTGAGCTGAATATGAAAGGAATCTTCTGTGCAAACTCAATATCTTCAGGGGTTGGTTGAGTTGGAGGCAGACTAGAGCCAGGATATAGTGTCGGGTCAGGCAAAAAGTCACAAGGCATCAAGATAAGTGTCCAGTGACCCAGGGATATCACAAGAGCTCCAGCATGATGAATAAGGAAGAAGGGAATGTAGCCAACATGGTTACAAAACTCCCATACAACCCAATCAAAATGGTAGTGGTCATCAAGCTTTCGACCAAGAAGCGTAAGTTTAACATCTGCACAACCTACAGGAGACCAAATCCTAGCAAAGTAGCAAAAGGAGTAGCCAAAAAGTTCAACAGATAAACCTAGTAAGAGGATGTTGTTCTCCATTGGAGTTATCTTTTTCCTCTTCCAAAGATTAGGAACCATGAGCGAACGTAATCTCCTTGGCACCTTTGGCATGAAACACATAACTTCTGGTGCAGCTGATTGAGATTCCTGAGAAGCATTCTCAGGTGTAGGTGAAGTGTGTTGAGCAGCTTGAGCAGGTATGGCTGAGGAAGTTTGTTCTATTGTAGGAATTTCCTTGGCCGCGGTTGGAAGAGATTCAATCCTAGGTTCATCAGGATCAGAGCAATATTCAACTTCATCTGTGCTTGCGTCTGCTTCTTTTGCCAGACTTGATCCATCTTCATGTGCTGGACTAGGACCAGCTTCCTCTGGCAGACCAGGTCCAACTTCCTCAACCGGAATAGCACCTCTAGCCAGACTAGGGCTTTTTGCCGGACTAGGGCTGTGTACCGGACTAGCTCCTTTTTCAACGACCGAACGAGCTTTTTCTTCAACCACCAGACGAGGACATTGTTGAGTTTGAAGTGGTGGAGAATTACTTTATCATCTTCATCTTCATCATCTTTAATCTCATGAATTACTTTAGGTACTTCAAGCAGAGTATCAATAAACTTGTGACTCTCAGCGTCAATGATTTCCGTGAAGTGTCTCACCCGAGGAATAAGTGGAGTTCCCCAACCTTTAGCTGCAAGAGAATAGTGATGCCTCCATTGAGGTGTTACTGTTGGCAATGGAGAATTTTCATGCAACTTTACTTTTACTAGTGGCGATTATTAATGTTTCCAAGAAAAGCAATGGTAGGTGAAGAAGGCACTGGTCCAAGCAAAGGCAAGTATGTGCAGAACTCTTTTTGTGCCAAAGTGACCAAAATGATGTTGAAAGCAGTTGCTGCCAATAAGCCCATGTCTGGCACTAAAAACCACTTGGGTTCGAATGCTGTCTCCCCAGGGGCAAGTTTTAAAGCCATAAGAACAGACTCCACTTCATCATCAGAGCTTAAGATTTCTGCATGAAGAGCTCTTCTGTTAATGAGCTCAGTGATTAATCTCCTCCTGATATCAGGCTAGTATTCTTCATTGAAGCTCAACCATTCAGCAATGCATCTGTAACCGTAATTGCCATCATCTTTAACATCCATGATATCTGCAATGACTTTATGAAAAGTAGAAGGCAAATACTTGAGGTAATGAGCATGGGCAGTTGGTAGGGCATCAACAGGTTGTGACATTTGTTGAGAAACTTATCCAGTGTTGGCAAATGAATCTTCACTTCCTCTTAGTGAGAGGTTTCACCTTGTGTGGATTCTTCAGGAATGGGGTGCACCTTTGCTTTCTGACGAGAAGGTAAACATGATGAAATAAGGATGGCATCTTCAACATCATCAGACGAAGGTTTCTTCTGGATATTCTCCACAGACGGAGTCGTCGTCGTTCTTGCCTTCACCGAACGATGCCTCTTTGGTTTAGGAGCAGACGAGGGCACATTGTCTTTTTCGGCAGACGTAAGCACAAGATTAGAAGAGGGACTTTTTTTCCCTAGTCTTACTAACTGCAGGCGAGGTTTTGACTACTTTAGTGGGAGACGAGGCCACTTCTTTGGCAAGTTGTTGCTTGGTCCATTTTCTCAACAACTCTGGTGGAACTTGTGAATAATCAACATCCATTTTCATTCTCTTGACATCTCCAATTCTGATAGGAGTAGCATAGAAATAGTCATGAGAAATGAACTCCTTTTCCTCTTTTTCCTTAGTTAACCACCCCAAGACTCCCACCATCGAAGTGATAAGTGACCCATATGGCAGGTTGTTGTTTGAATTCTCTAGGGTTCGTAGCATATGTTGAAATATTAGATTCGGTGTGTTGATTTTGAAGCCCTTCTTCATCTAATAGAGGGAAAAGTGGGAAAGCTTGTTGACTAAGTCCATTGAGACTTCTTTAGGTACCACCACCTTGCTAATAATGGCATGTGGAAAGATGTGACGCTCCTTTAGCTTGAAGTATAAACGATTCTACTTCTCCTATTTATCCTCCGAACCAAGGATTGACACAAGTTTTTTTTTTTATATCTATCCTATCAAGCTACTTTCATGTGTTAGTATACATCTTTTATACGGAAGCTTCAGTGTTACCTTTTCTTTATCCTAACTCCTCAATTCATATATTTATCGTGAACCTTTACCTAGGATAGAATACGATCTGCCAAGAGATATTAGTAACACACAGATTTTATTCAACACACCACGAATATATTACAAGTGACAGAAATTTAGTAGAGTGTTCAAGTAGCAAATACTTCAAGCATTCTCAAACCATACACACAAGCTAAACATAGCAATAACTTAACAAAGTTATTAGTGACATAGAGACAACAAGAAGCTAAGAGTTTGCTGCACCATTCGGACCATCTCTAGCCTCATTCCGAGCCTCTTCCATACCAACACTGTCCTCAATCTGGATTACAGGTACTCTCACCTCCGCTGCACGAGAGGTCTCACCATGGTGAAATAGGTTTCAATATTCCCTAGTAGTCAGTCTCCTGTTTTGAGCAATCACACTCTTCCTAGTTGTGGTTCTCATTCGGGGTCCAGATCTCCTAAGAGGTGGTGAAGTGACTGACTCAGATGGTTGATGATGACTGGGGTTATTACCTTTAGGTGGAAACTCTCTAATAGGTATAGCGGGTACCGGTTCAGGCTCATGTGGTGGTCCAGGTGAGTCTCTTGGGTTCATATGGCGTGCTCTCATAGGTAAGTAGAAAGAAAAGGTCATTGGTAAGGTAACAGGGTATCCAACTTCTTCATTAAGGTAACTCCTAAACCAGAAAACTGACACTCCGTTGTACAGACAGTATCCAGTGGATGGATCATGATACCATCCTGAGGCTGCCGGAAATTCAGCGTGGATGGAGATGACTGGTGGTCTTCTCATTGGAATACCTATCAATATCTATATAGAAAATGAAGTGTAAGGGTGAGTCAAACATAACCATATACATGCTACGCAACATATAAGAGATCTATCACAAATCAAGATAACATATCATCATCTCACATGATCACACCAAGCACATAAACAATATGCAAACATGTGGGTTATCAAGCCTCCCTTATATCTCCATATATTTCAATCAAACTTCGCTTTCCATTTGCCCCAGAGGTTATACCCCTGAGAAGAAAGTCCCTGATCTGACCTTTTTAAATTTAATATCATGAATGCTAGTAGTGTATAAGGCCCGAAGCGTTTTAGCTTCTACACTCTTCAGAAAGCCATTCGGGAATTATGGACATGGAATTTACCCTCGTTCCACTCTTTACCGAACTTGGATTACCTTAGAGCTTCACTGGCAGATATACCCGACAATGCTGATCCTTAAACATCATGGCTGGTACAGACCTCATAAACCCTGCCCGTCCAGACATGAGAGGTAGGAAATCGTGATATACCCCGGGCTTATTCATCTCTGAACATGGCCACCCTCGGTATCTCTGTATAATCCACAATCCCTTCAGTGGTAGTGACAGTGCTTTCCTACTCCTTATCTCTCCAGGTATGGTTATTTAAAGATCACCCCCTTATTCCTCCTAAGTATCCAGAGTCATAACTCTGTTGTTTTTTTGTATCAAAAATAAGCTCATAGCAATTGAATAACAATCACCCCTTTTACTTCCGAAATAACCAGAGTCATAACTAAGATGATCTCCGTTGCATCTGTAACTGAATCTCATAAATGAGTTCATAACAATTGAGTAACACATATAATAGGTAAGTAGAGCATTACACCCAGGAACCACGTTCTCTCGGTAACCATCCCGCACTTTAAGTTTTCAAACCGTTTCAACTCCCTAATTCATTTAGTTATGTCCATTAACTATCTATCCTACTGGTGAATCCTGATTAATTATAGGGTAGGCTGAATTTCGTAAACAAGCGACAGGCCAACAATTACCTCAAGATTTTTCCCTCTGCTCTACTACCACAGATGCTAAGTATATATTGCTTATAGCAATTTCAAATAAGCCTTGTGACGGCAATACCTAGTACCACTATATCCCATAATGTACTCTCCCGTTCTAATGTTCAATGTAACAACTTCATAATCAAGTTCAGCACAGAACAATCAACAATCATCCAGAAATATCACAGCATATCAAACAAGCAATCACACATAACAATAATATGCATTCCGTCTTTCTAATAGACTGCTGATATGAAACCTAACATGACATGGCATAGTCTAACTCCCCTTACCTCGGTTTCCAGCTTGAGGTTCTGAGTTTGTATAGAATCCATGATATTCTGCACATGATACCATATATTACAGATTATGTAATAGATTAGAGTTAGAACTATGTCCATATTTACATTCTAGTCCTCTATAATTATTTTATTTACAAGTAAGTCCCTAAAATTCTTTTATTTCATATATAAATCCCATTTTATTTCTAAATTACATTTTCTCTTTTATCCTATTACTTTCTGAATTCTGAATCCTAATGTTAGCACAAGAAAATCTTTAGGTTCATTCTTGTGAAGAAGGTCTTGCTCCTGACCCTGGCTGAGGTTTTGATGACGACAATCTCATCGACAAAAAGAAGAAAAGAAGACTTAGAGGAAACAACGCTATAAGGTTCATCAATTACCTAGAAGTCTTAGTTTAGGTGAGTTATGCTTCTAAAGGTCTCTTAAAGCATAAAGGCTCTTTAAAAAACCTAAACTAATCAAGTTTAATGTTTTCACAACTTAAAAGAAGTAGAAAAACTTAAGCCGATCTTAAAAGATCAAGTTTCTGGAAGTTGGACTTCAGTGTAATCGATTTCAGCTTTCTGGTAATCGATTACACCTAGGCAAGTAATCGATTACCACTTGCTTGTAATCGATTACATGTTTGAATTTGAAATTCAAACTGAAACGGCTATTAGTGTAATCGATTACACTAAGTGATGTAATCGATTACACACACGAAAACATGAGAATACAACATTAGGCCAAAGCTTTGCGAAAATTAGTTCATTGAGTCTTTTAGAACTTAAACTTTCAAGAGCCTAAATTCTGAGTTCATGATCTTCATGTTTATAAGAACACTCTAGTTGTTCATATCTTGAGGAACTCAGAATCTTGTTATGCTTAAAAGCCTTAAAGCATAAATTCTCATGATCAATCCACTTGTATGTTAAAGGATTGATACAGCCAATTGTAAACTCTTCTTCATCTCTTTCAGATAGATTGAGTATTCACCGTGGATCTCGGTGAAGGGTTGTTGGTACTGAAAGTGGTGTACTTTCAGGGTGTTGATTGAAGGTGGTTTAGCCTTCAAGGTCTGAAGGTGGTTTGCCTTCAGGAACTGAAAGTGATATACTTTCAGGGGCTATTGAAAGTGGTTTACTTTCACAGGAAATTGATAGAAATTCTTAGGGTCCTTGGTGTAAGAACTTGTAAGAGACTTTTATCAATAGTGGAAAAATCCTCAAGGGTTTTTCTTGAGGGACTGGACGTAGCCTTCGGTGGATAGAAGGTGAACCAGGATAAAATTCTGTGTGTGTGAATTCTTCTATCCTTCATCTTTACTTTCAAGCAACGCTTAATTCCGCTGCAATCGTTTGCATTTACATATAACTTGAAAGTAAGAAGTTGTTAAGGCGAAAATCGGGTAAATTTGATGAAAAGTCTGATGAAGGTATATTCCTTGGTTATTCCCTAACAAGCAAAGCATATAGAGTCTTTAACAAGAAAACTCTATCTATGGAAGAATCCATACATGTTTCCTTTGATGAGTTTAAATCCTCAAAAGAAGATATAGTCAATCTTCCAGATAATGAAGAAGAAGATATCATTATCAATGAAGACTCTCAAAACGAAAAAGATCAAGATCCAATACAAGAAGAGCACATTGAAGATAACACTTATCAACTACCAAAGGAATGGAGAACCCACAGGGATCATCCAGTTGATAATATCATTGGTGATATTTCTAGAGGTGTTTCTACAAGGCTACGCTTAAATGATTCAAATTTGAACATGGCCTTTGTCTCTCAAATAGAACCCTCAAAAGTAAATGATGCTCTGGAGGATGAGTATTGGATTGTGGCAATGCAGGAAGAACTAAACCAATTTGAAAGGAACCAAGTTTGGGAACTTGTTCCTAAGCCTACTGACAAGCATGCCATTGGTACTAAGTGGGTATTCAGAAACAAGTTAGATGAAAATGGAATTATTGTTAGGAACAAAGCAAGGTTAGTTGCACAAGGTTATAATCAAGAAGAAGGCATAGACTTTGATGAAACCTATGCACCAGTAGCAAGGTTGGAAGCCATAAGACTTCTGTTGGCTTATGCTTGCTCTTTAAATTTCCCATTATATCAAATGGATGTCAAAAGTTCTTTCCTGAACGGATTCATTCAAGAAGAAGTCTATGTGAAGCAACCTCCAGGATTGGAAGATCCCAAGTTTCCTTCATATGTCTTCAAATTAAAGAAGGCACTTTATGGTCTTAAGCAAGCCCTTCGTGCATGGTATGATAGATTAAGCACATTCCTTTGTGAGAAAGGATTCCAAAAGGGTAAGGCCGACACAACCTTGTTTATCAAGAGAACCAAAGGTAATACTTTATTAGTTCAAATATATGTAGATGATATTATTTTTGGTGCAACTAACGAATCTCTATGTAAGGATTTCTCTAACATGATGCAAGAAGAATTTGAGATGTCCATGATGGGACAATTAAATTTCTTTCTAGGATTGCAAATTAAGCAATCACATGATGGAATACTCATCAATCAATCAAAGTTTTGCAAGGAACTATTAAAGAAATATGATTTGGATGATTGCAAAGCCATAGCCACACCAATGGGGTCTAACACATATCTAGATCAAGATGAATCCGGTGTTCAAGTAGACATTACCAAATACAGAGGTATGATCGGATCTCTTCTATATTTAACTGCAAGTAGACCTGATATTATGTTTAGTGTGTGTCTATGTGCTAGATATCAAGCATCTCCTAGGGAATCACATTTGAGTTCAGTCAAACGGATTTTCAAATATCTGAAAGGAACTACAAATGTTGGTCTGTGGTATCCCAAAGGGAGTGTTTGTGATTTGATTGGATATTCTGATTCTGATTATGCTGGATGCAAAACTGAAAGAAAAAGTACAAGTGGTACTTGTCACTTGTTGGGAAATGCCCTTGTTTCTTGGTCTTGTAAGAAACAAGCATGTGTTGCTCTAAGTACTGCTGAAGCAGAATACATTGCTGCAGGAAATTGTAAGGATTTCTCTAACATGATGCAAGAAGAATTTGAGATGTCCATGATGGGACAATTAAATTTCTTTCTAGGATTGCAAATTAAGCAATCACATGATGGAATACTCATCAATCAATCAAAGTTTTGCAAGGAACTATTAAAGAAATATGATTTGGATGATTGCAAAGCCATAGCCACACCAATGGGGTCTAACACATATCTAGATCAAGATGAATCCGGTGTTCAAGTAGACATTACCAAATACAGAGGTATGATCGGATCTCTTCTATATTTAACTGCAAGTAGACCTGATATTATGTTTAGTGTGTGTCTATGTGCTAGATATCAAGCATCTCCTAGGGAATCACATTTGAGTTCAGTCAAACGGATTTTCAAATATCTGAAAGGAACTACAAATGTTGGTCTGTGGTATCCCAAAGGGAGTGTTTGTGATTTGATTGGATATTCTGATTCTGATTATGCTGGATGCAAAACTGAAAGAAAAAGTACAAGTGGTACTTGTCACTTGTTGGGAAATGCCCTTGTTTCTTGGTCTTGTAAGAAACAAGCATGTGTTGCTCTAAGTACTGCTGAAGCAGAATACATTGCTGCAGGAAATTGTTGTGCACAAACTCTATGGCTCAAACAACAACTCAAAGATTATGGCTTAGAGCTGGGCTGCATTCCAATCAAATGTGACAACACAAGTGCCATTAATCTCACTAAAAACCCCATCATGCACTCTCGAACTAAGCATATTGATATAAGACATCATTTTCTTCGAGATCATGTCATGAGAAAGGATATTGAGATTTCATTTATAGATACACATAACCAATTAGCTGATATTTTTACTAAACCTCTTCCTAAAGATCCATTCTTTAAGATTATAAGAGAATTAGGCATATTAGATGAGCATGACATTTAAAGTAATATGATATTTGCATAATATTTGTGTGCACTTATATGAATGCATGTATTTAAATTGATTATATGCTTAAATATTCATCTAGAAACATGTTACATAGGAGTTTATAGCCTAGAACCTATAAAACTGTCCTTGTAATCGATTACCATAGGTCCTGTAATCGATTACTCCTGCTCTCTGTCCTCGTGCCTGTTAGAATCTTCTAGGTAATCGATTACCATAACTGTTGTAATCGATTACATACTCGAAATTTGAAATTTTTCAAATTTAAAACTGCTGTAATCGATTACCCTAACTGTTGTAATCGATTACGCAGACAGTTTTCTCTATAAAATCAGCATATGCCTCTTGCTTTTTCGTCTACCTATCCACATACATCTCCTATCTTCATCCTCGAATCTTGTACTAACCATGGGGTCTCTTCCTCGTCCTTCAAATGTCTCATCTCCAGTTAACACTCCTCGAAGGGACTCTTCCTATGATCCCTATGTGCATCATCGGTATCGCATAGACGTCCAAACCAATGCTACATCTGCTGGATTGTCTCCATTCTATGCTATACCTTCCACCTTTTCTCAGGAATCTAAGGTCATCCTTGAACGACTCGATATCTTGACACTAGAGGATACCATTCGCTCTCGATTCCTGCTTATGGAAAATCGCATAGAATCAGTGCATTCCTTTATGCGAAAGGAAATTGAAAGTATCAAGGATCTTGACCCCTCTGAGATGTCTGAGGATTCCAGTCGTGCATGAATCCCGAAAAACTCTGTCCCAATATAGTACTATACCTAATAATAGGATTTCTCCATATCTACTAATAAGCTTTCTCCTGGGTTGTAATATAAATTCTACTACTTATGTTTGTAATGCATTTGCCATATGTAATTTCTGCATTTTCTTCCATATATATAATATAAGTGTTGGTTGTGGTTTATCACTGTTTTACAACTTTACCCCCATCCCCTATGCGTTTTTTTTTTCAACATATACTTGTATGGATGTATGCCTGTTTTTTGGCCTTTTCTTCTTTTTGATGAAGTCAGAAGGGGGAGAAAGGTTCTTTGTCTCTTAAAGATAATATGCAGGAATTCAACAAGTGAATTAGAAAGGGGGAGATATACTGGATTACATCAAACAGGGGGAGTTTTCAACAGAGACACATATATAATCTTCAAGTTTCAAGTTTTCAACAGAGACACATATATGATCTTCAAGTTTCAAGGAATGTGTTTGCCATCATCAAAAAGGGGGAGATTGTGAAGAAGGTCTTGCTCCTGACCCTGGCTGAGGTTTTGATGACGACAAACTCATCGACAAAAAGAAGAAAAGAAGACTTAGAGGAAACAGCGCTATAAAGTTCATCAATTACCTAGAAGTCTTAGTTTAGGTGAGTTATGCTTCTAAAGGTCTCTTAAAGCATAAAGGCTCTTTAAAAAACCTAAACTAATCAAGTTTAATGTTTTCACAACTTAAAAGAAGTAGAAAAACTTAAGCCGATCTTAAAAGATCAAGTTTCTGGAAGTTGGACTTCAGTGTAATCGATTTCAGCTTTTTGGTAATCGATTACACCTAGGCAAGTAATCGATTACCACTTGCTTGTAATCGATTACATGTTTGAATTTGAAATTCAAACTGAAACGGCTATTAGTGTAATCGATTACACTAAGTGATGTAATCGATTACACACACGAAAAGTTGCATCTTTTCATGAACCATTGTGTCTCAAACCTTTTGGGAAAGGTTGCATTGGTTCAAGGACATTTTCCTGTGCCTATATAAAGTCCATTTGAGTCCAGAACACAACAACACATGAGAATACAACATTAGGCCAAAGCTTTGCCAAAATTAGTTCATTAAGTCTTTTAGAACTTAAACTTTCAAGAGCCTAAATTCTGAGTTCATGATCTTCATGTTTATAAGAACACTCTAGTTGTTCATATCTTGAGGAACTCAGAATCTTGTTATGCTTAAAAGCCTTAAAGCATAAATTCTCATGATCAATCCACTTGTATGTTAAAGGATTGATACAGCCAATTGTAAACTCTTCTTCATCTCTTTCAGATAGATTGAGTATTCACCCTGGATCTCGGTGAAGGGTTGTTGGTACTGAAAGTGGTGTACTTTCAGGGTGTTGATTGAAAGGGGTTTAGCCTTCTAGGTCTGAAGGTGCTTTTCCTTCAGGAACTGAAAGTGGTATACTTTCAGGGGCTGTTGAAAGTGGTTTACTTTCACAGGAAATTGATAGAAATTATTAGGGTCCTTGGTGTAAGAACTTGTAAGAGACTTTTATCAATAGTGGAAAAATCCTCAAGGGATTTTCTTGAGGGACCGGACGTAGCCTTCGGTGGATAGAAGATGAACCAGGATAAAATTCTGTGTGTGTGAATTCTTCTATCCTTCATCTTTACTTTCAAGCAACGCTTAATTCCACTGCAATCGTTTGCATTTACATATAACTGGAAAGTAAGAAGTTGTGAAGGCGAAAATCGGGTAAACCTGATTCACCCCCCCCCCCTCAGGTTGCTAACTATACTAACAATTCTTCCTAGTTACAATTATACTAAGTTTCTTATGATTTTATGTGAGATTTTCCACTTCCATTACTCTTCCTACTTCTTTTCTGTTTTTCCTTCCTAATTCTACTATTACTAACATGCAGAGTCTCTCCGTTACAAGTTATACAGGTTCCCACGTCCATTTCATCATTCTTCATTTTCTAGTATCCTAGCTTAAAGCTTAAAAATTGATTTTGATATTCCTTACTCTTTCCTTCGTTCTAGACTTCCTAATTCACTCCCTGATGTTCCAGAAATCCTCACGACTTGTTTCCAATTCATTTGACTCACTAAACAAGCCAGAACAGTGAACACGAGCTTCAAGTGTTCATGAACTTCATGGTTTCGAAATTCTAGTTTCCAGGGCTTAAAACATGTTTCTAATGGTCCTAAACTGAAGAAATAAGGTGAAAAATGAGTTCAGGAGGTCTATTTACCTCGAAAACACGTTTCTGGAAAATTGTTCTTGAGAAGCTCATCGGAGAAGATGAAGCACGGCGGCGGCCACGGCGGTCATCTTCGCCGGAGCTAGTCTGAATGGTGATTCTACTTCCTCAAGCTTCCAGAAGTTCAATGGTGGTGGTCGTGTGCCCTAACTCCTCCTGGTTACACCGGAAAACGTGAAGGAAGAAATTTTCCGGCCACCGGAATCTGGAAAATGTCGCCGGAAAACTGGGAAAAATTTTCAGAACTTCATTTTCTTCGTTTCTTCGTGAAAAACTTCCAAAATCCTGCCTAGAATCCATCCTAGCACTCCCAGAAAACTAATGGAAAAGGTTTGGAGTCCTAAAACACTCTAGAATGAGAGAATCGAAGAAGAGAAACTTGAGCCAAGCTCCTCGGTTTTGTGAGAAAACCAGGGCTTCCTGCCTTGCTCGAACCTCCTGAACCTACTTAGACCATTTCTCTGAGTTTCCTCGGTGTCCAGAAAGCTAAATTTATAGGCTGAATTGAGGTTAAGTCACTAAACCAAGTTTTCCAAGTTAATGGAGTTGCACCACCAATGGTTCTTCATGCAAAGTGATTAGGGCTAGCTTCCATGCATTCTAGTGATGATGCACGAAATTAGGGCTGCTGTAGTGCTTAATGGAGTCTGAAAATTAATTTGAAGTGATGTGCATAGTGACATGTACATCAGACATAGTGACTCGTCGCTCCGTATTGGTCGCACATACCGTCATGTCGTCACTACAGTACGAAAATGACCCTATTCTCGAGTAAACCCTATGCAATAATGTTTCACCTGAATTATTTCCCTATCTCAGAGTCCAGAACCATGAGTAATCAGTACTCTCAGTTAACTGGCTCAGTTGTTCACGATCACTCCGAGACAATACCGACTATTGTCAAAAGAGATAATCAGAATATTTGGGGTTCCTATTGCCATTGCCATGTCTACACCTTTCAAATAATCATATCTACTACTATAATCATCAATCAATTCATTCATATACACTAACATTATATAAATATATTTTATAGTTACTGAGATAGATCTAGGGTTTCTATCTCTCATAGTTAGTAGTTAGGGTAATAGCTTAAGGCAATTACCTACTAAAAGTACGGGATGTTACATTCTCCCCTCCTTTTAGGAATTTCGTCCCGAAATTCTACTCTTACCTTCAAAAATCTGCGGGTATTTTTCCTTCATCTTATCTTCTAATTCCCAAGTTATCTGTTCACTCATTCCATCATCCCAAGCTACCTTCACCAACACTACTTCCTTATTTCTAAGCTTCTTTATCCTCTTATCCAAGATCTTTGTTGGCATAGTTGCATATGTTAAGTTCTCTTTGAGCTGTATATGTTCAGGTTTTATCACATGAGAGGGGTCTGAGAGATATTTCTTCATCTGAGATACATGAAATACATCATGTAAATTTGACAGATTTGGTGGTAATGCTATTTGATAAGCTGAAGTTCCTATTTTCCTAAGAATCTGGTAAGGTCCTAAGTACTTTGGAGTAAGTTTCCTAGACTTAATAGCTCTACCGATCCCTGTTGTTGGAGTAACTTTCAGACAAACATGGTCTCCTTCCTGAAATTCTAAAGGTTTCCTCCTACGATCATAGTATGTCCTCTGCCTATCTTGAGCTATCCTAAGCTTCTCCCTAATCTCTCTGAACTTCTCAAACACCTCTTGTACTATTGCTGGTCCTAGTACCAACTTATCTCCCTCATCAAACCAACACAAAGGTGTTTTGCACTTTCTCCCGTACAGTGCCTCAAATGGTGCCATCTTAATGCTAGAATGGTAACTATTGTTATAAGAAAATTCCACCAATGGCAAGTATTGTTCCCAATTACCTTGACTCTCAAGTATACAAGCTCTAAGCATATCTTCCAAAGTCTGAATAGTTCTCTCTGTCTGTCCATCTGTTTGTGGATGATATGCAGAACTAAACCTCAAATTAGTCCCTAATGCTCCTTGTAAAATTTTCCAAAATTGTGATGTGAATCTAGGATCTCTATCCGACACTATACTAGATGGTACTCCATGTAATCTCACCACTTCCTTTACATACATTTGGGTTAACTTCTCTAAAGATTGTGTCATGTTCACTGCTAAGAAATGAGCACTCTTAGTCAATATGTCCACAATTACCCAAATTGCATCATTTCCAGACCGTGTTCTTGGTAATCCTGTCACAAAATCCATTGATATGCTCTCCCATTTCCATTCTAGAATCTTTAAAGGCTTTAGTTTTCCCGATGGTTTCCTATGTTCTATCTTAGCCTTCTGACATACTAAACATGTCATCACCTGATTCCAAATATCCTTTTTCATTCCTACCCACCAAAATCTCTTCTTAAGGTCTTGGTACATCTTAGTGAATCCAGGGTGTATACTAAGATTACTCCTATGGGCTTCTTCCAAAATTCTAATCCTCAAGTCTGCTCCTTCTGGTATACATACTCTTCTACCAAATCCCCACAATCCATCATTCGCTTTGACTAACTCTCCCTTTCCTTTCTTCTGGTGTCCTTGTATAAGCTCTTAAAATCTCTCATCATTCTCTTGTTCCCTTCTAACTTCCTCTAAAAATTCATTAGTCAACACTATTGTCCCAAAATGTATCCTCTTAGAACCAAATCCTACTGCTAAACTTAAATCTCTGAATTCCTCTATCAGCTTAAGCTCCTTCATCATCATTCCAGAGATATGCAAACTCTTCCGACTCAAGGCATCAGCTACTACATTTGCCTTCCCGGGGTGATACTGTAACTCAAAATCATAGTCCTTTAAAAATTCTACCCATCTTCTCTACCTCATATTCATCTCCTTCGGATCAAACAAGTACTTCAAACTCTTATGATCGCTAAACACCGTGAAACTTGCACCATACAAGTAGTGCCTCAATGTCTTTAATGCAAATAATACTGCTGCCAATTCTAGATCATGAGTAGGATAGTTCAACTCATGTGGCCTCAACTGCCTCGATGCATACGCCACTACCTTGCGCTCTTGCATCAATACACATCCTAGTCCTAACTTTGAAGCGTCACAGTACACTTCAAATTCCTTTCCTGAGTCTGGCAACACTAATACTGGTGAAATAGTTAACCTCTTCTTCAAATTTTTAAAACTCTCTTCACACTCTTGTGTCCAAGTAAACGGCTGATTCTTCCTAGTTAATTTGGTCAATGGAGTAGCTATCTATGAAAATCCTTCTATGAATCTTCGGTAATATCCAGCTAAACCGAGAAAACTACGGACTTCAGTCACAGTCTTCGGTGTACTCCAAGCAATCACCGCTTCCACTTTACTCGGATCTACTGCTATTCCATCCTTACTGACTACATGTCCTAGGAATTGCACTGACTCTAACCAGAATTTACACTTCGACAATTTAGCAAATAGCTGTCTACCCCGTAGGATTCCTAGTACTATCCTAAGATGCTCTTCATGTTCTCTCTCACTCCTTGAGTATATCAGGATGTCATCTATGAATACCACTACAAATTTGTCCAAGTACGGGTTAAAGATACGGTTCATATAATCCATGAATATTGCAGGTGCGTTCGTAACACCGAACGACATTAATAAATATTCATAGTGTCCATACCGCGTCCTAAAAGCTGTCTTCGGTATGTCCTCTCTTCTAACCCTTATTTGGTGATATCCTGATCTCAAATCTATCTTAGAAAATACCGCTGCTCCTTTCAACTGATCCATCAAATCATCTATTCTAGGTAAAGGGTACTTATTCTTCACCGTCACTTTGTTCAACTGCCTATAATCTACACACAATCTCATACTTCTGTCCTTCTTCTTTACCAATAACATAGGTGCTCCCCATTGTGACACACTTGGACGTATAAATCCCTTTTGCATCAATTCCTCCACTTGCTTCTTAAGTTCCACTAATTCCATAGGTGACATTCTATAAGGTGCTATGGAAATAGGTCCTGTTCCTGGCACTAAGTCTATGGAAAACTCTATTTCCCTCTCTTGTGGTAACTCAGTCACATCTTCTGGAAATACTTCCGGAAATTCCTTCACCACTGGAATTTCTCCTACTTTAACATTCTTCTTCCCTTCTTCTAAAGAATACAGGTAAGCTCCTAGCACACATCTCTTGACTTCTCCTTCATTACTACAGGTCACTCCTTTTCCTTGCTCAGGTTCACTCCTTACAAATTCAATCAATTTCCTACAACAATCTATCCTCACATTGTGCTTAGATAACCAATCCATCCCTAGGATCACATCTAAATGTTCCAAAGTCAAACATATCAGGTCTTGTTGGAAAGTTTGTCCTAACACAGTTATCAAACATCCCTTACAGACACTAGAAGCTCGACAAGTTCCACTAGTTGGGGTAGAAATTTCTAAATCATACCCTAATTCAGTCTCATAAAATCCTAGTTGTTTGACCCGCTCTTGTGATATAAATGAATGTGTTGCACCTGAATCATATAAAACTTTCAAAGAAAATCCATTAACATAGCACATACCTTGTATCAGATCTGGAGATTCTTCAACTTCCTTACCACTCATGGCAAATACTTTCCCTTTGTTGATCGGCCGTCCAGGTTTCCTTGCTTCACTTGTCCTTGGTACATTCCGATTGTATTTCCCCACATTGTCACTTACTGAGTTGGAATTTCCATTCCCACTAGTTGATGCTCCTACCGGATTTGCCCATTGGTTTGTACAGTCTTGTACCACGTGTCCGTACTGCTTGCATCTGACACAATACCGTCCACTATTCCAATTCATCCGTCCACGGATGTTAGAATTCCCTTGCTGATACCTCTTTCCATTATATCGGTTTCTTCCTTGTAAAAAGGATCTTTGATAAGGCCCTCTACGTTCATCCCTTCTTCTATCCACCTTATGATTACCAACTCCCTTCATATACTCCTTCCTCATCTGTTCCTTTCCTTCAAAAATCCTGCACTTTTCAACTAATGTTGCAAAATTCCTAATTTGATCATGTCCTACCGCAGCCTTTATATCAGGTCTCAACCCATACTCAAACATGATACACTTTGATGTGTCATCCACTGCCTGATGATAATGCGGATGAAAACGGCACAGTTCCTCAAATTTCGCTGCATACTCTCCCACCGTCATGGTACCTTGCTTCAGTTCCAAAAATTCCGTCTCTTTTCTACCTTTGGCATCATCTGGAAAATACTTCTCCAGAAATGCGGTCCTAAACACTTCCCAAGTTATTCCTCCCGTTGCTGGTGCTAATCTGCCCTTTGCAGTAGCCCACCAAATTGATGCTTCTCCTGTCAAAAGATATGTAGCAAATGCAACTTTGCGTACATCAGCACAAGTTAGAGTTTCAAAAATTCTTTCTATCTCTCTGATCCACTCATAGGCTCCGTCAGGATTGTAACCCCCGCCAAACTTCGGTGGTTCCCTTTTAAGAAATTTATCGAGTCCATGGTATACTTCTTCCTCAGCTTGATTTGTACTTACTCCCTGCTCTGTCCTTGCTGCTTGTTCAGCCAAGAATGCAGTGAGTCGATCTAATGCTCTTGCCATAGCTGTCATTCTTACTCCTAAAATCCACACATCAGTTAGTTCATCCAATCTCACAACATAGCATAGTAGGCTCATAACTAGGCTTTTAAGGAAAAACCGCTCTGATACCACCTGATTGAGACGCTCCTTTAGCTCGAAGTATAAACGATTCTACTTCTCCTATTTATCCTCCGAACCAAGGATTGACACAACTTTTTTTTTTATATCTATCCTATCAAGCTACTTTCATATGTTAGTATACATCTTTTATACTGAAGCTTTAGTGTTACCTGTTCTTTATCCTAACTCCTCGGTTCATATATTTATCGTGAACCTTTACTTAGGATAGAATACGATCTGCCAAGAGATATTAGTAACACACAGATTTTATTCAACATACCACGAACATATTACAAGTGACAGAAATTTAGTAGAGTGTTCAAGTACCAAATACTTCAAGCATTCTCAAACCATACACACAAGCTAAACATAGCAATAACATAACAAAGTTATTAGTGACATAGAGACAACAAGTAGCTAAGAGTTTGTTGCACCATTTGGACCATCTCCAGCCTCATTCCGAGCCTCTTCCATACCAACACTGTCCTCAATCTGGATTACAGGTACTCTCACCTCCGCTGCACGAGAGGTCTCACCATGGTGAAATAGGTTTCTATATTCCCTAGCACTCATTCTCCTGTTTTGAGCAATCACACTCTTCCTAGCTGTGGTTCTCATTCGGGGTCCAGATCTCCTAAGAGGTGGTGAAGTGACTGACTCAGATGGTTGATGAAGACTGGGGTTATTACCTTCAGGTGGAAACTCCCTAATAGGTATAGCGGGTACCGGTTCAGGCTCATGTGGTGGTAGAAAATGAAGTGCAAGGGTGAGTCAAACATAACCATATACATGCTACGCAACATATAAGTGATCTATCACAAATCAAGATAACATATCATCATCACACATGATCACATCAAGCACATAAACAATATGCAAACATGTGGGTTATCAAGCCTCCCTTATATCTCCATATATTTCAGTCAAACTTCGCTTTCCATTTGCCCCAGAGGTTATACCCTTGAGAATAAAGTCCCTGATCTGAACTTTTTAAATTTAATATCACGAATGCTAGTAGTGTATAAGGCCCGAAGCGTTTTAGCTTCTACACTCTTCAGAAAGCCATTCGAAAATTATGGACACGGAATTTACCCTCGTTCCACTCTGTACCGAACTTGGATTACCTTAGGGCTTCACTAATAGATATACCCGACAATGCTGATCCTTAAACATCATGGCTGGTACAGACCTTAGAAACCCTGCCCGTCCAGACATGAGAGGTAGGAAATCGTGATATACCCCGGGCTTATTCATCTCTGAACATGGCCACCCTCGGTATCTCTGTATAATCCACAATCCCTTCAGTGGTAGTGACAGTGCTTTCCTACTCCTTATCTCTCCAGGTATGGTTATTTAAAGATCACCCCCTTATTCCTCCTAAGTATCCAGAGTCATAACTATGTTGTTTTTTTGTATCACAAATGAGCTCATAGCAATTGAATAACAATCACCCCTTATACTTCTGGAATAACCAGAGTCATAACTAAGATGATCTCCGTTGCATCTGTAACTGAATCTCATAAATGAGTTCATAACAATTGAGTAACACATATAATAGGTAAGTAGAGCTTTACACCCAGGAACCACGTTCTCTCGGTAACCAGCCCGCACTTTAAGTTTTCAAACCGTTTCAACTCCCTAATTCATTTAGTTATGTCCATTAAATATCTATCGTACTGGTGAATCTTGATTAATTATAATGTAGGCTTAATTTCGTAAACAAGCGACAGGCCAACAATTACCTCAAGACTTTTCCCTCTGCTCTACTACCACAGATGCTAAGTATATATTGCTTATAGCAATTTCAAATAAGCCTTGTGACGGCAATACCTAGTACCACTATATCCCATAGTGTACTCTCCCGTTCTAATGTTCAATGTAACAACTTCACAATCAAGTTCAGCAAAGAACAATCAACAATCATCCAAAAATATCACAGCATATCAAACAAGAAATCACACATAACAATAATATGCATTCCGTCTTTCTAATAGACTGCTTATATGAAACCTAACATGACATGGCATAGTCTAACTCCCCTTACCTCGGTTTCCAGCTTGAGGTTCTGAGTTTGTATAGAATCCTTGATATTCTGCACATGATACCATATATTACAGATTATGTAATAGATTAGAGTTAGAACTATGTCCATATTTACATTCTAGTCCTCTATAATTATTTTATTTACAAGTAAGTCCCTAAAATTCTTTTATTTCATATATAAATCCCATTTTATTTCTAAATTACATTTTCTCTTTTATCTTATTACTTTCTGAATTCTGAATCCTAGTGTTAGCACAAGAAAATCTATTGGTTCATTCTTCCTAGTTACAATTAGACTAAGTTTCTTATGATTTTATGTGAGATTTTCCACTTCCATTACTCTTCCTACTTCTTTTCTGTTTTTCCTTCCTAATTCTACTATTACTAACATGCAGAGTCTCTCCATTACAAGTTATACAGGTTCCCACGTCCATTTCATCATTCTTCATTTTCTAGTATCCTAGCTTAAAGCTTAAAAATTGAGTTTGCTATTCCTTACTCTTATCTTCGTTCTAGACTTCCTAATTCACTCCCTGATGTTCCAGAAATCCTCACGACTTGTTTCCAATTCATTTGACTCACTAAACAAACCAGAACAGTGAACACGAGCTTCAAGTGTTCATGAACTTCATGGTTTCGAAATTCTAGTTTCCAGGGCTTAAAACATGTTTCTAATGGTCCTAAACTGAAGAAATAAGGTGAAAAATGAGTTCTGGAGGTCTATTTACCTCGGAAACAAGTTTCTGGAAAAGTGTTCTTGAGAAGCTCACCGGAGAAGATGAAGCACGGCGGCGGCCACGGCGGTCGTCTTCGCCGAAGCTAGTCTGAATGGTGATTCTACTTCCTCAAGCTTCCAGATGTTCAATGGTGGTGGTCGTGTGCCCTAACTCCTCCTGGTTACACCGGAAAACGTGAAGGAAGAAATTTTCCGGCCACCGGAATCTGGAAAATGTCGCCGGAAACTGGGAAAAATTTTCAGAACTTTATTTTCTTCGTTTCTTCGTGAAAAACTTCAAAAATCCTGCCCAGAATCCATCCTAGCACTCCCAGAAAACTAATGGAAAATGTTTGGAGTCCTAAAACACTCTAGAATGAGAGAATCGAAGAAGAGAAACTTGAGCCAAGCTCCTCGGTTTTGTGAGAAAACCAGGGCTTCCTGCCTTGCTCGAACCTCCTGAACCTACTTAGACCATTTCTCTGAGTTGCCTCGGTGTCCAGAAAGCTAAATTTATAGGCTGAATTGAGGTTAAGTCACTAAACCAAGTTTTCCAAGTTAATGGAGTTGCACCACCAATGGTTCTTCATGCAAAGTGATTAGGGCTAGCTTCCATGCATTCTGGTGATGATGCACGAAATTAGGGCTGCTGTAGTGCTTAATGGAGTCTGAAAATTAATTTGAAGTGATGTGCATAGTGACATGTACATCAGACATAGTGACTCGTCGCACCGTATTAGTCGCACATACCGTCATGTCGTCACTACAGTACGAAAATGACCCTATTCTCAAGTAAACCCTATGCAATAATGTTTCACCTGAATTATTTCCCTATCTCAGAGTCCAGAACCATGAGTAATCAGTACTCTCAGTTAACTGGCTCAGTTGTTCACGATCACTCCGAGACAATACCGACTATTGTCAAAAGAGATAATCAGAATATTTGGGGTTCCTATTGCCATTGTCATGTCTACAACTTTCTAATAATCATATCTACTACTATAATCATCAATCAATTCATTCATATACACTAACATTATATAGATATATTTTATAGTTACTTAGATAGATCTAGGGTTTCTATCTCTCATAGTTAGTAGTTAGGGTAATAGCTTAAGGCAATTACCTACTAAAAATACGGGATGTTACAAAAGACACATTCTTCGACCAAGTTGTTCACTGTGTATCCATCATTTTTTAGGTCCTCCTTCCAGATATAGTTTGCATCAGCAGTATTGGTCTCCCACTTTGGAGTGTACTTGGTTCCTTCTCCAGAACTAACATTCAGAGTGATTCCTATGTCATATGGATAGACGTCCACGATCCTGCTCATGAATCTGGTTTTGATGCTTAAGTTATTGCCAATCTTCACAGCGCAGTCGTAGAACTTTTGTACAACAGGAATGAGTGCAGGGGTTTCAGATACCTTGAAGAGGGTTCTCCAGTCTTGTTCCATCACCATGTTGATTCCAATAACTTTCACATACTGGAATAGGTTCAGGTCGAGGTAACGTGGTGATGCAAGGGCTCTGTCACCCATATTTGGAGTCTTGGGTTTTCCAAGCTTCTCCTCTTGTTCCTTTTGATTTGCTTCAATGCATTTCTGCCTCTGGTTGATGACTGCCTGCTGAGCTTCAGTGAGTGCATGTTGAACAGGAGCTTGCTTCTTTGGTGCCATGGAAACTGTTTCTGCAACGAAGGTTAGGAGCAAAGAGAATAGAGGCAGACGAGAGCAAGAGTGTTTTCAGCTCGCAGAAAAGTAATGTAAGTGTGGTGAAGTGTTTTCTGAAATTGTTTTTGTTTAACTTGCTTGGAATGCAAAAAGGTTTTCTTGGTTTTTGAAAATGAAATAATTGTACTGTGAAAACTGAGGTGAGAGAAAATTAAAATCGCACGCATATTAAAAGCGATGTGATAAATGTGGCAAACAAAGCAGTTAAATATTAACAGCGTGTTTGAGAAGCTGGTAACTGAAAAGAAACAACTGTTCTCACGTTTTAGGCACGTGCATGATCATGAACCATCAACCACAGACGAGGACCATTTTCACCAGACCATGTCCGTTTGAATCTAGCAATGTTGAACCGGATGATCACCTACCCAGACTAGGACCAAAAGTGGTCGTCTGGCCTTCTCCCATTTTTAACCGGATGAGTACTAATTTAGACGATGACAACGATGTGTTCGTCTGGCTTTTCTGCTACTTTCTGCAAAATGGTTAGTGCGGACGAGGCATATTGTAATACATATGATATATAATGTTCAACAAGCAATAGATGATAGGGTGAGAAATCATATATTGTTGAGTAGTTTCACATCATAACATGCTTGATTAATGAAGTCATATATCCAGATAAATTTTCGATAAACACAGTTCATATGATGATGGAGATAAGGACAATAGTAGTCTTATTCCTTTTTCAATCCATGTGGATGTGAAATTGTCTTCTGGATTCCTTTCAGTAAATCACAGTGTGATCAAATCCTTTTGATCATCAAGGTGATTGATTCTTCGATATTTCTTAGCATGGGTCTTCGGGAATATAGACTTTCTTCCTGTTTAGTGTTGCAAGCCTCCATTGTCCTGGTGCCATGGTTGGCTTTTGTTTGTCTTTGTTAAGTAAATCTGCAACATGAAATATCATAGTTTTTGGTACCCAGACTTTCTTGGGTCCTTGTTTGTTAGTCTCAACCTTGGGTTGAACCTTCTTTTCATAACCGTTTTTACCTGGAGTTTGTTTCTCCTTTCTTTTCACTACAAACAACTTAAATTTAGATAATTTAGCATTAGATGATATAAAGTTGATTTTAGATGTATCATGCTTGATTAATGATGTATGTGGTCGGTCAGACGATACATTACTAGATGATGCACTGTATTCATCATTGCTTTCAAAACCTAGACCATTCTTGTCATACATAGTTCTGTTGTTTCCACATAATTTAACCAAATTTTCATGACCTAAGGTGAATGTTGACAGATCATTTATTAATCTTTTAACTTTTTCTTTGAGAACTGTAATTTCCTCACATGAATATTGTTTTCTTGGAGCTTCATTTTCTTTGGTTAGTAAAACATTTTCATTTTTGGAAGTGTTTAATTCATTTTGAAGTTTTGTAAAACTTTTCTTTAGATTACTGTACTTAGTAGATAATGCATGTGAGTAATCAAGTAATTCATTGTAATCATTTTCAGACATTTCGGGAGTTACCTCATCTTCCTCATTACTTGATGCATCAACTGATGCCATGAATGCATAGAAGACTTCTTCTTCATCTTCTCCCCCTTCTTTGTCTAAATGCTTCTCAGACTTTTCTTCTTGGCTGGTGAGAGCCTTCTTGTTGGGGTTCTTCCTTCCATCTCTTTTGGAGCTGGATAAGTTCTTCTCTCGAACTGGCTCTCGTCTGGGCTCATTCTTCGCTTGTTTTCTTTTAGCTCGCATCCTCTTGAATCTTCTGTTGAAGAGAGCTTGCTCATCATCTGAGTGATCAGATGATTCTTCAGCTTCATCAGACGATTCCACAGCCTTTAGAGCGTTGGAGGCGCTGGATTTGAAGGCCACAGATTTGCGGGCCGAAGTCTTACTTTGTTCGACCTCAACATCTTCTGCAAGTTCCATCTCATGGATTTTCAATTCTCCCAAGAGATCTTCCACTTGCAAGATAAAGAGATTTTTGGCAGCTCTTTGAGCTATTACAAACGATCTCCACTTTGATGGGAGGCTTCTGAGGATCTTTGTTACTTGCTCCGTACTGGTGAAACTGTGAAGAAGGTCTTGCTCCTGACCCTGGCTGAGGTATTGATGACGACAAACTCGTGAACAAAAAGAAGAAAAGAAGACTTAGAAGAATCAGTGCAACATATCTCAAGCAACCTCAAGGGTTCAAACTTTAACTAAGTCTTACATATTTAGGTAAGTTATGCTTCTAAGGTCTCTTTAAGTATGAAGGCTCAAAGATAAATTAACATATTGAGTTTAACCTTTTTCATAAGATAAAAGTGGTAGAAAAACTCAAGTTGAACTTAAAGTTTCATTATCTAGAAAATGGACTTGAGTGTAATCGATTACACCCTTAAGGTAATCGATTACAACTTGCTTGTAATTGATTACATTTTTGAATTTGAAATTCAAACAGCAACGGTCACATAGCGTAATCGATTACCTAAGTACTGTAATCGATTACATGCTCGACTAGTTGCATTATTTCATGAACCATTGTGTCTCAAAACGTTTGGGAAGCCTTGTGTTGGTTCATGAATGATCTCTTGTGCCTATAAATAGTCCATTTAGGCTCAGAAACGAAATACACTTAATATGCACAATTAACACACTTGAACAACACTTTCATATACTATTAAACCTTTGTTCTACAACTTTCAAGAGCCAATATTCTGAGTTTCTTATTCTTCATTGTCAAAGAACATTTATGTTGTTCAACTATTGAAGAACTCAGAATAAGAAAGAGCCTTCATATGATAAGTGCCTAAAAGCATAACTTCTATACTCAATCTGTTCTATGTTAGAGGATTGAATCAGCCGTGTAGAAATTCTTCTTCATCTTCATTCTGGTTGAGTGAAAGATTCACCGTAGGGTTCGGTGAAGGTTGGTTGTCTGAAAGTGGTTTGCTTTCAGGTTCTGAAAGTGGTGTGCTTTCAGGTTGTTGATAGAAATTTTTAAAGTCCTTGGTGTAAGCACTTGTAAGAATTTTTTATCAATATTGGAAAAATCCTCAAGGGGTTTCTTGAGGGACTGGACGTAGCCTTTAGTGGATTAAAGGTGAACCAGGATAAAATCCGTGTGTGATTTCTCCTAACCCTCATCTCTTACTTTCAAGCAACATTTATTTCCGCTACACTCACAATCATCATTTGTGATTACCTTTATCTTGAAAGTAACAAGTTTTGTTAAGGCGAAAATTGTGCAAACATAATTCACCCCCGCTCTCAGGTTGCTATCTATACTTACAATTGGTATCAGAGCGTAAGTTTAGGTAATTTTCTCCTAGATCTGGGAAAGATGACATCCTCTTCTAGTCATGGTACTAGTGAGGGATTCAACATAAACCGGCCACCATACTTCAATGGAGATCACTATGACTTCTGGAAAATCAAGATGAAGATCTTCATAAGGTCATTAGAAATGGAAATATGGAAAGCCATTGAAGAATGTCCGTTTATACCTATAAATGAAGTGGGTGATAGCACACGACCGAAACCAGAAAACACATGGAGTGAAGAAGAAAAGAAGAAAGTTCAATATGACCTTAAAGGCATGAACATTCTTACATCTGCTCTTGGCTTGGATGAATTCTTCAAAGTATCAACGTGCAGAACTTCAAAAGAAATATGGGATACACTGATGGTAACCCCATGAAGGAACAGATGAAGTCAAGAGATCAAAAATCAATACCCTATCACAAGAATATGAGATGTTCAGAATGCTCCCTGGTGAAAAGGTATTGGATATGCAAAAACGCTTTACTCATTTGACTAACCATTTGATTGCACTTGGTAAAGAATTTTCCAGGAGTGACCTAAACATGAAAGTACTTAGATCACTCACAAGAGCATGGCAACCAAAGGTTACGGCAATTTTCGAAAAGAAGAGTTTATCTAATATGACTCTAGCAACTCTCTTTGGAAAACTCCAAGAACATAAATTGTAGTTGAACCATCTAGAAGAACATGAACAACATGAGAAGAAGTATCAGTCCATTTCTCTAAAAGCAAAGGAAAGCATCAAAGAGGAATATGATGCAGATTCTGAAGAGGACGTCAATGAAAATATGAACCTTCTTGTGAATAATCTTGGAAAGCTATTCAAAAGGAAATGTATGAAATTTAATAATAATAGAACTTTCCGAAGGAATAGTGAATCTTCCTCCTCTCAGAAATTTACATGCTTTGAGTGTGGAAAACCTGGACATATCAAATTGGAATGTCCAAACCTTCAAAATAACAAACATGGATTGAAGGATAAGTTTGAGAAGAAAGATCCAACGTCACGAAGAGCCTACATTGCATGGGATGAAAATGAAGTAAGTTCTTCATCCGACTTTGAAAAGGAAGAAGCACATGTTGCTTTAATGGCTTCTCATAACCTAGATGATGAAGATATCGAGGTTAGTAGCAATGGTATTTCATTTCATGATTTAGAATTTGCCATAGAAAACGTGTTTAAGTTATGTCAAAGTTTCTCTAAAGTAAGTAGTAAATAAAATGCTATTATCTCTTCATTAGAAATTAAGTGTAAAACCCTACAGAATGAACTAGATGTAGTAAAATCTAAATTAGGAATTCCACGTGAATGCACTAAGTGTAATTCATTAGAAGAGAAAATAGATAGTCTTCAACAAAGAGTTCATAACTTCAATATTGGAAAACAAAAACTAGATGATATCCTTAGTGTACAAAGACATACAAGCAATAAAGTTGGATTAGGATACACATCTCAGTCAAAGACAAAAGAAGTTAAGAAAACTATCTTTGTTAAACCAAACAAAGGAGAAGGAACCTCTAAACATGAGAATGCAAGATCTTCTTAAACTATGAACAACAGAAAGAATTATCATCAGAGATATTGTAAAAAGATCAATCCTATTCCTAGGCATACCTCAGGTTACAATAAATATTCATGTACTTATTGTAATAAAATAGGACATACCCCAAATAGGTGCTATTACAAGAATGTAGGAGTACCAAATAAGGAATATATGTGGATTAAGAAAGTCACTAACAATGAAGGACCCAAAGTACATTGGGTACCTAGCACCCAAGTTTAAAATCTGTTTTGTAGGTGTGCATGAAAGAAGCAAGCGACTTATGGTATCTTGACAGTGGCTGCTCATCACACATGACAGGAGACAAAACAAAGTTCTCATATCTTATGCCCAGAGAAAAGGGTTTTGTCACATATGGTAATAATGAGAAAGGGAAAATACTTGGCATTGGAAGGATAGGTACGCCCCCTCAAACTATCATTGATAAAGTTCTCTATGTTGAAGGGTTGAAGCATAACCTGCTGAGTATTAGTCAACTATGTGACAAAGGTTTGAAAGTTGGTTTCATAAATGACATCTGTGTGGTGAAAAATGTGAAAACTCGAGAAACCAAGTTCTTAGGATATAAGGTCAATAAAGTCTTCATGATATCTTTGGATGAAATTCCATCCAATGTTAGATGCTTATTAGCCAAGAACAACAATGATTCATGGCTTTGGCATAGAAGATTGGCTCACATCCACATGGATCATTTGAATAAACTAGTCAAACATGATCTGGTTATTGGTCTTCCAAAGATAAAATTCGAAAAAGACAAGCTTTGTGATGCATGTCAGAAAGGCAAGCAAACTAAGGTATCATTCAAACTCAAGAATATAGTTTCAACTACAAGACCACTCCAACTACTTCACATGGACTTATTTGGACCATCAAGGACCAGAAGTTTTGGAGTTAATTATTATTCTCTTGTAATTGTTGATGATTACTCAAGATATACTTGGACTATATTCTTATCTCATAAGAATGAAGCCTTTAATGCCTTTAAGAGATATGCAAGGCTTGTTCAAAACGGAAAGTCTTTAAATATCTCCTCAATAAGAAGTGACCATGGTGGAGAATTTCAGAATCATCTATTCCATGAATTATGTGATGAAAGTGGAATTTCACATAACTTCTCTGCTCCAAGAACACCACAACAAAATGGTGTTGTAGAAAGGAAGAACAGGTCACTAGAGGAACTAGCAAGGACTATGCTAAGTGAATCTAATCTCCCTAAATACTTTTGGGCTGATGCAGTAAATACTGCATGTTATGTATCCAACAGAGTACTCATAAGTTCCATACTGAAGAAGACTCCTTATGAATTGTACAAAGGAAGAAAACCCAACATTGCTCATTTGCATGCTTTTGGATCAAAATGCTTTGTCTTGAACAACGGTAAGGAAAACCTTGGTAAGTTTGATGAAAAATGTGATGAAGGTATATTCCTTGGCTATTCTCTGACAAGCAAAGAATATAGAATCTTCAACAAGAGAACTCTAGCAGTTGAAGAATCTGTTCATGTCTCTTTTGATGAGTCTAACTCTTCAAATGAGGATAAAGTTGTGTTCCCTGATTATGATGAGGAAGAAAACATAATCAAGGATGATTATCAAAGGCAAATGGAGCAAAGCTCTGAACCAGCAGAACAAGTTGAAGATGCCACTTATGAGTTGCCAAAAGAATGGAGAACACACAGAGATCACCCCATTGACAACATCGTAGGTGATATATCAAAAGGAGTTTCAACAAGACTACTTTTAAATGATTCAGTCTTGAACATGGCCTTTGTCTCTCAAATAGAACCTTCTAAGGTAAATGATGCATTAGAAGATGAGTACTGGATAGCAGCAATGCAAGAGGAGTTAAACCAATTTGAAAGAAACCAAGTATGGGAATTGGTTCCTAAGCCTTTTGATAAACATATCATTGGAACAAAGTGGGTGTTCAGGAACAAGTTAGATGAAAATGGTATCATAGTCAGAAACAAGGCAAGGCTGGTAGCACAAGGATATAATCAAGAAGAAGGAATAGAATTTGACGAAACCTATGCACCAATTGCTCATTTGGAAGCCATAAGACTTCTATTGGCATATGCTTGCTCATTAAACTTTCCATTATATCAAATGGATGTTAAAAGTGCTTTCTTAAATGGATACATTCAAGAAGAAGTATATGTGAAGCAGCCACCAGGGTTTGAAGACTCTAAATATCCTTCACATGTCTTTAAGTTGAAGAAAGCCCTTTACGATCTAAAGAAAGCTCCCCGAGCATGGTATGATAGACTAAGTACATTCCTCTGTGAGAAAGGATTTCAAAAGGGTAAAGCTGATACGACGCTATTCATCAACAAGACCAAAGGTAATTCGTTATTAGTTCAAATTTACGTAGATGATATTATTTTTGGTTCCACTAACGAAACTTTATGCAAGGAATTCTCAAACATGATGCAAGAAGAGTTTGAAATGTCTATGATGGGAAAGCTAAACTTCTTCTTAGGATTGCAAATCAAGAAATCTAGAGATGGAATATTCATAAATCAATCCAAATTCTGCAAAGATCTCTTAAAGAAATATGATTTGGATGATTGCAAAGCCATAGCTACACCAATGGGCTCAAATACTTATCTAGATCAAGATGAGTCCGGCATTCCAGTGGATATTACCAAATACAGAGGTATGATCGGATCTCTTCTTTATTTGACAGCTAGTAGACCTGATAATATGTTTAGTGTATGTCTATGTGCTAGATATCAAGCATCTCCCAAGGAATCTCATTTAAGTTCTGTTAAAAGGATTTTCAAATACTTGAAAGGAACTTCAAATGTAGGTTTGTGGTGTCCCAAAGGAGGTGTCTATGATTTAATTGGATATTCTGATTCAGATTTTGCTGGATGCAAAACTGAGAGAAAGAGCACAAGCGGTACTTGTCACTTACTAGGAAATGCTCTTGTTTCTTGGTCTTGTAAGAAACAAGCATGTGTTGCTCTAAGTACTGCAAAAGCAGAGTATATTGCTGCAGGAAGTTGTTGTGCACAAACGTTATGGCTCAAACAACAACTCAAAGATTATGGCTTAGAGCTGGGCTGCATTCCTTTCAAATGTGACAATACAAGTGCCATTAACCTACCAAAAACCCCATCATGCACTCAAGAACGAAGCATATTGACATAAGACATCATTTTCTTCGAGATCATGTCATGAGAAAAGATATAGAAATTTATTTTGTAGACACACATAACCAATTAGCTGATATTTTCACTAAACCTCTTCCTAAAGATTCATTCTTTAAAATTAGGAGAGAATTAGGTATATTAGATGATCTTGATGTTTGATTATGTGTTTACTTGTTTGCTTCTCTGAAAATAAGCTCCAAAATATGGTTCTCAAACTCAGTAATCGATTACATCCTTCTGGTAATCGATTACACAAGAAAATTTGGCCCAGTTCTTAAAACAGAGATTTCAAGTAATCGATTACACATTATTTGTAATCGATTAACATAAGAATTCTGGCCCATGTGTTTCTCCAGAGAGTTTGAGTGATCGATTACTCAGAGGGTACTAATCGATTGCCACAATATTTTGGCCCAGGAAAATTTCCAGAGAATTCTGGTAATCGATTACCATAGTATGTAATCGATTACCCATTTGAATTTTGAATTTTTATTCAAATTTAAACCTTGTGTAATCGATTACACAACTAACTATAATCAGTTACCAATTCTACCAGTATATATATCTGGTCTGTTTCATTAATCGATTACAGACTCTCCTTCTTCCTCTCTCACATTCGACGCCAGACACCTTCCAATCACCATATCTCCTTCGATTCTTGTTCGTTTTCAAGAATCTTTGGTGGGTTCTCTTTGTAATCTCAGTTTCTATCAATTCAACTTGTAAATTGCTGTTGAATTGGTCTAGATTAAAAAGCCCCAAATCAGTAAAACTGAAACCCTAGCCCTCTTTTTTCCAAATTTCCTTCCATGGCTTCTTCTTCTTCTCGAAAGCACCACTCCAAGAACCCTTCGATGAATGCTCTGGACCTGTCTCGACTTCTTGGGACTGAAGAATAGAAGCAAAGGTTTCTTGCTCACTTCCTCGAAAGGCCGATTCTTCCTCCAAAATATGGAGTCATGGAGTCTTTCCTCGAAGCAGGACTGGTGTTTCCAACGCTGTTTGATCATCAAGGACTGGAAGAATTTGTCGGTTTCACTAGTACGTACTATCCAGAACTTGTGAAAGTATTCTACTGCAACTTGGTCAAGAGAGGCAGCAAACTATGCACCTCTGTCAAAGGCATTGACATCACCATGACTGTAGAGCAATTAGGAACATGTCTGTCTATTCCTAGTGTAGGAGAAAAACTAGGAACAGAATTGCTTTTCCCCTGGGAAGATTATGACAAGAAGTCATTCTATCTGTCTCTTTGTCGATTCTCGGAGGAACAGATTCAATGTAAGAAGCAACGGTTAGAGGCAAATCGTTCTAGGGATACCCTTGTTGTTGGATATCTCACCGTGGAGAACCGATTTCTTCATTACTTGCTGAGTTATGTCATCCTACCCCAAACATCCAATCATGCTCAAATAAGTGATTTAGAATTACAAATTCTTTATGGTATGAAGAATTGTGAATCTATTAATTGGGCTTATCTAGTGATGACTCATATGCTGTTGCATAAGGAAAGAACTGGTTCCCTTCCCTATGCTCCTGTCATTTCCCTTATTCTGAAGAACTACGGAGTCTCCACCAGCGGAGAGTATGCTCAGGTTATGGATGTCAAGGCTCAGAAGATTGACATGGAGATCTTAAACAAATCAGATTTAGGATCTGATACTCCACTGGCCCTTGCCCCTGCAGCCTTCTTTCCTCCTTCCTCTGAGAGCATTCCATCCTCTTATGCTGGCAGTGATGCTTCTACACAGCTAATTCTTGCCCACATCGATAGCATGAGGGATGGTATGCAGCAGTTTATCACTGAGCACTTTGATCGCATGGAAGGAAGAGTTGAGTCCATGTACACCACTCTGAGGGCTGATATGGACAGTCTGAGCCTTCGTGTTAATCAGATGACTCGTTCTCCTCTCCATTTCTCTAATTTATCTGATGGGTCTGATGACCTTTAGACTATTTTCTGTTTTATTATGACTATTTAAATTTGTGGGTTGTAATAGTTTAGACATAACTCTTGGATGGTTTGTTTGGATTCTGCTTGCTTGATTACGTACTCTGAACTCGTATCTTTATGCTTTAATTAGTTGTGATGCATGTTTTCAAGTTATGTCTTGTTTACCCCAACTCCCTATAATTTCAACGATTATACTGCTTGTTAGCCAGTATGGAATATGTTAGGCCTTATCTTATTTTTGATGACGTCAAAAGGGGGAGAAAGGTTTTGTCTGTGCTTTTAAAGATCATTTACAGGGAATGCTATAAGTGGAACAAAAAGGGGGAGTTGCATCCGACAAGGGGAGTTCTGACATAACCACAACAATGATGATCTTCAAAGACTAAAGCATGTGTTTGCCATCATCAAAAAGGGGCAGATTGTGAAGAAGGTCTTGCTCCTGACCCTGGCTGAGGTTTTGATGACGACAAACTCGTGAACAAAAAGAAGAAAAGAAGACTTAGAAGAATCAGTGCAACATATCTTAAGCAACCTCAAGGGTTCAAGCTTTAACTAAGTCTTACATATTTAGGTAAGTTATGCTTCTAAGGTCTCTTTAAGTATGAAGGCTCAAAGATAAATTAACATATTGAGTTTAACCTTTTTCATAAGATAAAAGTGGTAGAAAAACTCAAGTTGAACTTAAAGTTTCATTATCTAGAAAATGGACTTGAGTGTAATCGATTACACCCTTAAGGTAATCGATTACACAAAGGCAAGTAATCGATTACGACTTGCTTGTAATCAATTACATGTTTGAATTTGAAATTCAAACAGCAACGGTCACATAGCGTAATCGATTACCTAAGTACTGTAATCGATTACATGCTTGACTAGTTGCATTATTTCATGAACCATTGTGTCTCAAAACGTTTGGGAAGCCTTGTATTGGTTCACGAATGATCTCTTGTGCCTATAAATAGTCCATATAGGCTCTGAAACGAAATACACTTGAACAACACTTTCATATACTATTAAACCTTTGTTCTACAACTTTCAAGAGCCAATATTCTGAGTTTCTTATTCTTCATTATCAAAGAACAATTATGCTATTCAACTATTGAAGAACTCAGAATAAGAAAGAGCCTTCATATGATAAGTGCCTTAAAGCATAACTTCTATGCTCAATCCGTTCTACGTTAGAGGATTGAATCAGCCGTGTAGAAATTCTTCTTCATCTTCATTCTGGTTGAGTGAAAGATTCACCGTAGGGTTCAGTGAAGGTTGGTTGTCTGAAAGTGGTTTTCTTTCAGGTTCTGAAAGTGGTGTGCTTTCAGGTTGTTGATAGAAATTCTTAAAGTCCTTGGTGTAAGCACTTGTAAGAAGTTTTTATCAATAGTGGAAAAATCCTCAAGGGGTTTCTCGAGGGATTGGACGTAGCCTTTGGTGGATTGAAGGTGAACCAGGATAAAATCTGTGTGTGATTTCTCCTAACCCTCATCTCTTACTTTCAAGCAACATTTATTTCCGCTGCACTCACAATCATCATTTGTGATTACCTTTATCTTGAAAGTAACGAGTTTTGTTAAGGCAAAAATTGTGCAAACCTGATTCACCCCCCTTCTCAGGTTGCTATCTATACTTACAGAAAGATCTTCCAAGATTTCGCAAACCATTGAGAATTATTTGAAGCCTGGAGTACATGTCATCTATATATTCGTTGTCCTTCATTTTGAAGGCTTCATATTGCGCAGTTAGCATGCTGACTTTGGTCTCCTGCACACCTGAGGTTCCTTCATGGGAAACGGCCAATGTGTCCCAAATCTCCTTTGCAGTGTTCAGACTGTCGACTTTGTCATGCTCATTTTCGCTTAAGTCACAGATGAGAAACAACCTTGCTTTAGCATTGCGTTGATTTTTAGTTCGGTGCTCGTCTGTCCATTGTTCTGATGGAATGGCTTTTCCTGAAGCATCTTTGGGGACATAGTCACCTTTTGCTACATTGTCCCAGATTTTCCAGTCTGTTGATTCTATGAATAACTGCATATGATTTTTCCAGTAGTGGTAGTGAAGGTGCAAGAAACACACAAGAAAGGGGGGGTTTGAATTGTGTGACTCATTTTTTATTTTCTTTCTTTTATCTTGGACAATTAATATTTATGTGAATTTAGCAATACTGATCCACACAATATATACATATGCATGCAGCGGAAATGTAACATAACTATAAATATAAAGCACACATAAATTTTATCCTAGTTCACCCTCATAATCGACAGGGCTACGTCCAGTCCTTGGCTTCACCAAGATTTTCCACTATTTAAACAAATAGTACAAGTATTATCTGGGACTTCTCCCAACAAGTATTCTAAGGACATCTCCTATCAAGTATTCGAAGGACTTCTCCTTACAAGTATTATCAGGACTCCTCCTTACAAGTATTATGCAGGACTTCTCCTGACACCTTTTTCAAGGGTTGGCTTTTCTACATGGTTCTCTTCTTAATAAGAGTGGGTAGAAGATATTAAGCTCGGTTTATACAGAGAGGATAGGAGTTTGGGTTCTCTGTTTTTGAGGGTGTGTGAGTTGGGAAAGATAAGAGTAATACTCTATGAATTTTTCTCACACAAGCACATATACTCAGGCAGAGGTAGAGATAGGCTTGAAGCATCCTGAGTATGAACCAAGGTTCCTTGGCTCTTGGGACAGACTTAGTTGGCATATGAAAATTTAAGTCTATGTTGTCCAACTATTTCGGAGGCAGGGTTTTCTATTTATATCTTCAGTTGCAGTTCTTCGTTCTTCTTCTTCAGAACGAGAGAAAACCTGTCCGAAGTGCTTCTTCCTCTCTGAGCTGCACATAATAGCTAGTTCTGCATCTCTCAGCAGGTGTAAGACATGATCTGAGAATCATCGATTCGTCTGGGTCGATGTCGTCTGGCTCCATGCTGAGCAAGTAGCTTTGAGCTATGTCTTCAGTATTTAATGCGTGGAGTTCCAGATGTGAAGTTTGTTTTGACCATTTTACCCCAGTGCTTGCCAGCTAATACTCGTCACGTGCTTTGGTCAGATATTTGAATTTCGACCGTTGAGAGTGTACGATGCTCAGAGATTCTTGCCGTTGATTCCGCGATGTCAGCTTGATTTGAGGGAAAGTAGAATAGCAGTGGGACCAAGGAATATTGTATTAATTGTGTCCCTTTCTACTTTCTGCCGCAGCCAGTACATTAATAAATATGCAGACGAGGTAGAAGTCTTTTGATCCAAGAAGCAATTACTCAAGATGAGGAGAATAATTTCTTTAATTCTTCTGTTAACCTGATATCCTCGAGAAACACACTTCTTGATCTTTGTACCTTTGGCGCAATTGACACTTGAGCGGACGAATTCTTCCTTGGAAGTTGGCAGACGCAGTCTCCTTTCAATGCTTGAAATTCCGTCACTAAGTGGCTTGTTTCGACAGACGAACTTTCTTCATTCAGACCTTCTTCGAGGATTAGAATTTTCTTGGCTTAGGGTACTGAACCTTTTTCTTTTCTTCTGTTGCTTCTTTTGAAGGTCTCCATCTGAGAGAGTTGATTCACAACTTCTTTGAATGATGCTAGAGAGGCTTCGATGATGAAGGTTTTTCTACATAAGTTGTCATACTCTTTTGGCTTTAGAAGAGGCAGTCTTTCTCTTGATAACTGTAGGTTTGAGTGGCAGGCTGTTTTATCTTCTTGAGATAGACTTTGACTTGAGCGAGCAGACTTTGATGAAGTGTCCTTGAGAGAGGATGTTGAATGTTGTTATTGTTTTAGCTCTCTTGAACCACCGGACTATCTTATACAAGAGTGCTTTCCTTCGTATATCTTTGACAGTGTTTCCTTCAAGGTGACCGGACAAACTCTTCTGGTGGACTAGTTTTCTTGATGATGCTTTGAGGTTCATTCAGTCCCTTTAGAGATAGTTATTCCTGTACATGATAATTTCCACTATGTTAGAAATTCTATCTTAAGCAATATTAAACCTTAAATAAATTGTTAATTATCAAATCATAATAATTCATTTAATTATTTGACTTTAATAATCTCCCCATTTTTTATAATGACAATTTCTTTGGAAAAGATTTATTTAGAAATTTGATTAAGCATTTTGTCATTTCTTAGATAATAGTTTCTCTTTAGAATATTATAGTGTGTAGAAAATCATGATCGTTCTTTGAATAATACTTAGACGAAAGCATTCCTATCTTTAGGCGGACGAGTTTTGACTTTTTGAGTTTACTTACCTTTGCTCCCCCTAAATTTGATATTCCTAGATAGTGTTTGTCTAACAAATATTTGCCTGAGTAAGTTCACCTTTGCTCCCCCTAAATCTAATGCTACTTAGTCTTTATTTGTCCTTAATTCTTCTTTCCCTAATTCATATCAGCCTAAGTAAGCTCCCCCTAGACTGATGCTACTAAATTCTTCTTTTCCTAATTCTTCTCCCCCTTTGGCATTATCAAAAAGCGATAATAGATATAAATAGAAAAAAATAAGAAGAAAGTGCTGAATCGAAGAGTTATATAAATAGTAGCTGCTGTAAAGTATGATAATAAATAAGCAAGTAGGGCAGTGTAAGGTGAAGAAATTAGTTGTTTTTCTGTCGCTGCGATTCATTGTCTCGTCTCAGCAGGTCTTCAATGATTTTGAGGCGAGTCTCCATTTTATCAGAGAGTGATTGTTCCACCGAGTTAATACGATTGAATATGTCGCTTCTCAGCTCCTTGGTTTCCTTGGTGTTGTTGGAACAAGATGTTTCAAATTGTTCGGATAACTCCAGTATAGCAGTTCTGGCATCAAAAGACTCTTTAGTAGATGGAGTTTCATGCGGCTGCCTTTGCTCAGGAATTTCCTTAGTTGAGAAGGGATGATCGTTTGGAGGAGTGATGGTGGGTTAAGCGGTTGTAGTCTCAATCTCCAGAGTCTTGTTTGAGGTATCAGTAGCAGAGATTCCACTTGGAGATAGTGAAGATACAACATTTAGACTTTCCTCAGAATCTGAGGAAATCAGGATCACTTCTTCAGAATCAGTTATAATTTGAGGTTGAGGAGTGACTGATTCATGCTGAGAATAGGCAGCGGTTGAAGAGGATTCATGTGGAGGTCTGTCAGCTATCAAGATAAGCGACCATGATCCATATTTGAACATGATGCGTTCAACACCATGAATCAATTCAGATGGAATGGTGCTTGTATGAACGTGTCTGAAGACAGACAGTTCCCAATCATGGTGGAAAATAGCATACCTTGTCCTCTGAGCGAAGGTGATTTTCAACCCATCGAGAGCAGGAGGAGACCAAATCCTAGCCTGAATGCAAAAGTTGAAACCCAGTGTTTCCATGAGTAGTTGTCGAGCGTGTGATGCATTCACCATGGAGAGCATTCTGGGCACAATCGTGGTAATGGGTGTGATGTTTAGGCGAGAGCGTCTGGGCACATGCACTGGGAAATTTCTCATTCTACATTCCCTAGTTTGAGATGCTTGAACAATGTTCTCCTAGTTATCTTCTGACACAAACCTCCTTCGTCACCAATTGGCTGTGCATTTAGAGAATCATCCAAACAAGCCGCTTGTTCAATGACACGTTCCTTAGCTTCTCCTGGGTTACTTTTCTTCTTCTTCTTTGGATTGGTTGCTCGAACTGCACGAGACTTGACCCTTCTTTTAGCATTTCTCACCTTCTTAGATGACTCAAGTTGTTTTCCAATTGACTGAACTTGCTCAGTGACTTCAGGTTGTAGTTCAGAGACATCAGGATGCACTGTATTGGTGTCACTTGGTTCCACGACAGTCTCATCCATTTGCTTTGTTTGTTCATCATTTAGTGGAGGACATGGGTCTTCCATTTCTGTATCGGTTGGATTCAAGCTTGATTGATTGGGTACTGACAGAATCACCTGTTCTTGGACTTCAGTATCAGCCTGGGCGATCTTGGGCGCAGGTCGCTTCCTCTTCAGCTTTGAAGGTCGAACATAATTCGGATTTATAATGTTCTGAAACATTATCATTCTTGATGTCATGTTCTTACCCCACTGTTTTGCTTCTTTCTCACAGTTGGGCCACCATTGTTGTGTTGCAAAGGGTAGAGGGGAGTTTTCTTTCAGAATTACCCTTATCCAGTGACTGTCTTCCATATTACATAAAACTGCAACGGGAGACGGAGTTTGCACTGGACCTGTCATCGGAAGGTACGTGCAAGATTCTTTGAGGCTGAGGGTAACAAGAATGATTCCAAAAGTAGATGCAGCTAGTAGTCCCATATCTAGGACAATGAACCATTTGGGTTCAAGAGCTGGTTCATTTGGACCAAGAGTCAGAGCCTTTCGAACGACTTCTTGATGACCTTCAGAATCAAATATTTTTAGGTGAAGCGAGCGTCTGGAGTCAAGTTCTTTGATCATTCTCCTTCTTATTTCCGGCCATTCACTCTCGTCCATCCCTATCCACTGAGCGATACACCTGAACCCACAGTTGCCATCATCTTTAACATCAACTATATTTTCCACGAACTCATGGAATATAGTTGGTATGTGAGGAAGATACTTTGACATGATGGAGGATTGTTGAGGGGTTCCAGACTCAGAACTCAGAGGTACTTTCCTGACGTTCTTAACCAGTGAGGCGATTGGAAGACTGTCTTCATCATCAGGTTGTGAGGGGGTTGTGTCTATAGGATGCTCAGGTTTTGATGGGAGTGCTATTTCAGTCATCTTCCCAGAACCATAGATGTGATGCCGTTTAGGAGGTGGAAGACAATCATCATCAGTGCCCTCCTCCGGTTCATCATCTTGTTCTTCCACTATTTTCTCCTTCTGCTGAGTTCTGCTTTCTTGTACCAGCAGTTCTAGGGGCACGTTGGTGATGTCGATCTTCAGCTTCATTCTTCTGAGGTCTTCAAACTTGATGGGAGATGGGTAGACGTAGTCGTGGATGATGAGTTCACTTAGCTCTTTTACTTCATCGATGAGTTTCTTCTTTCTCATCATCTCAGAGATGAGAGCTCCATAAGGCAGGTTCGATTCTTTGCCTTCCAGTGTTGTAATGATGTGATTGAAAATTAGGTAGGAGAGATTGATTTTCTCCTTGTGCATCATATGGTAGAGAGCCCAGTGAGATAGCTTGTCTACTCGATTACAGTTTCCTTCTCTAGGAATAACTATCTTGCACAGCACAACATAGAGGAACTTGCATTCCTCTATCAACTAGTTAACATTTGTGCCATAGACCTCCGGGTCATGCTTCCAGATACAATTAGGGTTAGGAGCAGACAATTCCCAAGTCGGCCTGAATCTAACTCCTTCATTAATCTCGATATCCAGAGTTACTGCAACATCTCCTAGCATTACAGTGGTGACTGTTCTCATGCATCTGGATTTAATCGTGACAGTTCCTTTCTTGACGGCACAGTCATAGAATTCTTTAACAACGGCTTGATGGTGGAGAGGGAGGATACTCTCATAAGGTTTGTCCATTCTTGGGATAGTACCAAGTCCAGACCTGCAACCTTTGCATGGCTGTAGAGATTGAGGTCAAGATATCTTGGAGGAACTGGTTCTTTTTCTCCCAGATTCATCGCCTTCTGCTTGCCAATCAATGCTTCCTGCTCTCTTCGGTTAGAGGAACAAGTTTTTTATTCTTCTGTCAATAATCTCTTGCTCAGCAGAAGTTAGTTCAGGGGCAACAGCGATTTGTTTCTTGGATGCCATTGTAGTGTTCTGCAGATAAGGGTTAGAGAGAGAGCAATAGACAACTTGAAGTGAATAGAAATTTGGAACAAGTTTGTCAGTAATAAGTGTGTTACTTCTTCTTTCAAGTTCCTTTTGTTAAGTTTGATTTGAATACGAGCGGTTTTTTTTTTTGGTTTAGGAGTTGAAATGATTAGTTCTTCAATGATGTGATATAATGATCAGCATGCGCATTAAATGAAGATCTTTAAATGTGCAGTCATGGAAGTTAGAAGATTTGATGCGTGCTAAGAACGTTTTGGTATATGAAACGATACAGTTGTTTACCAGTAACCCAAGCGTGGGTATTGTGAGTGACTGATCGTGTCTTATCAGTTGTTCACAGACGTTCTCATTTGGAGGTTCCTTGGATAGTCACCAGACGATGACTCACATTTACTCGATCTTTGGGCGGCAATCTCCATTTGAATAAAGTGTTGTTTCTTTCTTCGAGGATTTTCCTGACGTCATCCTTCTTCTCCTTGTTGTCCATTTGATACGTACGTCTATCTTCAATCCTGCAAGGATCATTATATAGTTCTTTGCCATAGAATTTTGTTAATACCACTTGGTCATCATGTTTGACTACATGCAGTGGGATATATGTCCTTCTTTAACAAGTATGGGTGTGTTAGGAGTACTCCCTTTGAAGAGCTTGTTGTAGGTTCTGTCCTAGCCAAAATTTTATCAATATCTACCTTCATGTAAAGGATGTTTTGATTTGCATACAAAATCCTTGAGAGTAAATTTTTCAACTATCAATTGAATCTAACAATGTCCTTCCTGAGTTAGGAAGATATCAGAGCAAAGCAACCGAAAGAATACGTGCCCGCTTGACACATCATTTTGGTGGCTATTCATTATCTTTCACTGGACGAATAAGATGGAAGATCGTCTGGCACAGTTTCTACTTTTGTTTTTAGTCAATAACTGTTGACTTTGATTTCATGAACTTAGATGTAGTTGCATCCATGCAGTTATTATAAGTGAAGAGGCAATTATATCATGTGAGGGTTCTCCAAATAGACATATGAAGGGTGAGAAGTTGTTTTTCTGATATACAGTTTTGATCAGCTTCTGTTGATCAGATTTGTAACAAATATTCTGTAAGCACAAGCGATCATGATGCATTTATTATTATCTGAATGTTTTTGACTGCAAAGTATTACATTTATAAGCTTAAAGGTATTATGGCTAGAATCAGAGTGAGACATTTTGTAAGCTTTAAGTGAGTAATAGTAGATATGTGAATGTGATGAAGACTTGAAGCTTATGTGTTTTACTTTTCATCGGAGATGCATTTATTTCATTTGATTTGTAATAAATGTAAATAAGTCAAAGTATGCTTTGTAATCCTTTTCTTTCAGACAATTAAATATTTAAAGCACTTGTGACAATAAGGGGTAACAGAATAGTAAGCAATTAGCTATAGGTTTAGAGTTACCTCCTTTTCTTTTTCTGAGAACAAGGCTTGATCATTTCTCATAGCAGCAAGAAGATCCATCAATAATGACGCTGCATACATGAGCAGGGATATTCATATTCATCACTTGCTTCCTTTGCTAGGAAGATGTGGGATCTTTCTTCAAACTGTTCATTAGCAATTCCCTAGTAATCTTGTTTACTCCTTTCTTGAAATAGTTTCTTCGAGATGTTCTTCCTGCACTGTTATTTGGATCATGGTTGTGTTTGTTTGAGGAGAACATGTACTTCCATAGATCTTTGTACTCTGCACCTGTGAAGATGTTAGTGCTTTTCAGAGTGGTTATGCTCTGATACCAATTGAAGGTACAAGAAACACACAAAAAATCTGAGGGGCTTTCATTTTTAGTAGATATGTTTGTACTTTGAGTGACTGAAATTTGCTCTAGTTGCATGATTTAATGCGTATTTGCCTCTATGCTTCCCGGTGATGAAAAAAGTCAATTGTTGGAAGCTTGGCACTTGTAGATATCAGTTAGGATACTGTAACTATTAGTTTGTCATTTTTAAACTTGCCATAGTTTATGTTTTTATAACAAGAGTAGATATGAATCAAAAGCAGCGTCGAATGTTAGCATATTTGATCATGGAAACTACATTTTATCAAATGGTGGGGATTTGTTTTGCCATTGCAATGACAATTAGTTCTTCTGCACAATGGTTTTATGAAAATAATTTTCTTAGGCAGCAACCTACTAGTGGAGAAGGTTTAAGATGAGAGTTATTACAGAGGTTGATCAACTGAGATGATGTGACAAGTATTGATCAACTTCGCATGGATATTAGGTCCTTTAATTTGTTATGTGTTCTCCTTTGTAATGAAGGTAAATTGAAAGAGGACGGATTAGTTAGTGTCGAGGAACAAGTGGCCATGTTTCTACACATCTTTGCACATCATTCAAAGAATCGCGTCATTTAGTTTTTATTTAAGCGGTCTGGAGAAACGATTAGTAGATATTTAAATAAGGTGTTGAATAACATTGTAAGAGTGCATGAATCACTACTTAGAGCACCAGATCCTGTATTGGAAGACTGCTTAGATGAAAGATGGAAATGGTTTAAGGTATGGTGTTAGCCTATTGTGTTTAATAGTTGTGTATTATTCTTTTTAAGATATTCATTTTATATTTGGATTTTTCATATAGAATAGTCTTGGGGAACTAGATGGAACACACATTGAAGTTAATGTTCCAGCAATTGATAAACCAAGATATCGTAATAGAAAAGGAGATATATCCACCAATGTGTTGGGTGTATGTGCTAGAGATATGAGTTTTATATATGTGTTACCCGGATGGGAAGGATCTGTTAGATTCAAATAATTATTATGTTTTGATAATTAACAATTTCTTTATAATATGATATTTCTGAGGTAGAATTCCTAACTTGCTAAACATCTTTATGTCCAAGAAAAACTATCCTCATAAAGGAGTGCATAAAACCACAAGGCATTATCAAGTCATAGAAATATATGACAGACCAAATAAGTGGAAATTGTCTGGGTCCTCACTGAAGAACAACTGCATACGTTTTCAAGAGGAACTGTCTCAAGGGATAAAGAAAGCAATCAAGCGGAGACAGTCCGACGACTCACTAAAGACCAAGCATGGCTAAAAGTAAAACTGACATCCTTTGGAAAGCACTAAAGCAACTATGATCCTTCAACACCAAAAGCACATGGGATAAAGTCGAAACAGTCCGGTGGTTGAATACACTCTGACCTACAGGAAGACTGTTTTGCCAAAGGTGAGTAAGTATGGTCACAAGCCTGAAGAAACATCTCAAGCTTTGAAGTATCTCTAGCCCCTATGGAAAAATAGTTGGGTGACAACCCATCCAAGAGGAAAACTTCAACAGAAGCACAAAAGGAGAAAGCGTCTGGCCACCTGCATAGCAAGAACAGTCCGACAGATGAGAGAGTTCGGCATAAGGAAGTCCGTCCGCCTATATAGTACAGTTGACAACTCACTCAGTGACGAACTTCTGAAAAATTCTGTAAAGACTCCGTCTGCCTTGTCATGATGAAACCATCGTCTGCCTAAAGCGTCAAAGTGCTCAAATGTCATAAATTCCAAAAAGCATGTTTGTCATGAGGTTATGAAGAATCAGTTTGACAGAAGCATTAAAGAAATTGTTCGACAAAATTCTGAAGAATTCATCCATCATAATTGCTTCTTGTTTTAAAGATCATCTACCTTGTCAGCACATTAAATGAAGTACTGTTGATCGCAGAATGATGAAAAGGACACAATTAATATTTTATTCCTCGGTTCCTCTGCTTTTCCTCAAATCAAGCTGATCTTGCGGAATCAATGGCGTGAATTTCTGAACATCGTACCTTCTCAACGTTCAAATTCAAAATTTCTATTCAGAGCATTTAACGATCCTTAGCTGGCATGCACTGGGATATTATGTTCAAACAAAATCCCAAAGATGAACGTGGCAATGAGCCAGACGATATCAACACAAGCAATTAATGCTTGACAGAACGCATTTAATACTGTTCCAGAATTACAGAATTAGCCGTTACTCACAAGGAAGCAGGAGCACTAACGGATCTATTTTCTCCTCTTTGTCAAAGCTCAATGAAGACCTTCTACTGAAGATATAAATAGAGAAATCAGCTTCTGGAACAACTTGGCGACTTGAACACAACATATTTCATATCTCAACCAAGTTGCCCAAAGAACCAAGCTTCCATTGGTTTAAACTCAGAAAGCTTCAAGCCATTCATTACTGAGTTAAGTCGTCCTCTCGTGTGAAGAACCCATAGAGTGTTACTCTTATTTTAAAGTCACACACAAAACAAAACAGAGAACCTTAAATTTATATCCTCTCTGTAATTCGAGCTTCATCTTTCTACCCACTCTTACCGAAGAGAATTTTTGTAGAACAACAAACCCAATTTGTAAAGGGAATCAGGAGTAGTCCTGTAGAATACTAGTAAGGAGGAGTCTTGGAGAACACTTGAAAGGAGAAGTCCTGTACAATACTTGATAGGAGAAGTCCTTCTAATACTGGGAGAAGTCCTTGAGAATACTTGTACTATTTGATGAAATAGTGGAAAATCTTGGTTAAGCCAAGGACTGGACGTAGCCCCGATGATTATGGGGGTGAACCAGGATAAATATCATGTGTGCTTTAATTTTCTGCTTTAAGTTAATTTTTCGCTGCGTGCACACGCACTCTAACGCTCTTTGAAAACTAATAACTGTGTTGAATTTGAAAAGAAGTTTTCAAAAAAAACACACATAATTCAACCCCCCCCCTTTCTTGTGTGTTTCTCGCACTATCAGGATTTGCATTAGACTCAAGGATATTACGAGAAGCCATTTCTAGGACGAACGGTTTAAAAGTTCCAACAAGTGAAAACATTGCATATTGCAAAGTGGATATGACTTTAAATTGAGCAATGGAAATATGTAAAATTGACACATATTTTTTATAGGGAATTATTATCTGGTGGATGCTAGGTATGCGAACTCTGAAGGATTTCTTGCTCCATACAGAGGTTACTGCTACCATCGCAGTGAGTGGAGACGTGGATACACTCCACAATGTAAAGAAGAACTCTTCAATATGAGGCGCTCTATGGCTAGAAACGTGATAGAGAGAACTTTTGGATTGTGAAAAATGCGATGGGATATACTTAGAAGTCGGTCTTTTTATCCACTCAAAATACAAAACCGCATAATAATTGCTTGTTGCCTCTTGCACAATTTTATTAGAAGAGAAATGTCCATCGACCCATTGGAAACGCAGTTAGATTTGGAAATTGAAGCACAACTACACAATGAGGATGTGGCACATCATGATCATATTAGTACGATTGAGACAACTGAGGAGTGGTCAGCATGGAGAGAAAATTTAGCTACACAAATGTGGAATGAATGGGTTGCTACTAGAAATATAAATTAGGACACGTGTTTGTTTGTATTATTCTCGTTGTTGTTTTACTAATTTTGGTTTATGTAATTGGTTTGTGTATTTCCATAAGGAACTAAGACCTCTAGTTGTTTGTATTTGTTGCAACACATTCTTAAATTTGGGCTATTGTGTTGGTCAATGATATAATTCTATCTTGATCATTTTTCTGAAATATATTGAATAAATATGCTTGTATTGAGATAGGAATGGAATCCGAGAGCATCATGCAGCAACATAACAAGAGAAATGGAGATCGTAGACAATGTTCTAATGATGAGGATGAAGCATTCTTAGATATCCTGGTTGAAGCTGTTAACCAATGTCAAAGATATGAAAATGGACAATTCAAAGCACACACTTTGAGAGGGGCTGAGACAAAATTAGAGGAGAAGTTTCTTGGCTGTGGTATTAAGGTGAAACCACACATTGAATCTGCAATGAAGAGGTTAAGGGGAGTTTATAATGTAGTTTATCATATGCTGAATCAAAGTGGATTTGGTTGGGATGATGAGAAGAAAATGATTATAGTGGATAGTGAAGATGTGTGGAATGAGTATATAAAGGTTATTGTTTATAATTTTTTCTTATTGATCAATTCTTTTCTTTCACTTCCTCTTTATTATAAATTAAATGCTTTTCATTTTTGGGTTGTTTTTAGAGTCATCCGAATGCGAAAGATCTTGTTCTCCTGAAAAGCTTGCTTATGCCTTTGGAAAAGACCGTGCTACTGGTAAAATATCTTGTTCTCCTGCTGATGTTGTTGAGGAATTGGATAAGGAAGAACAAAATGATCATGAAGTTGTTAGAGTGAATTTGACCCCATCATCATCTGTTAATCAATCACAATGCAAAAAAGATGAAGATGTGGAAAGTCAATCAAGGAAAAGAAAAAGAGGAGCAGATTTGATTGCTAATAGTATATCTGAGTTAGGAAACACTCTTGGAAAGTGGCTTGAATTAAGCTCTGGAAGATTGGCTGAGGCTACTAATTGTCTCAAAGTTGAAAAAGATATGTTTGATAATTCTAGGGTGTCATGGATGAGCTACTGAAGATGGATTTAACCGATCAAGAGCGTTATGCAGCTGGAGATAAAATAATATCTATGCCTCATCGTTTGCACATGTTTTGGGGTTGTCATGGAGAGGATCGTCTGAAGTTTGTGAAGTCATTGTTATAGTTGTCTTGACTAGTTTCTGTGGAAAATACACCATTTTGTTGGACGGTGTTTATGTTATTTTTCTTTGTTTATGAGCATATGACTTCGCTTCTCTATTACATTTGGAGAATACAATATTTTGTTGGACGGTGTTTATGTTATTTTTCCTTGTTTATGCTACTTCTAAGGAGCATATGACTTTGTTTCTCTATTACATTTGGAGAATACAATATTTTGATGGATGTTGTTTATGTTATTTGAGTTTGTTTATATTATTTCTAGAAAGCACATGAATATGTTTCGCTGTTATATTTGTAGAATAAACTATTTTGATGGATGATGTTTATGTTATTCGACTTTATTTACGTTATTTATAAGGAGAAACTGGCTTTAGTTCTCTATTATATTTGAAAGAGTGGAATTCCAATTTTTTCTATTTTATTTTCAATAAAGAGTCACTACTAAAGTACCCTTTATGATAAAAATTAAAATATTTCAAAATTATTTATGTCATAAAAATAATTAAAAAACATTTTTATAAATATATTTCTAGATATTAATTTTTTTAATGTGTAAAATATAATTTTAGAAAAATATACATTTAATTTAAATTAAAGGGTAATTCTGTCATTTGAGTTATTATGTATCATATCCTATTGTTATCCAGTGCACATCAAACACAGGTTATGATATGACTCTATCCTATCTAGTTCCCACCAAACGCCAGATAGGATAAGAGTCTATCCAGCTCCTATCATATCCTGTTGCAATCCAACTCTCATATCCTATCCTATCCTGTCCTGACCACCAAACGGGCCCTAAGGGTACCTAGTAGCATGGTATTTGGTACTTTGGGATGGACTAGGTGGAAAAATCAAAAATTGTGTTAGAGATTGTCCCATCGTGAGCCTAGTCACTCCGTAGGCCCCCTGATGATCATCATGGTCAATAAAGAGGTGACGATGGGGAGGGTCGTGCACTATTCCTGATTACTTTTCAAGGAGACGGAATGAGTTGTTCCCCGTACGGGCCCACATGCATTTCATTTAAGGAGATAATGTTGACGTTGAGGTGTATCATGCATTGCATAGCATTAAATGATGATGTTTGCTTGTCGCTCATTTATGTTATGCTATTCTCTACATGATTATGTTGAATTGCTTCTCACCCCTTTTGTATGTTGTTTATTTCTCCTCTCTACTTATGAGTAGTAGACAGTGATGACGTGAAGGCGAAACACTAAGGGCGTGAGCAAGAAGATGGACGAGTTGTGTAGCTATTGGCAATAGCAGCTAACTTGTAGTTGTAACTATATTGGTCACCTGACCTTAGCTGACTGTTAGTAACTTGTAAGATAAATAAAGGTAGTAGACCTTTTATCAACTCATTGTGGCCAACTTGTGAGATCTGGTTGATGTCCTTTCCTTTAGGGTGTGTTTATTATGTTATGGTTGAAACATGAATGAGGTGTACTTTATAACTTATATGATTGATGCATATGTATAATTAAAGAGAAGTTGTTAGTAATACGTGTCTGCTATCTAAAAAATTTTCAATTTGCCATGTTTAACTTAATAAAGTGAAGGCGGAAAGGGAATGAGTAAGGTCGCCACAATTTTTTGGTATTAGAGCTGATCTTTCTAGGCCAGGGTTATGGCCTGACTTGCTTCCTAGTTTAAGCAAGATGATGTTTTAGTCAAGGAAAGTTCCTAACTTTTGATGATAGAATGACTAATTTTTTGCAAGCCCTAGGATACTGACACTTGGTTGGCTACAGGTAGAAGATGGCTGGCAGAAACAATCCTAGCATTGCTGCTTCTCTAGCTAACTTAGCTGAGATGGTGAGGATTCAGTCTGAGGTATCCCAAGAGAAGTTAAGGGTGTTGCAAAGGAACAATGTTCCCTAAGGAGAATATCACGGGTTGGATAAGTTTATAAAGAGGGCTCCTCCTACGATTAGGGGGAATATGACCCTGAAGGTGGGTATCTCTGGACCATGAAGGTTGAAAAGATACTAGCCTCCATCACCTGTGTAGAGAATAGGAAGGTGACTTATGCTAGTTATATCCTAATTGGGGAGGCTGAGAGTTGGTGGACTCAAGCAAAGGAGAGGTTGTTCCAAGTGAATCAGGCGATCACCTGGGGTATGTCCAAGGAGTCTTTTTTGGCAAAGTACTTCTAGGAGGATGTTAAAGGGAAGAAGGAGGTTGATTTCCTTGAACTAAAACAATGAAACATGTCGGTCAGGCACTATGCTGCCAAGTTTGAGGAGTTGGCCCAGTTCCATCCTTCTTACCACAATGCAGCGGATAAGAAATCGAGGCGTATCAAGTTTGAGAATGGACTAAGGTCAGATAACTTATATGATTGATGCATATGTATAATTTGATAGTAATAAAACCACACAAGAAAGGGGGGTTTGAATTGTGTGTGTGTGACTTTTATAAACTTTTTTTCGCAATATAGTTATTATTAGTTCGAAAACGTTGAACGATATGTGTAGCAGAAATAAACTTAGAGATTTAAGAATAAAGCACACACAATATTTATCCTGGTTCACCCCCAAAACCGATAGGGCTACGTCCAGTCCTTGGCTATACCAAGATTTTCCACTATTTCAACAGAATAGTACAAGTGTTCTCAGGGACTTCTCCCAGTATTCTGAGGACTACTCCTTTACAAGTTTTCAGGACTTCTCCTTTATCTCTCGAGTATTCGACAGGACTCCTCGCAGTTCTTTTTCAAGAAAGTTTGTTTTCTACAGGAATCTCTTCACTAAGAGTGGGTAGAAACTATGAAGTTCTAAAATCAGAGAGGGTATACAAATTTGTTCTCTGAAGGGCTTGTGTGAGAAAGGATAAGAGTTTTCACTCTGTAGGGATTTCACACTAGTTCGCGACTAAACTCAATTGATGAGAAGGCTAAGGTTACTGAGTGTTCTTGACTAAAGCTTGTTCAAATTTGTAAGCTGACTTGAAGGATTTGAATGCTTTGATAGTGTGTAAGTCGCCAAGTTGAAGATGATGCAGAGGCCACTATTTATATCTTCAGTAGGATGATAACTGGAAGCGCTGATGAAGATCTTCAAAAATAATTCCGTTGAATACTTGCTTGATTGTGAGTAACGGATACTTCTGCATATTCTTGATGTAGTCTGCCAAGTGAAGAGTGCTTCTTCAACAGATAGAGAGTGATATCGTCTGGCGATGCTTTTGTTCTGGTTCTCAGAGGCTGCAATTAATGCATATGCATTACAGCTAATCCGGTAATTAATGCTCTAACCAGAAGGTTTGAATTTGGCCGTTGGGGAGATATGATGATCAGAGGATATCGCCGTTAATTCAGAAAAAGCAGCTTGAATTTAGGAATGTCAGAGAATTTGAACCTTCAAGGAATAAGGAGCTTAATTCTGTCTTTTTCACCATTAATGCTCTGATCCACCAAGAGGTGCATGACAGCTCATCTTCGATTTGAGCAAACGATCCTTTTTAAGCTAATTCTTTTTGTACGAGTCTTCAGTCTTTGCTCTTTAGTCAACCCATGTGTTTGACCAGGATTGAGCCAGACGGTCTTTGCAGGCGGACGAACTTTACTCTGAAGGCAGACTCATTTCTCATAGGCGGACGGTCTCTTCATTTGCTTTTTGATAATGTTTTCAGCATGGCTTCAGTTCATAAGTGTTCCTGAATATGAAATCTTTTAAAGAAAGTTAGTAACACTTAGTGAAATTGTTATTTGTCAAAATAGGTTAATTCATTTAAATATTTTACTCTAATAATCTCCCCCTTTTTGATAATGACAATTTCTAAAACAAATGAGAGTAAGGCCTGTATATATAAAATTCCTCGCCCTATGATTAATATTTATTAGCTCCCCCTAAATATGTGTTATCTTCTACTTTGTCATTTGTTATATAATTTCTCCCCCTTTGACATTATCAAAAACAAAGACAAAATATTTATTGAGATAATAAGAGGTAAGGATAAAAGATAACAACAAAAATATTAAGAGGATGGCTTCGAAAGCCTTAGAAGTAGAGCAATAGAGTCCTGTAGCTGAGTGAAACGAGCATCTATCTTATCAGAAAGATTAGTATCCATGGATTCAAGACGAGCATTCACAGCCTGATGTAGAACGGCCCTTTCATGAGATAAGCGAGTGTTGAAGGTTTTAACTTCCTGAGGAAGGAGTAAAACCATGGTGAAAACATCGGCAGAGTCAGGACTGGAACTTTGAGTGACCAACGGCGATGCTGGATGAGATGGCAGAATGGGAGTGAAATATGCCACAGTAGGAATGAGCGGCGAAGGAGAAAGACACTGCCAAGCAAAATCCAGAATCTTCAAAACGGGTGGCAGCATAGGAAGTAGTACTAGTGTCCATGTCCTAAACTTTAGAACCAGGGAGTCAACTCTACCAACCAGATGAAGAGGAATTGAAGCAAAGTGGACATCCCGGCGAACAGTGAGTTCCCAATCGTGGTGGAAGAATTGTTGGCATGAGGGCATGGATAGGGTAAGCTGAGAAGCAGGACATCCATGGGGAAGCCACAATCCGGCCTTAAAGCAGAAAGGGAAACCAAAGGCTTGAAGACATACATCTGAGAGCAGATGAGCATTAGGTGCAATTTGTGAGCGCTTGCGCTTGCCCAAAGCAGAGCTGGAACTTGAAGGATAACAGGGCATGGAGTGGATCTAATGGAGAGACATGCCTGAGTCACAAGTGAGGAAACCCGGAGGTGCAAGCTTGAGATCCAGATCCATAGCTTTATGGATAGGAGCCGGTGGGGACGGATAAGATGCATTAAAAGGGGTATTAAAGTGAGCATCTACCCTTTGTGACATTGAATGAGCAGGTTGACTTTGACCAAGGTGCAAACAAAGATCAACTTCAATATCATGCAAGTTGAGACGAGTGAATTCAAGGTCTAAGCAAGAGAGGTCAGTGCTAGGAGTGGGGTCAAGCTCAGAGTCGTCATCAAGATGGATGGGATTGTCAATGCTAGGGACTTCAAATAATGAATCCAGAAATTGCTCAGCGTCAATTCGTAGTAGATTTTTGAAGTGTAGGATTTTGGATTGAAGAAGCACTTCCCATCCTCGGGCATCAGGAGAGCAATGATGCTTCCATTGAGGTGAAATGGTAGGTAGTGGAGATTTCTCGGAGAGCTTGATGCGAACCCAGTGTCGATTGGCAATGTTGCCCAAAACAGCAATTGTAGGAGTATCATCAACAGGGCCAATTTCAGAAACTTGTTGTTTACGATTGCGAGCAGTGAGATCATGCTGTTTCTGAATGATCTGAATCTCTTCTGTTCTTAGGACTTCTTGGTTCGTTACATTTCTTCGTTTGTTAGGAGCCATGATTTCTACAGAAGAGGAAAGTAGAAAGACAACTACGAATGCACAGAGTATAAAGTATGAGGTTATTAGAACAGTTATTAGAGATAAATTTTTAAGACTGTCAATTTTTATGTTGGAAAGTGTAAATATTTTCTCGACATTATCAATCTCATGATGAATGATGCAGTTAATTGATGCGCATTAAATGATGAGAGATAAGGAGTGCCAGGATTTATGTATGCGTGCTGAGCAAGTAATACATATGAAAAGACACAACCGTTTCAGCATTAGATGCATATCTTATAGTGGATATTGAGTTTAGAGTAAGCTAACCAGACGAACTCAACGCAGGTATATCTATAATGCAGGAAACATCCCTATTCTTTCTCTAAGGCATGCAAACTTATTTTCAATGAGTGGTTTAGTAAATATATCTGCCAGTTGATCATCAGAGGGTATGTATGAAATGTCAATATTTCCTTTTGCTACATGATCACGAATAAAATGATGTTTAATTTCAATATGTTTGGTTCGTGAATGCAACACAGGGTTCTTTGTAATATTAACGGCACTTGTGTTATCACATAATAATGGAGTGTTATGCTCAAAAATATTATAATCCTCTAATTGATGCTTCACCCAAAGAAGTTGGGTGCAGCAAGAACCTGCAGCGACATATTCTGCTTCAGCCGTTGAGAGAGATATTGTGCTTTGCCGCTTGCTTGCCCATGAAATTAGACAATGTCCTAGAAAGTGACATCCTCCACTTCTGCTTTTTCTTTCGATTCTGTCTCCGGCGTAATCAGCATCACAGAATCCTCTTAGCCTAAAATTGTCACCTTTCTCATAGACTAGACCAAGATTAGTTGTTCCAATGAGATAACGAAATATGCGCTTTACTGCACTAAGATGAGATTCTTGGGGACTTACCTGGAATCTTGCACAGACACAGACCCTGTACATAATGTCTGGTCTACTTGAGGTAAGGTACAATAGTGAACCTATCATTCCTCTGTATTTGGTTGAATCAACCGGAGTTGAATCGTCACCTTTATCAAGTATTGTTCCAGGATGCATGGGGGTTCCCATGGCTTTTTCTTTCTCCATGCAATATTTCTTTAGTAGATCATTGATGTATTTGGTCTGATGAATATAGGTTCTGGTTCCTTCCTGTCTGATCTGTAATCCTAGGAAGAACTTTAAATTCTCCCATCATACTCATCTCGAATTCACTCTGCATCAGTTTTGAGAATTCTTGGCAGAGAGCTTCATTAGTGGCCCCAAATATTATATCATCGACGTACAGCTACACCAGAATGAAGTCCTTGGACCTCTTTCTTCTAAATAGAGTGTTGTCGATGCTTCCTCGTGAGAATCCATTGTTCATCAGAAATGAACTTAAGCGATCGTACCATGCGCGTGGTGCTTGCCTTAGTCCATATAATGCTTTTCTTAGCTTGAAAACATGGTCTGGTAGATCCTGATCTTCAAAACCTGGAGGCTGCTTTACGTAGACTTCTTCCTCAATGTACCCATTTAGGAACGCACTCTTCACATCCATTTGAAATAATTTTATAGAGTGCTGACATGCAAATGCTAGAAGAATACGTATGGCTTCAATTCTTGCTACTGGTGCAAACATTTCTGTATAATCGATTCTTTCTTGTTGATTATACCCTTGGGCCACCAAACGAGCTTTGTTTCTTGTGACTTTTCCATTTTCATCCATTTTATTCCTGAAGACCCATCAAGTGCCTATAATAGATTTGTCTTCTGGTTTAGTCACTAAATCCCAGACTTTGCTTCTTTCAAATTGATTCAGTTCTTCTTGCATGGCTAGGATCCACCCTTCATCCTGAAGTGCTTCACTTATGTTCTTCGGTTCTATCTCTGAAAGAAACGCACAGTTATCATAATCATTAAAAGTAGATCGGGTTCTTACCTTTTCATGGACATTTCCAATAATTTGTGTAGGAGGATGATCTGGTTTGAATCTCCAGTCTCGAGGTAGTGAGATACCACTGGAGGTCATGACTTGACTTGTGGAGATATCGTCAGACGTAGTTTCACAAACATCGTCTGGTTGAGTTGAGGAGGGAATGATTGAGTTTGTCTCTTTGTCAGACGATGATGGCTGAGCTGGATTTGATGAGGGAGTTTCACATATTTCCAGTTCATCATCTTCTGGAGTTATCTGATTTACACTTACGTGTTTATCTTCAAACTTAACATTGATAGACTCTTCGACTGCCATTGTTCTGGAGTTGTATACTCTCGGAATGCCTTGGAGTTGGGTGAATATCCCAAGAATATTCCTTTATCTGATTTTGCATCAAACTATCCAAGGTCATCCTTTGTGTTGAGTAGAAAGCATGTACTTCCAAATGGATGAAAGTATGAGATGTTTGGCTATCTTCCTTTCCACAATTCATAGGCTTTTTTATTCAAGATGGGACGCATAAATATTCTATTTTGAATATAACATGTTGTATGAATGTCTTCAGCCCAGAAGTACTTGGGTAGAGATGTCTCGTTGAGCATAGTCCTGGCCATTTCTTGAAGTGACATGTTCTTCCTTTCGGCTACTCCATTTTGCTGAGGAGTTCTTGGAGCAGAAACTTGATGAAATATTCCATTCTCTTCGCAGTAGTGGTTGAACTCTTCATTTATAAATTCTCCTCCTCTATCGCTACGGATGTTGGTGATGCAATATCCTTTTTCATTTTGAACTCTTTTCGCAATGATTAAGAAAGACTTGAAAGTTTCATCTTTTGTTCCGAGGAATTGTACCCATGTAAATCTGGTGTAGTCATCAACGATGACAAGACAAAATCTTTTTCCAGAACAACTAGCCGTTCTAGTGGGTCCGAACAAGTCCATGTGTAACATCTCCATAGGTCTATTCGTACTAACAACGTTCTTTGCATGGAAAGAACCTTTTAATTGCTTTCCTTGGAGACATGCTGAGCATGTATCATCAGATTTGAAAGACAGATTTGGCAGACCACATACTAAATCATGTTTGATTATTTTAGCAATGGTCATTAAGGATGCATGCCCTAGCTTGCTGTGCCATATCCATTTATCATCCTCTGCTGATACTAGACATGTTACCTTTTGACTTGCAAGGTTTTCCAGGGAGGTCTTATATAGATCTCCTTGTCTCTGAGCTTCAAAGATAATCTTGTCATCCTCGTTTGTGACACTACACTTCAATTTGGTGAAGGAAACAGTGAGCCCACTATCACACAATTGACTTATGCTAAGTAGGTTATGTTTCAGTCCTTCAACTAGCAGAACCTTCCGAATTACTGGAAGGGGGTTCTTACCAACATTACCTTCTCCGACAATGAAACCTTTTTGATTGCCTCCAAAGGTCACTGTCCCTCCTGTTTTCTTCTCATGGATCTTTGGGAATAAAGACCTTTTTCCCGTCACGTGCCGTGAGCACCCACTGTCTAGGTACCATTGTTCTTTTTGGTTTCGAGCTGTTAAGCACATATTCAAGAGGAATAATCATAGATTTAGGTACCCAAACTTTCTTGGGTCCTTTTTTGTTAGTTATTGATAATGAAATTGCAAGTGTACAATTTACTATCGCGTAATATAAAAGATTATCGAACCCAAGGGATAGGTGTTCTTATTGATATAAAATTTAGTACTTAAAAATAAAAGAAATAAATATGAAGTTGGTTTAGAACAAAGATATAACAATAGCATAAAATGATAAGAAATAAGATGAGAGGAATTTAAGCTCTTGGGTTGATTTACATAATCTATAAAACATGCTAGAAAACTCTTACTAAATTTCTGAACTTTAAATTCAAATTCATGGTGCTATAGCCTAAGTTTCTACACCCTAATGGCCTTAAGAAATGTAGAACTTCCTTTCCTAATTACTAACTCCATAGCATTGGTTATTAGTTAATTAGAGAAGAAGATGAAGAAGGAATCTGAGCCAACACAAGATTACGTACATCCTTATAGCATTAAGTAATGCAAACATATAACCTTTTTTATTTCCTATTTCCCTTACTACTTAACAAATGGCATTATGAATAAGTAGAAAGCATGGAACCTTTTGCGCATAAAGATTAATGAAGAACAAAGAAATAAACATGAATAGAAAATATTATTCAGAAATGTAAAAGAAAACTAGAACATGAATTATAAATTAAAACAACCCAAAAACTTAAAAGAAGAATTAGCCAAGCATGGCTAAAAGATTCATTGAATTACCCTGGATAGGAGCTCAAGTATGGCTTCCCACAAGTCCTAGGAACAATGATCTTTGAGGGAGAAAGAGAGAATACTTGTTGTATTCTATGAAGGTGTGTCTTACAAGTGAAGAAAAGGGCCCTATTTATAGTAAAATTCCAGCCTCCAACGCTTGAGCGCTGGCTTTCCCAACGCCTGGGCGCTAGGATGCATTAAAAACCCACTTTCTGTCCGAGGCCCAGCGCTTGAGCGCTGGCTTTCCAACGCTTGGGCGCTGGGTCACCATCTGACTCATCATCTAGTCAGAACCCCAGCGCTGGAGCGCTGGGATCCCAACGCTGGAGCGTTGGGATGCTGCTTCTTCATCTTCTTGCTTGTTCTTCCTTCTTCATTCATGGTAGTGGGTTTTGATGGCCATAAAAAGCCACTAACCAGCCTTGATCAATTCTGAAACCCTTCATCAATTCTTTAAACATTTTTTCCATGTGCTAAATTGGAGAGTGACTCTTCATATTTTTCTTTTTCACTTTAGTCCTCCCTTGGTTAGCACTTCAATTCAAGCCCTCATATTCTCTCAATCTCCACTTTTAGTCCTCCACTCTTGAACTTTTACAACTTGGTCCCTGACTTCCTGAAACTTTACAAATTGGTCCCTGGCCAAAAATGATAACTAAACCAGCTTTTCCTAAAAATACAAAATAACTAGAAAAATCCCTAAAAATATAAAATAAAGATAGAAAAACACAAAAAATCTAATCTACATGCAAAATGCAAAATAAATATAAAATCTACATAAAAACAATAAAAAACCTACATGAGACTCAAAAATAATAAAATAAAAAGACTAAAAAGACCCTAAAAACATCATATAAAATCCACTCATCAGTTATCACCTTGGGTGGACTGTTCCTCCCATGTGCTATTTTTTGAGGAGTTTGTTTCTCCTTACCCTTGACTATGAAAGTTTTGGGTTGGACTTTAATAGGTGACGATGAAACATTTTTCTTTTCAGGTTGATATCTGTATGGGACAGCAGAAGAATTATGTTTAATGGCATTTATATCCCAATCTTCTTCTTCATAGCCTAAACCTCTTCGATCATAAGCTGATCTGTTGTTTCCACTAAACTTAATTAGGTTATCATAACCTTGGGTGAACATGGATAAGTCTTTGATTAGGCTACTGACTCTTTGTTTTAAGAATTTAATTTCTTTGTTTGCATCTTGTTCTAAAAGCATTTGATTTTTCTTTGTTAGCAGAACAGATACTTCTTTAGATGCATGCAATTCTTTCAAAGTTTTACCATGTTTCTTTTTGAGTGAACTGTATTTAATGGCTAATGCATGAGCATATTCTAACAATTCCTTATAGTCATCAGATGAGATTTCGGGACTTACCTCATCCTTGTCATCTTCTTTGTCGTTGGATTGGTCGACAGAGATCATTAGTGCCTCTGCTTCTCTGTCTGCTTCAATGTCTGAAGTGTCTATGGATCCCATAAACGCACAGTATGAAGTTTCTTCGTTGGCTCCCTTAGTTTCTTCTTCCTGATCTGAGTCATCTTCCGATTCATCGTTTTGACTGGAAAATTCTTTTGGGAAGGCTTGTTTCCCAGACGAGGGCAATCGGCTTTGACGTGTCCAGGTTTCTTGCACTCGTAGCAGAAAATCCCTCCTTTACTTGGGATCCTTTCTTCTTCTCTTGGTGAGGAAGATGGTCTTCCTTTGAACTGTTTCCTGTTCCCCATCATTTTTCTGAATCTTCTATTGAACAGAGCCTGTTCATCATCGGATCGATCAGATTGAGCAGTTTCCTCATCTGAGGATTCATCAACTTTCAAAGCCTTTGATTTGTTGGCTTTAAAAGCTACAGCTTTTGTGGCGGCTGCTTTTCTCTTTATGATTGCAGCATCATTAGCAAGATCCTACTCGTGAATCTTCATTTCTCCCAGCAGATCTTCTACTTGATAGGTATCAAGATTCTTTCCAGCTCTTTGGGAAGTAACGAAGTTTCTCCAATTGGTGGGAAGACTTCTAAGAATCTTCACCACTTGCTCCTTGTCAGTGAAAGTTTTACCCAGATTTCTCATACCATTATGAATGGTTTGAAGTCGTGCGAACATGGAGTCAATGGACTCATTGTCGTCCATCATGAAGTTTTCGTATTGAGACGCGAGCATGCTCATATTGGTGGTTTGAACAGAAGTTGTTCCTTCATGAGCGATAGCTAGTGTATCCCAGACCTCCTTTGCGGTGCTTAGGCTGTCAACTTTGTCATGCTCACTCTTGCTGAGAGCACATATAAGAAACAGCCTCGCCTTGGCATTTCTCTGATTGTCGGTCCGTTGTTCATATGTCCATTTGTCAGCTGGAATGGCCTTGCTTTCACTATCTTTGGGAACGTAGTTTCCTTTCGATATTACGTCCCATAGTTTCCAATCGATTGATTCTATGAATAGCTGCATGTGCTTTTTCCAGTAGGGGTAGTTTGAGCCATCGAAGAATGGTGGCTTGTTGGTTGCGGTTCCGGTTGGATAGGCAATGCCGTCCATGGATCTTTTCACTCTACACCTGTTAAGATGTTAGTAATTCTCAGAGCGGTTAAGCTCTGATACCGATTGATAGTAATAAAACCACACAAAAAAGGGGGGTTTGAATTGTGTGTGTGACTTTTATAAACTTTTTTTTGCAATATAGTTATTATTAGTTCGAAAACGTTGAACGATATGTGTAGCGGAAATAAACTTAGAGATTGAAGAATAAAGAACACACAATATTTATCCTGGTTCAGCCCCAAAACCGATAGGGCTACGTCCAGTCCTTGGCTATACCAAGATTTTCCACTATTTCAACAGAATAGTACAAGTGTTCTCAGGGACTTCTCCCAGTATTCTGAGGACTACTCCTTTACAAGTTTTCAGGACTTCTCCTTTATCTCTCGAGTATTCGACAGGACTCCTCGCAGTTCTTTTTCAAGAAAGTTTGTTTTCTACAGGAATCTCTTCACTAAGAGTGGGTAGAAACTATGAAGTTCTAAAATCAGAGAGGGTATACAAATTTGTTCTCTGAAGGGCTTGTGTGAGAAAGGATAAGAGTTATCACTCTGTAGGGATTTCACACTAGTTGGCGACTAAACTCAGTTGATGAGAAGGCTAAGGTTACTGAGTGTTCTTGACTAAAGCTTGTTCAAATTTGTAAGCTGACTTGAAGGATTTGAATGCTTTGATAGTGTGTAAGTCGCCAAGTTGAAGATGATGCAGAGGCCACTATTTATATCTTCAGTAGGATGATAACTGGAGGCGCTGATGAAGATCTTCAAAAATAATTCCGTTGAATACTTGCTTGATTGTGAGTAACAGATACTTCTGCATATTCTTGATGTAGTCTGCCAAGTGAAGAGTGCTTCTTCAACAGATAGAGAGTGATATCATCTGGCGATGCTTTTGTTCTGGTTCTCAGAGGATGCAATTAATGCATATGCATTACAGCTAATCCGGTAATTAATGCTCTAACCAGAAGGTTTGAATTTGGCTGTTGGGGAGATACGATGATCAGAGGATATCGCCGTTAATTCAGCAAAAGCAGCTTGAATTTAGGAATGTCAGAGAATTTGAACCTTCAAGGAATAAGGAGCTTAATTCTGTCTCTTTCGCCATTAATTCTTTGATCCACCAAGAGGTGCATGACAGCTCATCTTCGATTTGAGCAAACGATCCTTTTTAAGCTAATTCTTTTTGTAAGAGTCTTCAGTCTTTGCTCTTTAGTCAACCCATGTGTTAGACCAGGATTGAGCCGGACGGTCTTTGCAGGCGGACGAACTTTACTCTGAAGGCAGACTCATTTCTCATAGGCGGACGGTCTCTTCATTTGCTTTTTGATAATGTTTTCAGCATGGCTTCAGTTCATAAGTGTTCCTGAATATGAAATCTTTTAAAGAAAGTTAGTAACACTTAGTGAAATTGTTATTTATCAAAATAGGTTAATTCATTTAAATATTTTACTCTAACATAATTAATTATCAGTTGTTAGTAATATGTGTCTGTTTTTTAAGAAAATTTTAATTTGCCATGTTTAACTTAATAAAGTGAATGCGAAAAGTGGATGAGTTGGCCCGCCACATATATAAATATTAAAGAAGGGAATTAAGATACATTAATATATATATTTATATATATATATATATATATATATATATATATACGAGACACGTGTATATATGGGCATAGGTATTTAATAAATTTTGTATGACTAAATTTTGTTTGAAGTGGCATCTTCTTTGGAGGATTCGTTTGGTTAGGTTGAGTTGGAAAGGTTACTAGGCCAAGGGAAGGGTAACTCAGTCCTTGGAATGTCTGCATGTGAAGAGTGCTTCGTGATTTTATGTGATTTATTGTTTATATCATATGCTTGTGTAAGGTTGTTATTATACTCATACGATATGTTGAATTAATTGTTTATGTGATCTACTTGATTATTTTCCTAAGGGTTTATCATATGTTATTAATTGTGATTATATAGTTGTTGATGATGTCATACCATTAAAGTTTTGAGATTACTTTTATATCATTGTCGTTGGATATGGTTTTGAACGTCGGAGGACGGTTCATTGTTGGATGGTTGACTAACATCATGGCATGTGCATGTTTTGGTTTAATCGTGGGTCGTTCCTGGTTTTTTGTTCAACCGGTCTTTTTCGTTCAGCTCGGGTTGTTCCTGTTTTAAGTGGCAAACGATTTATGCGGCGGTGCGTGATTAAGCTTCACCATCGTTCGTGGTTAGAGGAGTCGGGTTTTATCCCGCCATCCTTTATGGACTGGCGTAAAAATTATCCGAATCATGTTTTTATACGAAGAGTCGTACGGTGCATTCATACCTAGACTAATCGTAGGTTTCCCTTGCTGATATGTTGTTGAAAGTATCTTTAGAATATGTTGATATTATTTCACTTAAGATATTCCTACAGTTTAACTGTGAGTCATTATTTGGAGTTGACCCTTGCTTGCTTCGACTGTATGTTGCATGGGCACTTAACGCCAGACGAGGTTAGTCGATGTTGAGATAGAGTTCTACGTCATTGGGAAGCCTTGTTCGTGATGGACCTATCGTCGGGGTGCGACATTGGAGATGACTGGGAGTGCGGACCTTGATCAGATAGATGTAGGGCTACTCGAGTGTTTTAGATCTTTAGTTGGTTCTTTGGGGTTGTGTTTGTAACTCTCGAACCATTTATTTGCTTTTAGTACTAGTGTCATCACCGTCCTTGAAGTTTCTTCATGTGTGTTTCCCTAAGAGGGATACTTAGTTTCTTATGTTCCTTGAGGTTTGAATTATTGCCTTCATGAATCTCTTTTAATAAAGGTTTTATTTGATTCAAATTTCTACTGCCTTTATTGTCTTTATTTATTTGTTCCATATTACGATTCTAACCCTCGAGAAATAAGGGCGTTACACTCGGCATCTCTTGGCAGCAGATAAGTAGCATATCCCGCCTTCGAAGCCTCTGGAGTTTGCAGCACTCCAAAGATCTTCTAACGCTGCCAGCTCCAAGTCATGTGCCGGGTAGTTCCGCTCAGGGGTCTTCAACTGCCTCGAAGCATAGGCTACCACCTTACGATCTTGCATCAGGAAACAGCTCAACCCCTCGTGAGATGCGTCAAAATAAACCTCGTACGTTTCCCCGCGTTCCGGCAGAATCAGTACCGCTGAAGTCGTCAGTCGTTCCTTCATTTGCTGGAAGCTAGACTCACACTTCTCCGTCCATGCCAAGGGTTGATGTAACGCACCAATTTCCGGTCAGGGGTCACATAGAAATAAGTGAAAAATATATAAACCTCTCTCAAATAACTCAATTTTCAAAAGATTCGTCACTCAATAATTATTTAACATAATAATATTCCCATAGATAAATAATCAGTGCGTAATAAAAATTAATAATAATTTGCACCACAATGTGCTAAGTCATAAATAAACAACGGAATTAAATATTCTTCAAGATCTTCGACCTCCTCTGTCATATCTTTTTAGCTAGCCTCAATTCACTCTTCAATTAAGTCTTTGTGTTGTACATCTATGGCGTTAAGCGCCCAAACAGCAAACAACAAACAACAAAGCAGAAAGGGTTAACTCCTAAAACAAACAACAAGAGCAACAAACGAATAGCATGCATAAATAATAAAAATAGTAACAATGTTACTATATAAAGCAGCAGCAGAATATAAACAGAGAGAAAAAACAGCAGATACAACAATATACAGAACAACACCAAACATTTAGATAACAGAAACAGAAGCAGCAATTGATATCCTCTTACAACCCTAGTTAAATTCCACAAAGCAATGCTTGTAATTCCTCAAAATGCAACTACATTCTCATCTCTAGTCACAAACAATATATCGACCCAAACGGGGCGAATTCCTCCCAAACGGGGACAGGAGGACCACATGGGACTAAAATTCATCTCATCACCCTCAGGGCAGATCACATGGGACTAAAACCCATCTCATCACCCTCAACCTCAAAAGATGCATATGCTATGCCAGTAATCACCAACCTCGAGAGACCAACAATTCTTAACATCCTCATGTTCATAGTGTTAGCATTTATAATTAAATTTCTTAATCCTCAACATCATGTTATCATAGCATTCAAAGGAAATATCTCAGCCTCAGTAGCAGAATCCAACAGTCCATCATCAATAAACATTATTCAGAAACAATTAAGGCATTCATCGTCCAATACAAATACACAACAGCAGCAGCAAATAGCATAATCATTTAGAAACTCATTTTTCAATCACTTTATTCAACACAACAACAGAGAACAGCCACAAGAAAAATAGTATAAAGCATGCATGACTCGAGACTCTCTAGGGTGTGAGTTACCCTTACCGTCGATTGGGTTGCATAAACCTGTTCTCCCACTTGAGCAAGATAAAATAATGAACAACAATCAACAATCAGTGAAACAAGGGTGGAAAACAACCCCCAAAAGGATTTTTAAGAAATTAAAACAAAAACAGAAAATTGGTTGATAGGGGCCCAGCACCCATGCGCTGGGATGCCAGCGCCATGGCGTTGGCTCCCTGTCTAGTGATGACAGGATATTATATGATGTTTTTAGGGTGTTTTTAGTCTTTTTATTTTATTATTTTTTGAGTCTCATATAGGATTTTTCTTTTTATGTAGATTTTATATTTATTTTGCATTTTAGATATAGATTAACTTTTATTTGTTTTTCTAAACTTTATTTTATATTTTTAGAAATTTTTATAGTTATTTTATATTTTTAGGAAAGCTGGTATAGTTATCATTTTTGTCCAGAGACCGAATTGTAAAGTTTCAGGAAATCAAGGATCAAAGTGGAAAGGTTCAAGAGTGGAGGATGAAAAGTGAAGTTTGAAGGAGTCAAAGGGCCAGAATTGAAGCTCTAACAAAGAGAGGACTTAAAGTGGAATTCAAGAATATGAAGCAACACTCTTTGATTTTAGCACATGTAAAATAAGGTTGGAAAGATTAATGGTGGTGGAGAGGAGTTTCAGAACTTATTAGAGGCTGAATGAGCCTAATTAAGCCAATCAATTCCACCATTGAAGAAGAAAAGGAATCCAAGAGAAGCTGCCAGTGTTCGTGCCAGCGCTCAAGCGTTGGAAGTCCCAACGCTCAAGCGCTGGAACTCTGACTAGGATGTGAGTCAGAGTTTGCACCCAGCGCCCAAGCGTTGGAATCCAGCGCTCCAGCGCTGGGCCTATGTCTGAACGTGGGATTTTAATGCATCCCAACGCCCAAGCGTTGGGAATGCCAGCGCTCAAGCGCTGGAGGTCAAATTTTTGCTATAAATAGGGAGGCAATTTGCACTTGTAAAACACACCTATTAAGAATACAACAAGTGTTCTTCTTTCCTCCTTAAAGATCATTGTTCCTAGGAATTGTGGGAAGCCATACTTGAGCTCCTAGTCCAGGGTAATTCGATGTTTCTATTAGCCATGCTTGGCTAATTCTTCTTAAGTTTCTTGGGTTGTTGTAGTTTATAATTTATGTTTTAGTTTGTTTCTACCTTTCTGAATAATATTTCCAGTTTGTGTTTTATCTCCTTGTTCTTAATTTTATCTTGATGATCACAAGTGTTCTTGCTTATTACTTATATGAGTGGAAATTGGTAAGTAGTAAGGGACCTAGGATTTCAAAAAGGCTATAAGTATATATCACTAAGGAATTAGGATAGAGGTAGCTTTATGTTGGCCTGAATTTCATCTTCATCTTCTTCTCTGGTTAACTAAGTTGCAAGGAATTGAATTTAGTAATTAGAAAGAAAGTTCTACAATGTGTAAGGAATTAACTTGTAGAAATACTAGGCTATAGCATCATGAACTTGGACTTGAAATTCAGAAATTAAGTAGGAACTTGCTAGCATATTTTATAGACTATGTAATTCAACCCAAGAGCTTAATCTTCATCATCTTTATTTCTTATTATTTTATTGCTATTTCATGTTCTGTCTTAAACAAACCATCAAAAATACACACCTTTATTTTTCTGCTCAAAGTACTAAATAATTTAATAAGAAGGCACATATCCCTTGGGTTCGATCTTTTTATAACACGATAATCAACCGTGCACTTACGGTTTGGCTATCATCTAGCAAGACAAATAGTGGCAGAATCCCAGCACCATGGCGCTGGGAGGCCAGCGCCCAAGCGCTGGCTCCCTGCCAAGAGCCCATAAAACAACAGTTTTTCATTCCGAATCAATTTTAAAACCCAACTTTTCGAAAACAAAGTTTTTTCGTGGCCAAAATACATAGAGGAATCAATTGAAAAGATATATTTACTCAAAAACACGAGGTTCTTTAACCACAAAGGTAGCTTGAATAAGAAGGTACAAGAGTTAGGCGAAAAGGTTTAATTCATGGAACAACGTCTCAACGACAATACAAATTTGCAACGTTAAGAGAAACTAGAGGAACCAACCTGAGTTTAGACCGATCAAAGGAAAGAAATACGCTCGTCCACCTCGAACTCAAACAAATATCATCAAATGGTTACGATGACGGCTGAAACCTTCGATGACGAAACCCGTTAATTCTCAGAAAGAAGAGAGAAGAGAACATCTTTGGTCTTCCAAGAAAAGAAGAATACTCGAGCAAACAGAAACAAGAGGAAAAAGGATTTTAGATTCTCCACGGAAAGAAAGAAGTCTCGACCACGACAGCAACAAGAAGGAAGGAAGGCTTGATTCTCAAAGGAAAGAAGAAGGGGGTCGACAGTAGTAGCAGAAATAGGGATATTTTCAGCACTTGAGTGAGTTAGGGTTTAGTGTTTGGATGAATGATCACCACATATAGTGGTTCGAACCCTAGAAGAATGAGGGGGATTTGGTTTCAGATTTCCTCATCTAATTCAAAACAGAATCTCTATCAAATCTTTCCCAAACAACTCTAAGTGATAGCGGTTAAAAAAAGAATTGGATCTTCCCTATTTAACAAGAAAAAAAATCTGAATAGTAATTACTTAATAGATATGATTTCAAAACAAATTTTTATTCCGAATATATATCTTCAAGAATCATAAATATTTTCCCTTTTTAATCTCCTTATTTTCGAACAGGATCAAGCAACAAATAACATAAATGAAATATGTTATTAATAAAAGATATTCTGAATGTTTTATCACTTAATATCCAAAACAAATATTCAGATTATATAAAATCTAAGATTCAGATTTAAACCCGATTAAGTCTTTAATTAAACCAAATCCGAAAGATATTGTTTTTTTAAATCAAAACAGAATCTGCTCTAATTAAAATTAAACCACCACATTTAAGAAATCAAATCTTCAACATATATCACACAAAAACTCATAGATATTCTCATTTCTCTACACTCAATATCGAAATCACAACAAAATAAGTCAAACAAAAACCCTTAAAGGTCAACATGGACCAAACTCAAAACTACAAAATAGTCCAGGGACCATTTCATAAATATGAAATAGTTCATGGATCAAAACATAAATATCATAAATTGAAGGTCTTACAATACTACCCCTAAAAAGAGTTTCGTCCTCGAAACTAAAGGTTAAGAAAATAATCAGTGTATATATCTTGTTAGGTTATCCACTCAAGGAACAACATTCAAACAATCAAACAAGTCAAACACTATTATTCTTCTTTCGATTGACACCCCATCAATCGATTTCAGAATTGAAACATCCTAACAAACAAATCTACCCAACAGCTCTAGTTTTCTCAACCAAAGCTCTGATACCACAAATGTAAGGCCCCAATTTCCGGTCAGGGGTCACATAGCAATAAGCGGAAAATATATAAACCTCCCTCGAATAACTCAATTTTCAAAAGATTTTTCACTCAATAGTTATTTAACATAATAATATTCCCATAAATAAATAATCAGCGCGTAATAAAAATTAATAAAAAATTTGCACCACAATGTGCTAAGTCTTAAATAAACAACGGAATTAAATATTCTTCAAGATCTTCGAGCTCCTCTGTCATCTCTTTTTAGCTGGCCACAATTCACTCTTCAATTAAGTCTTCGTGTTGTACATCTATGGCGTTAAGCGTCCAAACAACAAACAACAAAGCAGAAAGGGTTAACTCCTAAAACAAACAACAAGAGCAACAAACGAACAGCATGCATAAATAATAAAAACAGTAACAGTATTACTAAATGCAGCAGCAATAGAATATAAACAGAGAGCAGAAACAGCAGATACAACAATATAGATAACAGCACTAAACATTTAGATAACAGAAACAACAGCGGCAGTTGATATCTTCTTACAACCCTAGTTAAATTCCACAAAACAATGCTTGTAATTCCTCAAAATGAAACTACATGCTCATATCTGGCCACAAACACTATATCAACCCAAACAGGGCGAATTCCTCCCAAACGAAGACAGGAGGATCACATGGTACTAAAACCCATCTCATCACCCTCAACCTCAACCTCTACCTCAAAAGATGCATATGCTATGCCCATAATCACCAACCTCAGGTGACCAACAATTCTTAACATCCTCATGTTCATAGTGTTAGCATTTATAATTCAATTTCTTAATCCTCAACATCATGTTATCATAGCATTCAAAGGAAATATCTCATCCTCAGTAACAGAATCCAACAGTCCATCATCAATAAACATTATTGAGAAACAATTAAGGCATTCATCATCCAATACAAATACACAACAGCAGGAAATAGCATAATCAATTAGAAACTCAGTTATCAATCAATTCATTCAACACAACAACAGAGAACAACCACAAGAAAAGCAGTATAAAGCATGCATAACTCAAGACTCTCTAGGACGTGAGTTACCCTTACCGTCGATTGGGTTTCATAGCCAAACTAAAACAGAAACAACCAGCATTGCTGCCAAAAAGAGTGGGTTGCACGCCCAAACCCTAGGAGAATAGGAGGGGTTTATTGCAGATTTTTCTCTCATTAATTCTTATTAGAATTTCCATTAAATCTTTCTCTTAACAGCTCTAATGGTAACGTTCTAAAATAGAAACGAATCTACCCCAATTAACGGATATTCTGAATAGAGACCACTTAATGGTCAATATTCCAAATCAAATATTCAGAATATATCTTCCCAAAATTCAGAGATAATGTCTCTTATCCATATTCAAATTTGAAACCCACGAAATCTGTTATGGAAAGTCAAACAAAGTCAATGAAACAGAAAACAGTGAACGATGCATCCCAAATGATACTACCAGACGATAGGTATCAGGCGATGGGTGTTAGACGATAGGTCCAGACGATAGACATCAAACGATAGCAGTTGGACGATAGACACCAAACGATAGAATCAGACGATGGTCCTCAGACGATAGACATCAACCGATAGCAATTGGACGATAGACAACAATTGATAAAGTCAGACGATGGTCATCAGACGACACTTCCCTTATAGTAAACGATACTCTCACTCTCGCGTTGTAAACGGTACGGTCTTCAACTAAACTAACGATACACCAATGGATAAATAACGCAGTTTAACATCAACCATTCAATAAAACTCAATAAGGTCCAATTTGCAGGGTACCATAACTAAGGGACCAAACAATAATTATTACTAACTCGAAGGACCAATACTTAAATACACAGAAATTGAGGGTCTTAAAATACTACCCCCCTAAAAAGAGTTTCGTCCTCGAAACTAGTGGTCAAGGGAAATATATCAGGGTGTTGCTCCCTCATCTTTTCCCTTCGCGACCTCATTCTTGTCTTCAGCTTCCTCTCCAATAATATCGTAAACTCTTCCCTTGGTGGTAGGACGCTTCCCTTGTACAGCATTCACAGTTCCTTTAGCCTTTGAAGTCCGACAGTCCCTTGCAGCATGCCCCGGCTTGTTACAGTTCCAGCAGACAATAAGCTTCTCAGTACAGTTACTGTCATAGTGCCCCTTCTGATTGCATTTGAAACATACCACCTCTTCTAGTGGTCTTTGACCTCCCCCGAATGTCCAGATTCCCTCCAGTAGATTTGTATGGTTCATCAGTGCGCTCTTTGGCTTGAGGACACTGGTAAGGCTCCTTACTTTTGCCATTCTTTCCTGGGTGGGACCTGGTTGGTCCACCACTCCCTTGCTGTTTGTCTCAAAGATTGCCAATAGCCTCTATGCCCTTTGATTTCTCCACCAACATCTGGTAACACTCGATGCCCAACGGATGCACTGCTCTCTTCATATCGTAATTCAGTCCGTCGATGAAATGCTCACACATATACTCCTCGTCAATCTGCCCTCGGAAATATCGGAAGTGTCTAGCCAACGACTCCAGCTTGGTGGCAAACTCAGCTACGGACGTGCTCCTCTGCTTGAGTTCTATGAACTCCTTCTCTCTGGCAGCTATGGTGCTTCTAGGAAAATACTTTCCTAGAAAATCCCTCTTGAACATGTCCCAAGTAATAGCCTGATGGTCAACTTCCATCATCGCCCTAGTACCATTCCACCAGTGCTCAGCCTCCCCAGTCAACAGATAGACAACATAATTCACCTTGGTTGGAGCAGGGGTTTGCAGAAAAGTGAAGATATTTTCAATCTCCTGCAGCCACAAATCAACCTCCTCGAGATCATACCCTCTAGAGAACTTAGGTGGATCCTGTCTCTTAAAGTCATTCAGTCCTCTTGTTAGAGCAAAAGCCTGCTCCCACTCCGCCTGATGTGCCTGTGCAGCGCCATTAGCAGCAGCCCGATTTGCCTCCTCCTCAGCACGTGCCGCAGCAGCGTTAGCTAGGTGCGTCATCAACGTGGTCAAGTTAGTGATGGCGGCAGCCATCTGGCTCATGTTGTTCTGGTCGGCCATTTCTGTATCTCGACTTACTAACCTCTTACTCCTGCTTGTAAGAACAGTTAACAATTAATCTAGAAACATAAATAGCATAAAGTTAGATAACTATTCTAATTATTTATATTCTGTTAGGTTATTCACTCAAGGAACAATCTTCTAGCAAACAAACAAGTCAATCAAACAAGTCAAACATTATTATTCTTCTTTCGATTGACACCCCATCAATCGATTTCAGAATGCAACAACCCTAACAAACAAAACTACCCAACAGCTTTGGTTATCTTAACCACAGCTCTGATACCACAAATGTAATGCCCCAATTTTCAGTCAGGGGTCACATAGTAATTGACGGAAATTATATAAAAATCTCTCTCAAAGAGCCACTCTTTTTTTTTTAAAATAGAATCGTCACTCAATAATATGATTAATAAATACTCATAATTATATTAAATAAAAACATTGCATAGTCAAGATAATAATATTGCTTGCACAAACAGTGTGCCCAAAAACATTAAGTGCGAATAGCAGCGGAAAATAAAATCTGCAACTCTTAATTGATCTTCCAAGATCTTCAAGTTAATCCAAAGTCTCCTTTAGCTTGCAAAGATGGTTAAACTCCACGCAAATCGTCAATCTGAAAGTCAATGGCGTTAAGCGCCCAAACAATAAACAAACAAGCAGAAAGGGTTAACTCCTAAAACAAACAACAATAGTAACAAATCCGAACAGCATCCACAAAAATTAAGAACAGTAACAACATTAACAACATGAACAGTAGCAGTAATTTTTGAACAGTAATACATAAACGGCAGCAGTAATGCACAATACATAACAGCAGCAGGAAAACAGAATCATCAATACAACAGTTATAAAATACGCATGCAACCCAATCAATTCCCGACAAAGTCCATGCTTTTTAATCCTCCAAAATGCAAACTATATGCTCAACTATGGCCAGAATTCGCCAACCAAGGCAAGACAGTCACATGGGACAAAAATCCATCACACTGCCCTAAGGGTAGATCACATGGGACAACGATCCATCGCATCACCCTAGGAAGATCACATGGGACAACGATCCATCACATCAACCTTTCAACTCCTACAAATACACATGCCATAACAAGAACAACAATTTCCAAAAGTTGAACCAACAGTTCAATATCCATCCAAATAGTCATGGTATGTTAGCACGAGTAGGTATGTTTCAATCCAAATCAATAATCAACATGTTATAATCAGTTAATAGATTTTAGCCTCAATATCATAATCCAAAACAACCACAACAACAAGATATATTCATAATTCAATCTCAATAAAAAACATATTCATCTCATCCACATGCAAAACAACATAAAAACATGCATGACTCGAGACACTCTAAGACCGAGTTACCTTTACCGTCGAACGGGTCGCATAAACTTGATCTCCAACCTTGCAAGAATAAACACATGCATAACAATTAATCAACCATTGGAGGGGTGGAAATCATCCTCAAAAGATTTTAAAAACAACACAACAATTCTGGCCAAACAGGGGGCCAACGCATGTGCGTTGGAATGCCAAAGCTCATGCGCTGGCACCCTGCCGTGCCCAGGGGAAGAACAGCCCCAGCGCATGTGCGCCCAAAGATGCTAAGAGTGTTGCTTGAAGAATGATAGAAAATAACTCAGCTTTTCTCCTCCATATATGCTGATCGAACCACTAAGGTAGTGGGAAGTTGGTTTCATTTTTTCTCTCCTATCTTTTAGCCAAAATATCAAGTTATTTCCAACCAACCCTAACAATAATTCTGATTTTAAAAGCTAAACTAAAACAGAAACAAGCAGCATTGCTGCCAAAAAGAGTGGGCTGCACGCCCAAACCCTAGGAGAAATAGGAGGGGTTTGTTGCAGGATTTTCTCTCATTAATTCTTATTAGAATTTCCATTAAATCTTTCTCTTAACAGCTCTAATGATAATGTTTTAAAACAGAAACGAATCTACCCCAATTAACATATATTCTGAATTGAGACCACTTAATGGCCATTATTCCAAATTAAATATTCTTAATATATCTTCCCCAAATTTAGAGATAATATCTCTTCTCCATATTCAAATTTGAAACCCACGAAATCTGTTATGGAAAGTCAAACAAATTCAATGAAACAAAAGACATTGAACGATGCACCCCAGACGATAGGTATCGGACGATGGATGTTAGACGATAGGTCCAAACGATAGACATCAAACAATAGCAGTTGGACGATAGACACCAAATGATAGAGTCAGAAAATGGTCCTCAGACGATAGACATCAAACGATAGCAATTGGACGATAGACACCAAACGATAGAGTCAAACGATGGTCCTCAGACGATGGTCATCAGACGACACTTCCCTTGTAGTAAACGATACTCTCACTCTCGCGTTGTAAACAATACAGTCTTCAACTAAACTAGTGATACACCAATGGATAAATAACACAGTTTAACATCAACCATTCAATAAAACTAATGATACAGTCTTCATGCTGCTACTCGGTGATCATGAATGAGAAACTTATCATCACATGAAGTATGGTGATGGGAAGGAGTGGTTGGCTAGAATTCAAATTCTAGTCCTTCCTACTTTTCCTTATTTTCACTTTGGTCCCTCTTATAATAATAATAATAATAATAATAATAATAATAATAATAATAATAATAATAATAATAATAACCATAATCATAATAATATTTCCAGTAATTAAAAGTAATATTTGATTAAAAATATTCTCAATACCACTATAAGCTAGTAATTAAAAACGGGACGTGACATTAGACCCAAAACTTTTCTAAACTAATTTATCCACAAGCTTAGTTAAGCAAGATCTATGGTGTGAATCAAGTTTGAACTTCAAAATCGCTTCTTTGAAAATAATCACTTTTCAAAAATTCAACTTTTCCAAAAACAAAATATACTCATGAATCAAGAGATTCTCTAACACTTTGATGAAGGCTAAAAGCCAAAAGCTAAAATCAAAATCACAAAATGACTTTTGAAGTCAACTTTTCAAGAAACTAACTCTACATAACAATAGATCTAAATATACTCTAACACTTTGATGGAGACTCCACGTAAAAAAAAAAAAAAAAAGATCAAATACACTTCTAACTCAAAACTCATTATTTTGGAAAAATAAAACTACCAAAGTGTAGCTAAGGAGATTAATTATCTCTTTAAAAAAGGAGCTTAGACCAAACAAGAATAAGAGAGTGGTGCGAGAGGGGAGGAGGGTGGCGGCCGTGGTGGTTTTTGTGGTGGAGAAGAAGAACTTTCTCTCAAAACTCAAAACTCAAAACTTTCTCTTCAAAATTCTATCACTAAAACCTAACTTGGAAAAACAAATGAATGGTGGTTAATATCTAAGGGGGAGGGCCGGCCATTAAGTGGATACGATGGGGCGAAATATCTTCTTAATGCACTTCCTAAACCATTGGTTAAAAGAATTAATTATGACAATCTATTTTTTGTAATTCTACTTTTTCTACTTAAGGTAAAAGCTTAAATCAAGGCATGACCACATCAAGTCATTTCACGCTTCATCTTTTTGATGACTTCTTTCAGTCATTCGCTCATCTCGAACATCGCTCGTGAAAATATCTCGACGATTTTGTCGAGATTTGGTCCTGGCTTTGGCCCGAAACATCGGGCGTCGAAAATGTTTTTATTTTAGATTTAGGGTCCTTAAGATATTATAAGGCATATTTTTTCTTCTGTAAATCTTAAAAATGTCCAGGTCTACCATTTTTCCTTAAGACGAGGTTTCTACAGAATTTCTACGGCGCGTAGGGGACTCTTTGGGCCCCAGAACGAAAGTATATCAATATTACAGTTGAAACACTCCAAATCAAACACACATCGTCATACAAATATAGAGAAGGTCTTATTCCCGCTCTGATATTTATCGGGATATAATTAGGGTTTTTCGTACGATGATTTGTTGTTTTTCGATTGTTTCAAGACAGAACTGAAATCTTTCAGCGGCGGCGTGAATTACCACTTGAAGAATGACCTAAAGTTAATTGGGATATGGATATTATTATATTATTAATTATTATTCGAACATTTTCACATCAATTTTCGTTTAATAGTGTTTAACACTTGCCAACGAATAATACAAACAATATATATTATGATTTAAAATATTCAGGTTCTTTCATCTCTCTACCCAGAAAATTCTTCCAAAAATGAAAGATATCAAAAATAGGGTTAAAATCACGTTTTTGTAGTGTTTTAACGTGATCTAGCGTGTCAGGAGAAGCATTGGCGCGTGCGCGTGAAGTATAGGAGCAAAGCCCGCGCGATCTAGCGTGTCATATTCCAGGATGGGACGCGTGGCGCAGGGGATTGGTAAGCTCACACGCGTGTGGTGCAGGGGATTCCAGAATCCAGACTCCACACTCATGGCGCAATCGCGTCATTAGCGACACGTGGTGCGATTGCGCCACTCTCAGGATCACCTACGAATTTCTTTTCTTTTTCCTTTTTTTATTTTATTTTTCTCTCTCTCTTCCCAAATATTCTCCTAGAATAACAATAAAAATAAAGAAAAATAATTAAGAGATAATAAAAGAAAATAAATAAAAGATAGAAACAAGATAACAATTTAAAATAAAATTAACAACTCCAAAATAAATTAATTAAATCCTAATAAAATTTAAAAAATAAATATAAAAACTATAAAAGATATAAAAATATATTCAAGATAATGAAATGCATGAACTAAGATTAATGTGTCCTAAAATGACCAAAATTCCCTAAAATATATATTAAACTACATGAAAATAAACTAGAAAAATAGTCTTAAATCCCGAGTCATCATCTTCCCTAAACATGAACATCTCCTTGGGTGTTAAAATTGGCACCCAAATCACCCAATTTCTCACCCCAACCATATTTTCAAAATTCTGGAAACGCCCCTCCTTCATTACTCACCTACCGCACCTCACTCCCTCTCCTTCCACCTTCTTCCTCACCACAACCTCACTCACCCACTCACTCCCTCTCCTTCATCTTCTTCCTCACCAAAACCTTTCTCACTCAATCCATCTCCTACATCTCTTCCACCTCCTTCGTTGTCCTTGGTGCTTCAAGCCATTCATCTTCATCACCTTCGTCTTCGTCGTTCTTGGTGGTTATTCCTGAGGAGTTACAGATCTTGTTCTTCCGAGTTTTGGATTCCTAGTAAGTTTCCGGTTTTTAATTCTCGGAAAGTCTTTACTTTGAAAGTAGATAAAATGGAGTTCGGGGATCTTAATCCCGGAACTCTATTTGGTTCCGGATTTTGAATCGTGGAATAAAAACAAGTTACGGGATCTAAATCCCATAATGTATAATAAGCTTTCGAGTTTACAAATTTCCGAAAGGAACGTGTTTTAAGTTTTGAAATTTGTAAAACCCGAAATAGTTATTTTATTTCCAAGTTTGAAAACCTAAAAAAGAGGAAAAAAACCTTCCTTGTCTTTAAACCCTAAATGTTTAATCCTACAACTTAAATTTTTATAGAATCTGGGTGATTTGCAGGAAACATTATGGACATTGAACCTGAGAAAGTAGACATGTTTCTAAATGACGAATATACACAACCCGAACATCAAGTTGAAGATTCACATCCTAGTGGTGGGGTCTGATGTATCAGTGTGCATTGCACAGAATTATTTACAAATGATCATCACGTATATGTGTGGACTCAATTTTGTAGTTGTAGAACATTTCAATTTTTTTAGGTAAATTGACACTTGATTGTGGTACAGATATTTGCAAATCTTGATAATCTTTATGAGTTGGCTCGATATGTGGGGAAGAAAAATGGATTTTTTGTTGTAATCAGTATGTCTGATAATGGAAGTTTATTCAGAAAGGCTTATTACTTTGGGTGCGAAAAGAGTGGGGCGTACAAGTCGTACAAAGAATCGTCTACATTCAAGTATAAAACCACTGTAACTAGAAAATCACAATGTCCTTTCACACTAAAAGTAAGATAGAGGAAGGTGGAAGGAGGGTGGTGGTTGAAAGTGATGTGAGGTATACATAACCATGAAGTAACGGATACATTAGTCGGTCACGCATACATTGGTCGACTAATATAAGAAGAAAGGTGTATGGTGGAAGATATTGCTAACAACATGGTTCGACCAAGAAACATGCTGATTTCATTGAAGGAGCATAGTCCAGACAACTTAACCATAACACAAGTTTATAATTTTTGTCAAAAGGTTCGTAGGTCTAAGAGGGGCCCATTAACAAAAAATGCAACATTTGATGAAGTTGTTGACACGCGACAAGTATATGCACTGGCACAGGGTTTTAAGCAGAATCAAACATGTGTAGAGATATTTCTGGACACATCCTGATGCTATCAACCTTTTCAATACATTCCCTAATGTGGTGGTTATTGATAGTACATACAAGACAAAAAAAAAAAAAAAACCGGATTCCTTTGGTTGAAATGGTTGGTATCACGTCAACTGGTATGATGTTCTCTATAGAATTTGCGTATATGATTTTTGAGCCCACAAATGACTGTGCTTGGGCATTCAGTTGTTTGAGGTGACTGATTCTTAAGAAGGAAAACACATTAGGGGTGATTGTAACTGAAAAAGACCTTGCTTTTCTAAATGCAGTTGCGCTTATTTTCCTACCTCAAAGAATTTAATATGTTTGTTCCATATTCTTAAAAATGTGAAGGCAAAGTGCAAGATGCTAGTACATCCAAAAATTCTCTTGGAACCAGTTATGGATTCACGGATAGTTGTGTTAGATTCCGAGACTGTGGAAGAGTATGAATCTCAGTGGAAGGAATTGAATACTATTTGTACTCGTTTTCCTTTGTTCTTGACATATCTATCAAGTACATGGTTATCTCACAAGGAGAAATTTATGAAAGTGTGGATTGACACTGTAATGCATCTTGGCACCACAAAAACTAATAGGTAAATTCCAAAATTTTGTCAATATATTTGATTCTTATTTATATGTTATTTGTGCTAATAAAAAAGAATGTTACATGTAGGGTTGAAGGTGCACCTTCAAGCTTCAAGTTGATTCTTAGAGACAGCAAAGGTGACTTGTGTGTTTCATGGAATGTAATGAACAGGTTGACAGTTTTGCAACAAACAAATATAAGGTCTTCTTTCCAGCAGAGTTTACTTATTGTGGAGCATCGGTTTAAAGGTACAAACTACAATAATTTGAGAGGTTTGTAGCGACGAAAACCCTGGAAGTTAAGAGCGAGGGAAAAAAGAGATTCAAGGGCTACGAAGTTGTATCCTCAAAGCAATGTGTGTGAAGAAGGTCTTGCTCCTGACCCTGGCTGAGGTTTTGATGACGACAAACTCATCGACAAAAAGAAGAAAAGAAGACTTAGAGGAAACAGCGCTACGAAGTCTATCAAATACCTAGAAGTCCTAGTTTAGGTGAGTTATGCTTCTAAAGGTCTATTAAAGCATAAAGGCTCTTTAAAACACCTAAATTAATCAAGCTTAATGTTTTCATAACTTAAAAGAAGTAGAAAACCTAAGCCGATCTCAAAGGATCAAGTTTCTGGAAGTTGGACTTTAGTGTAATCGATTTCAGCCTTCTGGTAATCGATTACACCTACGCAAGTAATCGATTACTCATTGCTTGTAATCGATTACATGTTTGAATTTGAAATTCAAACTGAAACGGCTATTAGTGTAATCAATTACACTAAATGATGTAATCGATTACCAGAACGAAAAGTTGCATCTTTTCATGAACCATTGTGTCTCAAACCTTTTGGAAAGGGTTGTGATGGTTCAGGGACGTTTCCCCTTGCCTATATAAAGTCCATTTGAGTCCAGAACATAAAAACACATGAGAATACAACATTAGGCCAAAGCTTTGTCAAGATTAGTTCATTAAGTCTTTTAGAACTTAAATTTTCAAGAGCCTAAATTCTGAGTTCATGATCTTCATGTTTATAAGAACACTTCAGTTGTTCATATCTTGAGGAACTCAGAATCCTATTATGCTTAAAAGCCTTAAAGCATAAATTCTCATGATCAATCCACTTTTATGTTAAAGGATTGATACAGCCAATTGTAAACTCTTCTTCATCTCTTTCTGTAAGATTGAGTATTCACTGTGGATCTCGATGAAGGGTTGTTGATACTGAAAGTGGTATACTTTCAGGTGTTGATTGAAGGTGGTTTAGCCTTCAAGATCTGAGGGTGGTTTGCCTTCAGGAACTGAAAGTGGTTTGCTTTCAGGGGTTGTGGAAAGTGGTATACTTTCACAGGAAATTGATAGGAATTCTTAGGGTCATTGGTATAAGAACTTGTAAGAGATTTTTAGCAATAGTGGAAAAATACTCAAGGGGTTTTCTTGAGGGACTGGACGTAGCCTTCGGTGGATAGAAGGTGAACCAGGATAAAACTCTGTGTGTGAATTCTTCTATCCTTCATCTTTACTTTCAAGCAACGCTTAATTCCGCTGCAATCACTACTACCGTTTCGTGATCATCATTATCTTGAAAGTAACAATTTCAATAAGGCGAAAATCGGGGCAACTCTGATTCACCCCCCCCCCTCTCAGGTTGCTATCTGTACTAACAATTGGTATCAGAGCGAAAGTTTAGGTAAGTTATTCCTAAGATCCGGGAAAAGATGGCATCCTCTTCCAATCATGGAACCAGTGAAGGATTCAACATAAACAGGCCACCATTCTTCAATGGAGAAAACTATGACTTCTGGAAGATCAAGATGAAAATATTCATAAAGTCATTAGACGCAGGAATTTGGAAATCCATTGAAGAAGGTCCCTTTGTGCCTGTAGCAGAAGTAGAAGGAAGTTCACAACCAAAACCAGAAAGTACTTGGAGTGAAGAAGAAAAGAAGAAGGTTCAATATGATCTCAAAGGAATGAACATTCTTACATCTGCTCTTGGCATGGATGAGTTTTTCAGAGTATCAACGTGCACCTCATCGAAAGAAATATGGGATACTTTGATGGTGACTCACGAAGGGACAGGTGAAGTTAAGAGATCAAAGATCAATACTCTATCTCAAGAATATGAAATGTTCAGAATGCTTCCAGGAGAGAAGGTATTAGATATGCAAAAATGATTCACTCATTTGATTAATCATTTGATTTCTCTTGGAAAAAAAATTTCAAACAGTGACTTGAACATGAAAGTTCTGAGATCACTTACAAGAGTATGGCAACCAAAAGTTATAGCCATCTCAGAGAAGAAGAGTCTATCAAAAATGACTCTTGCAACTCTTTTTGGAAAACTCCAAGAACACGAGTTGGAATTGAATCGTTTAGAAGAGCATGAACAACATGAGAAGAAGTATCGATCCATTTCCCTAAAGGCAAAAGAAAGCATCAAAGATGATTATGATGCAAATTCTGAAGAAGAAGACAATGGGAACTTGAATCTTCTAGTAAAGAACTTTGGAAAGTTTCTTAAAAGAAAAGGTATGAAATTTAACAACAATAAATCTTTCCAAAGGAACAATGAGTCTTCTTCCTCTCAAAAGATCACATGCTTCGAATGTGGCAAGCCTGGACACTTCAAGTTGGATTGTCCAAATCTTCAAAAGAAGAAACATGGTCTAAGAGAAAAATTCAAAAAGAAGGATCAACCCACCCGAAGAGCATACTTGGCTTGGGATGATAATGAAGTAAGTTCATCATCAGACACTGACAAAGAAGAAGCACAAGTTGCATTAATGGCCTCACATGACTCAGATGTTGAAGATTCCCAGGTTAGTGACAATTCTATGTCTTTTCATGATTTGAAGTTTACTATGGAAAATATGTTTAAATTATGTCAAGAATTTTCTAAGGTTAGCACTAGGCAAAATGATTTGATTTCATCCTTAGAAAGTAAGTGTAGAACTTTACAAGAAGAACTAGACCTAGTAAAATCTAAGTTAGATGTTACACATCAATGCACTAAGTGTAGTTCTTTAGAAGAAAAGATAGATAATCTTCAACAAAGAGTTCATAACTTCAACAAAGGAAAACAGAAGTTAGATGATATTCTAAGTGTGCAAAGACATTCAAACATTAAATCAGGTCTAGGATATACTTCTCACCCAAAGACAAAGGAAGTCAAGAAAACCGTGTTTGTAAAACCAAACAATGTGGAAGGATCTTATAAAGACACTAAAACCAAATCTTTTAGGAGAATAAACAATAGGAAGAGTAATCCTCATAGACCTCCTAAGAAGATTCATCCCACTCCTAGGCAAACATCTAGTTACAATCATTATTCTTGTACTTATTGTAACAAAATAGGACATACCCCTAGTAGATGTTATTACAAAAATGTTGGAGTACCAAATAGGGAATACATATGGGTTAGAAAGGATGTTAACTTAGAAGGACCCAAAACTTGTTGGGTTCCTAATACCCATGTCTGAACTTTGTCATGTTGGTGTGTATGAAAGCAGCAAAGGATTTATGGTATCTTGATAGTGGCTGCTCATCACACATGACAGGAGACAAAACCAAGTTTTCATTTCTTATACCTAGGGAAAAAGGTTTTGTCACATATGGAAACAATCAAAAGGGAAAGATACTCGGTATTGGAAGAATAGGCACACCCCCTCAAACAGTCATCGATAAAGTTCTATACGTTGATGGTTTGATGCATAATCTTCTGAGTATCAGTCAACTATGTGACAAAGGTTTGAAAGTTGGTTTCATTGATGATATATGTGTAGTAAAAGATGTGAAAACTAAAGAAGTTAAGTTTTCTGGTTATAAAGTAAATAAAGTCTTCATGATCTCCTTGGAAGAAATTCCACAAAACGTAAGATGTCTTTTGGCCAAGAACAATAGTGATTCATGGCTATGGAATAGAAGACTTGCTCATATACACATAGATAATTTAAACAAACTAGTCAAGCATGATCTAGTTGTTGGGCTTCCAAAGATAAGATTCGAAAAAGACAAGCTTTGTGATGCATGTCAAAAAGGGAAGCAAACCAGAACGTCTTTCAAACCAAAGAACATAGTTTCGACTTGAAGGCCCCTTCAATTTCTCCATATGGATTTGTTCGGTCCTTCAAGAACAAAAAGCCTCGAAGGTAATTTCTATGCACTTGTTATTGTTGAAGATTTCTCTAGATTTACATGGACTTTATTCTTGCCTCAAAAGAATGAAGCCTTGAACGCATTCAAGAGATATGCAAGGCTAGTTCAAAATGAGAAGTCTTTAAAGATCTCTTCTATTAGAAGTGATCATGGTGGATAATTTCAGAATCAACAATTTCAAGAACTATGTGATGAAAATGGAATATCACATAATTTCTCTACTCCGAGAACACCACAACAAAATGGTGTTGTAGAAAGGAAGAACAGATTACTTAAAGAATTAGCAAGAACCATGCTAAGTGAATCAAGTCTTCCTAAATATTTCTGGGTTGATGCTGTAAGTACTGCTTGCTATGACCCTGGCTGAGGTTTTGATGACGACAAACTCATCGACAAAAAGAAGAAAAGAAGACTTAGAGGAAACAGCGCTACAAAGTCTATCAAATACCTAGAAGTCCTAGTTTAGGTGAGTTATGCTTCTAAATGTCTATTAAAGCATAAAGGCTCTTTAAAACACCTAAATTAATCAAGCTTAATGTTTTCATAACTTAAAAGAAGTAGAAAACCTAAGCCGATCTCAAAGGATCAAGTTTCAGGAAGTTGGACTTTAGTGTAATCGATTTCAGCCTCCTGGTAATCGATTAGACCTAGGCAAGTAATTTATTACTCATTGCTTGTAATCGATTACATGTTTGAATTTGAAATTCAAACTGAAACGGCTATTAGTGTAATCGATTATACTAAGTGATGTAATCGATTACCAGAACGAAAAGTTGCATCTTTTCATGAACCATTGTGTCTCAAACCTTTTGGAAAGGGTTGTGATGGTTCATGGACGTTTCCCCTTGCCTATATAAAGTCCATTTGAGTCCAGAACATAACAACACATGAGAATACAACATTAGGCCAAAGCTTTGTCAAGATTAGTTCATTAAGTCTTTTAGAACTTAAATTTTCAAGAGCCTAAATTCTGAGTTCATGATCTTCATGTTTATAAGAACACTTCAGTTGTTCATATCTTGAGGAACTCAGAATCCTATTATGCTTAAAAGCCTTAAAGCATAAATTCTCATGATTAATCCACTTGTATGTTAAAGGATTGATACAGCCAATTGTAAACTCTTCTTCATCTCTTTCTGTAAGATTGAGTATTCACCGTGGATCTCGGTGAAGGGTTGTTGATACTGAAAGTGGTATACTTTCAGGGTGTTGATTGAAGGTGGTTTAGCCTTCAAGGTCTGAGGGTGGTTTTCCTTCAGGAACTGAAAGTGGTTTGCTTTCAGGGGCTGTGGAAAGTGGTATACTTTCACAGGAAATTTATAGGAATTCTTAGGGTCCTTGGTATAAGAACTTGTAAGAGATTTTTATCAATAGTGGAAAAATCCTCAAGGGGTTTTCTTGAGGGACTGGACGTAGCCTTCGGTGGTTAGAAGGTGAACCAGGATAAAACTCTGTGTGTGAATTCTTCTATCCTTCATCTTTACTTTCAAGCAACGCTTAATTCCGCTGCAATCACAACTACCGTTTCGTGATCATCATTATCTTGAAAGTAACAATTTCAATAAGGCGAAAATCGGGGCAACTCTGATTCACCCCCCCCCCCTCTCAGGTTGTTATCTGTACTAACAAAGTGGATTTAAGTTCAGAACTACTAATGGTCTACAATGTGATTGTGAACATGCGAGGTATACTTCTATTCCACTACCGGTAATTGGTAATTTCTAGAAGAGACTTTCTTGGGAAGTACCTCCATGTGAAGATCATTCAACGGCATTGAATCTAACTTATGAGATCGAAGGTTTGATCATACATTTCAATGATTTGGATTTACCGGGAAAATGGGCGGCCAAGGGGAATGTTCGGAGATTGCATGGCTTGATACTACTTCGATATGTCCTCCTCTAGACCAGCTAAGAACAAAGGGTAGGCCAAAAGGTGAACAAAGGGTAGGCCAAAAGTGTTTAGTTCAAACGATTTCACGTTTATCATATTTTGGGTTTAGGGTTAAGGAAATATCACGATAGATAAAAATTTCCTAAACTCTATATGTTTTATATTTCAGGAAATATCTATCGTCCGATGAAAAGAAACGTATCGTCAGCCTACTCATGAAGAATCTAAAGCAGCTACATTCAAATGTATCGTCCAATAAAATGAATTGGAACGTCTGCCTATGTTCAAAATGTATCGTCTGAAAGCATGTCCAAATAGTGAAGAAAAGTATCGTCTGTGCAGAAGAAGGATTTCATCGTCTGCACTCTTCAATGAAGCACTGTTTCATCAGAACAAACAAAGGACATATTTAATGAAGAAATATTCCTCATATCTGCCTAAGCCTCTGAACATTTCATACTTCATGATATACCTTTTCATAGTCAACGACTCTCTTTTCTGAACATTGTACAACCTCAACGGTCAGAATCAAATCTCGTTGATCAGAATAGAAGATAGGCTCTGCTGTTTTCCTCTACATTAATTGCACAACACTATTTAAGGAAACAAGACAGAGAAGAGTGAAAGATAGAATCAGCCGCATTAAATGCTGCATTAATTGCGTAGCAGGTTTACATTTAATGCTCTGATAGCTTGACAGAAGTATTCGTTGGAGCAACAGAGAAGACGGTACTCAATGGAACTTCATTATCTTCATCAAAGTCCATTCTATTGAAGATATAAATAGAAGACTTGAAGACTGAAAAATTTGGCGACTCACAACGAAATTCAAGCACAATCTATCTATCTTTCTGAAATCGCCCAAGTACAGTTTCCTCACTCGAAACTCAAGTGTCAAACCACAATGCGAGTGAAGTAACTCAAGTGTGAAAAGATCTTAAGTGTCAAACATTATCTACCTCTTTCACACCCAACCAGAGAACCATTGCAAATCATCTCTGTTCTTGAAACTCAAGTGGTTGTCCAAGTGTCGTATTTGCTACCCAACACTTTGAGTATGAGTAAAGTCTTCCAAGGGTGAAAAGATTCCCAGCGTCAAACACAATCAAGCTTTCACACCCAAACAGAGAACCCAATGTTCAATCATCTTTGTTATTCACTAAACTCAAGTACAATCTTAAGAGTCATATCTTCTACCAAAATACTTGAGTTTATTTGTGCTTAAATTTTCTACCTCACTCTTTCTGAAGAGACCTTCGTTGAAGGATTTCTTTTTCTTGTAAAAAGAATTAGGAGAAGTTCTGATAATACTTGAAAGGAGAAGTACTGATAATACTTGTTGGGATAAGGCCCTGAGAACACTCTGGATGAGTCCTGTGGGAATACTTAGGAGAAGTCCTTCGAATACTCTGGAGAAGTCCTATGTCTAATAATTGTACTGTTCTGGTTTGAATAGTGAAAATCTTGGTGAAACCAAGGACTGGACGCAGCCCTATTGTTCTGGGGGTGAACCAGGATAAACTCCGTGTGTGTTGTTTTCATTGCTTGAATTGTTTACGTGTTTATTGCCTGTATCGTCTGCTGCATGCATCATCCGACGTTTTATGCTTATATCATCTACATGTTCACAGCTCTTACATTAGAACTCGTTTTATTTCCGCTGCTAAAACCCTGTTAACCTATCGTCCGCATAGGTGTGTTTTTATCCTGAGTTCTATTGTCTGCAAAAACCTTTCATAAACTAGTATTTTTTTTTGTAAGTCAAATTTTAATTAGGACACAATTCAACACCCCCGCCCCCCTTTTTGTGCCGTTTCTTGTTTCCTTTTTCTATCACTTGGTCTTAGAGCTTTGGCTCTATGTAACTAACACCTTTACAGGTGCAGAGTAAAAGATCCATGGAGGGGAACGCATTTCCACTTCCAACCGGCGGGGCTACAAGTAGGCCATCAATCTTTAACAGTTCAAACTATCCTTACTGGAAGAAGCACATGCAACTATTCATTGAATCAACAAGCTACAAAATATGGGACATTATTGTGCTTGGTAATTTTGTGCCCAGAAATAATGCAGGTGAATTCATCCCAAGAGCACTATGGACCTATGATCAAACAGTGGAAAATAAATTGAATGTCAAAGAAAAGTTGTTTCTCACCTGTGCACTGAGCAAGTCAGAATACGACAAGATAGATAGCCTCGGCATAGCAAAGGAGATATGGGACACACTAGCTATGACTCATGAAGGAACGTCCAACGTCAAACATACAAAGATAAGCATGTTGGTTGCTCAATATGGAGCTTTCAAGATGGAGGAGGATGAACCCATTGATGACATGTTCTCAAGATTCCAAACCATCATCAATGGACTGAGAAATCTGGGAAGAAGCTATAACAATATTGATAAAGTAACCAAGATTCTCAGATGTCTCTCATCAAAGTGGAGACCAATGGTGACTGCCATCTAGCAAGCAAAGGACCTCACTACCCTGAAAATGGAAGATCTTCTGGGATCTCTGAAAGTTCATGAGATCGAGTTGGATGAATATGATAAAAGCAAAAAGAACCAATTCATAGCTTTCAGATCCAAAGGCACCAAAGGCCTAAACAATGAAGAATCGTCTGAAGAAGAAACTGAAGAGTCATCAGATGATACTAACGATGAGGAAGCCCTTCTCTACAAGAAATTCAAAAATATGTGGTTCAACCAACAAAGAGGAAGAGGAAAGTTAAAAGTATTTGAATAAAGAATATCTCAATCAAACTTCAGACAAGAGAAAGGACAAAGCTTAGACAAATATCCTATTGTCCGCCACGAATGTGGAAAGCCAGGACACGTAAAACCTGAATGTCCTTATCGTTCGAAGAAACGATCAACGAAGAGCTGATCAACCTTAACAAAATTTTCCTGCAGATATCCTTACTCAAACTCTCATTGAGAATAGATTCATATATTTGAGAGAAAATTTTGAAATATACCCTACTTTTCAAATTATATATTATTTGTACTAATCAAAGTTACAGAAGATGAAAGAAGCACAAACGATACAACCATCGTTCAAACACTCATGTGCAACGTCTGCAAAATGTGCAACATCTTCTATCTATCGTTCACCCATTGTGATGTTCAAACGAGGATGACGTCACATACTACCTATCGTCTACTCTTTATGACGTTCAACAAAGATGAAGTCAGACGCAATCTATCATTTGCTAATGATAACTTCAAGATCACGAACACCATCGTCTGCAAACAACCGTGCAATGCTCTCTGAAGCACATTCTGAAGATAGATCATCTCCATATAGATTGACGAAGCAAAACCTTCATGGAACATAAGTTCACAATAAGACTATCCTTATCTCTATCTCTCGACATATTTATTATGATTATTGAAAAATTCATTTTTGATATATGTTTTCACTGTCCATATGTGCTATACCATGCTGCTAATTCAACAACTGTTCTGATCCTTGTTTTATCAATTAATACATGTTGAATATGCTTTATCATCTGCTCTATAGAATGTATCGTCTGCATTAACCAACTTGTAGGAGATGACAAAAGCACAGATGACACAATCACTATCAAATCAGTCAAGGTTATCGTCTGATAACTCACATCGTTTGCCATCAAAAAATTCAAACGACGTAGTTTCAAGGTTTATTCACCGGTTCACTCCTTGTGAATACGAATAGTGTATGTCATTTCAATAACTTCCTTCTCTCACACGTTTCCATTATTTAATTACTTTTATTGAAGCAGTTATCACATCGCATTTAATGCGCGTGGGGTTTTGCATTTCTCTCTCATAAAATTTCGAAAAGTAATCATTGCTTTTGCAAAAACCTTAAACCCTTTGTATTCCATGCATGTACTCAAAACTCTTCTTCTGAAACTTCTTTGCACACTCTCCTCACTTCTCTGAAACTGAAACTGCACGCATTCTCTCTCTCTCTCTCTCTCTCTCTCTCTCTCTCTCTCTCTCTCTATCTCTCTCTCTTTCTCTTTCTTCTTTGCACACTAACCTTTGTTGCAGAAAATTCAAAAATGGCCCCAAAGAGAATCAGCAAGAAGCAAATGGAGACATCTACGAAGCTAACACAGGAGGAGCAAAAGATCCTCACAGACAGAAGCAACTTTGTCGCCATTAACCGTAGAGAACAAGAGGTTGCGATAGGAAAGCCAACCGTCGCAAAGCTTGGAGACAGGCCCATCGTCTCTCCTCGTTACTTAGACCTGAAGGTCTTCATTCATCTAAAAATCACCAAAGGAGAAGAGCTCTTCCATCAAGACTGGGAGAAAGTCTATGAGGTCTCTCAAAATGAAGCCCTAGTTCTAGTCGTGAAGGAATTTTATGACTGTTCCGTGAAGCACGGCAGAGCCATTCAGACACGTTTTCAAAGGGAAATTGTTGATATCTTGCCATCCCATATTGTTGTTGCTCTCGACTTGGAGCTCAAATGAGGAGAAAAATACAGCCATAGTTGGATGAACGCCATTGAAGACGCCAACTACATCTAGAAAGAGGACCCTAAGTCCAAAACGGGGAGTGCCTCTGTTAGCAACTTGGTGGAATCTTGCATATTTCCTCATGGAGTCATCAGCAAGGTTATCCTTCCCAAAGAAGGGTCAAGGGACTGTGTGAACAAGCTAGCATAGTATGCTCTATACAAAGTCATGAAGAAGGTGAAGGTGAATCCTGCCCACCTTATTTTTTCTCACATGCAGAGCTTTTTGGATAGTGCCCACGGCAACTTTCCTTATGGGTAACTCAACACTACCGTGTTTGCCAAGATGGGGAAGCTTGTTCCTGCGATGGAGAATGTAGTATTCATCGAACAAGATCGTGTCAAACCTACTCCAATAAAGATTGGAGATGTTAAAAGGATAAAGGTGGCAGTTGATGAAACCGGTCTGCCTGAGGAACTCAAAGAAAAATCTAAGAAGAAGCCTACAATTTCCAAAATAGTTACCAAAATTGTTACTGTAGAGGTTCCATCATCTGATGCTCCATCTTTGATTGTTGTTCCTCAACCGTCTGCACGAAGGCCTCGATCTTTTAGACCATCGTCTGATAAGAGGAAACCAACACCGTCTGTTGAAGATCATCAATCGTCTGCCCCCAAGCCGAAGAGGAGACGTTTGGTCAAGGCGGTAGAAAAAACTACAACTGAGAAGCTTCATTCTCTAGTTGTCCTTGAACAAGCTGTTGAAGCTATACCTATTGAAGAAGTTGAAGCCGTTGCTGAAGCGGTTCAAGTAGTTGAAGAATCTCCTTCTGCTCTCACCCAATATTTTGAAAAGTTTCCCAGTGACTTTCACCCTTACATTGAAAATATCTTCGATGTAAAGGATGATGGAAACTGTGGTTTCCGGAGCATAGCAGCTCAGTTGGGTTTGGGAGAACATCTATGATTCGACATCCGAACCAAGATGATTGCTGCAATGGAATGCTGAAGCAAGGTTTATGTTGATATGCTAGGCTCATATGTGTATCCATTTGTATTGGACGCTTTAAAGTTGGCCCCTCAAGAGCCTGCTCATCAACAAAAGTGGTTCGTTGTACCTGATATGGGGTTAGTAGCTGCTACTACCTTCCACATTGTTCTAATCACTCTGTCCAATTCTGGGAGTTGCACGTATCCTCCGCTTACTGGACCAGTGCCACCATCTCCTCGCGTTGTCATCCTTGGACACGTGAATAAAAACCATTGGGTCCAAGTAAAGCTCAAAGACGATTCTCCGATGCCTCTAACATATGTTCAATGGCAATACCATCGCACTCCAGAAGCTGCTGGTTGGGAAACCCCATTTCTTGATAGAATGGGCAAGTACCAGAAAATACTAGATGAACAACATAATTCTTTTGTAAATACATTGTTTTCAGAATCTCCATCTGTTCCACGGCTCTTGCCACCATCCGAAGAAGAACCAATCACTCCTCCTTGCAAATTTGTATGTGAAACTATTCACCAATCTCCAATTTCTGATCAACAACCAACTACTCCCCCACCTTCTCAAGACGTCGACAAACTCTTCTCACCATCTCCTATAAGGGTTGCTACTGCTAATGCTTCCATTGTGGAAAATCCAAAGGCACGTTCATCTACTGCAACGTCTGCTATAATCTCCAAGAAAAGAAAATGCATATCCATCATCTCAAGCTCGTTGAAGCGACTGAAGAAGACACAACATGAGTTCTCTCGCCTCCTCATTGATCTATTTATATAGACCCTTGGATCAAACTTCTGCTATGCATCAAATCTATGGGTGCCTACTTCCTGTCCTCGCATGAACTTCAAATTATTGGAACGCCAGGAATCAGATCTGTTTCATTTTGAATGGGTCGTCTTGCAATCCCAAGGCTATTTTGGCTATGTTTCATTCCTTGCTCTACAAAGGACTGGAGCTTTGATCGTTCAGTTTGGCTCATGGATTTTCATCCTGCTACCTTCTTGGGCATCATCAGCCACTCCCTTCGAAGTTCTAATTATCTTATCTAAGGAGGACTTTGATTGTCTAAAGGCACCTGAGCTTACCTTTGCCAATACTGTTCCCTTCATAAGCAGTGCTCCCACAATTGTTCCGTCTCTTGAGCTACAATGTATATTGAACCACATGGATACAGGAGCTGATTACAGGGTTGAATCTCCACCAACTCCGATCAATGTGGAACTTCCTCAATCTCCGGTGCGGGCTGTTTAAGAACTAGCTGTAGAGTTTGCTGCTTTCAAGGCTGAGATCAGAGAGGATATTGATTCAATGGACGAAAAGGCTGAGCAATGAAATGAGGAAATTGATGCAAGATTTAGCAAGATGGAGATGATGATGGCAAAGATTCTTGAAAAACTCGAATAAAGCCAACCTTCAAATTTCTAACCCTAAAACTCTTTTTCATTTTTGTGCAGAATACATTATACTAACAGTTTATATATTTACGTCGTTTGCCTTCATAATTATATATGACTGCTATGTTAGATACTTTTTTCATGATTTATTTATATATCGTCTGCATGAATCTTTGTTTGCTGTTTTGTTGAAGACAAAGGGGGGGAGAAGAGAAAAAGCTCTTAGGTTAAGAGAAGCTTAGGTTAAGGGGGAAAGAAAAGAGAAAAATAACCCTAGCATAACTAAGAAAATTATTGCATTAAGGGGGAGCTTAAGATCATGTTAGACAAAAGGAAGTAATACATGTGAGGGGGAGAGTTCGATCGTCTGCCTCCTTTATATCGTCTACCATGCTTTCTAGAGGATTCAATAAAATTCTCTAATACATATTTCTATATTTTATTAACCTAGAAAAAGCTCAAATGAATTGGTATAAAATGCTCTGATACATTGCTTCAAAACGCTCATGTTTTTTCAAACCAACAAAGCTTAGATTTCCTGCTCATATATGCTCTGAAACTTCTATGCTTTTAAGATAACAATTGCTTTGACACCTTTAGGTTTTTTAAAACAATAAGCTCCGATACATTTTCACCAAGTTAGATTAAACATGTTTCTCTATAAAATTCTCATCATTAAAAAGGGGGAGATTGTTAAGTTCAAACGATTTCACGTTTATCATATTTTGAATAATAACAATTTTACCCAAGGTTTAATCACGATAGATAAAAATTCCCTAACCTCTATATGTTTTATATTTCAGGATATGTCTATCGTCCGATGAAAAGAAACGTATCGTTTGCCTACTCATGAAGAATCTAATGCAGCTACGTTCAAATGTATCATCCGATGAAATGAAGTGGAATGTCTGCCTACGTTCAAAATGTACCGTCTGACGGCATGTTCAAACAGTGAAGAAAAGTATCGTCTGTGCAGAAGAAGGATTTCGTCATCTGCACTCTTCAATGAAGCACTGTTTCATCAGAACAAACAAAGGACATATTTAATGAAGAAATATTCCTCGTACCTGCCTAAGTCTCTGAACATTCTGTACTTCATGATATACCTTTTCAGAGTCAACGGATCTCTTTTCTGAACATCGTACAACCTCAACGGTCAGAATCAAATCTCGTTGATCAGAATAGAAGATACGCTCTATTGTTTTCCTCTACATTAATTGCACAACACTATTTAAGGAAACAAGACAGAGAAGAGAGGACGATAGAATCAGCCGCATTAAATGTTGCATTAATTGCGTAGCAGGTTTGCATTTAATGCTCTGACAGCTTGGCAGAAGTATTCATTGAAGCAACAAAGAAGACGATACTCAATGGAGATTCATTATCTTCATTAACGTCCATCCTACTGAAGATATAAATAGAAGACTTGAAGACTGAAAAACGTGGTGACTCACAACGAAATTCAAGCACAAGCTATCAATATTTTTGAAATCGCCCAAGTAGAGTTTCCTCACTCGAAACTCAAGTATCAAACCACAATCCGAGTGAAGTAACTCAAGGGTGAAAAGATCTTAACTATCAAACATTATCTACCTCTTTCACACCCAACCAGAGAACCATTGCAAATCATCTCTGTTCTTGAAACTCAAGTGGTTGTCCAAGTGTCATATTTGCTACCCAACACTTTGAGTATGAGTGAAGTCTTCCAAGTGTGAAAAGATTCCCAGCGTCAAACACAATCAAGCTTTCACACCCAAACAGAGAACCCAACGTTTAATCATCTCTGTTATTCACTAAACTCAAGTACAACCTTAAGAGTCATATCCTCTACCAAAATACTTAGACTTTATCTGTGCTTAAACTTTCTACCTCACTCTTTCTGAAGAGACCTTCGTTGAAGAATTTCTTTTTCTTGTAAAAAGGATTTGGAGAAGTCCTGATAATACTTGTAAGGAGAAGTACTAATAATACTTGTTGGGAGAAGTCCCTAAGAATACTCTGGATGAGTCCTGTGGGAATACTTAGGAGAAGTCCTTCGAATACTCTGGAGAAGTCCTGTGTCTAATACTTGTACTGTTCAGGTTTGAATAGTGAAAATCTTGGTGAAGCCAAGGACTGGACGTAGCCCTATCGTTCTAGGGGTGAACCAGGATAAACTTCGTGTGTGCTGTTTTCATTGCTTGCATTGTTTACATGTTTATTGCCTGTATCGTCTGCTGCATGCATCGTCCGACGTTTTCTTCTTATATCATCTACATGTTCACAGCACTTACATTAGAACTCGTTTTATTTCCACTGCTAAAACCCTGTTAACCTATCGTCCGCATAGGTGTGTTTTTATCCTGAGTTCTATCGTCTGCAAAAACCTTTCATAAACTTTTTTTTTTGAAAGTCAAGTTTTAATTAGGACACAATTCAACCATTCCCCCCTTCTTTTTCCATTTGTCGTTTCCTTTTTCTATCAAAAAGATGAACCTATAAACTCAGCTCATGATAGCAACACGTACTTTTCCCACCTATTGTTCTGTCCTCTAACACGAAGCGCATGAAAATCCCTCCAATTAGGGGTATCCCTTACATGCAATAGTTTTGAGAACATTTTCGGTGCTACATTGACGGGTGATAGATGTTGTTGCATATGGTAATTGTGGCTTTAGATTTGTTGTTGCATAGCTAGGAAAACATGAGGACCAATGAGGTTATGTTAGGGAGGAGTTGCTCAACAAACTTCTACAAAATGTTAATCAATATCTAGCACTTTGTTTTCGCTGAGGGGTTCAGCACCATACATGATGCTCTTATAGTCACTGCCGGAGAGGTCGTCACTCGAGAGAAGTGGATGAGTTTACCAGCTATGGGATACCTTATTGCAACAAGGTTTCAAGTGGTTTTCATTCAAGTGTCAGCTCGAGGTTGTTCGAATTTCTTTCCCCTCAGGGGCATGCCACCCAAACAACACAGATCAATAGTTGTTGGTTATGTCAACGGAAATCACTATGTGCAGGTATATGTTGGTTCAATTACATAGATTTGTGTTCTACTCTCAGATTCATGTTAATAATAGTTGTTGTTATGTCATATGTAGCTTATTTTAAAGGATGGACATCTGATGCCCATAATTGCATTGCAATGGTGCAGGTATGCTACATCACAAACCAAATTCTGTGAGATCCCACATTTGGGTCGTCTACAAGTTTTTCAAACTCAATTACTAAAAAATATCACAGGACCTCCTGTAGCTGGGTAGACATAACACAAGATTGAACCTTGTAAATTATATGCCCTCCTTGAGTTGTATTGTAATGCAAATTTGATACATTTTAAATTTGGTGTTAGATTTGATGATTCTGTCAGTGATTTTTTGTTTCTACTAGTTTTTATAGTTTTTCGAGTTTAAAATTCGGAATAAAATTTCATCTTTCCATTCCGAGATCTTAATTCCCGAAATGCAAATTTGAGTTTCTGAGATTTGCAATTTTCAAAATGTTCAGGCATTTATGTCCCTAAAATTGCAAAACGCGGAAAGTAGTTAATGAAATTATATTCCATGATTTAGGATCTCGGAATGCAAAAAAATATTTCAGGAATAATAAACCTCGGAACAAAAATGGTCATCAAGCATATCGTAAGAACCAGAAATAAGAGTTAACAATTTGCATTCCGGAATTTAGAACCCAAAATTGGATGCTATATTGTATTCCGAGATCTTAAATGTCTAGAAGGTAAGATCACCGGGAGCACTTTAGTGTTTTACTATTTGAGTGATTTGGATGATTGGGGTGTCAATTTAACACCCATCTACTTTTGTTGCCATGTTACCCTTTTTTGGGTCAAATGTTTCCATATCGCCTTGAATTTAGGCATGACATTATTGGAAAGCCCAATATAAAAATCTCACAAATAAGTGATGCTTGTATTTCTTCGCTCGTTAAGGCCACGAGAAAATCCGGTGCTAGAACCTATAAATAAAGTTATCTATGTGTGAACGTTTAACCACCACACCATCTCCCATCCTACCCGAACGAAAAATATCAGGATAAAGCAGATGCTAATTCCTATAGAAACAAAGCATTCCTAATGTGGGGGTTAGAAATCTCAACAGCAGAATTTTTTTTATAATAATCCCAACAGTAGATGCGGTGCGAACTCATGCTCAAAAACGGCCACTGCCCAAATTATAACTACTGCGCTCCAATTATAATTACTGCGCTTACAGAAGCGCTAACTATGCTAGTTGTATTAAAAGCGCTTCATATTTATTTATTAAAAGTCTGGATCCCACCAAATTGAAAGTAATGCTAGATAATTGTATAATTCACACATTGATTTCAACCAAGAATTATATTTTGTTCACAATGTATATATAGAGAAATGAGGAAAATGAGTAATATATAGAAAGAAAAATATGTGAAAATGAGATGGGAGAGAAAATAAAGGGTGAACAAATCATTACTCTTTCAACCACCAATAGGAGTGTCGAATAGTAATAGGAGTGTCGATAACATTTCACATGCAACCATATCAGCATATATCCAGTGCGTACACATTTCATGTTGCACCAGTCAGTTATAACTAAATACCGACATAGCACTGAAGTTCCATTTAATAGGAAAAGCAATTCAGAACCAGTGAATCGAACAAATGGGTACGAAAGTATGCAGTCATACTGCTTGTTACCCGAAGATAAATAGGTACGAAAGTTGTCAACCAGCCATTATAAGTATGTGCCAAACATTCTCACATCAAGGCTGGGGAACCAAATTTTTACTTTTGCCACCTGAAAGATGAAATCCACCTAGAGTGGGCAAAAAAACGGTAGATGCTAACTCCTAGGACAACTAAACTAGCATAACTACAGATAAAAATGCCACCAATAATTAGGAGATTACCACAAACGTTTAAATAGAGGGCCCCAACCGAAGAAAGGAATATTCAAAATACTGATAGCAGAAAACGAGAAAGCAGCTAAAGGACACACCACTTCTAGTTTCTCCGACGTTTCTTTCCACTTTTGGCATCACTCCCAGCCTTCGATGAAGTTGAATTCTTACCCTTCAGGTCTTCTACCTCTCTTGTTGAATCATAATCTGAGCTCTCATTCTCTGAATCTGTAGAGTTCAATAAATCAGATTTCGCCTTGCCAGTGCCATTGGTATTAGACTTGCCACTTTTGGTGGACTTTGCCTTGGAGGCAGCAGCAATCTTAGATGTTCCTTGCTTGGACTTTCCAGTCTTCGGAGTCTCTTGCTTAGACTTAGCAGGCTTTGGTGTGCTAACATCATCATCTTTTGATCTGCTTATCTTAGAACTATCAGTGTTCTTGGATTTGCTTTTTGGTGCAGCATCAATAGATTCATCACATCTTTTCAGAGATTGATCCTTAGATTTTCTACCCACTTCATCCTCATATTTACCAAAAGTCTTTGACTTATGGCTAGACTTCGCAGATGCCGCTTTTGATTTACTTGATGTGGCTCCTCCGCTACAAAAGTTGTGTAAAAAATTGAGACATCTAAAGAAGAATGGAGATGACATTAATTCATAACCTTCATATACCTTTTAGAAGCAGAATCCCTCTTTCCTTCCTTTTTTGATTCACCAGCAATCGTCTTCCCTTTCTTTGTGGGTGGCCTGAATTTAATCATAGGAAAATGTGGATGTAAAAGAGGGAAAACCTAAAAACTGAAGAAAAGCTCAGAGCTAGAAAGCACAATCTCCAAATACAGCAATGCTCTACCCTCCAACTTGTTAAAGTTAAGCTAGAAAACACAATCTTTTCAGAGCTAGAAAGCACAATCTCCAAATACAAAAAGGTCATATCCAATCAAATCTTTTGACAGAAGCAAAAATTCTAAAGCAACACTCTACCCTCCAACTTTTAGAATATTTCTGGCATGTTAATTCCATGATTTCATAGCACTTATCGCAATTTATCATTACATCCACTTGAAAAATACCCAGCAATACTTATATGATCATGTTTTCCTATTGCTTTATAATACAGGTACACAAGTAGGCTGCACCATCAAAATATACAGCATAGAAATAACCATCTGGAATGACAAAATGAGACCAACTTCAAAATAATTCAGAATTTTATCACAGCACAAATCATAAGGCATGGGCAAATCAGCATACACAAAAATATCTGTAGAAACCTTTAGGGTATCATTCCACCAAAAAAGACCAGTGACATAAAGGCATAAAAACATTATACACCAACCATGCTACAAAATGTCGATAAAAGGGTATTTTCTAACAATATAACAAAAGGGACCTCTATAATAATTAATAAACAACATCCATAAGCAAAACATACATATCGGCGGAAGCATCATCATGACTGGTATGATCTCTTGCTTCTTCCTGTTAACAGAAATAAATGCCATTAATATAGATGAAGATAAAATTAATAAAACACGTTCAAGGCAGAGAGGCCCACCTCATCTGAATCATCATCGTCTTGGATGATTTTCCATTTTTCCTTTTTAAGATTTAATATTTCCTGATCACCATCATCATACAAGACCTAAAATAGAAACAACAGTCAGAAGAGAATTAAAATACTAGTAACGACTCAATTTGGTAATTTTAAACTAATATTTCAATAAGGAATTAAGTAGTCCTGATTTTGCTACGTTAGCGAAAAATGCCAGACGTAGTGTTCAATTGATCTATACACATAAAATTACTAAATACACGGGTTATTGGGAAGGGGAGGGGAAAAGGAAATGCAGTGTAGTTAGATTATAGCACAGTTTGTAAATCACCTTGTGCTTCCTAATGGAAGAATCAAAAGAATCGACAACACCTACATAAAACCTGCAAAAGATTGTGTATCAACAAACATAGATATTTCTATTTCAACAAAATGAAAAAGTGGACTGCCAAAATGTAATATACATATTATGGACTAAAAAGCAACAAAAAAGCATATCCCCTGGTTCCATTTTCCAATTCAAATATATCTCTCCCAAGACCAACATTTCATAATAAAGCTTTTTATAGCAAATTTTATCATAAGCAACACAGTTGCAGTTTGCGTTGTGAAACATTGGTACAGCTAAAATAACATGACCTAACAGCTTATACGAACAGTTAGAACAAGAAACAAAAAATAGGCCAAGAAGGAAAATAGAGTTCAAATCATTAAAACAACAGAACTTAACCAAAAAGGCTCAACAAACTTAGTACTTGAATATAGAAGCCACAGGAAATTAAACCCCAAAAACGCTATAGCTGTATAGCAGATCATGAAGCAACTGTGATCATGAAGCAAGCAACTGTTGCACTGATAATAGCAGATACACTGCTGATTATTTCTACAATATGCAAAATAATGCTCATACATACAGTACTGAAAACTTAAGACATGAATTACTAATGCCCAAAACCCACAGCTTAACTTTAACAAATCATTAATCTAAGGCATAATACAGGGAAACAGGGACCGCCCAGGCAGAAACAGGACAAACAGCTGTGCCAAAGAAATATTGGATACTGGGGACTTCCGAATAAAAATTGCAGAGTGCAAAATAAACAGGTGTAGGATGCTGAGTACTGCCAAAAGTAAAATAGAGGAGGACTACTGGGAATCTGCCAAAATGGATGGGCCATACAACTCTGTATGCAAGGACAGAAGACTCGTACAAATCAACTCTGTCACAGAGTGCAAAGGGTATGTTCAAGTAAGAACACAATGCTCACCCTAGAAAGAAACCCAGGATGCAAGGGGCCACAAGACAATGAATTCCCCTTGAGAAAGATAATGATGTCTGCAATTCAGTGAGAAAATCAGAGATTTTAATGTATGAGAATAGTAGTCACTCTGCACCAGTCCACAGGATAGCACCACAATTGTAAAGATCATGCAACTATGTATACCAAGCAAACAAAAAGTTCCAGCAACCAAGTATGGAAAAAGTACAAATTGCAAGTAAATTCATCTAACATTTCATGTCCCTGATCCCTGCTTAACCAAAATTTCCAGTCACAAAATATCACAAACAAAGAACCACCACTATATTCTTACGTTTTATCCTCTGGCCACCAAACCTTAACACGTGTTCCAACAAGCTCTTCACCATATTTCTTGTCATTAGATTCCTGAGACAATAACCAGAATATTAGCAATCAGCGTGAGAAGAAAAGTATAACTCTGCAATAAGCAAGAAAAGGCCAGAACTGCGTATGTTTTGAAAGTGCGTAACAAATGCAGACAATCAAAAGGATTATGCCCATATAAACTTGCATATAATTACTTCCTACACTCCTCACATAAGAACATTGACCAGTAATATCTCACAACATTAGTAGGGCATTTCAAAATTATCACAACAAAATTGCCTATACAGAAAAATTCCAGCACAGAAAATATATAGCTGCAGACAGCAGACAGGATTTGTCTTGTGAAGTGCCATAAAGAATACAGGATTTGCCTAAGCTGCAGAAAGGACAAGTGCCATAATGAATACGGCATGATTTTCATAATCTAAAAATTACAGAAAATGGCAAACATACATTTTCTTTCCCTGGAGTGTGTTTCCTCTTCAAATTTGTCTTAGGAGTCTCCTCCACGTGTTCTGTGGCTGATTTCGTAGCTGACTTTGGCGAAGACACCATTTCCTAAATAAGTCACAATAGTTCTTTAATCATTTACATTTTGAACAAATAAAAAGGAAAATTGACATCATGCTGCAATAAAATGAATAAATAATAGAACACAAAAGTACCTTATCCTCATCTTTAGCAAAAGATTTTCCAAGACCCTTTTCAGGGTTACCTTTCCCCCGGCCACTCCTTTTCTTGTCCTCTGACTGCCTCAAGGACGACCCACCACTACCCTTGTTTCTTTCTTCTGTTTTTTTAGCAGATTGTTTTTTCACATCTAAATCATGTGACCCACTGCCTTTTTTTACTGCATCTACGACAGTAGTCATTTTGACATCAGAGCTACGTCCAGGTCCCTTCTTTGGTGATGGCCTTGTTGGTTTCACTTCTATGTCACTTGTTCCTGCAGACACCTTTTGTGAAACGTCTTCCGCAGCCACTTCTTTTGCTGAACTATATTTCTTTTTCACCCGTCCACGTTTCTTTGAACGACTTTCATCATGGATCCTCTCACTTGGTGAAGGAGAAGCAACAGCATCAGATTCATCATCACCTGCTTTAGGTGATGAAATCTTGGCATTAATCTCTTTGTTATTATTCTCTGAAGATCCTGCAGCCTCCGCACTATCATCCACATGAGACCTTGGAACTTCCTTGCTATGACTTTTAGAGTCAACTTTTTTCTCAGCATCTTTCTCATTAGCAAGATATGAACCCTCAGAAGGCTCTGCCATTTTCAAAGAGCTAGGTTTCCTTCCTCGCCTCTTCGTTGCTTGTTCTGGCTTTTGTTTTTTGTTCTCAACATTTTCATGGTTCAAATCATTGGGCTTCTCATTACCTGATAAATTATCACCTTTGGACTGAACAGAACAATCAATATCATCTGGCTTCATTAGGGACTTGGAACCTGCCAAAGCATCATCTTCTCCAGCCTGTGCAATGCCATTACTCATGACTGACTTAGGAGACCTGTCACCAACAGGATCATCTTGTTGAGGTGGTTCAGCTTCTTTTGCATTCTCTGCAACCACCTGACCAAGAAAGATTGACATATTCTAGTGTCCAAAGCTGGTGGACAAAAATAGAACAGATACATGGAGAATAAAATATATGGAAAGAAAAACCAAACCTGTGTGGACTCCTCCACTGGCTCTTTTGCTGATTGGCTCTCACCTACCTGGACAAAAACAAATTCACTAATAAGTTATCTCATCAAGAAAATATTTCGTACGAATCAAATATTACTAAAGCAAGAAAATTATCCACATGATCACTAGTAGCACATACATCATTTTGGTCCAGGTTACCAGATGTCTCTTGGCATATTGATGCAAAAACATCACAATAATCATCCAAAGAAAGACCCAAGGTTTCAACTGCTTGCACTAAAAAGGGTTTAAGTCTGGTTGCACAACTTTCAAGAACTTTCTCTCCCAACCTTCGAGCAATTGGCAAGACTTCCTGAATCATAATGACCAGAACAAATAGAAGAAATGAACAAGGAAAATATGTTTCAACTTCAAAATCTCAATCTACTAAAAGAATCAAATCAAATGTTCGAACTCCAACCTCATTGTCTTTCTTTACACTGTCTATGATTGGAGAGAGCAAGTCCAATGATATATCTTCACTTTCCTCTAGAACAAGGCTCATTATGGTTTCCATGGATGAAAAAACATTCTCGGGATGATGCTCCCTGAGATTTTCAAACATAGCAAGGTTAGAACCATTTCTGCACACACCTTTCATGCAACTGGCTGAAGAAATAAAAAATGTACTTGTCTATATCTATATGCAACAAAAACATGGAAGCAAATAAACACTTGAATGAACACACCCATATACAAGGTATTAAAATGAAAAGGGTTGAAAAAGGAAAAAGATAAAATCAAATCACAAATGCAAAGAAATTACAACTACCACTTATATTTAATATTAGCTTCAAAACCTAAACAAAATCATTTCATTTAATCTAACCAACTAGAAACAAATGTAAAACTAATGTTGCAATAAATTAGAAGCCACTTTTCACCAGGCAAGGAATACAATGACTTGACTTGGGGCACATTTGGCTAAACAATGTAGTTAAAAACTTATTAAGAGCTGCTTGCCACATGAGAGCTTATGCCAGAAGCTTAGCTAGCGTTTGGAAACTGAACAGAACAGGACACAACAGAACAGAACAGAACGGGATGGAACAGAAAAATTATGTTATGTGCATTGTGTTTGGTGAATAAATCACAGAAGATCAGAACCATAAAGTTAATTAACGTATACCCCTATTATATTTAATGTTTTATCAAGCTTTTAAAATGGTTTGGATAGAATAATTTTTTCATATATATTATTAAATGGAACGGAGCCTTATTTATTATTATTATTATTATTATTATTATTATTATTATTATTATTATTATTATTATTATTATTTTATACAAATGAATATGTATAAAAATTGGATTGAGTGAAAGAAGATAAGGCCTCCTTCCCCCAAACAAACGCTGCAAGTCTGCAACAGCAGCTTCAGCGACCTCTACACCTTTCATGGCTGTTTCCTCTCAGCCAATCAAACTCGCTCTGCCACAGCCACTGGCAAGCCTTGCCTCCATCAATTCGAGCTCCCATCGCGCGCAACCAATCCGGCACCGGTCCTCCGCCATGCTGCGACCAACACGACCAGTGGCCAGATCCGCCGCCATGGGTGCTCAGGCCGCCGCGAACGGAGCCACATCGTTAACCAAGGTTCCATGAACTTTGATTGTAGCCATGATTGAGCAGAATCACAACATTGTAGTATTAAGATAAAATGAAAGAGGAATTGCTAGAGGGATCTAGAGCAGTGATGTATGGAACACAAGCAGAAAAAGAAACGCAAGAGTCAAGAGATGGCTCGATTAGAAAAAGAGAAGAGGAAGGGTAAAGATAAGGAAATATGAGAATAGATTCCGGGGTAATCTTGTCTTTATAAAATATTTTAATTTTAATGAGGTGTTCTGTTCCATTCCCTTCCGTTCCACCCTTTTTCACAGAACTAAATTGTCCCATTCCAAGAGCTTTATGTCCTGTTCCGATTCATCTTAAAAACGTGACAAAACGCGGAACAGAACCTGTATGTCCCGTTCAGACGTGTCTACCAAACGCTACCTTAGTGTAAGCTGATTTTCATTAGTTTGTTAAAATAAGCTCAAAAGAGCTTATAGATAGGTCACAGATATTTTCATAAGCTTAAGTGCTTAACCAAACACCTATTAAATGCATAGATAGATCAAAAATTATTTTCATAAGCTTGAGTGCTTAACCAAACACCTGTTAAATGGTTATATCCTAAAAAAGGTAAAATAACAACCAGAAAAGCTCTTCCAAATACCCCCTTAGTGCAATAAAAACCCATATCAGGCTACACCAAAATAAATAAAGGCAAACCATGTGAGGAACACCAAGATCTCTATTTAGAAGCAATAATACCCTCACATTCAACCAAAAGTACTTTTGCCAATGCATCCATTATAATTCTGAACATATCTTACACCTAAAGTAGCTGCCCACTTAATGTACTTCATGCAGAATATATTGTTAAAGATTACATGAAGCTAAAGAAATGCAATAAAAAGGAACCGGGAGCTATTATTATGCTGACTTGTATTCAATAGCATTTACCTTATTGTATTCATGAAATGCTGAAACATCTCTGAAATTAGGGCATCACATTCAAGATCCAGCATTACCACACATGACCTGACTTTTGCAACTGTGTCAAGAATCGAAGTTCTTTTTGCATATGACCGGCTTGACTCATCATTAAGATTTTCAAACGAAGATACAATTAACCGAAAGACCTCCTGAAAGAAAATGACATCAATAACGCTTAAGAACTATTATTTGTAAGGAACATAATAATTGATTAACTTATAGTAGAAAATGATAGCACATACTCTCATTTGCTCATCATCATAAGGAGCATCAGGTGCAGTGATCCTTGTTATCTCACTGATGCATGAGGCAACTGCAACTTTGACATCGACATCTGAATGCCTTAAAAGTTTATCATCAATTAAAGCCTTCAATGATGGAGAAAGTGCATCTTGCATAGATTTGGGAGGTGATTGTTCTACCCTTAATAGGCAACTTTCAACTTGCTGCAGTTTCAAGGGTAAAAAATGTAAGATAATATTTAACTCAATGTTCACCTATTATGATCAAGAGTCAGTCTTCAGACTTCCCTAACTTCTATTGGAGGGGAATTATTGAACACTTCAAACCCATGCTGTACTAAGAAAGAGTGACTAGATGAACAAGGAGAGTTAAATAATGAGTTTTGGCATTTTTGCAAAACTTGTTAGAATTGTAAGCATTGTCAACAACTTCAGAAAAATTAAAGTATGTAAGAAGAACAAGTGGGAAAATATCAGACTCAACATCTTAGACTTAGGAGGATTAGGCATTCAGAAGAAACAGTGTTTGCAGACAAATTCAGTGAGAGGCATACCAGCAGTTAAATAAACATTAAAAACTTTATTTCCTCCAATCATATATTGCTCAAGGAGAATTTCAACAAAATCTAGTATAATCTTCAATAGATATAAATACCATGTTGTATCATAGGCGGTACCTACTACTGGTCCATATTTGGCAATATAATTCTGTTTTCCTTTTATATCAAGCAATTAATTCATGAAGTATGCATCAACAAACAGTCAGGACAACATAAGCTAGTACAATCTTAGATAGATATTCACCAAAAAAATGCAATCTAGTGATTAACAGATATAACCATACCACATTCTTGTGACTAGATAAATTCGGTAGGATAAGTAAACCTTATATTACTACTAAATTATAATACTAAATATGTATTGTAAACATAACTAATTTTCAACACCTAGACTGACAGGCTCTTTAAAGCTCATTAAATCATTTATATTTTCTTAATTTAATTTGCCTTCGAAGAACTTGTTATCCTACACTTCAGTATCCTCCTCCTATTTTCTGATTTTTCTCCCAATAACTCAGTTGCATCTTTAGAAAACACAGCCTGTTAACAGCTGTAACTTCAATATCCTGATCATTATTTCTGACAATCAATAAAATTGAGTGAACTCAAGAGCATTATTCGATTAAACGCTTTCCAGCTCCACTAGCACCATTTGTTGGAAGCAGCCTAGTCAGTAGATGTTCGAATACAAAATAATTTGCATGTCCTTGAGCAGAGTCAGACATTAATGGAGATTAATGTTGAAGAGAATCAACACCAGCATATTGCAGATTTAATACTATTATTACAAATTAAACCTCAGTAGCAACTTAAATCATGAAACAAGCAGCGGAGAAAGTAGCATTCAAACACAAAGAAACGCATTAATATCCAAATCTCAAAACTAAAGGAATTCATTTCATTCAAAAGTGAATATTTGAAAGATCTGATTCACTTGCAATATCCTGTACTTCACAATTTAGGATTTAAAAACAAATTACTTTCAATTTCACGACCAACAATTTCCAAACAGTTAAGGACTTTTACTAATTACGAATTAAGAGCAACAATTCGGTATAAACCAATCCAAAAGATATGCTATTAGGGCAAAACTAAAGTAAGCCACGGCATGCAAGAACACTGTAAACAGAACACACAGCGACACAAAATCGATTCACGAAACCCTCGACAACATGCTCCATGCAGTAAACACACGATGCGAAAATAAATAAACACGGGAAAAAAACGCGAATTTGAGGGATTAGAAGAGAGAACGGGGAGCGTGCTTACATTGAGAAGACGAAGAAGGTCGTCGACGGAGGAAGGAGGATCTTCGAGCTTGTTCCCAGCTTCTAATAGCTGCTTTTCCAGTTCCTTATCCGCGGAAGCCATTGGTGAAGTGTTTCGAGTCATTTTCCCTTGTAGATCTTGCGCGCTCTCACTCCATCAAAACCCTAACCCTAGAAACCCTCCAATTGAAGAAGATTCAACACAGTTCAGACCTTAACACTGGCTTTCTCAAGCAACAACACGCAAAACAGAACGTTAGGGTTTTTCAACTTTTCTCTTTATCTTCTCTTTCTCACGTTTCTGAAACAGAGAAACGGAGCGAGAGTGAAACTCAGAAACAGAGAGTAAAGTGTTTTGGGGGAGATTTTCGGCACAAAATAGACAAAATCAATTCATATATACGTGTGTATATATTTAAGGGTCTTTTTTCCCCTTATTATTATTATTATTATTATTATTATTATTATTATTATTATTATTATTATTATTATTATTATTATTATTATCATTATTATTATTATTATTATTATTATTATTATTATTATTAGGGTTAAATATGTTTTTGGTCCCTGTACTTTGAGCGAGATTTGGTTTTAGTCCATCGCCGGCGTAAAGGTGGATTTTAGGCCTCAGACTTTCATTATTGTTTGGTTTTCGTCCCTGCCGGAGTCAGCCGTTGACCACCGTGCCTATGTGTCACGGGAGGTCCTACGTGGCATAGGCCACGTCATTTAATGAGTCCGCGTGGATTTTTTTTACATTTATTAAATAAAAAACTTAAAAACAAAAAAAAATAGAAATCAGAAGGAAACCATGTCCTCCTGCTGCTGCTTCTTCTTCCTTCTTCTTCTTCTCCTTCTTCTTCGACTGTTCTTCAAAACCATCAACCACCGTCCGTCTGTCGCCACTCCGTCGCATTCCGTTGCCACTTCTTCGTCAGGCCACGCGGTGCGCACACCGAGCCATCACCCCAACCACCAACAAGCTCTAGAAAACCCAGATTCAATCAGAAATGGTGAGAAAACCAAACAATTAATCCACAACCCAACGCACAAGCTACCCAAATTCCTCCCTCTCCTTCAATCGCCTCTCTCACATTGATTATCCATGAACCCTAAACCCAAATCAACAATAGAAAAATCAGGACCAAATCCAAATCCATATCTGAAAAGAGAGAAATGGGAAGAAAGAAATGAAACCCACAAGTTGAAACCTAAATCAACGTTGTTTATCTTCTCAGCAAAGTGGGAAAGTGGGGGGTCTGGTGTTTGATTGTGAAATCAACGTGGTGTGGGTGGGGGATTGCGGTGGTTAGGGGAGTGGTGGGGGATTGCGGTGGTTAGGGGAGTGGTGGGTGATGGCTCGGTGTGGGTGGCGTTGGGGGTTATGTCGTGGTGTGGGTGGGGGATTGCAGGTGGTGGTGGTGGGTGATGCGGTGGTGGTGGTTTGGGGAAGAAGAAGAAGAAGAAGAAGAAACGCTGCTCTGCTCTGATTTCCCCTTTTTCCTTTTTTTTTATTTTAAGTTTTTTAGTTAATAAATGTAAAAAAAAAAAAGCCAGGTGGACTCATTAAATGACGTGGCCTGTGCCACGTAGAACCTTCCGTGACACATAGGCACGGTGGTCAACGGCTGACTCCGGCAGGGACAAAAACCAAACAATAATGAAAGTCTGAGGCCTAAAATCCACATTTACGCCGGCGATGGACTAAAACTAAATCTCACTTAAAGTACAGGGACCAGAAACATATTTAACCCTTATTACTATTATCATTATTAATATTATTATTACTATTGAGAATTTAATTTGGGCGCTTCAAAGGAGAATCCATCTATGTTCGGCTCGGATCTCACGGGTTCGTAAATTTGAGTTAAATTTAACTTTTCGATTCCGCCTTTTGGATTTTCATGGGCTTGGGGTCCACGTGGCGTTCGCCTTTATCATGGATTTGCTTGGTTTGATTCGTTTCTGACCCATTTTATGTTATCATTGAATGGGATTATTGAAATGTTGTACTCTCACATTAGTGAATTTTTTTTTAGATTTAAATAACTTTTTCATTCGTTTAAAATACTTTGTTTTTGTTTTTCGTCCCTAAAAAATCCGTTTTTCATTCCCCAAAATCACACGTTTTGTTTTTTGTCCTTACCGTCAAATTTTTCATTTAAATCAAACGGAAGTCAAGGTAAGTAAATCAGATGGCATTTTTTGGTCCCGGTAATTTACCTCAGTTACATTTTTTGTCTTTCTAAATATCAAATTTTGTTCAAGTTGGATGGAAAATGTTGTGATATATTGAATATTTTTTTTTTATTCAATATATCACAACAGAAAATCTAACGATAAGGACGATAACAAAATGTGTGATTTTGGAAGGATGAAAAATGAAAAAGAAAAATCAGGAATGAAAAACAGAAATGAGGTATTATGCAGGGACAAAAAAGTTATTTAAGCCTTTTTTTTTTTACAAGTGGAAAACTAAAGAAGAAATAGAATTAAACTACAACATCAATGCACAACAACACATCAGAAGAGGAGGGCGGAAGCTTCCAAACATGACAAAGAGTGTAAGACTTGTATAATTTTTGGGAAATAAATATATTCCTGTCCTGATCATGTTGCAGTGAACCAGATTGCGGCTCAAATCTTGGAGCGTAGAAGTTCATAGGGTTGGTTGTCTTGTGTGGGTTTTGTTTTTAGGGGTGCTTGTTTTCTGTTGTATAGGGTGGTGTTGCTTTGGTTGGGGCTTTGAATATTCCTTTTTTGTCTGGTGTAGCTTTTCTTTTCCTTTCCTGCTCTAGTGGCGGGTGGGTAGCTTATCCTTTGTCTGGCTTCTGCTGATTTTTTGGCTAATTCCTCTATATTAATATATCTTTTGCTTTCTAAAAAAATTATTTTTTAATAATAATTATTGGTATTATTTTGTTTGAACGCTATATAGCGTAATTAATTATGTGATTTACCGTGTTGACGATGCAAGTTTTGGGGAACCCGCTACATGGTTAGTGTGCGGCATGACATATAGGGTGTGTTTGGTTTCACGTTTGGAGAGACCAAACGTGGATTCATGAATCCAAAAGCAATTATTTCTTGTTTCTGGAAACGTGGATCTGGCTCAAACGTGGATCCTGAAAAAGTTTTCTAAACATGCACATATATTCTCTAAGGAGAATATTTGCTTGATTTTGTTGTTTGATTTTATTTAGATATTGTTTTATTATGTGGTAGAAATCTAAGATAGATTCTACATTGATAAGTTGATGAAGGAAAAATATTTTCCTTTTTATATATACTAGTATTTGTGACCCGTGCGATGCACGGGGGAAATTTATTTTTGTTTATAGAGTGTATTTTTTTCGATTTTTGCGTTAATTTTTTAAAGAATATTTATGTACTAAAAAGAAAAAAAATTATATCATAAATCTGACTTTTGTAAGTTTTTTTGTGATAAATATTTTTTTAGAGCGCTATTTTTTTATGAATGTTTTTTTTATCCCAAAGCGCTATTTTTTGTGATGAATGTGTTTTTTTTATTTTTATTTGTGTTGTTTGTCCTTGTTTATATAAATAAGTATTGTTTAATTTTCTTATATTACAATTTGATAGTGTACTACAGAGAGATGAAGTAACATATGAGCTAATAATTGACTGTCAAAATGCTTTATTATTTTGCAACCGAAATAATTACATTGAGAATAAAACTGAGAATAATGATTGTCTTGACGAATTCCTGTAATAAAATAAAATAAATAGGGATTAATAATAGTTAGTTTAATGAGTTTTTTATAATGAAATATTTTTATTGAAACTTAAAATACAATATTCACATGGATGACACAACTTACAGCTGCTATTGTTGTTTCATATTTCCTGTGAAGAAAAACATAAAATATTAATTATATGAGTTAAATTTGACTAATTGGATTGAAATGTTGGTTTTTTTTTTTATATTTAAAGATGTTAAAAACTTACTCATATTACATTGTGAAAGACTTTTTTTGTAAACCACATTTGAAGTACTGAGAGAATTGTTGTCATCATTGTCACAAATGAGGATTTTTAACTTTGTACAATTTGTAACTCTGGAGAATTCTACATGTAGTTGGTCATATGAAAATACTGGTTTTGGAAAATATAAAATGATATTTTTCAATGATTGTCCTGGACTTTTTTTTTATTGTCATGGCAAAAGAGAGTGTTATAAGAAATTGTCTCCTTTGAAATTTAAAAGGGATTCTCCTATCCGATGGAGTTAATGATAATCTAGGTCTGAAGACTCTTTGTCCGGTATTTGATCCAAATATAACATTTGCTTCCAATACATATGTCCCCATTCGAGTGATTATCATATGTGTACCATAACACATTCCAGCTGATTGATCAATGTTTCTTAGAAACATTATTGGAACACCAATTTTATCCTTAATTGATGATTATGTAAACTTGAAGAGTTTATTCTATTCAAAACTCAGGTGTGTGAACATCATTTGGGCCATCATAATTATCGTCTGATGCACATGTTCTATCTGCACTCAGATAAATTTTCTCTTCTCCAGGAAACAATGACATTGTATATTCATTCAAATAATCAACAATCTCATTAGTAGGAGCTAAAATAGCACGATGTTGAAAAAATTGTGGATATGTGAAATTTTGTAGGAAAGAAGGATAGGTAGACTGGATTATAGAAGTCATTGGATGACCTGAATGCGGGAGTAAAAATTCATGAGGGATGTCCAATCTAGTTTCATCATCTATTTACTCTATTATGTTTCTGTGTCCTATGCTTAATATCCGCTCTGAAAATTTTTTTTAGCTCTGCAACTTCAGTGTCTGTGCTTTTGGTTTGGAGCTTCATATTTTTTGTTAATGAAAGCACCTGGAAATGATTTCAAAGATAAGTATGAAAATTGTCAGTAACAAAATATTTAAATAAATTATATTTTTGTTAAAAATATGTTTTTCAATAGGCTAAACTTTATTTAGTTTGATAATGATTTATCTAATTGAAAACTATTATGATGCAGAAAAATGTTAAAGTGCATGACAATGATCCCATATATAAGAAGCATTGATAGTGACATGGATAATATCTTCTCTTCTACTTTTAGGCACAACTGGTAAAATTTGACTAAAGTTTCCACCTAACACAACAACTTTTCCTTCGAAAGGTTTGTTGAAACTGTTCTTTTTAGTAAATCTCATAATATCTCTAATGACTTTAGCTCTGATAATCAATTATTTCAATGGACTACCTTGTTTGATATTGCAAGTAAAATCCTCATCAACATTAATTGGAATACAAAACCTAGAGTGTGTTGTTCGGCCACCTGAAATGAGCAAAGTTGCAATCCCACTTGATGCAAGAGTTAAAGCAATATCTCATTCAGCTCTTATAGTTTCTTCTAATGCTCTCCAAATGAAAGTTTTCCTTATTCCTCTATAACCATTAAGAAAAAATAAGCCCTTTTTGTCATGATTAATTGCTAACATGATTGTGTCATAAACATTTTTTTCTTTGATGTCATGTTAGATAGAAGATGCACATGCTCTCTAGTTAGAGTTTGTCTATCATAACACAATTCATTCATAATAAGCTTATTTTGATAAGTTGGTATTGTGGAAAAATCAATTTGAGACATTTGAGGGAAGTCAGCTAATGACTTGTTATTGCTTTGCAAAAAAGAGTATATTTCTGCAAGTGCCAAATTTTTCGGAGTTTGGAACATCCTGTATTATAAAAAAATGAGAAAGTCAAAGAGAAAATATATCCTCAGGCGTTTCAATTATACATGGAAAAAGAAATCAAATAGAAAAGTTATAAAAAATTTAGTCATTCTAATTAGGGGTAGGGATAGGCCAGGCCATTCGTATGGGTCTATGGCCTAGTCTACATCGGGCTCAGGTCAGACCAAATTTATAAATAGGTAAAGACTAAGCTAAAGCCTATTTAGTTAAAAGGGCTAGGCTTAGGCTATTCAAAAAGCCTTGTATGCATAACAGGCTAGCCTATTTAAATAATTGTGATTAATCTAAATATATTTTATTAGTACTATTATTGTTACGTTAGAAATTTATTATAATATACTAATATTATATACTTATTTACATTTTTATATATTTAAGCAAGTTGAATATAATGATTCAAAGATATAAGTCAATTTAGAAATAGATTTATGACCTATTTAAATGCTTTATTATGAAGTATGATTTTAAATAGACTCTAAGACCCTTGAAAATCCAACTTATTTTCATCTCTGCCTAGTAGCTTATAATATTGTTAGTTTGTTTATATAAATATTTATTTTAATATAAGTTAACACCTAAGTTTATAAGTTTGATAGCTTCTTTAATATAAGTTTGCTAGCATATATAAAAGTCTTAGTGTGAAATAGTTCTTTAAATAGGCTACCAGACTAGGCCAAACTTTCAATTATGTAACGCCCCGATTTTTCACGAGTGATATTATTGTAAATATCAACAAAAAAGAAGTTGCAAAAAGCAGTGAAAATTAAAACCGAAATGAAGCTGATATATAAACTGACTCAAGGCAAAGATTATTCAAGAATAGACTACATGACTGAAAAGTAAACTATAGTCAACACAACTGAGAACCACACGCGGGTAGATCCTTTAGAAGTGAGATGCTAAAAACAAAGACTATGACATAGAACCCTGGAAACCCTACGTCGAGCCACCAGACGCTCCAACCTCTCACACCGATGTTGCAGGTGCTTGCTTTGCCTACGCCACTGGGTCAAACGGTCAGTAGTCACTTCTGATGGAAGGTCCTCCTCAAAAGAAAAAGTCACACGCCTGTCGACTAGCGGATCCTCTAGACATCACCCACAGAAAACATCATCGAAAAAATTAATTGCGTCAAGCAGGGTTGTCAATCTCTAATTATCACCTAATATCGTAGAGGGGAGGTAATCTTGTAATGTAATCTCGTAACGTAATCCCGTAAGAGATTACCTCACATGTAAAAATAATAGTAAAAAAATCATAATAGTGACGAAGACACTAATGGTATTAAAAAATTGTCCAAATCATCTAACAATTAAAATTTAAAACCATGTATAAAATTACCAAATATCCAAATTTAAGGTACATAATTCATACTCATAGGTCATAACATCATAACAAAACATCACTAGAGGTCAAGGTAAACTTAAATAAACATTATCTTCAAATTTAAAATCCTCCAACACCATCAAATTCAGCACCACTAGAAGCATCATCATCACCATCAAGCTCTTCTTCCTCAGATAAGTTAGAGTCTTTAAGACTAGGATTAAAGTCCACATTCTCATAGTGACAGACACAATGGAAGAAGGAACGAAGCGATGAAATTACTTACCTTTGCAGGCTCGAGAGGAGGAGGTCTGTTGGTGCAGGTGGTCGCGTCGGTGCCGGCGTATGGTGGTCCAGCCGGAGGCGTTGGGTGCTCGCCGTGAGAGAGAGGCTATGAGAAGAAGAGCGATGAATGTCGTGAAATGGGAGGGATTGATTTCCCATTGCTGATAACCTAAATTGGAAGAGGGAAATGGTGAAAATACCCCTGTATTTTTTTTTTTTTACATTTAAGACTAAAACAGCTAATCACGTAATAACTTTGGTGATAACGCGAGATCATGGAGATTACGAGATATCTCTGGTTATTACCAGAGATTAGAAACAAAAAGGTTATTACATGATCTCACTCTCATGTTTGCTACCTGATCTCGTAATAACTAAGTTATTGCGATATATAACTAGAGATTGACAACCATGGCGTCAAGTATACATTTTGGAGGAATAGTAATGCAGATAGTCAATCAGTGGTAACGAGTATCCATGGTCAATCCATAAAGGTCTCGGCTAGTAGTCCTAATCCATCCAGTATAAGTAACAGTGTGGTAGATACGGCTGAAACTCCACACATCACCAACATCCTGGTCGAGCAACTGGATCTCGCCGTGCCTCAAGTATGACACTTGGTGAAATGGGTACTCCTCCATCTGGCGATAAGCGCCCACACAATAAGCATTCAAACAAGCAAGGGTCAACTCAACACAAACAAGACCCCATAAATAATCATGTGCATAGGTATCAAGGTAATTAAATCATCCAACATTTTATTAATCAACCAACATTTAATAAATCAATTATGAAAACGTCCCTAGGCTTAGTCTAGGATGCCACTAAAACTAAATAATCGCGATAAGATTTTACGTCAACACCAGGAAGATGGGATGACCACGAAACCTCTAGAAAACGAGGGTAAACTCCACTTGCACGGTACGAGACTTAAACAGAAACCACCAGATGACGAATACCGGGCAAACAAAAAATACAGGAACAATGACAAGGAAACAGTCCTGCGCCCAGGGAACCACTGACAAAGAAACAGTCGTGGGAACCCAAAACTATGCATATGAGTTAGTCGAAATATCATTAACCACAGCACCCAACATTAAGGGCAAAACAATAATCTCAAGTTAATAATAAAAACCATTATTATAAGGCATAGATATATTCCGACTTTAAACAAATAACATAGGCATGAGAATATCAAATAAACAAGAGTATAAAGCATATTTTCAACGTCATATTCACATAGCATATATTCAACATATAACACAATCACATACAAACATGACTAAGACTGAGTACCCTTAGTCAACACAAGCAACATATATCAAGCATATGATATAAACAATATTCACATGCATTCAAAATAAATCACAAGCATCACATAACATTCCACACATGCAAACTTTTCTAGAACCGAGTGCTCTTACCTTGGCGGATTCCAATCTTATAACCAATCCAAAATAGGGTCCTACGAAGGAAGAGGAAAATCCTTCAAACAATAAACATGATTGCACGTATTAATTCTACGTGAAACTCATGCATGCATGCACATGCAAACCCTAATATGCCTTAGCTTAATTTTAATATAATTCCCCGACGTTATAAAATAAACCTTTAATCATATATTCATTTCCTCTTTTAATTACCAAACTATATTAAATATATGATCATTTAATAACACAATAAAAATAATACCAACAAAGAGATATAATCTTATTTTATTTCAAGAAAAACCTCTTCCTATTTATTTATTTATATATATATATATATATATATATATATATATATATATATATATATACTCGCTACACAATATATATATATATACACACACATATATATTTATTTATTTATTCAAAGTTATTAATTATTAACCTAATAATTTAAAAAAACATTTCCCTAACAAAATAATCTCAGATATCATGCTTAAAAATAAAAGAAAATATCTCCTATAAATAATATATAGCCCACGACCATATACATATATATATATATATATATATATATATATGTTAGATTCAAATGATTTAATGAATTATTATATTTTTATGAATAACAATTTCGTTAAGTTTTGATCTTGTGGGACATAGAATTCCTAACTTCTTAATGTTTTCACACTCAGGAATATCTATCTACTTGAGGAAAAACTGCATGGACCCCTACAAAGCATTATCAAAAGCAAATCTTCAAGCAAAGAAAAGAGGAAGAATCCGTCCGGCTAGAACTCTTATAAAACAGTCCGCCAGTTGAGAACGTTTGCCTCAGAAAGTTCATCCGACTGAGAAGAACGTCTGGTCACTCAATCATTGGGTTTACTTGATTACCCATCTGAATGAAAGTACGCCTGAAAATATGTCAGAGAATTTGGTTGACAACAACGCAACTTTAGAGTTCGTGTAACAAAACTCAGAGGAGATCGTTTGTCCAACCCCGACTTAGTTGTCAAGCATTATTTATCCCTTCAGAGCATTAATGGCGAAAAGGACATAATCAATACTTTATTCCTCGGTGCTTCAAATCCTCTAATATTCCTTAAATCAAGCTGCTTTTACGGAATCAACGGTGAGATTTTCTGATCATCGTATCTCCTCAACGTTCAAATTCAAATCTTCCATTCAGATCATTAATGGCTACCTTAGCTGGGATGCACGAGCATTAAATGCAGAAGTTAAAGCTCAAGGCAGAAAGTCTTGAAGAGCCAGACCATGACAACCTCCGCCATTGAAGATGCAATAAATGCATGGCAGAATGCATTCAATGCTGAAACAGAGATGCAGAAGTATCCGTTACTCACAATGGAGGACAAATTCAAACGGAACTATTTTCAAATCTTCAAAAAGCTCACATTGATCATCCTACTGAAGATATAAATAGAGGACTTGGCATCAGATTCAATTTGGCGACTTACACACGATCAAAGTATTCAAAACTTTCTAAGTTCATCATCTGCGATCTTATTTACCAAGCCAAAAACTCAGCAACCTCAAGTTATCTCTTACCTGAGTTAAGTCGTCAACTAGTGTGAAACTTTCACAGAGTGTTACTCTCATTCCTGTTCACACAAACCTTTCAGAGAACCAATTTGTTTATCTTCTATGTAATCTGCTCTTCATATTTCTACCCACTCTTATCGAGGAGACCTTGTAGAAACCAAACCTTCTTGAAAAAGAACTGGGAGAAGTCCTGTTTAATACTTGTAAAGGAGAAGTCCTGATAGAATACTTGTAAAGGAGTAGTCCTCAGAATACGGGGAGAAGTCCTGGAAAATACTTGTAGTATTTTGTGAAAATAGTGAAAATCTTGGTGAAGCCAATGACTGGACGTAGCCCTGTCGATTAAGAGGGTGAACTAGGATAAATATCTTGTGTGCTTTACTTTTCAGTTCTAGATTAAATTCTGCTCACTCACTAACAAAAATCTTTCAAACTTATAATTGTTATTTTTCGAAAAAGATTTCAAAAATCATACACACAATTCAAACCCCCCCCCCCTTTCTTGTGTGTTTTTGTCACTATCAATTGGTATCAGAGCTTAACCTCTCTGAGATATACTAACATCTTAATAGGTTTAGAGCATAAAGATCCATGGACAACATCACATATCCCACTGGAACAGCAACCAACAAGACACCATTCTTTGATGGCTCCAACTACCCGTACTGGAAAAAGCACATGCAACTTTTCATTGAATCAATTGACTGGAAACTCTGGGATGTCATAGCAAAAGGAAACCATGTTCCCAAGGACGGTGAAAATAAAGCCATCCTAGCAGAAAAGTGGACCGATGAACAAAGAACAGAAAATCAAAGGAATGTCAAAGCTAGGCTATTCCTCATATGCGCCTTGAGTAAAAATGAACATGACAAGGTAGATAGTCTGAGCACCGCTAAGGAAGTCTGGGACACCTTAGCCATGGCCCACGAAGGAACTTCAGCTGTGCAAGATACCAAAATGAGTATGCCAGCATCTCAATACGAGACCTTCATGATGGAGGATAATGAGTCAATCGACTCCATGTTCGCCAGACTTCAAACCATTCACAATGGGGTGAGGAATCTGGGAAAAAGCTTCACTAACAAGGAACAAGTGATCAAAATCCTCAGAAGTCTTCCTCCCAGCTGGAGATCGTTTGTCACCGCTCAACAAGCTGGAAAGAATTTTGACAACTATCAGGTGGAAGATCTATTGGGGGAGCTAAAAATTCACGAGCAGGACCTTGCAAATGATGCTGCTATCCTGCGTGGAAAATCCTCCACTACTAAAGCCGTGGCCTTTAAGTCTAGTGACTCCAAAGCATTAAAGGCAAATGAGTCGACTGACGAAGGTGTTGAGTCGTCTGATAACTCCGATGATGAACAGGCTCTATTCAACCGGAGATTCAAGAGAATGATGGGGAACCGGAAGCAGTTCAGAGGAAAACCTTCCTCATCACCGAAAAGAGATGGAGAAAAGAGTTCCAGCAAAGGTGGAATCATCTGCTATGAGTGCAAAAAGCCTGGACATGTCAAAGCAGACTGTCCTCGTCTGGGAAAGAAGCCTGCTCAGAAGAACTTTTATAAGAAGAAGGCTTTTTCATGCCAGAATGAGGAGTTAGAAGTGTTAGTATAGATAGCAACCTGAGGGGGGGTGAATCAGAGTTGCCCCAATTTTCGCGTAATAGTACCAACCGACTTTCAGTGCAATTAGAGTTGTAACGTAAGAGCGTTATTGCAGCGGAATATTGTAATTGCTTGAAAGTAAAAGATGAAGGATAAGAAGAACACACAGGGATTTTATCCCGGTTCACCTTCAATCCCAGAAGGCTATGTCCAGTCCTCTGATCACACAGAGATTTTCCACTATACCAGAAAGCAAACCACTTTTTGAAAATCACCGCTCACTGAATTACACAGTGAACTGATTACAACCCTCAGAACAGATCACACTGTCTGAGTCAAACCCTTTACTGAACACCACAGTAAAGTTAGAACCCCTCAGAAAGATTACCACTTTCCGAAGAACCACTCCACTGAATCCCACAGTGAAGATTTACAATGATCAAGATTTCTTACAAGTTCTTACACCAAGAACCTTAAGAATTCTTGTCAAACCTCAGATGGCAAACCACTAACTGATGACGCCGAAACCTACGGCGGACTTTGAATCAAACCCGATTCAAAGGAAATTTTCACTATCACCAAATCCTACGGCGGGCTTTGAATCAAACCCGATTCAAAGAACCTTTTTACAACCATCGAACACCACGATGGACATTTTTACAACCACCGAAAACCACGGTGAATGAATCAACTTGATTCAAGAGATGAAGAAGAAGATGCCTTTACAATGGCTGATTCAATCCTTTAAACAAGATGGATTGATCTTAGTTTATATGCTCCAGGCAATTACAATGAAGGCTCTTCCATTCTGAGTTTCTCAAAAGATGAACAACATGAGTGTTCTTATGAAAATGAGAGAACAGAAACTCAGAATGATGACTTTAATGAATATGAAAGTTATGGACCAAGTCATTGATGTTTCTGAGTGTCTAAGGACTTTATATAGGCACTAGAGGTCGTCCATGAACCAACACAACCTTTCCCAAACGGTTTGAGACACAATGGTTCATGAAAAGACACATCTGTCGACCTGGTAATCGATTACAGCAGTTAGTGTAATCGATTACACTAGCCGTTGCAGTTTGAATTCAAAATTCAAACAGTGTAATCGATTACCACCTTTGTAATCGATTACTGCCTTCCTGCAATTGATTACACACAACCTGTAATCGATTACAGAGAGTCTGAAACTCAGTTTTAACCATCTTAACCCCTAATTGAGTGTTCCTACCAAGTTTTACTTGTGAGAACATATGATAATCAATTAGTTGACCTTTCATGAGCCTTCAAATGCAATATGAACCTTAATAAAGCATAGCACACTAAGTTGACAAGACTTACTTAAAACTAGAACCTTGATGATTGATCTTGACGTTCTGAGCCGGGTTCTTGAAGTCTTGCTTCTCTGAAGTCTTCTTGAAGTCTTCTTGAAGTCTTCCTTCTTTTTGTTCCTTTCTTTCTTGAAGTCTTCCTTTTATTTTCTGAAGTCTTTTTGAAGTCTTTCTTCTTCTTGTTCCTTTCTATCTTGAAGTCTTCCTTTTCTTTTCTGAAGTCTTTCTTCTTTTTGTGATGTGTTTGTCTTCATCAAAACCTCAGCCGAGTCCAAGGACGAGACTTGATTTACAAGAAGAACAGTCTGACCAAGAAGAAGCTGAAGGAGATAATGATGAAGCTTCATACTGTGCGTTCATGACATCTATAGACACTTCTGACATCGAGGCAGACAAAGAATCAGAAGCATTGATGATCTTGGTTGATCTGTCTAACTTTGAGGCAAACGACAAAGATGAGGTAACATCTGAAATCTCCGCTGATGATTATAATGAATTATTGAAATACTCACATGCATTAGCAATTAAGTATAGCATACTAAAAAAGGAGCATGATAAAATGGAAAAAGAACTGCATGCCTCAAAGGAAGTTTCAATCATGTTAACAAAGAAAAATAAGCCCTGATGGAACAAGACACAAATAAAGAAGTTAAGATTTTGAAACAAAGAGTAAACAGTTTAATTAAAGACCTATCCATTTTTACTCAAGGGTATGATAATTTAATAAAGCTAAGCAGAAACAATAGGTCAATGTACGATCGTAGAGGTCTAGGTTTTGAAGAAGAAAATTGGGATATTACTGCAATAAAGCATACTTCGTCTGCTATTCCATATCTTTACAAACCTGATATAAAACTTGCATTACCTTTATCTCAGCTAAGCAAACCTAAGACATTCATTTTCAAGGGTAAGGAGAAACAAACTCCTCATAAAATAGTATACGGGAGGAAAAGTCCACCCGAACCTGTAACTAACAAGAAAGGACCCAAGAAAGTTTGGGTACCTAAATCAATGATTGTACCACTTGCAGATGTGCTTAACAGCTTAAAGCCAAAGAGAGATATGGTACCTGGACAGTGGATGCTCACGACACATGACGGGAAAAAGGTCTTTATTCCTAAAGATTCATGAAAAGCAGAACGGAGGAACGGTTGCCTTTGGAGGTAACCAGAAGGGGTTCATCGTTGGTGAAGGCGACGTTGGTAAGGCTCCTCTTTTGGTAATACAGAAGGTTTTGTTAGTAAAAGGATTAAAAAATAATCTACTTAGCATAAGTCAATTATGTGATAGTGGACTTACTGTTTCCTTCAACAAAGTGAAGTGTAAAGTCACCAATGACGATAACAAAGTTATCTTTGAAGCATAGAGACAAGGGGATCTATATAAGACATCCTTGGAAAACCTTGCAAGACAAAAGGTAACATGTCTAGTGTCAGCAGAGGATGATAAATGGATATGGCACAAGAAGCTAGGGCATGCATCCTTAAAGACCATTGCTAAAATGATCAAGCACGATCTAGTAAGTGGTCTGCCAAATCTGTCATTCAAATCTGATGACACATTCTCAACATGTCTTCAAGGAAAGCAATTAAAAAGTTCTTTTCATTCAAAGAACGTTGTGAGTACTAATAGACCTCTGGAGATGTTACACATGGACTTGTTCGGACCTACTAGAACGGCTAGTTGTTCTAGAAAAAGATTCTGTCTTGTCATCGTCGATGACTACACAAGATTTACATGGGTACAATTTCTCAAAACTAAAGATGAAACATTCAAGTCATTTTTGATCATTGCAAAAGGAATTCAGAATGAGAAAGGTTATTGTATCACTAGTACACGCAGCGATCGAGGAGGAGAACGGAATATTTCATCAAGTATCCGCTCCAAGAACTCCTCAACAAAACGGAGTGGCTGAAAGAAAGAACAAGTCACTTTAGGAAATGGCCAGAACCATGCTCAGTGAAACTTGTAACATCCCGTATTTTTAGTAGGTAATTGCCTTAAGCTATTACCCTAACTACTAACTATGAGAGATAGAAACCCTAGATCTATCTCAGTAACTATAAAATATATTTATATAATGCTAGTGTATATGAATGAATTGATTGATGATTATAGTAGTAGATATGATTATTAGAAAGGTGTAGACATGACAATGGCAATAGGAACCCCAAATATTCTGATTAGCTCTTTTGACAATAGTCGGTGTTGTCTCGGAGTGATCGTGAACAACTGAGCCAGTTAATTGAGAGTACTGATTACTCATGATTCTAGACTCTGAGATAGGGAAATAATTCAGGTGAAACATTATTGCATAGGGTTTACTTGAGAATAGGGTCATTTTCGTACTGTAGTGACGACATGACGATATGTGCGACCAATACGGTGCGACGAGTCACTATGTCGATGTACATGTCACTATGCACATCACTTAAAATTAATTTTCAGACTCCATTAAGCACTACAGCAGCCCTAATTTCGTGCATCATCACCAGAATGCATGGAAGCTAGCCCTAATCACCTTGCATGAAGAACCATTGGTGGTGCAACTCCAATAACTTGGAAAACTTGGTTTAGTGACTTAACCCCAATTCAGCCTATAAATATAGCTTTCTGGACACCAAGGCAACTCAGAGAAATGGTCTAAGTAAGTTCAGGAGGGTCGAGCAAGGCAGGGAGCCCTGGTTTTCTCATAAAACCGAGGAGCTTGGCTCAAGTTTCTCTTCTTCGATTCTCTCATTCTAGAGTGTTTTAGGACTCCAAACCTTTTCCATTAGTTTTCTGGGAGTGTTAGGATGGATTCTAGGTAGGATTTCTGAAGTTTTTCACGAAGAAACGAAGAAAATAAAGTTCTGAAAATTTTTCCCAGTTTCCGGCGACATTTTCCAGATTCCGGTGGCCAGAAAATTTCTTTCTTCACGTTTTCTGGTGTAACTAGGAGGAGTTAGGGCACACGATCACCACCATTGAACTTCTGGAAGCTTGAGGAAGTAGGATCACCGTTCAGACTAGCTCCGGCGACGACGACCGCCGTGGCCGTCGCCGTGCTTCATCTTCTCCGGTGAGCTTCTCAAGAACAATTTTCCAGAAACGTGTTTCCGAGGTAAATAGACCTCCAGAACTCATTTTTCACCTTATTTCTTCAGTTTAGGACCATTAGAAACATTTTTAAGCCCTGGAAACTAGAATTTCGAAACCATGAAGTTCATGAACACTTGAAGCTCGTGTTTACTGTTCTGGCTTATTTAGTGGGTCAAATGAATTGGAAACAGGTCGAGAGGATTTTTGGAACATCAGGGAGTGAATTAGGAAGTCTAGAACGAAGGAAAGAGTAAGGAATAGCAAAATAAATTTTTAAGCTTTAAGCTAGGATACTAGAAAGTGAAGAATGATGAATTTGGACGTGGGAACCTATATAGTTTGTAGTAGAGGGACTCTTCATGTTAGTGATGGTAGAATTAGGAAGGAAAAACAGAAAAGAAGTAGAAGGATTAATGGAAGTAGAAAACCTCACATAAAATCATAAGAAACTTAGTCTAATTGTAACTAGGAGAATGAACCTATAGATTTTCTTGTACTAACACTAGGATTCAGAATTTAGAAAGTAATAAAATGAAGGAGAAAATGTGGTTTAGAAATAAAATGGGATTTATATATGAAATAAAAGAACTTTAGGGACTTACTTGTAAATAGAATAATTATAGAGGACTAGAATGTAAATATGGACATAGTTCTAACTCTAATCTATTACATAATCTATAATATATGGTATCATGTGCAGAATATCAAGGATTGTATACAAACTCAGAACCTCAAGCTGGAAACCGAGGTAAGGGGAGTTAGACTATGCCATGTCATGTTAGGTTTCATATAAGCAGTCTATTAGAAAGATGGAATGCATATTATTGTTATGTGTGATTGCTTGTTTGATATGCTGTGATATTTCTGGATGATTGTTGATTGTTCTGTGCTGAACTTGATTGTGAAGTTGTTACATTGAACATTAGAACGGGAGAGTACATTATGGGATATAGTGGTACTAGGTATTGCCGTCACAAGGCTTATATGAAATTGCTATAAGCAGTATATACTTAGCATCTGTGGTAGTAGAGCAGAGGGAAAAATCTTGAGGTAATTGTTGGCCTGTCGCTTGTTCACAAAATTCAGCCTACCCTATAATTAATCAGGATTCACCAGTAGGATAGATAGTTAATGGACATAACTAAATGAATTAGGAAGTTGAAACGGTTTGAAAACTTAAAGTGCGGGCTGGTTACCGAGAGAACGTGGTTCCTGTGTGTAAATCTCTACTTGCCTATTATATGTGTTACTCAACTGTTATGAACTCATTTATGAGATTCAGTTACAGATGCAACAGAGATCATCTTAGTTATGACTCTGGTTAATCAGGAAGTATAAGGGGTGATTGTTATTAAATGGCTATGAGCTTATTTTGATACAGAAAACAACAGTTATGACTCTGGATACTTAGGAGGAATAAGGGGGTGATTGTTAAATAACCATACCTGGAGAGATAAGGAGTAGGAAAGCACTGTCACTACCACTGAAGGGATTGTGGATTATACAGAGATACCGAGGGTGGCCATGTTCAGAGGTGAATAAGCCCGGGGTATATCACGATTTCCTACCTCTCATGTCTGGACGGGCAGGGTTTCTGAGGTCTGTACCAGCCATGATGTTTAAGGATCAGCATTGTCGGGTATATTTGTCAGTGAAGCCCTAAGGTAATCCGAGTTCGGTAAAGAGTGGAACGAGGGTAAATTACGTGTCCATAATTCCCGAATGGCTTTCTGAAGAGTGTAGAAGCTAAAACGCTTCGGGCCTTATACACTACTAGCATTCATGATATTAAATTTAAAAAGGTCAGATCAGGGACTTTCTTCTCAGGGGTATAACCTCTGGGGCAAATGGAAAGCGAAGTTTGAATGAAAAATATGGAGATATAAGGGAGGCTTGATAACCCACATGTTTGCATATTGTTTATGTGCTTGGTGTGATCATGTGTGATGATGATATGTTATCTTGATTTGTGATAGATCACTTATATGTTGTGTAGCATGTATATGGTTATGTTTGACTCACCCTTGCACTTCATTTTCTATATAGATATTGACAGGTATTCCAATGAGCAGACCACCAGTCATCTCCATTCATGCTGAATTTCCGGCAGCCTCAGGATGGTATCATGATCCATCCACTGGATACTGTCTGTACAACGGAGTGTCAGTTTTTTGGTTTAGGAGTTACCTTAATGAAGGAGTTGGATACCCTGTTACCTTACCAATGACCTTTTCTTTCTACTTACCTATGAGAGCACGCCATATTAGCCCAAGAGACTCACCTGGACCACCACATAAGCCTGAGCTGGTACCCGCTATACCTATTAGAGAGTTTCCACCTGAAGGTAATAACCCCAGTCATCACCAACCATCTGAGTCAGCCACTTCACCACCTCTTAGGAGACCTGGACCCCGAATGAGAACCACAGCTAGGAAGAGTGTGATTGCTCAAAACAGGAGAATGACTGCTAGGGAATATAGAAACCTATTCCACCATGGTGAGACCTCTCGTGCAGCGGAGGTGAGAGTACCAGTAATCCAGATTGAGGACAGTGTTGGTATGGAAGAAGCTCGGAATGAGGCTGGAGATGGTCCGAATGGTGCAGCAAACTCTTAGCTGCTTGTTGTCTCTATGTCACTAATGTCTTTGTTATGTTATTTGCTAGCTTGTTGTCTCTATGTCACTAATGACTTTGTTATGTTATTTTCTATGTTTAGTTTGTGTGTGTTTGATGAATGGTTTGAGGATGCTTGGAGGATTTACTACTTGAACACTCTACTAAACTTCTGTCACCTGTAATATATTCGTGGTGTGTTGAATAAAATCTGTGTGTTACTAATATCTCTTGGCAGATCGTATACTATCCTAAGTAAAGGTTCACGATAAATATATGAACCGAAGAGTTAGGATAAAGAACAGGTAACACTGAAGCTTCCGCGTAAAAGATGTATACAAATATATGAAAGTAGCTTGATAGGATATATATAAAAAAAAAACTTGTGTCAATCCTTGGTTCGAAGGATAAATAGGAGGAGTAGAGTCGTTTATACTTCGAGCTAAAGGAGCGTCACAATCGGGTGGTATCAGAGCGCGGTTTTTCCTTAAAAGCCTAGTTATGAGCCTACTATGCTATGCTGTGAGATTGGATGAACTAACTGATGTATGGATTTCAGGAGTAAGAATGGCAGCTATGGCAAGAGCATTAGATCGACTCACTGCATTCTTGGCTGAACAAGCAGCAAGAACAGAGCAGGGAGTAAATACAAATCGAGCTGAGGAAGAAGTATACCATGGACTCGATAAATTTCTTAAAAGGGAACCACCGAAGTTTGGCGGGGGTTACAATCCTGACGGAGCCTATGAGTGGATCAGAGAGATAGAAAGAATTTTTGAAACTCTAACTTGTGCTGATGTACGCAAAGTTGCATTTGCTACATATCTTTTGACAGGAGAAGCATCTATTTGGTGGGCTACTGCAAAGGGCAGATTAGCACCAGCAACGGGAGGAATAACTTGGGAAGTGTTTAGGACCGCATTTTTGGAGAAGTATTTTCCAGATGATGCCAAAGGTAGAAAAGAGACGAAATTTTTGGAACTGAAGCAAGGTACCATGACAGTGGGAGAGTTGATAGTAATGAAATCACACAAGAAAGGGGGGTTTGAATTGTGTGTGTGACTTTTGAAAAGTTTTTCGCAAAATACTTGTTATAAGTTTGAAAACGTTTAAAGAGAAGTGCAGCGGAAATATACTTAGAACTTTAAAGAGTAAAGCACACAAGATATTTATCCTGGTTCACCCTCAAAACCGATAGGGCTACGTCCAGTCCTTGGCTATACCAAGATTTTCCACTATTTCAACAGAATAGTACAAGTGTTCTCAGGGACTTCTCCCAGTATTCTGAGGATTACTCCTTTACAAGTTTTCTCAGGACTTCTCCTTTATCTCTCAAGTATTCGACAGGACTTCTCCCAGTTCTTTTTCAAGAAGGTTTGTTTTCTACAAAGATCTCTTCACAAAGAGTGGGTAGAAAATATGAGGTTCTAGGTTCAGAGATGATATTTAAATTTGATTCTCTGAAGAGGTTGTGTGAGAAGGATAAGAGTTTTCACTCTATAAAGGATTCACACTCGTTGGCGACTAAACTCAGAAGAATAGAAAATCTATAGTTGCTGAGTGTTCTTGGCTAAAGCTTGTTCAAATTATAAACTGACTTGAAGGATTTGAATGCTTTGATAGTGTGTAAGTCGCCAAGTTGAAAATGATGCAGAGGCCACTATTTATATCTTCAGTAGGATGAGAACTGGTTGAGCTGATGAAGATCTTCAAAAATAGTTCCGTTGAATATTTGCTTGATTGTGAGTAACGGATACTTCTGCATCTGTTGCTTGATGAGGTCTGCCAAAGTGAAGAACATTTCTTCAACTGATAGAGAGTGAGATCGTCTGGCAATGCTTTTTCTTCTGGTTCTCAGAGGCAGCAATTAATGCAAGTGTATTACAGCTAATATGGCAATTAATGCTCTGACCAGAGGATTTGGATTCGGCCGTTGAGGAGATACGATGATCAGAGGATTTCACCGTTAATTCAGCAAAAGCAGCTTGAATTAAGGAATGCCAGAGAATTTGAATCTTCAAGGTATATGGTGCTTAATTCTGTCTCTTTCGTCATTAATGCTCTGATCAACCAAGAGGTGCAAACGATCTCTTCTAAGCATATTCTTTTTGTACCGGTCTTTAATTATTGCTCTTTAGTCAACCCATATGTTTGACGAGGATTAACCGGACAAACTTTCCAGGCGGACGAACTTCACTCTGAATGCGTACTTAATTCTTGTAGCCGGACGAACTTTTCTTTTGCTTTTGATAATGTTTGCAGCATGGCTTCCGTTCATAAGAGTCCCTAAATATAAAATTCTTCAAAGAAAGTTAGTGACTCTTGACGAAATTGTTATTTATCAAAATAAATTAATTCATTTAGATATTTTTCTCTAACAAGAGTATGCAGCGAAATTTGAGGAACTATGCCGTTTTCATCCGCATTATCATCAGGCAGTGGATGACACATTAAAGTGTATCAGGTTTGAGTATGGGTTGAGACCTAATATAAAGGCTGCGGTAGGACATGATCAAATTAGAAATTTTGCAACATTAGTTGAAAAGTGCAGGATTTTTGAAGGTAACGAGCAGATGAGGAAGGAGTATATGAAGGGAGTTGGTATCATAAGGTGGATAGAAGAAGGGATGAACGTAGAAGGCCTTATCAAAGATCCTTTGTACAAGGAAGAAACCGGTATAATGGAAAGAGATATCATCAAGGGGATTCCAACATCCGTGGACGCATGAATTGGAATAATGGACGGTATTGTGTCAGATGCAAGCAGTATGGACACATGGTACAAGACTGTACAAACCAATGGGCAAATCCGGTAGGAGCGTCAACTAGTGGGAATGGAAATTCCAACCCGGTAAGTGACAATGTGGGGAATGACAATCGGAATGTACCCAGGACAAGTGAAGCAAGGAAACCTGGACGACCGATCAACAAAGGGAAAGTATTTGCCATGAGTGGTAAGGAAGTTGAAGAATCTCCAGATCCGATACAAGGTATGTGCTATGTTAATGGATTTTCTTTGAATTTTTTATATGATTCAGGTGCAACACATTCATTTATACCACAAGAGCGGGTCAAACAACTAGGATTTTATGAGACTGAACTAGGGTATGATTTAGAAGTTTCTACCCCAACTAGTGGAACTTGTCGGACTTCTAGTGTCTGTAAGGGATGTTCGATAACTGTGTTAGGACGAACTTTCCAACAAGACCTGATATGTTTGCCTTTGGAACATTTAGATGTGATCTTAGGGATGGATTGGTTATCTAAGCACAATGTGAGGATAGATTGTTGTAGGAAGTTGATTGAATTTGTAAGGAGTGAACCTGAGCAAGGAAAAGGAGTGACCTGTAGTAATGAAGGGGAAGTCAAGATATGTGTGCTAGGAGCTTACCTGTATTCTTTAGAAGAAGGGAAAAAGAATGTTAAAGCAAGAGAAATTCCAGTGGTGGAGGAATTTCCGGAGGTATTTCCAGAAGATGTGACTGAGTTACCACCAGAGAGGGAAATAGAGTTTTCCATAGACTTAGTACCAGGAACAGGACCTATTGACGATAAACATACAAGTGGAAGTCAAACAACATTGGAAGATGAATTTGAAGATCTGGAGATAAATGATGTTGTTCATCAGACTTTCCCCTCTATCGTCGTCTGGTTAAAGGTCCTCGTTTGGCTCCAGATGCAATTCATCAGACTTTCCCCTCTGTCACGTTGTCTGCTGAGGATACATTTCCCATCTCAGCTCTCTTAGCACAGCACTCATTGTCTCAGATTGGGTCTACTCCAAAAGATGTTGTTCCTCAAGCCACCTCTACTCACTCACCTACTTATTCTAAACCTCCTCTAGAGGTCGTGCATACAACCGCTGAACTGATTCAGATGCCCATGCATGCTATCTGAAATTCTTTCCCTCACTTTTCCAAAAATATATTGCAGATGTCTTTGATGTTGAAGATGATGGAACTGTGGATTCAGATGTATTGCTCAGTGGCTGGGCCATCCTCAAGAATACTGGTCAGAGGTTCGCAAACTGTTGATCAACGAACTTCTCTCTAATAGGGTGCTTCATTCTCGAACATTCATTTCTGATGAGGACGTTGAAGTTGTTCGTATGTCACTCACACTAGCCTCTGGTGAACCCGCCTATGAGCCAAAATGGTTTTCAGTTCCGGACATGGGGTTACTTGTTGCAACTGCCTTCCGCATCGTTCTGGTTACGTTAGCACCGAACCAGTGTTGCACGTACTTACCTCTTTTAGGTCCTGTTGCTGACGCGCCCACTATTGCAGTGTTGGGAAATATCAATAACAGGCACTGGGTACGAGTGAAGCTCAATGAGAATTCACCTTTGCCAACCATATCCCCTCAGTGGAAGCATCACTGCTCTTCTGATGCTCATGCATGGGAGACTCCTCTTCAATCACAAATCCTACACTTCAAAGGGCTGCTGCAAGGATAGGTAGAAAAATTCCTTGATACGCTGTTTGAAGTTCCAAAAATCATTCATCACATTGATCTTGATGATGATTTTGAGGAGGAACGTGTCACCATCTCTCTTCAGAGACCCATAGAAACTCAGTCTACTGTTTTGTCTGTACATGACAATGTACCTGCTTCTTCAGTTTCTGCACCAACCCCAAATACTGAGATGAATGTCCACGTGCCTGCTAAAACCCAGCACCCCATTCCAGATGCACCTTCATCTGAAGAATCTGAAATTGTGGAAGGTGGACTTGACCCAGCAGATAATGCTGATGTACTCCATGCGCTGGAGGGACTCCAGTTGCATGCTATGGAAATCACTAATAATGCATGTTTCTGTCCGGTTGAGCATCTTGGTCAACATTCTGCACAGGCTTCGAGATGGGTAGATGCCCCAATTAATGACCATATTAATGCATCTCATCTGTCAGCGGCTGCAACTGCCCTTTCCCAACACAGTATTTCTTTCACTAAGGATCCAGATTTATCTTCCATTACAGATCTTCCTGCTCGCCGCAAAGCACTCGCGCCATCCACATCCCTCTGCTTTCGAGTGCCACCTCCACTTCTTCATTCTGTACATCCACCTTTCAAGATGGTCAAGTCCAATTCTTATGCTGCATCAGCTGGCCACTACACTCCTTCCACCAGCAAGATCTCATTCATGCCAAGGTTTTCTCACAGATCTCGATCTACTATGGCAAATCTATTTTGAAAGCACAAACCCTCGCAGACTGCACAAAATGAGAATATGCTTCAGGATGTGTATATGCAGGTTCTTGGATTACCTTTTTGCTTTCATGCAGGTTTATGGGTCCCAACTAGATGCCACGATCTAGATCTTGTTTAGACTCTGGGAAATTGCAATGTCTTCTTCCACTTTGAATGGCAACTGACAATCTCTGGTATTACCCACGTGGCTCATATTCCGCTTTTTTTGGTTGGACATGTGGATCCACTTGTGCTGAATTTCAAAACCTGGAGACTTGTTCTTCTTCTGGTTCTGAACAAGGCGATGAAGGCATATGGCTTTATTTGGCCTTGCGCCCATCCTTCACCTCTGATTCCTACTGTGGCACCCTCTACTCCGATTCTGCCTTCTGCTTTTCGCCTAACTGTTCCTGCTCATCCCTCTCCTTCTGCTACTCTGTCGACACATGACGTCATCACTTCCCGAGTGGATGCTCATGAGGAACCGTCCTCCGCAGACGTTGCCACTTTGACCATCACTTTTGAGCAGACTGAAATCCGTGCCATGGTGACTATGCTGGCTCAACAAATTAAGGAAGTGCGTACCATCACCACTCAAGAGACTCGTGAACTGCATCCGGAAATGAGAGACAATAATGCAAAATTGCGTCAAGAGATAACGAAAGTCATGAATACACGCTTTGGATTGATGCATGACATGCTGAACAAGCTCTTCGATCACTTGAAGACATCCTTCACTCCCTGATTTTTTTTCCGTTCTTTACTTTGTCTGCACTATATTACATCTCTTCTATAATATTGCCTATGCTTCAGTTCAATATTTGTCTTTCTCACAGGCTTTAACAACTAATTTCTCTACTTTACCAGGTTTCGTCAACCTCTTTTGATAATTCCAAAGGGGGAGAATACTTGGAAAGAGAAAAATAATAGAAGAACACTAATTTAGGGGGAGCTAATCTAGAAATCTCAGTTGAGAATATAAGTCAAACTCAGGGGGAGCAAAGGAAACGAGAATTTAAAAATTCAAGAATTTTTTTAGTGAATATCATCGTTTGACAAACATAAAAATGATATAATTTGCAAGTCCTTTCAAGAACATTTTTCTAGATAATGAACTATTAAACCTCTTTCTCGAAAGAAATTGCCATTATCAAAAAGGGGGATATTGTTAGATTCAAATGATTTAATGAATTATTATATTTTGATGAATAACAATTGCGTTAAGTCTTGATCTTGAGGGACATAGAATTCCTAACTTCTTAATGTTTTCACACTCAGGAATATCTATCTACTTGAGGAAAAACTGCATGGACCCCTACAAAGCATTATCAAAAGCAGATCTTCAAGCAAAGAAAAGAGGAAGAATCCGTCCGGCTACAACTCTTATAAAACAGTCCGCCAGTTGAGAACGCTTGCCTCAGAAAGTTCGTCCGACAGAGAAGAACGTTTGGTCACTCAATCATTGGGTTTACTTGATTACCCATCTGAAGGAAAGTACGCTTGAAACTCTGTCAGAGAGTTTGGTTGACAACAACGCAACTTTGGAGCTCGTGTAATGAAAACTCGGAGGAGATCGTTTGTCCAACCCAGGCTTAGCTGTCAAGCATTATTTATCCCTTCAGAGCATTAATGGCGAAAAGGACATAATCAATACTTTATTCCTCGGTGCTTCAAATCCTCTGATATTCCTTAAATCAAGCTGCTTTTACGGAATCAACGGCGAGATTTTGTGATCATCGTATCTCCTCAACGTTCAAATTCAAATCTTCTGTTCAGATCATTAATAGCTACCTTAGCTGGGATGCACGAGCATTAAATGCAGAAGTTAAAGCTCAAGGCAGAAAGTCTTGAAGAGCCAGACGATCAAAGTATTCAAAATTTTCTAAGTTCATCATCTGCGATCTTATTTACTAAGCCAAAAACTCAGCTGTAACACCCCATTTTGAATTGAGGGATCACAATATAATTACGCGGAAATAAGTTACTAAAAAAAAAACCTCTCAAAAGAGTCACTCAATTACTTTTCAAAATCAAAGGCGTCGCTCAAATAAATACTTAAAATACCATAACCCATAAATCATTATAATCTAGCGGAATAATTAAAATAAGTAGTGACAACATATCTTCTAAGTCAAAAACAAAAACAAAACAGAAACGAATAAAATCCCAAGTCCTTCACGCTTCAGCTCCATCAATCTCCCAAAATCACTCAATGCGCTGCTTATCTGTGGCGTTAAGCGCCCAAGAAAAACACACAAACAAAACAAGAAAGGGTTAACTTCAAAAATAAAAATATTAATCACCATTATGTGATAATTAAAAGAAAACAGCACTAAATACAGCATACAAAAATATTAATTACCATTATGTGATAATTAAAAGAAAACAGCACTAAATACAGCATACAAAAATATTAATTACCATTATGTGATAATTAAAAGAAAACAGCACTAAATACAGCACCCAGCAGAATACAGTAGCAACAAATACAGTAAACAGATTACTGTACGAAATCAGGATACAGCAGTGGCATAAAACAGAAACAGGACGCAGTAGTATTAAAATACAGTAACAGAACAGATACAGCAGAGATAAAATACAGCAGTATTAAAATACAGTAACAGAACAGATACAGCAGAGATAAAATACAGCAGTATTAAAATACAGTAACAGAACAGATACAGCAGAGATAAAATACAGCAGTATTAATATACAGTAACAGAACAGATACAGCAGAAATAAAATACAGCAGTATTATATTCATTAATAACAACCTCAAGGTTCAATAACATTCTCTTGAATAGCAATCAACTTCACTTATAATACCACAAGAAAATCAGAGCATGTTATCAATCAAGTCATGAAGTAATAGTTAGTTCCTACGTAACTATATGCATAAATCTATGGCCAAGTTTTGCTCCATCGAGCAGGACAACCCCGTGGGACAAATATCCACCACGTTGCCCTAATAAGGGAGATCACGCGGGACAAATATCCGCCACATCTACCCTCCGGATGATCCCACGGGACCACTCCCCGTCACATCATACCAAAACACCTAACAATGCATATGCTCATGACAATATAATCCTCCAAAATACATGGACCACAGCCCATAATAATCTCAATAATAATTCCACAAGCGAACCAACCGCTCATTAACATCGTCATGTAATCGCACATGCTTCTTATCAACTCAAATCAATTCCAATAACATGTTATATCAGTATCAACTTCAATTCCTCATCTCTTATTATCATATTGTCTCAATCATAACATGTGCAACAAAATAACAAAATTCCAAAGGCCAAGTTCAATCAGAATTTCAAACAGGATTAAAAGCACTCACAATCGACAATCGATTACTAAGAAAGAAGTTACCCTTACCTTCTCGGGTTTCGCATCCAATTCCAAGTTCAACCTATTATTTAATAAGTAAAAGCCTAAATTAATATCTCATAAAAGAATTGGAAGGAAAATCCCTGAAACCAATTAATTCACAAAAAACAGAAAACAGCACTGGGCTGGCAGGGGCCCAGCGCTTGTGCGCTGGGATACCAACGCTCATGCGTTGGCTCCCTGCCTGGGAAATAATTCCCAGCGCCCAGGCGTTGAGGTGTCAACGCTCATGCGTTGGCCCTCTGTTCAGGGCGACCAGAATGTCATTTTTCCACTGTTTTAAGTCCCAAAAGTGATTTTCATGACGAATCTTTACCAGAATCAATTCCTAAAAATTATACACCATTTCCCAGAGTCCTAACATGTTAAAACAATTATTTCCTCACTTTGTCTCCAATTTAAATTAAGTGGTGAATATAAGGGTTTCAACATTAGAGAGCAAGTTTGTCAAAACTATCCTAACCACATGCCAATCTATTGTGGGGAGGAGGTACCAACCTAGAATTTTGACACTTTCCAGAGAAGGATGATGGTCCACTCTGAGTTCTTGTCCCAGTCGTCTATGGCAACGGCGATGGCGACGGCGAATTCCAAACACTGAACTTGGGGTGGCGAAAATCCTTGATAGAACCGGGAAAACAAGACAGCAAGAGAGGCATAAGAATTTACTCAGAACATGGTTCATCAACCACGAAATTCATGGAGTTCAGGGGTAAAACTTTCTTACCGTGAACTACAACCAAAAGGAAAAGAAGGTCCTTGTGCTACCTAGAGAGTGGTTCAAAACAGCAGCAGGGAAAAATGTGAGAAACTCGAGTAGAGCAGCACCTATGAGAGGAAATTATTTGGCTTGTCTTCCTCCCTCAATAAGGAAGGTTCAACAGCAACAGAGGTAGGAAACAGAGGAACCTTGAAGCAGGACGCAGCAGCAGAAACAGGAACGTGCAGCAGCTTTTTTTTTTTTTGACGGCAAATAGGAGAAGTTTTGTTTTAGGGTGTAAGCTGGTTGTGTGCCCCTTTATGAGCACGAATTTTACCCTAAAATATCTCTCAATATCTCAGCAATAATCACCCATGATTCCCTCAATCTTTCCCTTAATTATCTCCTCACACAAGTTCAAATTTAAATTTGAAACAAATCAGATTTTTAAATTTGAAACAAATCAGATTTTTTTCTGTTAAAAAAAAAACTGTTCGAAAATTATAGATTTTATAAAAGAAATCAGAAATCTCCCTCCCTTGGTTTCGAACCTTAGTCTTGTAAATCAAATGCTTAAGCCTCAACCACTAAGCCACAACTCATCTTGTTGCAAGTAAGCAAATAAATTCCCTTAAACCAAGGGCCAGAACACAATATCAATAATTAAAGTATCAAATCTTAATTATCCTAAATTCCAAGGTCAAATGCAACTACAAAAATTTGAAAGGACCAAAGTGTAACAAGGAAAAATAGAGGGTCTTACAATTCCACCCCCCTAAAACAAGTTTCGTCCTCGAAACTAAGAACCGAGAAATAAATCAGGGTATTGTTCTTTCATCTTTTCTTCTAACTCCCACGTGGCATCTCCCGTGGTTTGGTTCCAAATCACTTTCACCAACGGAATCTCTTTGTTCTTCAACTGTTTCACCCGCCGATCAGCAATCATGATCGGTGGAACCTCGAACGTCAAGTTCTCTCTCAATTGGACATCATCCTGGGTGATGACATGCGATGGGTCGGAAATGTACTTCCGCAACTGAGACACATGCAAAACATCGTGTATCTTGGACAAGAAGGGTGGCAAGGCAATGCGATACGCCACCGATCCAACTCTCTCGATGATTTGATATGGCCCGATAAACCTCGGTGTCAGCTTCTTTGATTTGATCGCCCTCCCAACTCCAGTAGTTGGGGTAACACGAAGGAAAACGTGCTCTCCCGGTGCAAACTCCAACTCCCTTCGCCGGTTGTCGGCATAGCTCTTCTGCCGACTTTGAGATGTCTTCATTTTCTCCCTGATCTGCCTCACCTTCTCTGTCGTTTGTTGGACTAACTCTGACCCAACTAGCAAATGTTCCCCATCTTGGAACCAACATAACGGTGTTCTGCATCTCCTCCCGTACAAAGCCTCGTATGGAGCCATCCCAATGCTGGCATGGAAACTGTTGTTATAGGTGAACTCAATTAATGGCAGTAACTCATCCCAGCTCCCCTGGTTATCAAGCACGCAAGCCCGAAGGAGATCCTCTAGTGTCTGAATCGTCCTCTCCGTTTGTCCGTCAGTCTGCGGATGGTAAGCAGAACTCAAACTCAACCTCGAACCAAGAGCCCCCTGCAGAGCCTTCCAGAAGTGTGAAGTGAACTTCGGATCTCTGTCGGAAACTATGGTCGAGGGGACCCCGTGTAGACGCACAATCTCCGCAATATAGACCTCGGCAAGCCGTTCCACCTTATAAGTGGTCCTTACCGGTATAAAGTGTGCAGACTTCGTCAACCTGTCAACGATCACCCATATGGAATCGAATCTCTTCCGAGTAAGCGGTAAAGCAACCACAAAATCCATGGAGATGCTGTCCCACTTCCACTCGGGTACCTCCAATGCTTGCATCAGCCCTGCGGGCTTCTGATGCTCAACCTTCGCCTTCTGACAAGTCAGACATGCAGCCACATACTCAGCGACATTTCGCTTCATACCTGACCACCAAAAGTTCATCTTTAGATCCTGATACATTTTCGTTGCACTGGGGTGAAGACTCAGCCTGCTCTTGTGACCTTCGTCAAGGATCACCCGCCTCAACTCAGCATCACTTGGGACACACACTCGTCCCTTGCAACGCAAAATACCATCAGCACCTACTGTAAAATCTGGTGCCTTACCGGCATTAACCATCTCTCTCTTCTCAATCAGCTCCCTGTCTTGCATCTGCTTGTTTCCGATCTCCTGTAACAAATCACTGGAAACTGTGACCATCCCGAAACTCAGCTTCCCGGGGGTCACCTTGACGTCCAAACTCAAATCACGAAAAGTCTCGATCAACTCAAGCTCTTTAATCATCAGAGAGGAAACATGGATAGCCTTACGACTGAGGGCATCGGCCACCACGTTCGCCTTACCTGGATGATACTGCAAGGTGAACTCATAATCTTTTAAGAACTCCATCCAGCGTCTCTGCCTCATGTTTAGGTCTTTCTGATCGAACAAGTATTTTAAACTCTTATGGTCGCTGAAGATCGTGAACGTGCTCCCATACAAGTAGTGTCTCCAAATCTTGAGAGCAAAGACCACCGCGGCAAGCTCCAGATCATGCGTTGGATAGTTTCGTTCATGAACCTTCAGCTGCCTTGATGCATAGGCCACTGCCTTTCGGTCCTGCATTAGCACACAACCCAAACCCAAGTAGGAAGCATCACAGTAAACCTCGTAAGGGTCTTCACACTGTGGTAGTGCCAACACAGGTGCGGTTGTCAAACGTCGCTTCATCTCCTGAAAACTGGACTCACACTCTTCTGTCCAGGCAAACGGCTGATTCTTCCTTGTCAGCTTCGTCAAAGGCCCTGCGATTTTTGCAAAACCTTCGATAAACCTTCGATAGTAACCAGCTAAACCCACAAAACTTCTGATGTCAGTAGCGGTCTTCGGCTGTTCCCACAACATGACTGCCTCAACCTTACTTGGGTCGACAGCAATACCCTCCTTGGAGATTACATGACCCAAGAACTTAACTTCCTCCAACCAGAATTCGCACTTGGCCGCGTTCGCAAACAACGTCTTCTCACGCAGAACAGTTAACACCTGACGCAAATGTTCCTCGTGCTCCTCTTGACTCCTCGAATAGATCAAAATGTCGTCGATGAAAACGACTACGAACCTGCAAAGAAAGGTTAAGATCTTGTGCATAGACATACAAGGTCAAAAGATTCATTAAGAAGACAGTCACAAACCTGTCTAGGAAGGAATTGAAGATTCTATTCATATAGTCCATGAACACCGCTGGCGCATTCGTAACTCCAAATGGCATCACTAGATACTCATAGTGTCCATAGCGAGTACGGAATGCTGTCTTCTGAATATCAACTTCCTTTACCCGAATCTGGTGATACCCAGATCGCAAGTCGATCTTTGAGAAAACAGCCGCTCCTCGAAGTTGGTCCATCAAGTCGTCGATTCTAGGCAAAGGATAACGATTCTTCACCGTCACCTTGTTCAGTTGCCTGTAGTCAACGCACAGTCTTGACCTTCCATCCTTCTTCTTCACAAGTAGCACAGGTGCTCCCCATGGAGAAACACTAGGTCGGATGAAACCTTTCGCCAAAAGGTCATCGAGCTGGCTCTTCAATTCTGCTAGCTCTGCCGGTGCCATTCGATACGGCGCAATGGATATCGGCCCGGTTCCTGGAACCACGTCGATGGAAAACTCCACGTCACGGACAGGGGGTATTCCCGGCACGTCCTTTGGAAACACATCTACAAAGTCACGAACTACCTGAACATCCCGTATACCCTCTTCTGGTAATTCTCTGCCGCTTGTTGCCAACAAGACTTTCAAAGCTCCTCTTCTAAGGGAGGACTTCGAAAGGTAGAAGTGAAGAAACTCTGACATCTTCGTGTCAGGGACTACTACCTCCCTATTGGCGCAATCCAGTAGCACATGGTGATGAGAAAGCCAGTCCATACCTATGATTACGTCCAATTGTTTAAGGGGCAGGCAAATTAAGTTCGCTACGAACTCTCTATCCCGGAACATCAAGGGGCAATTCAAACAAACCGAGGTTGCAGTCAAACTTTCGGCGGCAGGGATAGACACCACCAAGTCGAACGGCAACTCCGACACAGGCAAAACAAGTTTTTCCACACAATCAATAGCAATGAACGAATGGGTAGCACCCGAGTCAAACAGTACAGTCAAAGACGTACCTGCGATGTCGCAGTGATCCTTAATCAAGCCCTCAGAATCCTCAGTAGCTTCACCGGTAATGTTGTAGACTCTGCCATGTGCAACTGGTTTCTTTCCGTGAACTGCATTCACTGTACTCTCGACCTTTGGTGCACGACAATCCCTGGCGGCATGGCCCGGTTGCTGACAATTCCAGCAGATGAAGGACTTCTCTCCACAGCTAGTCGCATAGTGCCCCTTTTGGTTGCACTTAAAACAGACAACATCCTCTATCGGTCTCTGAGCTCCTCGAAAACCCCTGTTGTCTCCAGCTGGCCGGTTGGACCCAAAAACACGTCCCTTAGCCTGGGGCCTCTGGTACGGCTTCTTTCCCTTGTCTACTCTGATTGGTTGGGACCTAGCTGGTCCACTACTTCCCTGTGACTTGCTCTGCTGTACATCAATAATCTCAATGTCCTTGGCCTTCTCCACCAACTGCTGGTAGTGGCCAAAACCAAATGGTTTCACCGCACGCTTAATCTCATAGTTCAGCCCGTCGATAAATCGTTCGCACATGTAACCCTCATCGACCCGGTCTCGGAAAAACCTGTAATGTCTTGCTAAAGATTCCAACTTAACAGCATATTCACCCACAGACATGCTCCCCTGCTTAAGCTCAGAAAATTCCTTCTCACGGGCAGCTCTGGCACTCATGGGGAAGTATTTGGCCAAGAATGCCCCCTTAAAGGACTCCCAATTGATATCCTGAAAACCGGCCTCCATCATCGCCTTAGCACCGTGCCACCAGTGCTCAGCTTCTCCTGACAGCAGGTACGCAGCGTAGTCCACCCTGGTTGCAGCAGGGGTCTTAAGAAAGGAAAAAATTTTCTCCATCTCCTGCAGCCACAGATCTGCCTCCTCCGGGTTAAAGCCTCCCGAGAACCTCGGCGGGTCTTGCCTCTTGAAGTCATTCAGCCCCTTGATCTCGGCCGCAGCTCGATCCCTCTCGGCCTGCTGAGCCTGTGCAGCAGCAGCCTCAGTCGCACGGTTGGCCGCTTCCTCAGCACGAGCAGTAGCCTCCGCATTCGCCCGGTTGGCTTCTTCCTCCGCACGGGCAGCATTAGCGGTTGCCTGTTGCGCCAACAATGCGGTCAAACTGTTAAGGGCGGCAGCTACCTGATTCATTGCGTTAGAGTCTGCCATTTCCGTATTCTGATTCGCTAGTCTCTTACTCCTGCTCATAGGGAAACTAGCGGTTAACAGAGGAACAACAAAAAAAAAAAATGAAAGAAAATAACTTAATCAGGTACATAACACTTAGATTGCCTACTAAGAAAACAATCTCTCACAACCGGCAAAAGGTGTACTTAACAATTAATCACAAAGTTCTTCCTTCGATTGACACCCCGTCAATCAATCTCAGAACACGATTTCCCCACAGCGCTGGTTATCTCAACCATCGCTCTGATACCACAAATGTAACACCCCATTTTGAATTGAGGGATCACAATATAATTACGCGGAAATAAGTTACTAAAAAAAAAACCTCTCAAAAGAGTCACTCAATTACTTTTCAAAATCAAAGGCGTCGCTCAAATAAATACTTAAAATACCATAACCCATAAATCATTATAATCTAGCGGAATAATTAAAATAAGTAGTGACAACATATCTTCTAAGTCAAAAACAAAAACAAAACAGAAACGAATAAAATCCCAAGTCCTTCACGCTTCAGCTCCATCAATCTCCCAAAATCACTCAATGCGCTGCTTATCTGTGGCGTTAAGCGCCCAAGAAAAACACACAAACAAAACAAGAAAGGGTTAACTTCAAAAATAAAAATATTAATCACCATTATGTGATAATTAAAAGAAAACAGCACTAAATACAACATACAAAAATATTAATTACCATTATGTGATAATTAAAAGAAAACAGCACTAAATACAGCATACAAAAATATTAATTACCATTATGTGATAATTAAAAGAAAACAGCACTAAATACAGCACCCAGCAGAATACAGTAGCAACAAATACAGTAAACAGATTACTGTACGAAATCAGGATACAGCAGTGGCATAAAACAGAAACAGGACGCAGTAGTATTAAAATACAGTAACAGAACAGATACAGCAGAGATAAAATACAGCAGTATTAAAATACAGTAACAGAACAGATACAGCAGAGATAAAATACAGCAGTATTAAAATACAGTAACAGAACAGATACAGCAGAGATAAAATACAGCAGTATTAATATACAGTAACAGAACAGATACAGCAGAAATAAAATACAGCAGTATTATATTCATTAATAACAACCTCAAGGTTCAATAACATTCTCTTGAATAGCAATCAACTTCACTTATAATACCACAAGAAAATCAGAGCATGTTATCAATCAAGTCATGAAGTAATAGTTAGTTCCTACGTAACTATATGCATAAATCTATGGCCAAGTTTTGCTCCATCGAGCAGGACAACCCCGTGGGACAAATATCCACCACGTTGCCCTAATAAGGGAGATCACGCGGGACAAATATCCGCCACATCTACCCTCCGGATGATCCCACGGGACCACTCCCCGTCACATCATACCAAAACACCTAACAATGCATATGCTCATGACAATATAATCCTCCAAAATACATGGACCACAGCCCATAATAATCTCAATAATAATTCCACAAGCGAACCAACCGCTCATTAACATCGTCATGTAATCGCACATGCTTCTTATCAACTCAAATCAATTCCAATAACATGTTATATCAGTATCAACTTCAATTCCTCATCTCTTATTATCATATTGTCTCAATCATAACATGTGCAACAAAATAACAAAATTCCAAAGGCCAAGTTCAATCAGAATTTCAAACAGGATTAAAAGCACTCACAATCGACAATCGATTACTAAGAAAGAAGTTACCCTTACCTTCTCGGGTTTCGCATCCAATTCCAAGTTCAACCTATTATTTAATAAGTAAAAGCCTAAATTAATATCTCATAAAAGAATTGGAAGGAAAATCCCTGAAACCAATTAATTCACAAAAAACAGAAAACAGCACTGGGCTGGCAGGGGCCCAGCGCTTGTGCGCTGGGATACCAACGCTCATGCGTTGGCTCCCTGCCTGGGAAATAATTCCCAGCGCCCAGGCGTTGAGGTGTCAACGCTCATGCGTTGGCCCTCTGTTCAGGGCGACCAGAATGTCATTTTTCCACTGTTTTAAGTCCCAAAAGTGATTTTCATGACGAATCTTTACCAGAATCAATTCCTAAAAATTATACACCATTTCCCAGAGTCCTAACATGTTAAAACAATTATTTCCTCACTTTGTCTCCAATTTAAATTAAGTGGTGAATATAAGGGTTTCAACATTAGAGAGCAAGTTTGTCAAAACTATCCTAACCACATGCCAATCTATTGTGGGGAGGAGGTACCAACCTAGAATTTTGACACTTTCCAGAGAAGGATGATGGTCCACTCTGAGTTCTTGTCCCAGTCGTCTATGGCAACGGCGATGGCGACGGCGAATTCCAAACACTGAACTTGGGGTGGCGAAAATCCTTGATAGAACCGGGAAAACAAGACAGCAAGAGAGGCATAAGAATTTACTCAGAACATGGTTCATCAACCACGAAATTCATGGAGTTCAGGGGTAAAACTTTCTTACCGTGAACTACAACCAAAAGGAAAAGAAGGTCCTTGTGCTACCTAGAGAGTGGTTCAAAACAGCAGCAGGGAAAAATGTGAGAAACTCGAGTAGAGCAGCACCTATGAGAGGAAATTATTTGGCTTGTCTTCCTCCCTCAATAAGGAAGGTTCAACAGCAACAGAGGTAGGAAACAGAGGAACCTTGAAGCAGGACGCAGCAGCAGAAACAGGAACGTGCAGCAGCTTTTTTTTTTGACGGCAAATAGGAGAAGTTTTGTTTTAGGGTGTAAGCTGGTTGTGTGCCCCTTTATGAGCACGAATTTTACCCTAAAATATCTCTCAATATCTCAGCAATAATCACCCATGATTCCCTCAATCTTTCCCTTAATTATCTCCTCACACAAGTTCAAATTTAAATTTGAAACAAATCAGATTTTTAAATTTGAAACAAATCAGATTTTTTTCTGTTAAAAAAAAAACTGTTTGAAAATTATAGATTTTATAAAAGAAATCAGAAATCTCCCTCCCTTGGTTTCGAACCTTAGTCTTGTAAATCAAATGCTTAAGCCTCAACCACTAAGCCACAACTCATCTTGTTGCAAGTAAGCAAATAAATTCCCTTAAACCAAGGGCCAGAACACAATATCAATAATTAAAGTATCAAATCTTAATTATCCTAAATTCCAAGGTCAAATGCAACTACAAAAATTTGAAAGGACCAAAGTGTAACAAGGAAAAATAGAGGGTCTTACATCAGCAACCTCAAGCTATCTCTTACTTGAGTTAAGTCGTCAACTAGTGTAAACTTTCACAGAGTGTTACTTTCATTCCTGTTCACACAAACCTTTCAGAGAACCAATTTGTTTATCTTCTCTGTAATTTGCTCTTCATATTTCTACTCACTCTTATCGAAGAGACCTTGTAGAAACCAAACCTTCTTGAAAAAGAACTGGGAGAAGTCCTGTCTAATACTCGTAAAGGAGAAGTCGTGATAAAATACTTGTAAAGCTGTAGTCCTCAGAATACAGGGAGAAGTCTTGGAAAATACTTGTAGTATTTTGTGAAAATAGTGAAAATCTTGCTGAAGCCAAGGACTGGACGTAGCCCTGTCGATTAAGGGGGTGAACCAGGATAAATATCTTGTGTGCTTTACTTTTCAATTCTTGATTAAATTCCGCTGCACTCACTAACAAAAATCGTTCAAACTTATAATTGTTATTTTTCGAAAAAGATTTCAAAAATCATACACACAATTCAAACCCCCCATTTCTTGTGTGTTTTTGTTACTATCAATATATATATATATATATATATATATATATATATATATGTTTTTTCAATTTTCTCACTACCAAATTAACAACTTAAACTCGTAATTAATTTTAAATATTTGCAAAAATATCTCATCAAAATTCAAATTTAAAAATCTACTCATATAAACATTGTATATTTTGCATGAGCTATATTTATAAGCATATCTCTATTTTTTTCAAACAAAATCCTAGCTGCATGCAATTCTAGTAAATATTCAAAATTAAAAGTTAACAACATATCTAATAATTCAAAGATAGATATCCTAATCACATGATATCTAAGATATGAAAATTAAAATCCTAACCTCATGCATATCATGAAATTCGAATAACACACACACACACATATTAGCCAATATCTAATTTTTTTCCAACAACCAAATCTAATCTTAATTAATAATATCTCAAAAAGAAACTAAATCTAATCATATTTTAAACATAATAACATATTATTTTCATATTTAAATTCAAATTTAAATTTCCTAAAATAGATAATTATCAACAATTAATTTAACAACCAAATTATTACAAAATCTCTATCATAAAATCACTAAGAGAAAAAGCTGTTAAGTTCAAACGTTTTCACCTTTTATCATGTTTTGAATAATAACAATTTTACTCAAGGTTTAATTATGATAGATAAAGATTTCCTAAGACTTTGAATATTTTATATTTCAGGAGGAAGTATCTATCACATGGAAGAAACGCAATGTCTGACCTATCTTGAAGAATTCAAAAGCAGTGCGTTTAATGTATCGAAGAAGAAGAATGACTGACTGTATTCTAGAAGAAAGTCTCACTGCATTTATGGAGCACGTCTTACTATGACCATGCAGATCGTCTTACTACGCTCTAATATAGAACGTCTGCCTCAATGCTTCTAACAACGAAGACATGCACAAGTCTGAATATTAAATGAAGCACTGTTCACACCAGATTCAAGGAAGGACACATTAAATATTATATTCCTCGCATCTGTCTGCTGTGTCTGACTATTCCGTAAATCAAGGGACACCTTTTCAGAGTTAACGACACTATTTTCTAAACATCGTATCACATCAAAGGTCAGAATCAAATCTCCACGTTCAGAATAGAATATAGGTTTTGTTGTTTCCGTCGACATTAAATGAACAAGCTCTATATAAGGAAACAAACCAGCAAAGACCAGACGACATCCACAAGTGCATTAAATTATGCAATTAATGCATAGCAGGTTTGCATTTAATGCTTCTGATAGCTTGCCAGAAGTATCCGTTGCACCTTTAGAGAAGAAGAAATTCAGGAGCTTCACAATCTTCACCAACGTTCATCTTACTGAAGATATAAATAGAAGAATTGAACACTAGAATCAGTGGCGACTCACAATGATCAAAATCTTAAGCATTCAAAGTTCTTCATAGCAATCAAGCTTTCAAACCTATTCAGTTGTCTGGCTATGTGATATTTTCATAGAGTGAAAACTCTTATCCTTCTCACACTACAAAACAGAGAACCCATTTGTTTATCATCTCTGTAACCTGTGCCAAATATTGTCTACCTCACTTTTAGAAGAGAATCTGTAGAACCAGAAAAATTCTTTGTAAAAGAATTGGGAGAAGTCCTGTTTAATACTTGTAAGGAGAAGTCTTGCAGAATACTTGTGAGGAGAAGTCCTTCGAATACTGGGAGAAGTCCTGTTGAATACTTGTATTGTTCAATCAAATAGTGAAAATATTGGCGAAGCCAAGGACTGGACGTAGCCCTGTCGATTAAGGGGGTGAAACATGATAAATTCTTGTGTGCTTTACTTTTCAGCTCTATTTAATTTCCGCTGCACATATAAATAGAAGACTTGAACACTGGAATCAGTGGCGACTCACAATGATCAAAATCTTAAGCATTCAAAGTCCTTCATAGCAATCAAGCTTTCAGACCTATTCAGTTGTCTGCCTATGTGATATTTTCATAGAGTGAAAACTCTTATCCTTCTCACACTTCAAAACAGAGAACCCATTTGTTTATCATCTCTGTAACCTGTGCCAAATATTGTCTACCTCACTTTTAGAAGAGACTCTGTAGAACCAGAAAAATTCTTTGTAAAAGAATTGGGAGAAGTCCTGTTTAATACTTGTAAGGAGAAGTCTTGCAGAATACTTGTGAGGAGAAGTCCTTCGAATACTGGGAGAAGTCCTGTTGAATACTTGTATTGTTCAATCAAATAGTTTATTACTTTCAATTGGTATCAGAGCTTAACGACTCTGAGAAACTAACATCTTAACAGGTGTAAGAGTAAAAGATCCATGGAGAACAACGCAATGCCGACTGGCGCAACTACAAACAAACCGCCATTTGTCGATGGCTCCAACTACCCATACTGGAAAAAGCACATGCAGCTATTTATAGAATCCACAAACTTTAAACTCTGGGATATTGTGGAGCAAGGGCACAATGGACAGATGAACAACGTACTGAAAATCAACTCAACGCCAAAGCAAGATTATTTCTCACATGTGCTCTAAGCAAGAATGAGCATGACAAGGTTGATGGCCTAGACACTGCTAAGGAGATATGTGATATGCTGGCAATGGCTCATGAAGGAACCTCAAGTGTGCAACAAACCAGAATAAGCATGCTGGTTGCACAATATGAAACCTTCAAAATGAAGGACAATGAATCTATCGATGAGATGTTTTCCAGGTTTCAAATCATCATAAATGGACTGAGAAATCTTGGAAGAACATATAACAATCTAGATCAGATTACCAAGATTCTGAGATCCTTTTCACAAAGATGGAGATCAATGGTGACTGCTACTCGACAAGCAAAGGATCTCACCACCTTAAGAATGGCGGACCTTCTAGGAGCCCTGAAAGTTCATGAAATGGAACTTGCTGAGGATGATGAAGCCAAGAAGAGCAAAGCCGTAGGCAAATCCGCGGCATTCAAATCCAAATCCTCTAAAGCTCTAAAAGCTGAAGAGTCATCTAAACAAATGGAGGAATCGTCTAACCATTCAGACGATGAGGAAGCTCTCTTCACCAGAAGTTTCAAGAAGATGTGGCTCAATAGAAAGCGGATCAAGAATGAACCAACAAGAGAGCAAGCAAAAGGCTCTAGAAAAGGAAAGATCTCATCCATCTCTAGAAGAGATGGAGATAAGAATTCCAGCAAAAGCTCAATCATCTACTTTGAGTGCAGAAAGCCTGGTCACATGAAAGCTGATTGTCCTCGATTTTCAAAGAGATGAACCCAGAAGAGACTCAACAAGAAAAAGAAGGCTCTCACAGGCCAAGAAGAAGAATCTGAAGAATGCTCAGAAGAAGAGGAAGAAGAAGATGATGAAGAATCATTCTTCACATTCATGGTGTCTGTAGACTCGTCTGACAACGAAGGGGACAAGGTAACATCTAAAATCTCTCAAGAAGAGTATAATCAATTGCTTGATTATTCACATTCCTTAGCTGCAAAATATAGCATATTAAAGAAAATGTTTGTTGAACTTCAAAAAGAACTTGATGCATCTAAGAATGAAAATGTTTTACTAACTAAGGAAAACAAAACCTTGAAGGAACAGGATTCTTTTAAAGAGATTAAAACTCTCAAAGAAAGATTCAAAGTCTTAATCAGTGATCTTTCATCATTTACTTTAGGCCATGAAAATCTAGTCAGACTTAGTGGTAATAACAAAACCATGTATGACAAAAGTGGGTTAGGGTTTGATAGCAATCATGATGATAATGTTGCAGCATCTTACAATATATCCTCTAAAATGTCACATGCATCATCATCTAAATATGCAACGTCTGAAATCAAATTTATATCGTCTAGTGCTGCACTACCTAAATCTGTGACGATTGCGATAAAGCATAAGGAGAGATGATCTCCAAACAGAACCTTGTATGGGAGGAAAGTTCCACCCAAAGCTGAAACTAACAAATCAGGACCCAAGAAAATTTGGGTACCTAAAACTACGATTGTTCCTCTTGCAGGTGTGTTTAACAGGACAAAGTAAAAGAGAACAATGATAAGCCAAACTCAACCTTAACTTAGTTCCTAGAGCCTCATGTAAAGCTCCCAAAAAATGAGAGGTAAACTTAGGGTCTCGATCCAAAACGATGCTCGTGGGTACTCTGTGAAGTCTCACGATCTCAGATACATACACCTCAACTAGTTGTTGCACGTTGTAAGTAATCTTCACAAGTAATAAATGAGCCGACTTGGTCAATCTATCCACGATCATCCAAATCGAATCATACTTCTTCACAGTCTTTGGCAAAGCCACTACGAAATCCATTGAGATGCTATCCCACTTCCATTCGGGTACATCCAAGGATTGCATAACTCCTGCAGGTTTCTGATGTTCTACTTTTGCCTTCTATCAGGTTAGATAAGCTACCACATACTCAACTACTTGTTTCTTCATTCCAAGCCACCAGAAATTCAACTTCAAATCCTGGTACATCTTTGTCGCTCCCGGATGAATACTCAGCCTACTCTTGTGTCCTTCGTCAAGGATCATCCTTCTCATTCTTGAGCCGTTTGGCACACATACTCGTTCTTTGCATCGTAAGACATCGTCTGAGCCTACTTCAAAGTCCGGTGCTTTTCCCAGAATAATCCATTGTCTTTTTTCCAAAAGTTCCTCGTCTAACATATGTTTCTAATAGATCTCCTTCAAGAAATCACTGGAAATAGTGATCATTCTGAAACTCAACCTTCCTAGCGACATCTTGAAATCTATGGTAAGATCTCTAAACTTGTCCAATAACTCCATCTCTTTAACCATCATCGAGGATGCACAGATGGAATTTCTACTTAAGGCATCAGCTACTACATTAGCCTTCCCCGGATGATACTGGAGGATGAATTCGTAATCCTTCAAGAATTCCATCCAGCGCCGCTGTCGCATGTTAAGCTTCTTCTGGTCAAAGAAGTACTTGAAGCATTTGTGGTCATTGAAGATAGTGAATGTGCTGTCATAGAGATAGTGTCTCCATATTTTTAGGGCAAACACAATGGATGCCAATTCCAGTTCATGAGTCGGGTAATTCTGCTCATGAATCTTCAATTGTCTCGAAGCGTAAGCCACAACCTTACATTCTTGCATCAGAACACAACCAAGACCTTGATGTTAAGCGTCATAATACACATCATATGGTTCTCCCTCCTGAGGTAGAGCTAACATAGGTGAGGTTGTCAAACATTTCTTTAAGAATATCACACAAAGTAGGCTCCAAAAAATGACTCTTTTAAGGCTCAAAAGGGGCTACTAGTGGATATGTAATTTCAAGCAAGAATCTGAGTTTTCAAAAATGCCTATAATCTCTTCTCAACTTAAAAAGTATACAAAATCCCAATCAACATGCAACACAAGGCAGAAAAATCTTACAATCATGCATTCAGAGTCCTCAGCTCTCAGAAAAAGATAGGGTAAGTAGTACCCTTTTTAGAACTCAGAAAAACTTTGCCAACAACCAAACAATCAAGATGTCAAAATCATTTCTAACAGCATGCAATCCTAATCGCTTCAAAACATAGAACCTTTTCAAAAGCAGTTCAATCAGATAAAGCATTCACAGAGCAATAGCAACATTCAGACTGGATAAAGACACTCAACCATGCAATTTAAAAACACTAAAAGAAAAAATAAAAACTAATCCAAGGGAACCTCAATGCAAAAATCACTTTGAACACTTAAGTTCAAGAGGGCTCTTTCTACTTCTGGTACCTATCCTGTAACATTGAACAAACAAAAGTCTCACAAGTAGAAAACTTGCTTGACTTGTTAGTTCCAGAAACAGCACAAATAAGAACATGGGTTGAAAAATTGTGTCCACCTTAAAAACAAGAATTCTTGAGTTCCCAAAAATCAAAACCAATGTAGAAACAAGGGAAAACTCATAGAATCTAAAACTTTCAAAAGAAATGGTGAACACAATATTTTATTAAAAACTAAAAACAGCAAATAAAAACAAAACAGCAAGACTGCCCGAGCTCCAGCGCTTAAGCGTTGGGGATGCCAACGCTTTGGCGCTGGAATTAAAATAAAAACTGGGTGGATTCCAGGGGCCTAGCGCATGAGCGCTAGACATCCAACGCTAGATCGTTGGGATTAATTGGAATAGGGGAAACCAAGCAGGGGCTCAACGCTTGAGCGTTGGCCTCCAGCGCTTGAGCGCTGGCCCCTCCTGCAGCAAAACTTGATACCCAAATCGCAAGTGCACGATTCAATATCGCGTAATAAAAAGATCAAACCCAAGGGATAGGTTTCCTATTATTATAATATTTAGTACTTGTGCAGAAAATTTAAAAGATGAATATTTGATGTTGGTTTTAGAACTAGCAAGAAACAATAGCATAAAAATATAAGAAATAGAGATGATGAGAATTAAGCTCTTGGGTTGATTTACATAGTCTATAGATATGCTAGCAAATTCCTATTTTAATTTCTGAATTTTAAGTCCAATTTCATGATGATATAACCTAGAATTTCTACAAGTTAATGATCTTAAGAAATGTAGAACTTTCTTCCTAATTACTAAATCCATGATCTTGTAATTTAGTTAACCAGAAAAGAAGATGAAGAATGAATTCGGGCCAACATAAAACTACGTCTATCCTAATGATCTTTAGAGATATATACTTATAGCCTTTTTTATTTCTTAGTTCCCTTACTACTTACCAAATGATCTTATGACATAAGTAATAAGCAAAACTTCTTGTGTACATCAAGATAATATTAAGAGCAAAGAAATAAAACATGAAAGGAATTTTTATTCAGAAATGTAGAAAAAGACTAGAACATAAACTATAAACTATTACAACCCAAGAAACATAAAAAGAATTAGCCAAGCATGGCTAAAAGAGTCATCGAATTACCCTGGATAGGAGCTTGTTAGAACAGATAGCAACCTGAGAGGGGGGGTGAATCAGTGTTGCCCCAATTTTCGCCTTATTGAAATCGTTACTTTCAAGTTTATGATGATCACGAATTGATCGTTGTGATTGCAGCGGATATGAACAATACTTGAAAGTAAATGTGAAGGATAAAGAGAATCACACACGAGATTTATCCTGGTTCGCCTTCAATCCACCGAAGACTACGTCCAGTCCCTCAAGAAAACCCCTTGAGGATTTTTCCACTATTGATAAGAATTTCTTACAAGTTCCTAACCCAAGGACCCCAAGAACTTCTACCAATATCCTGTGAAAGCAAACCGCTTTCAACAGCCCCTGAAAGCAAACCGCTTTCAGTTCCTGAAGGCAAACCACCCTCAGACCTTGAAGACAAACTTGTCTTCAATCGAAACCCTGAAAGCAAACCACTTTCAGTGACAACAACCCTTCATCGAATACCACGGTGAAAAACTCAATCTTACAGAAAGAGATGAAGAAGATATTACACTTGGCTGTTTCAATCCTTTAGCACACAATTGGATTGAACATGAGAAATTATGCTTTAAGGCTTTTAAGCATAATACAATTCTGAGTTCTTCAAGATATGAACAACTAATGTGTTCTTGTAAACATGAAGATCATGAACTCAGAATTTAGGCTCCAAAAGATTTAAGTTCTAAAAGATGAACCAATTTTGAAAGAGCTTTGGCCTAATGTGTTTTTCTCATGTGAAATGTGTCTATTTCGTGTGTGTTGTGTGTTCTATGTTGTTGTTATGTTTTCTGGACTCAAATGGTCTTTATATAGGCAAGGGAAACGTCCTTGAACCATCACAACCCTTTTCAAAAGGTTTGGGACACAATGGTTCATGAAAAGATGCACTTTTTCGTTCTGGTAATCGATTACCATACTTAGTGTAATCGATTACACAAGTGACCGTTTTAGTTTGAATTTGAATTTCAAACATGTAATCGATTACAAGACTGGAGTAATCGATTACTTGCCTTGGTGTAATCGATTACCATAATGGTGTAATCGATTACACAGAAGCCCATTTTCCAGAAACTTATTCTTTGAGACTTGCTTAAGGTTTTCTACTTCTTTTAAGTTATGAAAACACTTAGCTTGATTAGATTAGGTGTTTTGAGAGCCTTTATGCTTTAATAAACCTTTGGAAGCATAACTCACCTAATTCTAAGACTTCTAGACTATTGATGGACTTGAGTGCTTGATTCTTTTGAAGTCTTCTTTTCTTCTTTTTGTTGATGAGTTTGTCGTCATCAAAACCTCAGCCAGGGTCAGGAGCAAGACCTTCTTCACAATCTCCCCCTTTTTGATGATGGCAAACACATACTTGAAACTTTGAAGATCATATTTGCATTCTTGATGCTTAACTCCCCCTATTTGATGGAATTTAGTATTTCTGATTTTTCTCCCCCTTTCTAATGTACTCGTTGAATTCCTGCATATGATCTTTAAGAACACAGAACCTTTCTCCCCCTTTTGACTTCATCAAAAAGAAGAAAAGGCCAAAAAAATGTACAGGCATACATACAAGTATATTGAAACATAAAGCATGGGGGAATAGGGGTAAACATGTAAAATATGAACAACCAGCATTTATATATATATATAAGAGAGCAAATACATAAGCGTACATATTAAGACATATCAAACATATGTAGTAGAGGGATTACAACAACTAGATAAAGCCATTTTGCGAAAATAGGGAAATCCTAATAGTAAATAGATAACTATATAGAGACACAAGACTTCAGAACTTAGGCTTGACTAGAATCCTCAGAGGTCTTAGAAGGGTCAAGTTCTTGAAGGCTCTCGATTTCCTTACGCATGAAAGAGTGCATGGCCTCTATGCGATTTTCCACAAGTATAAAGCGAGACCGAATGGTATCCTCCAGTTGGCCCAACTTCTGAGAAAGACGGAGTGACAAGATATCCATCCTTTCTAGTATAACCTTGGTTTCTTGTGAGAAATTTGAAGGAATGGTATAAAAGGGAGATAATCCAGCCGATGTAGCATTGGTTTGAACATCAATGCGATAGCGAGACAATACCAGAGGATCTGTGGAGGATTCCCTTCGAGAAACATTGATCGAAGAGGAAACATTTGAGGGACGTGGAAGAGACCCCATGGCGAAACAAGACTTAGAAGAAGAAGGATTGTATATGAAGAAAGGTAGGCAAAAAAAGGCAGAGGACAAATGCTGATTTTATAGAGAAAATCGTGCATGTAATCGATTACGGTAGTTAAGGTAATCGATTACAACAGTTGTAAATTTGAAAACTTTCAAATTTTTGAACATGTAATCGATTATGGAAGTTATAATAATCGATTACTCAGATGTTTCTTATGAGCACGAGGACTTAGAACATGGATAATCGATTACAAATCCTAGGGCAATCGATTACGAGGACATTTTTACAAATTCTAGGCTCTAGATTTCTATGTAACACTTTTCCTATAAATAAGTATATAATTTATCTAAAGGCATGTAAACATAAATTTATCATAAAGATTGTGCAAATAACCATGGTAACTTAGGTATCATGCTCATCTAAAATGCCTAATTCTCTTCTTATCTTGAAAAATGATTCTTTAGGAAGAGGCTTAGTAAAGATGTCTGCTAACTGATTATGTGTATCCACAAATGAAATCTCAATATCTTTCCTCATAACATGATCTCGAAGAAAATGATGTCGTATATCAATATGCTTAGTTCGAGAATGCATGATAGGGTTTTTAGTGAGATTAATGGCACTTGTGTTGTCACATTTAATTGGAATGCAGCCCAGCTCTAAGCCATAATCTTTGAGTTGTTGTTTGAGCCATAGAGTTTGTGCACAACAACTACCTGCAGCAATGTATTCTGCTTCTGCAGTACTTAGAGCAACACATGCTTGTTTCTTACAAGACCATGAAACAAGAGCATTTCCTAATAGGTGACAAGTACCACTTGTACTTTTTCTTTCAGTTTTACAACCAGCATAATCAGAATCAGAATATCCAATCAAATCACAAACACTTCCCTTGGGATACCACAATCCAACATTTGTAGTTCCTTTCAAGTATTTGAAAATTCGTTTAACAGAACTCAAATGTGATTCCCTAGGAGATGCTTGATATCTAGCACATAGACACACACTAAACATAATATCAGGTCTACTTGCAGATAAGTATAAAAGAGATCCGATCATACCTCTATATTTGGTAATATCTACTTGATTACCGGATTCATCTTGATCTAAATATGTATTAGACCCCATAGGTGTGGCTATGGCTTTGCAATCATCCAAATCATATTTCTTTAATAGTTCCTTGCAAAACTTTGATTGATTGATGAATATTCCATCACTTGATTGCTTGATTTGCAAACCAAGAAAGAAATTTAATTGTCCCATCATGGACATTTCAAATTCTTCTTGCATCATGTTATAGAAATCTTTGCAAAGAGATTCGTTAGTTGCACCAAAGATAATATCATCAACATAAATTTGAACAAGTAAGGTATTACCTTTGGTTCTTTTGATGAACAAGGTTGTATCAGCCTTACCTTTTTGAAATCCTTTATCACAAAGGAAAGTACTTAACCTATCATACCATGCACGAGGGGCTTGCTTAAGACCATAGAGTGCTTTCTTTAGTCTGAAGACATGTGTAGGAAACTTTGGATCTTCAAATCCTGGAGGTTGCTTCACATACACTTCTTCTTGAATATATCCGTTTAGGAAGGCACTTTTGACGTCCATTTGATACAATGGGAAGTTTAAAGAGCAAGCATACGCTAATAACAATCTTATGGCTTCTAATCTTGCTACGGGTGCATATGTTTCATCAAAATCTATACCTTCTTCTTGATTATAGCCTTGAGCAACTAATCTTGCTTTGTTCCTAACTATAATACCATTTTCATCTAACTTATTCCTAAACACCCACTTTGTTCCAATAACATGTTTGTCACTAGGCTTAGGGACAAGTTCCCAAACTTGATTCCTTTCAAATTGGTTTAATTCTTCCTGCATTGCTACAATCCAATACTCATCCTCTAGAGCATCATTTACTTTTGATGGTTCTATCTGAGAGACAAAGGTCATATTCAAAACTGAATCATTCAAGCGTAGCCTTGTAGAAACGCCTCTAGAAATATCACCAATAATATTATCAACTGGATGATCCCTATGGGTTCTCCATTCTTTTGGAAGTTGATAAGTATTACTTTCAATGTGCTCTTCTTGTATTGGATTCTGATCTCCATTCTTTTGAGAATCTTCATTTATAATGATGTCATCTTCTTCATTATCTGGAAGATTGACTTTATCTTCTGTTGAAGATTTAGATTCATCAAAAGTAACATGTATGGATTCTTCCACGGATAGAGTTTTCTTGTTAAAGACTCTATATGCTTTGCTTGTTAAAGAATATCCAAGGAATATACCTTCATCAGATTTTTCATCAAACTTACCAAGGTTTTCCTTTCCATTATTCAAGACAAAGCATTTTGATCCAAAAGCATGTAGATGAGAGATATTTGGTTTCCTTCCTTTGTAGAGTTCATAGGGTGTTTTCTTAAGGATAGGTCTAATAAGAACTCTATTGGAAACATAGCAAGCAGTACTTACAGCATCAGCCCAGAAATATTTAGGGAGACTAGATTCACTTAACATGGTTCTTGCTAATTCTTCAAGTAACCTATTCTTCCTTTCTACTACACCATTTTGTTGTGGTGTTCTCGGAGTAGAGAAGTTATGTGATATTCCATTTTCATCACATAGTTCTTGGAATTGTTGATTCTGAAATTCTCCACCATGATCACTTCTAATAGAAGAAATCTTTAAAGACTTCTCATTTTGAGCTAGCCTTGCATATCTTTTGAATGCATTGAAGGCTTCATTCTTATGAGGTAGAAATAAAGTCCAAGTGTATCTAGAGAAATCATCAACAATAACAAGTGCATAGAAATTACCTCCGAGGCTTTTAGTTCTAGAAGGTCCGAACAAATCCATATGTAACAATTGAAGGGGTCTTGAAGTCGAAACTATGTTCTTTGGTTTGAAGGATGTTCTGGTTTGCTTCCCTTTTTGACATGCATCACAAAGCTTGTCTTTCTCGAATTTTATCTTTGGAAGCCCAACAACTAGATCATGCTTGACTAGTTTGTTTAAATGATCTATGTGAATATGTGCAAGTCTTCTATGCCATAGCCATGAATCACTATTATTCTTGGCCAAAAGGCATCTCACATTTTGTGGAATTTCTTCCAATGAGATCATGAAGACTTTGTTTACTTTATATCCAGAAAACTTAATTTCTTTAGTTTTCACATCTTTCACAACACATATATCATTAATAAAACCTACTTTCAAACCTTTATCACATAGTTGACTAATACTCTGAAGATTATGCATCAAACCATCAACGTAAAGAACTTTATCGATGACTGTTTGAGGGGGTGTGCATATTCTTCCAATACCGAGTATTTTTCCCTTTTGATTGTTACCATATGTGACGAAACCTTTTTCCCTAGGTATAAGAAAAGAAAACTTGGTTTTGTCTCCTGTCATGTGTGATGAGCAGCCACTATCAAGATACCATAGATCCTTTGCTGCTTTCATACACACCTACATGACAAAGTTCAGACATGGGTATTAGGAACCCAACAAGTTTTGGGTCCTTCTAAGTTAACATCCTTTCTAACCCAAATGTACTCCTTATTTGGTACTCCTACATGTTTGTAGTAACATCTACTAGGGGTATGTCCTACTTTGTTACAATATGTACAAGAGTAATGATTGTAATTGGAGGTTTGTCTAGGAGAGGGATGAATCTTCTTAGGAGGTCTATTTTGAATGTTCTTCCTATTGTTTGTACCTCTAACAGGATTAATTTTATTGTTGCTAGAAGATCCTAAAACATGGTTTGGTTTTACAAACACAGTTTTTCTAACTTCTTTTGTCTTTGGATGAGAAGTATATCCTAAACCTGACTTGTTGTTTGAATATCTTTGAACACTTAGAATATCATCTAACTTCTGTTTTCCTTTATTGAAGTTATTTACTCTTTGTTGAAGATTTTCTATCTTTTCTTCTAAAGAACTACACTTAGTGCATTTGTGAGTAATGTCTATCTTAGATTTTACTACATCTAGTTCTTCTTGTAAATTTCTACATTTACTTTCTAGGGAAGAAATTAACTCATTTTGCCTAGTGCTAACTTTAGAAAATTCTTGACATATTTTAAACATATTTTCCATGGTAAACTTTAAATCATGAAAAGATATAGAATTCTCACTAACCTGGGAATCTTCAACATCAGAATCATGTGAGGCCATCAAAGCAACTTGTGCTTCTTCTTTATCAGAATCAGATGATGAACTTACTTCATTATCATCCCAAGCCAAATATGCTCTTCGAGTAGGTTGATCCCTTTTCTCGAATTTCTCTTTTAGACCATGTTTCTTCTTTTGAAGATTTGGACAATCTGACTTGAAATGTCCCGGTTTGCCACACTCAAAACATGTAATCTTTTGGGATGAAGAAGACTCATTGTTCCTTTGGAAGACTTTATTGTTGTTAAATCTAACATTTTTCTTTTTAAGAAACTTTCCAAAGTTCTTCACTAGAAGATTTAGATTTCCATTGTCTTCTTCTTCAGAATCTGCATCATAATCTTCTTTGATGCTTTCTTTTGCTTTTAGGGAAATTGATCGATACTTCTTCTCATGTTGTTCATGCTCTTCTAAACGATTCAATTCCAACTCATGTTCTTGGAGTTTTCCAAAAAGAGTTGCAAGAGTCATATTTGATAAACTCTTCTTCTCTGAGATGGCTGTTACTTTTGGTTGCCATACTCTTGTAAGTGATCTTAGAACTTTCATGTTCAAGTCACTGTTTGAAAATTGTCTACCAAGAGCAATCAAATGATTAATTAAATGAGTGAATCGTTTTTGCATGTCTAATACCTTTTCTCCTGGAAGCATTCTGAACATTTCATATTCTTGAGATAGAGTATTGATCTTTGATCTCTTGACTTCATCTGTTCCTTCATGAGTCACCATCAATGTATCCCATATTTCTTTTGATGAAGTGCACGTTGATACTCTGAAAAATTCATCCATGCCAAGAGCAGATGTAAGAATGTTCATTCCTTTGAGATCATGTTGAACCTTCTTCTTTTCTTCTTCACTCCAAGTAATTTCTGGTTTTGGTTGTGAAGTTCCTTCTTCATTTGTTACAGGCACAAAGGGTCCTTCTTCAATGACTTTCCATATTCCTGAGTCTAATGACTTTATGAATATCTTCATCTTGATTTTCCAGAAGTCATAGTGTTCTCCATTGAAGAATGGTGGCCTGTTTATGTTATGTCCTTCACTTGTTCCATGATTGGAAGAGGATGCCATCTTTTCCCGGATCTTAGGAATAACTTACCTAAACTTCCGCTCTGATACCAATTGTTAGAACAGATAGCAACCTGAGAGGGGGGGGGGTGAATCAGTGTTGCCCCAATTCGCCTTATTGAAATCGTTACTTTCAAGTTTATGATGATCACGAATTGATCGTTGTGATTGCAGCGGATATGAACAATACTTGAAAGTAAATGTGAAGGATAAAGAGAATCACACACGAGATTTATCCTGGTTCGCCTTCAATCCACCGAAGACTACGTCCAGTCCCTCAAGAAAACCCCTTGAGGATTTTTCCACTATTGATAAGAATTTCTTACAAGTTCCTAACCCAAGGACCCCAAGAACTTCTACCAATATCCTGTGAAAGCAAACCGCTTTCAACAGCCCCTGAAAGCAAACCGCTTTCAGTTCCTGAAGGCAAACCACCCTCAGACCTTGAAGACAAACTTGTCTTCAATCGAAACCCTGAAAGCAAACCACTTTCAGTGACAACAACCCTTCACCGAATACCACGGTGAAAAACTCAATCTTACAGAAAGAGATGAAGAAGATATTACACTTGGCTGTTTCAATCCTTTAGCACACAATTGGATTGAACATGAGAAATTATGCTTTAAGGCTTTTAAGCATAATACAATTCTGAGTTCTTCAAGATATGAACAACTAATGTGTTCTTGTAAACATGAAGATCATGAACTCAGAATTTAGGCTCCAAAAGATTTAAGTTCTAAAAGATGAACCAATTTTGAAAGAGCTTTGGCCTAATGTGTTTTTCTCATGTGAAATGTGTCTATTTCGTGTGTGTTGTGTGTTCTATGTTGTTGTTATGTTTTCTGGACTCAAATGGTCTTTATATAGGCAAGGGAAACGTCCTTGAACCATCACAACCCTTTTCAAAAGGTTTGGGACACAATGGTTCATGAAAAGATGCACTTTTTCGTTCTGGTAATCGATTACCATACTTAGTGTAATCGATTACACAAGTGACCGTTTTAGTTTGAATTTGAATTTCAAACATGTAATCGATTACAAGACTGGAGTAATCGATTACTTGCCTTGGTGTAATCGATTACCATAATGGTGTAATCGATTACACAGAAGCCCATTTTCCAGAAACTTATTCTTTGAGACTTGCTTAAGGTTTTCTACTTCTTTTAAGTTATGAAAACACTTAGCTTGATTAGATTAGGTGTTTTGAGAGCCTTTATGCTTTAATAAACCTTTGGAAGCATAACTCACCTAATTCTAAGACTTCTAGACTATTGATGGACTTGAGTGCTTGATTCTTTTGAAGTCTTCTTTTCTTCTTTTTGTTGATGAGTTTGTCGTCATCAAAACCACAGCCAGGGTCAGGAGCAAGACCTTCTTCACAGAGCTCAAGTATGGCTTCCCACAATTCCTAGGAACAATGATCTTTAAGGAGGAAAGAAGAACACTTGTTGTATTCTGAATAGGTGTGTCTTACAAGTGAAGAAAAGCCCCCTATTTATAGCAAAAACCTGACTTCCAGCGCTTGGGCGCTGGCATTCCCAACGCTTGGGCGTTGGGATGCATTAAAAACCAACGTGCTGAAATAGGCCCAGCGCTTGAGCGCTGGCTTCCAACGCTGCAGCGCTGGGTGCAACCTCTGACTCACATCCTAGTCAGAGGTCCAGCGCTTGAGTGTTGGGACTTCCAACGCTGCAGCGCTGGCACGAACACTGGCAGCTTCTTCTTGGATTCCTTTCTTCTTCAATGGTGGAATTGATTGGCTTAATTAGGCTCATTCAGCCCCTAATAAGTTCTGAAACTCCTTCCTCCCACCATTAATCCTTCAAACCTTATTTTACATGTGCTTAAATCAAAGAGAGTTGCTTCACCTTCTTCAATTTCACTTCAAGTCCTCTCTTTGTTAGAACTTCAATTCTGGCCCTTTGACTCCTTCAAACTTCACTTTTCATCCTCCTCTCTTGAACCTTTACACTTTGATCCTTTATTTCCTGAAACTTTACAAATCGGTCCCTGGACAAAAATGATAACTATACCAGCTTTTCCTAAAAATATAAAATAGCTATAAAAATTCCTAAAAATATAAAATAAAGTTAGAAAAATCCTATATGTGACTCAAAAATAATAAAATAAAAAGACTAAAAACAACCTAAAAACATCATATAATATCCACTCATCAAGGTTGTCAAACATTTCTTCATCTCTTGGAAACTTAACTCGCAAACCTCGGTCCAAGAAAACGGTTGGTTCTTCCTTGTAAGCTGTGTCAAAGGTCTAGCAATCTTTGCAAAGCCCTCAATGAAACATTGATATTATCCAGCCAAACCAATAAAGCTTCGGATACCAGATACAGTCTTAGGTTGTTCCCAAGCAAGTACTGCTTCGCCTTTTGATGGGTCCATGATAATCCCTTCCTTTGAGATGACATGTCCTAAGAACTTCACCTCGTCTAACCAAAACTCACACTTGGATATGCTGACATACACCTCCTTCTCGCGAAGTACTTGAAGCACTTGTCGTAGATGGTTTTCGTGTTCTTCAAGACTCTTAGAGTATATAAGAATATCATTGACAAACACTATTGCTTCTATAAACGCGTAAACATATAACAACAATCAAGATGGGGAAACGTATGGAAAACTTTTATTCAAAAGGTACCAGAGAGGGTACAACTCTATTTCAATGATAAAGATATCATATGTTCTATCAAAGGGAAAAGTGGGTACATTCCACATTATTCATACGAAAAACTAAAACGTCTACACGGTAGCTAGGTTAGCAAGGATGTTGTGTTACTTTTGAACTGGCTCTTCGGTATAAGTAGCTTCCTCGTCATCAACCTCTTTCCCTTCAATCTGGTAAACTCGTCCTTTAGCACTCGGGCATCTTCCTCCAACAACATTCAAGGTCGGTTCCACCTTTAATGCTTTGTAAACCCTTTCCAGATGGCCAATCTTATTGTAATTCCAGCATTTGGTTTCTCCCTCAAGACAATATTAGCATAATGTCCCTTTTGATTGCACTTGAAGCATGTCACCTCTTCTAGTGGGGTCTGAGTCCCCTGATTATAAACCCTTCCTCAAGTGAAGTGGCTTTGACTATAACCTTGTCCCTTTCCAGTGGGGCGCTGATAGGAATTCAAAGTCCTTTCCTTTGTTGAACCTTCCTTGGTTATTAGGAATGGATCCTCCGGTCCCAGTCGGTTCTCTCTTAGCACCATCCATCTCTTCTATCTCCTTAGTCGCCTCAACCAATTATGAGAACTAGTAAATCTTAGTGGCTTTACAACTATTTTCAATTCGTACTTCAGTCCATAGACGAAGCAGTTGCACATATACTCCTCGTTAACATTGCTGGCAAAGGAACAAAAATACTTAGCCAACTCCTCCAGCTTCGCAACATAAGCAGATACGGACAGGTTACCTTGTCTCAGCTCCAAAAACTGAGCTTCCTTAGCGGCCCTAACACTGTGGGGAAAGTACTTCTACAAGAATACTCTCTTGAAGATCTCCCAAGTCACCACCTGATTGTCGACCTCCAGTAAACCTCTAGCTCCCTGCCACCAGAATTCAGCTTCTCCCAGCAGCAGATACGTTACAAACCCTACCTTGGATTCCATAGGCATGCGCAGTACACCAAAAATCTTCTCCACCTCTTGGAGCCGCAAATCAACCTTCTCGAAATTCGATCCTCCCATGAACTTTGGCGGATCATGACGAAGAAAGTCATTAAGACCTCGAGCCTGTTCGGCAGCAAGATCCCTCTGTTGTTGTCGAAGCGCTCGTACTTCTTCAGCAGTAGCCCTCTTAGCATTCAAAGCAGCTTCAACATTGACACGTTGAGCATTAGCCGCAGTTTGAATGGCGGTAGTAGCGGCCTGACCCTAAACTAAGTTGGTCAGCGAAGCTTCGGCTTGAGCCATCTGATTCATGTTGTCTCGCATGACTCTTTTGGGGTCGAGTTGTGGAGGCATCCTGATTCTACTAAAACAATTAGTCTCCCAAACAACTATAAAGGAACATAATTCCTCCCTAGGTAACTATATCTAGTGTTCGACTCTTCATAGGAAAGTCATAAGCTAAGCAAACAATCAAACTATCAATCAAGCAAGCACGCAACCTAGCATAGAAGACATATTCCCCCCAAGCTCTAGTGAACAAAACCAAAGCTCTGATACCATATGGTAACACCTCGATTTTCATGAGGGTTATTATCGTAAATATAAAAAAAGAACTTGCAAAAAGCAGTGGAAATCAAAACTGAAATGAAGCTGATATATAAACTGCCTCAAGACAAAGATTATTCAAGAAAAGAGTACATGACTGAAAAGTAAACTATAGTCAACACAACCGAGAACCACACGCAAGTAGATCCTTTAGATGTGAGAAGCTAAAAACAAAGACTATGACATAGAACCATGGGAAACCCTACGTCGAGCCACCAGACGCTCCAACCCCTCACGCTGATGTTGCAGGTCCTTCCTCTGTCTATGCCACTGGGTCAAACGATCAGTAGTCACCTCTGATAAAAGTTCCTCCTCAGAAGAAAAAGTCACGCACCTGTCGACTGGCGGATCCTTTGGACGTTTCCCACAAAAAAACATCATCGAAAGAATTAATATCGTCGCGTATACGTTTTGGAGGAACAGTAATATAGATAGTCCCTCGGTGGTAACGAGTATCCATGGTCAATCCATAACGGTCTCGTCGAGTAGTCCTAATTCATCCAGTATAAGCAACAGTGCGGTAAATACGGCTGAAACTCCACACATCACCAACATCTTGGTCGAGCAACTGGATCTTGTCGTGCCTTGGGTATGACACTTGGTGAAATGGGTACTCCCCCATCTAGCGATAAGCGCCCACATGATAAGCATTCGAACAAGCAAGGGTCAACTCGAAACAAACAAGAACCCATAAATAATCATGTGCATAGGTATCAAGGTAATTAAATCATCCAGCATTTAATAAATTAACTAGCATTTAATAAATCAATTATGAAAGTCTTATTAAAACGTCCCAAGGGTTAGTCTAGGATGCCACTAAAAACTAAATGATCGCGATAAGATTTTACGTCAACACTGGGAAGACAGGATGACCACGACACCTCCAGGAAATAAGGGTAAACTCCGCTTTCACGATACGCCACTTAAACAGGAACCACTGGATGACGAATACTAGGCTAACCAAAATCGCAAGAACCATCGGATGATGAATACTGGGCAAACCAAAAGTACAGGAACAATGACGAGGAAACAATCATGCACCCAGGGAACCACCAACAAAGAAACAGTTGTGCGAACCCAAAACTATGCATATGAGTTAGTCTAAATATCATTAACCACACCACCCAACATTAAGGGCAAAACAATAATCTCAAGTTAATAATTAAAACCATTATTAACAGGCATAGATATATTCCGACTTTAAACAAATAACATAAGCATGAGAATATCAAATAAACAAGAATATAAAGCATATTTTCAACGTCATATTCACTTAGTATATATTCAACATATAGCACAACCACATATAGACAAGACTAAGACTGAATTCCCTTAGTCAGCACACAAGCAACATATATCAAGCATATGATATACACAATATTCACATGCATTCAAGATAAATCACAAGCATTATATAACATTCCACACATGCAAACTTTTCTAGAACCGAGTTCCCTTACTGAACAAGCTAAGCCTGCTCGGAGATAGGGGAGCCGGTATGCTGGTTGTCGGGTCGTCTGAATGTGGTGGTCTTCCGTTGCTCCTGAGCCTATGAGGGGTTCCTGTAAAGACACTCCGACGCCAAAGTAAGAGGTCGGGGTCAGAGGATTAATTTGAGTAAGTTCGGGTTAGAAGAATGTGTGTACCTTATGTTTCACGGGGATCTTCCTTATATAGAAGTCTGGAGGTGGCACGATCCTCGAGTATAAGTGATGATGACCCTGTCAGAGGATCGTCTCAGGCCTTTGGATCTCCTACCACTTCAGTGGATTGGACGGCCGTTAACTGTCCTCGGTCGGTGCGCCTACGGAGATGAACCTGTGATAAGACTATGGACTTGACGTTCATAGGTGGCCTCTCGATGATGTCCTTGTCCCCTCTCGGCCCGATGCTCATCGGGGCAGACGATGATAGAGCAGACGATGAAGAGGTTTTTGCACATCGGTAGGATGGAGGAATGCCAAGAGGGTCGTAGGGGTTCGGGAGAGATGCTCCCGGAATAGTAGCCCCCCAGCCCGGGCTCTCGGCTATGAGAGCCCAGGGCTAATTCGAGTGGGTGGTCGGGGATTCTCAAGATGCCATACTTTACGTGCCATCGGTAGGGTTACTCCCAGAAACTTACCTTGGCCTATTCCAAGCGTATAACCAATCCAAAATAGGGTCACTCGAAGGAGAGGAAAATCCTTCAAACAATTAACATGACTCACACGTATAAATTCTACGTGAAACTCATGTATGCATGCACATGCAAACCCTAATATGTCTTAGCTTAATTTTAATATAGTTCTCCAACCTTATAAAATAAACCTTTAACCATATATTCATTTCCCTTTTTAATTACGAAACTATATTATATATATGATCATTCAATAACACAATAAAAATAATACCAACAAAGAGATATATTGTGATAGTGCAAGAAACACACAAGAAAGGGGGGGGTTTGAATTGTGTGACTCATTTTTGAAAACTTCTTTCATAATAAATATTAATTATTAGTTTTCAAAGAGAGTTATGTATTATACAAGTGTGCATGTATGCAGCGAAAATTAAACACAATCATGAAAAGTAAAGCACACATGATTTTTATCCTGGTTCACCCCCATAATCGACAGGGCTACGTCCAGTCCTTGGCTTCACCAAGATTTTCCACTATTTAATCAAATAGTACAAGTATTTTCAGGGACTTCTCCCAGTATTTTGAGGACTTCTCCTATCAAGTATTGTACAGGACTTCTCCTAGTATTGTCAGGACTTCTCCTTTCAAGTATTCTCCAGGACTTCTCCTTATTAGAATTCTACAGGACTACTCCTGATACCCTTTACAAATTGGGTTTGTTTTTCTACAAGAATTCTCTTCAATAAGAGTGGGTAGAAGAAATGAGGCTCGGGTTTACAGAGAGGATGGGAAGTTTAAGTTTCTCTGTTTTGGGTTGTTGTGTGGTTTAGGATGAGAGTAACACTCTGTAAGATCTTCACACAAGTGGACGACATAACTCAGGTAAGATTTGGCTTGAAGCTTTCTGAATTTGAACCAATTGAAACTTGGTTCTCTGGGCAAACTTGATTGAGATATGCAATGGGTTGAATTCAAGTCGCCAAGTTGTTCTGGAAGCTGAAATCTCTATTTATATCTTCAGTTGAGAATCTTCATTCTTCTTTGATAGAAGGAGATAAAACAGATCCGTTAGTGCTTCTACTTCCTTGTGAGTAACGGCTAATTCTGCATTTCTGGAGCAGCTCGGAAACGCGATCTACCAAGCATTAATTGCTTGGGTTGACATCGTCTGGCTCTTCAAAGCGTTTTGTCTTTGAGCTATATTCCTTGCATTTAATGCTCATGCATTCCAGCTGTGGGATTTTGTTTGACCATTGTATCCCAGTGCATGCCAGCTAATAGCCATTAAATACTCTGAACAGATATTTGAATTTCGACCGTTGAAAGAGTACGGTGTTCAGAAATTTACGCCGTTGATTCCGCGAAGTCAGCTTGACTTGAGGAAAAGTAGAAAAGCAGAGGGACCAAGGAATAATAAATTAATTATGTCCGTTTCTTCTTTCTGCCACCAACAATATTTCATTTAATATGCAGACGAGGTAGATGACCCTTGATCCAAGAAGCAATTATTCTGGATGAACTCTTCAGAGCTAGGTTGAATAATTTCTTTAATGCTTCTGTTGAGCTGATATCCTCGTAACGCACACTTTCTGGCATTTATGACTTTTGAGCATTTTGATGCTTTAGGCAGACAAAATCTTCACTATGATTTGGCAGACGCAGTCTTCATAGAATCTTCAGAATTTCGTTACTTAGTGAGTTGCATCGGCAGACGAACTTTCTCATTTCAGTCTTTCTTGAAGATTAGAATATTCTTGATTTGTAGATGACTGAATGTTTCCTTCTCTTGTGCTTCCACTGAAGTTCTCCATTTGAATGAGTTGATTTACAACTGCTTTGTATGGTGCTAGAGAAGCTTCAAAGCTGAGAATGTTTCTTCATGTTTTGTTGTCATGCTCATTCAGCTTTTGATAAAACAGTCTTCCTATTGATCACTGTTTATTCAAGCACCGGACTGTTTCAACTTCATCAATTAGATTTTGGCTTTGAGAGTGCATAACTGATTGAGTGCATTCCAAAAGATGTTTTCTTATTTGCAGGCAATGCTTGGTCTTTCGTGGGTCACCGGACTGTCTTCATATGATTGCTTTCTTTGCATATCTTGACAGTTTTTCCTTGAAGGTGTATGCAGTGATGACCGGACAATTTCCTCTTGCAGGACTGTTTCTTTTGATAATGCTTTGAGATTCATTGAGTCCTTCAAGTAGATAGATATTCCTGGATATAAGAAATTTCAGCAGGTTAGAAATTCTATCTCTAATGATATTAAACCTTAAGCGAAATTGTTAATTATTAAAACATAATCATTTATTTTAATCATTTGAATCTAATTATTGGATCAAGCGCTTACCACTACGCCAAAAGCAATTGCTGTTAGTGAGGGCGCAACTTTATTTCCTTATAGTATAGAACCCTCAAGGGGCTGCGCCTAGCCCATACTAAGCGCCATAGGTTGGGATGTTAAGCCCATCGAATCCTAAGGGTGACGTTGGATTAATAAATCCAACATATTGTTATTTTATTTCAAGAAAAACTTCTTCCTATTTATATATATATATACTCGCTACACAACCAAAAAAATAAATATATATATATATATATATATATATATATATATATATATATATATATTCAAAGTTATTAATTATTAACCGTTTACAAAAATATTTCCCTAACAAAATAACATTAAATATTATGCTTAAAAATAAAAGAAAATATCTCCTATATATAATATATAGCCCACGACCATATACATACATATAAATATATATATATATATATATATATATATTTGTATGTTTTTTTTCAATTTTCTAACTACCAAAATAACAACTTAAACTCATAATTAATTTTAAATATTTGCACAATATCTCATCAAGATTCAAATTTGAAAATCTACTCATAAAAACATTGTAAATTTCGTATGAGCTATATTTATAAGCATATCTCTATTTTTTAAAAACAAAATCCTAAACGCATGCAAGTCTAGTAAATATTCAAAATTAAAATTTAGCAAGATATCTATTCTAGCCACGGCTAAAACACTAGATCTACTAGCACAAAACCCTAGGAGAGCTAAGCAGAAATAGTAAAACTGTAATGTGTCATAAATGAGCCAGAAAAAGAAGAGTCATTTCATTTAATGCAACACCACTATTTATAGGGAAAGCTACCAAACCCTAATTTTCCTAAAATGGGGTATTCTGGGCCTTTCAATCATTTCGCCTAGAATCCTGTACAAAAATGCTGACTACAAAAAGGGTGTACCATCTGTGATTCCGTGCCTTCTTCCCTATCACGTGGGTCCTCCTAACGGGTCCTCAAGGACGTACAACGGGGTCGTGGTGCAACCTACTTATTTTTAGGGCATAATGTAAGTTCTGAACATGGAAGAATTTTAGTCTTGAAAGGAATTGGTTAAAAATGGAGTTTCGGGTGAATAACTTGGTTTTTAGGGTTTCTGGCAGGGAGCCAACGCATGAGCGCTGGACTCCCAAAGCCTGGGCGTTGGAACCCAACGCTTGGGCGCTAGGCCCTGACAGCAAGTTGTTGTTCTACTTGTTTTTGAGTTTAAATCTTGTGGAATCGGTTTCTGGTCTTTTCCTTGGTTGTTGATGATTGTGGATATGTTTTATCATGTTAGGTCGGGGACAAGACTAAGAAAAGGAGTAAAAGGTAAGGGTAACTCGTTTTTATTAGGATTATCCTTGTTGTTGTGATTGTTGTATGTTGTTTTGTGAATTCGGTTGCGTGCAGCTTTAAGAATTTGTTGCTGGAATCATGTTTAATGAATTTAGCATGCTGTATATGTTCATGAAATGATGATTATGAGGATGATGATTATGTGGTCATGGCATATGCATTGTTGTAGGTTGACGACAGGGGTGGTGGTTAACCACGGAACTGTCAAAGCAGTGGGTGGTGGGTAACCACAAAGCTGCTGAGAATGGTGGGGTGGTGGTGTAACCACGTGACCAAACAGGCCGATGGTGTGATGGGTAATCACGGGACTGTGCCTGAGGACATTGGGGTGACGGTTAGTCACAAGACTGTCCGGTTCCTCTTGGAACGATGATTTGGCCATAGCTGTGCATTTAGCATTTGAGGTTCGTGCATAAACTGGATTGATGTTGTAAAATGAGAAAATAACTTATGTTGATATTATGGTTGCGTTGTATTGTTTTGGTCAATTGTGCTCATTCTATTTTTAATCGCAATTGTTGTATGTATTTTTCTTGATTTCCGAGTTAACCCTTTCTTGTTTATTTGTTTGATTTGTTTGGGCGCTTAACGCCATAGATGATTAAGACAATGAGGTCCAGGAGCGGTGACTTGAAGATTGAACAAGTGGCGAGGAAGATTCAAGAAAAATAAAGAAGTTGTAATTTTCTTATATTTTAGCGACGTTTGATTTATTTGCACATGTCGGTGCCACTTTAATTATTTTGGAACTTTATCCTGTTGAGATGATTATAATTCTATTATGGGATAATTATTAATTATTAATATCGAGTGACGTTGATCTTTGGAACTTGAGTGTTTTGAGAGGTTTCAAAGTATATTTTCTGCGTAATTACTATGTGACCCTCAACCCAAAATTGGGGTGTGTTACAAAGAGCGGTTAGCTTACCGCTCTAAGATTGAAAAACTGGAAGAGTGTTCTGCTCATTTGAAGGACAGCCTTGCTGAGGCAGTCCAAAATTGTGAGAAAGTGAAGAAGGAAGCTGAATCCTCCTCCACGGACCTACATGTAGCTCGCCATCAGATCAAGCCTTACGAGGGGAGCATTGGTAGGGAAAAGGCGGTCAACCGGCAGCTCTCCGTCCAAAATGAAGCCACCTGCCAAGAGCTTGAGAAGATGAAGGCTTTGTACGAAGAGTTGAAGTCTTCTCATGACAAGCTTCTCAGAACATATGAGAGGAATAATGAAACTCAATTTGCTTGGGGCTTCGAAGCTGCACGCGCCCAAGTTAAATTTTTGGACCCTAACTTTGATCTCTCTCGAACTGGAATCTCCAACGAAATTGAAGGAGATGACATTCTTGGGCTCGAAGATCCAAAATATCTTCCTACCCCTGCTGATATTGAATTTTTGGAGCAGATGGAAGATAATGACTTTGAAGATGCCCATGAGAGCGATCAAGGAGATCATTCGAACCCCCGGGGAGGTGAGGAGGAGGAGGGTGAGGATGTAGAGGAGGAGGCTGAATCTGCTCATGATGAGGGCGTGAAGAACGCTGGAGGAGATCTGAAAAAGGAGGAGGCCCCTCATCAAGATGGCCAGAACACCACTTATCTGGGCCAAGCTGCTACTCCTTAGGGAGATAGGCTTAGCTCTTTTTGAAAGTAATGAGACAACACAAGAAAGAGGGGTTTGAATTGTGTGTGTAATTCTTAATAAACTTTTCGTTTTAAACAGATATAAGTTTTTGAAAGTGTTTTCGAAAACTTGTTCAGCGGAAAATAAACAGAGCTGAAAAGTAAAGCACACAAAGAGTTTATCCTGGTTCACCCCCTTAATCGACAGGGCTACGTCCAGTCCTTGGCTTCACCAAGATTTTCACTATTCGCACGAACAGTACAAGTATTGTACAGGACTTCTCCCAGTATTCGAAGGACTTCTCCTTACAATTATTTGGCAGGACTTCTCCTTACAAGTATTCGGCAGGACTTCTCCTTACAAGTATTAGACAGAACTTCTCCCAATTCTTTTACAAAGAATATTTCTTTTCTGGGTTAATGGTTTACTTGGTCCTTGTGGTTGCACCAAGATTTGGCTTTGGTCCCTCCCCGGAAAAAAGTTTGCAAAAGGTCCCTGTAGTTGTACCAAGTTTGATATAGGTCCCTGCCGGAGACCGGAGCTCCGGCGAGTGCACATGTGGCAGGCTGACTTGGTTAATGAAGGTGACGTGGAATTTTTATTTATTTATTGAAATACAGGGTCAGATATTACAAAAATAAAAAATCCCTAATTAAATCTAAAATTCCCCAAATCCCTAATTCCTCTAACATAATTCCCAAATCAATTACAATTCCTTTAACCTAATTCCCAAATCAATTACACAAGTCAGAATTAGAAAGACGAAGTTTGGTGTGACCAGAATTAGGTTCCACGATGGGGATGCTGTGCGTGAAGAAACATGAAATTGTGAGAAGTAAAATGCACTTTGCAACAACCCAGAGAATTAGAAACTTAAGGGCACTTTGTGCGTAGGAAGAAAATGAGAGAAATGAAATAAAAACTCACGCTTGGTGGAAATTTTCGATGGAGGAGACTGCATTGAATGGTTGAAGAAGCAACCATGTTGAAGATGGAGGAAGAAAGTGTCAGAATTTTGGGGCATTTGGGGAAGAACAGAGGAGAATATCGAAGGACTTGGAGGGATTTGGGTTTTGGGGTTTACACTTTCTAATTCTGATTTGTGTAATTGATTTGGGAATTAGGTTAAAGAAATTGTAATTGATTTGGGAATTATGTTAGAGGAATTAGAGATTTGGGGAATTTTAGATTTAATTAGGGATTTTTTATTTTTGTAATATCTGACCTGTATTTTAATAAATAAATAAAAATTTCACGTCACCTTCATTAACCAAGTCAGCCTGCCACATGTGCACTCGCCGGAGCTCTGGTCTCCGGCAGGGACCTATATCAAACTTGGTACAACTACAGGGACCTTTTGCAAACTTTTTTCCGAGGAGGGACTAAAGCCAAATCTTGGTGCAACCACAGGGACCAAGTAAACCATTAACCCTTCTTTTCTACAAAGATCTCTTCAACAAGAGTCAGGGTAGAAAAAGTTTAAGTACAGCATACAGAGAGGATATGAAAGTGGGTTTTCTGTTTTAAAGTGTGAAAGGATAAGATTTTTCACTCTATGAGAATATTGCACAGGCAGACGACTAAACTCAGATAGGTATGACTTTGACTTTCTGAGTAGGTTTTAAGACTTGATTGCAATGAAAGACTTTGAATTCTTAGGATTTTTGATCGTGGTAAGTCGCCACTGATTCTAGTGTTTAAGTTTTCTATTTATATCTTCAGTACGATGAACGTTGGTGAAGATCATGAAGCTCCGTTTGAATTTCTTCTTCTCTGAAGGTGCAACAGATACTTCTGGCAAGCTTCAGAAGCATTAAATGCAAAGCTGCTAAGCATTAATTGCACTTGTGGATGTTGTCTGGTCTTTACTATTCTGTTTCCTTATATAGCACTTATTCCTTTAATGCCAAGGAAAACAGTAAAACGTATCTTCTATTCTGAATGCAGAGATTTGATTCTGACCTTTGTGGTGATACGATGTTCATAAAATAGTGTCATTGACTCTGAAAAGATGTCTCTTGATTTACGGAATGTTCAGATACGACAAGCAGATACGAGGAATATAATACTAATTGTGTCCTTCCTTGAATCTGGTGTGAATAGTGCTTCATTTAATATTTAGACCTTTGCAAGTCTCCGTTGTTGGAAGCAATGAGGCAGACGTTCTATCTTGGAACATAGTAAGACGATCTGCATGGTCATAGTAAGACGTGCTCCTTCAATGCAGTAAGACTTTCTTCTAGAGCATAGTCAGACGTTCTTTTTCTTCGATACTTTTAGTTGTTAAAAATTACTATTATTATTTATTAAAATATTGCAAAAATAATAATTACCATATCCTATAGAGTTCTATAACTAATATTAACTTTTTAATTTAGTTTGTAACTTATCATACTTAATATCAACACCACTACCTTTAACTTTGGGGGGAGGGGTAGCTCACTTGATTGAGCTAAGGGTAATGGAGGGTGATGAAGGGTGAAAGGCCAGGTTTCAAACCCTAGTGAATGAACTAATTTACTAACAACTAACATTTACCTATAAAAGAAAAAACTACCTTTAAATTTTAAGGATTAATATTAATTATTATTTAATTAATAATCTCATAAATCTAAACTAATTACGTGTAACCTGTAGAATCCCCTTACTCATATAAACTAATTAATAAAAAATTCCTTTTTAACAATTTTGAGGTAAATAGAAGAAGAATGTAGCATAATATTTGATATAAAGAGGCATCAAATCTATCCATGGATGGAGCCAAAACCGTATAAAATCAACATTTATCATGTCCTATGTAATTCCGTAACTGATATTAACCTCATTATTTGGTGTGTAAATAATATTAACTATGATTTTAAAAATAAAATTTGGTGAATGTGAAAGGGTTAGTCTAATATTTAGTTTGCCATTCGTATCAAATTTAATGTTAAAACTCTCACCTTTAATTGTTACACTCTCACCTTTCAGTGATGTCAAAACTTCTTTATTAAGATATTTGTAAAAAAGAATCTATATAAAATATAATTTTCATACTTATCAAAATAAGATAAATATTAGGACAATGAGATTACTACAAAAAGTATTCAATAATTATAAGTCTTTTTTTTTTTACTAAAATTGAATTTTTTTTATGCAACTTTCTTCTAATATTTCAAATTTTAAAATGCTTATTCCCATGATTTAAGTTTTTACTTTATTATCATATGCTAATCCAATCTTAAATAAAGTTATCGGCTTGTGGTAATATTGTAAGATTTTACTTTTGAGTTTTTTTTATTAGATAACAGTTGCTGATAGAATATTTTTCAATGAGTAATTACATTTCATCATCAAAACGCAGATGAAAAGGAAAAAATCTTTATTCTATTTTTATTTGTAAATATAATAATTCAACCCCAAAAATAAAAGAAGACCAATATCATAAAAAATTTTGGTCAAGAAAATATCATTAATAAGAAAATTTATATTAGGAAAATCTCACTTGAATGTGAGGAATTATTTTATCTTATAATCATTCAAACAAAAATGTCATCATGTTAGGTCTAAATTCTAAGGGGACTTTCTTCCGAAAGCAACAAATTTCTTTCATTAATGAGATAAAAAATGAGAAGCAATTCTTCCCAATTAAACAAAGAAAGTCAAAAAAATGACATAAAACATATCTATCACACTCAATAAAACAAACATTCACAATTAGACAAAGAAAGTGAAAAAAAAGGTTGTCTCCTTACAAAAAAATAATCTTTAAATAATTATTCAATGACAATTCATATGCTAAATGATATGAATGAATAATTGAGCTGTTGGAAAGCAATTTGTCAAGTGTGTCCAGTCCCTTGAGAATGTTCACAAAAACTTCTCCAAGCCATATACCAAATTCTTCAAGGATGATGAAGAGACAATGAAAGATTGAACCAGAGTAAGCAGAATAATATAAACAAACTATATAAAATAAGAGAGTTCATAAAGTTTAATTAGTTTTCTACCTTGAGACGCACTACTTTTTAATGGCTAATAGCAAACCTGACATGAGAAACTTCACATTGGTGCTATCATGGCTTATAAGTAAATCTACAACAAAAATTAACCTCAGATAAGAAGATACAATTTCAAAAAAAGAAAGACTCGAAATTTATTCACTCAATACATACCTCCTGAATTGGTTTTGAACTAAGAAGAATCCGTAAAAGAGACACACTGATACAAAGATGAGCAAAACAAATCATACAAAAATGAAATGATAAACATGAATTTTCTTAGTTTTGTATGCTTGGAAAATTAAAGATATCAAGGTTTCAACCAAATTTAAGTCGTGGTTCAGTAAATCTTGGCATCTTACATCCTTATTAAAAATCTAAAGAAAAAAGTTAAGAACAAAACAAAACATGAACACCATCTGGAAACCCCTTTTGATGTTTTGTGCAGGGATTTACAGAACATGAAACTTAAAACATAAGTTAGTAGCTCACCAATTTGATAGCTGTAAAACAAACCCTGCATTGAGTTTTGATATGGAGTCACAGCAGGAATTCATGGATACTCTAAAGCTTAAAATGTAGATGGGGTTGAAGGAAAGATGCAGACAAATCAAATAGATGAAAAGAATTTATACCTGTAAAATAAAATATGAAGAATATGAAAAGATTCAACAATTCTCTTCCTTAATCCATTCATTTAATACTTTTTATTTTAGAATCAACTAGATTGGAAAGAGGAGTTTTGAAGAATCAAAGTCATAAATCATTAAATTAAAAAAGTTGAAACAATTAGAAAAACGAAAGATCAATAATTTTTTAAATTCGTTAAAGTGTTCTCAAACTTTAATATGTAATTCACAAGGTGATATTAAAATATGATTTTTTGAAAATGTATAAAAATATAAATATTTAATTGGGGAAACAATGAAATTTGGATGAAAATAAAAGTACAGAAATTCTCAAAATTTAGAATAAAAAAAAAAGTGCTAATAAAATAGCATATTTGTCTCACTCACAAAAATCTCATAGTAATATTGATATGGAAATAAAAAATAATTTTTATTAACAGGTATGCATGCACGTTAAGGCATTCTTGATTAATTTAATGGAATACGAAAAATCATTAATATTAAAAACCACACATTAATTTATATTTAATTTTAAATGTTTATATTTAATATAAACATGTATTACAGTAAAGTATTTTGACAAATTTAATAAGATGGAATGCCAAAAATCAAAACATTTTAAACATAAGGAAATAAATATGAGGATAAAGAAACAACGGCCAAGATTAAAAGCAAAAAACCACCATGATTAATTTCCTATGAAATACTCTACACAGTTACAGAAAAATCCATGGTAAAAGTTACATTCATGAGCCATGATATATTAAATGACTGTTTTACCTTTTAAGTTGCCAAAATTCTTTATAATATATATAGATATAGATATAGATGTGCCGAAATATATATATATATATATATATATATATATATATATATTGGATATTTATTTGAGTTATAGTGTTAATGTTTGAATAATTTATTTTATTTAAAATAAAGGAAATAAATAATAGATATTCATTAATGTGTTAAGAGATAAGGTTGTTGGAAAATTCTCTTGTTGATTTGAGGAGTTGGCAGAATTTATATATAATCCTAGGGGATATTTATATTGTGGTTTAGTGATTAAATTAAATAGGATTTGGTTGATAAATAAAAATTATAGTTAAAAATTGAATTGGGAGATATATGATAGACGAAAAAATTATGTTTATCTCTTATATGTATATATGGGGAGAAATTCATGTGGAAATGCCCTCTAGCTATTTTTGTGCTATAGATAAATTGGATTATTGCTAGCTTTACTTTTAAATAATGGGTATTAGATTTTGTTTTGAGATAAGATAAGAAATTTTTTGAAGTTATCATCTCCACAATGACATATAATTTTGAAATTTAAACATATATAAAATAGAGAGGAATTATTTTTCAGTTTTAGTTGGTTATATTATACCCTACTGAAGATATTCTATTGAATTTGTTATACTATCGTGTTTTATTTGACTTGAACCTTGCATTGTTTGATTGTATGTTTGTGTGGGCGCTTAAGGCCAAATGGACATGCCCTGAAGGGGAGTACCCTACCCCTGGCACGAGGAGTTCAATCTCCTTGAGTTAGATAGAGAGTCGGCGTGGAGTTTCAACTATATTTCACGCTCTATGACTTACAGAGGTTGGACCAGCATTGTCAGACGCGATCGTTATGGAGTTCTTATGGACAAGACGTACTACCAAGGGACGCTATGTGTAACGGAACCTCCTAGATGGGTTCTCAATGTGCTAGCTCGTTTTGATGATGCCTTCGACGAGGAAGCAGTGGAGTCTCCTGTTCATTTCATGGCATTAGAGAGTTCTAGTGGTTCTTCGATGGATGGTGCTAATTGTGGGGAACGCCACTGGCAACGATGGAGGGTTTGTTCGAGGAATGATCAGATGCATTTTCTTGACAGGATAGAGGCCAGGCGTAGGACTACTTGAGGGTCTCAGTGGTAATTAGTCTTTAGTTGGTTTATTTGGGTTGAGTCTGTACAATCTTAACTTTTTTCGTATTCAATTTCTTTAAGGTCGCCTTCATGTGGTTCTTCTTGCGTGTTGACACAAGAGGGTTGACAGTAATTTATTTTATTCCCTTCAGTTTTTAATAATTAGCCTTGGTGGCTTAACTCTGAATATTTTATGATGGTTTTTAATAAATTCAGTTTCCTCTATTAATGTCTTTGCCCTTATTCTTTTTGATATTTATGATATTAACCTCGAGAAATCGGGGTGTTACAAGGAGAGTCGTCCTTAGAAGCCTGTCCGATCAAGGAATCTACTACGTTGTTCCTCTCTCTAGGAATATGAAGCACTGAGACATTTCAATCTCTAGCAATCAATGATCTAATGGCAAGATTGAGTCCTTCGCCCAGAAAGTGGACACATCAACATTATCATGGAAGAACTCTACGACATGCAAGCAGCAAAAGCATATGTTGTGTCCTTATGGCTAAGATCTCATGCATGATTCAGCCCAACCTCAACAAAAAATAACTCAACGAGAAAAGCACTACCATAGTCGTGACTAAAATCGATCCTTGATATTCAAGCACATATGTGTGATCCCTCAAACCGCGACGCACCCCATACGGTTGTTGCCGGATTGAAACTGCCATCAACAAACATTAAAACCGCAGCAGTAGTAGAATGGAGCGAAGAACTCGCAGCATGTGCAACAACCATGCCCACCCGCCACCGCAAACACAGTCATGCTTGGTCTTTTTTTCCAGCTAGCAACAACATCAAGAAGTTGTCGCATAACATAATTAAGCCGTCAAGGTATTGAAGATGAAATCATTGCGCTACCTCCAACAACACCATAGGGCTGCAAAAGCTAAATTATTATGCTGTTGCACTATATTCTGGATCTAGAGATGAAACTGCACCTAAACAACAAGCTCAGGCAAGGACACACCAAAGTGAAGACAAAGGTTACGCGAATCTAGACAACGATGAAAGATATGATCAAGATCTTTCATATCTGCTTGGCATCTAGAACACATTGATGTAAGGCTGAGATGGTTGTGACGACGTTTGGCATTTGTTGGAAGAGACTCTCGCTATAAGCCATAGAAAAAAATTTATCGTCGGTACCTTGCTGAACCAAATATTTTTCCAATACTTAGATGGAGTGGTAGAAAATACAGGAAGCAATTCATAAGAAGAACTAGGAGAATACACACCATCATGATATTCTTTTCACCGAATAGAGTCATGGTTGACCGGATTCAAAGGGATCCAAATGTTTGTTATTTCATGTGCTTATTGCAAGGGCAGCACAATACTCAAGGATGCAAGATTCCACTCCCCATTCATCCATAAATCCTCTGCTCCTAAGAAAAGTGGTGGAAATATGGGCAAATGACACACGGTAGCAAAGCTTCTGCATACCTAGCCAATTATGAATAAAACTTGTGGTTCAAGCAGTTCAAATAGTTTTAAGTACAAAGTGTGAATAAAAATGTAAATACAAGTGTTACTTTGTCTGCCACCTCTATTTTGGTTTTTGGCAGTTTGGGTTGTCTTTTTTTTGGTCAATCGGTTTGGGTTTTCTTTTGCTTACCAAAACAAAAAGTTTGGGTTTTCTCTTAGTTGCTGTAATGTTTTTGGGCCATTGACATATGGGTTTTGTTTTATGATGTTGTCTACAATGGGTACTTCTTGTGCTCATACTTATCTATATTTTAATGAAATTTTAGCTTTTCAAAAAAAAAAAAAACCTACCCAATTATGATACAATAAAGAAGAGCTCCCATCACCAAGTTGGGTGCAAAAGCCATTCTCCATGCTATTCTTGGCTTGAATAATACCCCTCCAAATGTATGAATCTCCATTTTTATAACTCCATGCAAGAATCAAATCATTAGACAAATATAATTGAGAGAACACTTGCACCCACAGTTTGTCTTGATCATGAAGTAGATTATCCACAAGCTTCCCTAGTATGGCTATATTATTGAAGAGAGTACTCTGAATGCCAAGCCCACCCATAGCTTTGGGACATCCAAATGCGAGATTGGCCACCCTTAACCCAAATACAATTGCAGATTCTTTTGTTAATATAATTTCAAACGGATTCAAGAAGCGATAGAGCATGCATAAAATAAACAAGGAGAGATGTCAGAAAGAACTTAGCTAAATATAGGTGATCTGCCCTATTAAAAAACTTATTCTTCCAAGAGGCCAATGATGTATTAAACTTGTCAGTAATAGGAGCAAAGTTGTCCCCTGTAAAAACTTATTCTTCCAAGAGGCCAATGATGTATTAAACTTGTCAGTAATAGGAGCAAAGTTGTCCCCTGTAAATATCCCTTTTAGGAAAGGGAAACCCAAGTACTAGCCTAAATTACTCTCCCTCTTAATACCTTGAATATCTGAGACATCTTGCCGAATATTTTGAGCAAAACATTCTGGATTTATCCAAATTCACTTTCATGCTAGAAACAACACAAAAATCTTGCAGAGTGTTGGCCACTAAATGCATATGGCTTTGAACCATTCCATAGAATATATATGCTAGAAGATTGCACCCCTGCTACATGATTAAATCCACTATTGAGGGTGGAAAGCCAATATCGTACAAAGTGGATCAAAGAATTTCTCAGCTAACCTAATCATACACATTCTCCAAATCAATCTTCAAAGCCACAGGTCCTCTACCATTTTTATGAGTGTGGATTGTGTGTATCACTTCTTGGTCTAGAATGATGTTATCCTTCATACCCCTCCCCATAATGAAGCTCCCATGAAGAGGTCCCACAAGCTTATCTAACAAAGGTATAAACCTGTTTACCAGCACCTTGATCATCACTTTGCATGCAAAATTGCATAGACTGATTGGTCTCATATCCTTGAAGTGGAGATGATCCTCCACCTTTGGCATAAGAACAATCAGAGTTTCTAGGAGACTAGATCCGCTCTACCATTCTGAAACGCATCCGCCACCATCTGATAGAGATCATGACCCAGAATGTGCCAGTACTGCTTGTATAAGAGCACCAATTCCCCATGGAGCTTTGAAGGAGTTCATGGAGATAACAACATGTCGCACCTCCTTAAAAGATACTTGAGAACTAAATATGCCCTATCCAAAGCAAAAATAGTTGGTGTCCTATATTCCAAAATATGATACCTGCAAACCTATGTATCAATGGAAAAAAGGTTAGTGAAAAATTCTGAGCTTCCTCTTGAGCATCTTCGACTCAGAGAACCACTTATCATTTCCAACAAACAAGCCATGAATCTTGTTCCATTTCCGTTAAACCAATGTTTTGGTGTGAAAGAATTTGGTATTACAATCTCCAAATCTAACCAATTTTTCTATAGATTTTTGGAACCACGTCAACTTATGCTGCATGAGAATGTGCTCATATTCCTCCTTCAAAGATCTTTCATGTTGTAGAATTTATTCTGTTTCCCATCAACTCAACTCCTATTGATGCCCTGCGAATGCTACTCAACTCTTTTCTTCCTCCTGTGAATGCTACCAAAAGTCTCGTTACTAAACATTAGGGAAGCATCCGTCATGTTATTTAGTTTACCCAGCAAAAGGCTTTGGTGGTTTCTCCTTAGTGTTACGCACCAAGGGCTCAAAAGATGGATGAGTCGCCCAAGCTGCATGAAAACGGAAAGGGTGTGCAAGATGTCACCTATATCCACATCACATTGTACCAAAAGCGAGCAATGATCAGAGTAGACTCGAGATAGAAAGAAATGTCTCCAAGCCAAGTCTCTCAAGGCTCTACTCAGGTGCTTCAATATGACTCTCCTCTCATTACTTCTTCTTTCCCACGAAAATCTGCTTCCCGTTGCACCCAAATATAAAAATTCACATTCCTCCACCATTCTTAGCATACACAAAGCTCGAGCTTCACAAAAATATCCCCCACCACTTCAAAGGGTGAGCGATCGAATTTCATTGAAGTGGCCTATAGCAAGCTAAGGTTTGTGACAAAGACTTGTTAGGTATGACTAGAGTACTTCTGTCTTGTTGGGATTAGGACTCACATAAACAACAAAGCCAATTGGCTCGTGCCACAAGAAATAGCTATCAAGACAACCTGAGGATGAACATCAACCGTTTGAATTCTAAATGATCTTGCAATAGGGACTAGTATCCAGATACCTCCACTATAACCCACCATTTTAGAAGCACAACATGGTTCATAACCCATTCCCCTCCAGAAAGATGCCATGCCGTCAAAGAGACAATGGGTCTCAACAACTGTGAAATTAGAAGGTTGAAAAGTCCTGACAAGATATTTCACCATTCTCTGACCATGAGCACCTTCTCCTCCACGAATACTTGAAGCAATAATACTTAGATTCTTACTATGCATAGACAAGTTTTTGGATGCAGGGCCGCCCAACAACAACATCAACACATCATGTATGGCTCGAGAACCTTAAGACTCTTTTCACCTGGGTTGAAAGGCATTCCACCAGAAAAAAGTATCTTCATGCCTGACGTTGAGATTTTTTGCGCATGATCCTCATCAAGGAGCTCATATATTTATATATATATATATATATATATATATATATATATATATATATTACTTTCTTTATGTTTGAGATTCATTTTTTTCGAACCCCATCCTCTAGTACGTCATTTTTTTACCTATAATCATCCTCACAGTTTTGTCATTAACGATGGAAGTTGGAGTTTTAGGCTTAGGGTTGGCCGTCATTAACTTCTGCAGAGTTGTGGGTCACACCATCTCTCCATTATTGGAAGTTTCCTTTTTGATCCTTTTTTTTCCATTTGAATCTGACAAGGTGTAATTATCTGATTTCTCATTAACTCCTATAGTAAACTTCAAGTTCTTAGATAAGGCTAATTTAGTTTTTTTTATAATAAAAGCCAATACATTAAACTTATTTCCTTTTTTTCTCTTTTAGTCTTCTCTATGGGTTGAATTCAACTTAAAGGAGAATTTATTTACACTTTTAAATTCAAATTCTTTCTAGATTTGTCCAGCACCAGCCTCTCCCCATGAGTCATTTTTAGGCATTTAATCTACGTAACCACTAAATCTAGAATTTTGTCCTCAATCATGGTCTTGTCCCCTACTCAATTAATTGCAACTAAGGTTTCTTTCGCCTCCTTTGTCGTCTCATATTCCTTAGCTGCCTCCGCATTCTCGGTTACACCAGAATCTGCCTTCTTGCTCTCTTCCATTGCATGTTTCTGGACCGGAGGAGCGGTGGAGTTGCACAATATGTCCATAGCATCCACAAGTCGAGCACAATAGGTGAAGACCCTTGTATTCAACATTATACCAAGTACTGCGAAGATAAATCATCCCTAAGACTGGTTTTGATGGGATAAATTTCAACACATATGCACGCATACTTCCCTCACCTCATATCCACCGTGTTCATGTCGACCTTGATGGGCGTCCCAACCATTGTAGCCAAATTATACATAGTACTTTCGTCATAGAAATGGAATCCCAGACTAAGAACGCGAATCCAGGATAACGCCGTGCTAATCTTTGAATCTGCCGCTACAAAATCCGGCATCCATGGCTTCACTTATAACTAGTGATCATAAATGAGCCATGTTGCCCATGACATAACCTTCTCCTTGTCCATATCAACCCATGATGAGTATATCGAACTTCATACTCTCCTGAAAGTTTCTGTAGAGTTCTTAGCTTCTCACAGAAACACACAATATCCAACGTGTTTTCCTAACAGCTTCACCACAAAGGCAATCCTCCCATGGCTTGCATATTTTTTTGTAAGCCTTCTCATCAATAGAGAAGCTAGGGAACAAACGATATCCCTCCACCAACTCCAAATTCGTGATTCCCTCCTTAACAAGGTTCAAAATTTTCTTCGACCAGCCTTCGATGCTCAAAGAACTCTTTCCTTGAATGTAGCTTTTTCCTCCGGTGGCTTTTCAGCTGGTTATGGAGTGTTCGCCGTCGTGTTCACATTGTTGCTCTCCACCTCCATTATCTCGCTTCACCCGAACATCTGATGTTAGTGAAACTATTTTATATTTTTATTATTATATTATTTTAAGCAAGATTGGGTTTGGTTTGAAAAGAAAAGTAAGTGGAAAGAGAATGAAAAGAAAGAAGGAGAATGAAAAAAGAGATGATTTTAAGAGTTTTTTAGTAAAAGAAATGTAAAATAAAAATATGATATATAATTACTATTTTACCCTTATGTATAATTTTTTACATAATAATATTTTACTTTTTAAACATATGATTATTATTATATTTTTGATGTTAAAATTAGAAGAAAGTTAATTAAATAAAACTGATCAATCAAAATGATTTCACATATAGAGCATACTAGACTTTTCACCCAAAGTTAAACTCATTTGAAATTGTCTTTCCGTGGGTGAGTAGAAATTTTTTTCACATGGGGCCCACTCATAAATTTCTTTCTCACCTCTTTTCTAATGTAACCATGCGAGAGAAATTGTATTATTTTTTTGTTTTTTTCAAGCATTTATTTTTCTCTTCCTTTTCTGCATTACTATTCTAGCTGGCCTAAAAGACCAAAAGATCCAATAGTATCGCAGCCGACCCAAAAGACATTCGACTAAGCAAATACCATTAGAGGGACTAGTTGACTTAGAAAATGTACAGCTCATCCCAGGTAAAGGCTAAGCGGTCGCATAACGACCTAGAGAATGACGAACAAGCAAGGTGACCTATAGAGAAAACATTGGGCTCGAAAGACCCTTCACAGAGGCTTCCCACAAACCCCCAGAGATGATGAGAATAGATCTGGAGCCTATAAATGCAGGCACGATCGTTAATCTACTTAACGCACTACTCATTCTTACTATACTCTGATTTCTTCTAAGACACTGAGATTCTCTCCTAGCTCCTAAAGTGACTTGAGTGTTGGAGTGTCATCTACAGGTACACCCCCTACCATGACCATGCAACTTCTCCACATTAGCAGAGTCATTCCAGTCCACATGCTGCTGCATGAGACAATGAGAACTCTTGAATCGCAGGCACAAAAGAACATGTGGCATCATCTGTGGGGAACAATCATGAATTCATTTTCCTACATGATGAAAATATGCGGCATTCTCAACTCGAGCCTGAAAATTTTAGGATCATAACTAATTCCTCATTCTCGATGAGCCTGATAAAGGCCATCTAAGCGATTTCCTACCACAAAGTAAGGGAAAACGACCTAAGAAGGAACCATCATCTTGGAAATTATGTATCAATGAAAGTATAAGGCAAATAAGAGATGAGACTCTAAGCGATTTCCTACCACGTTTCCACAACGAAGTTGGGATGTTGTCAGGCCAAGGGACAAAGGCAATCCTCAAAATGGCTACTGGCGTTGTTTTTCATGGACTTTATTCCATGTTTCCTGTTCGTGCGTCAACTCTGGACAGTGTCTTTCTTGGTGCTCCAGTGGTGGTGCTCAGCTTGGGCTGGTCATGATACAAAGATCTCTTGTTGAGGTGTGTCGAAGAGGGGACCTGCAAAAGACACTCCGACGCTCAAGTCACTGAGGGAGCAAAAAGAGAATCTATGAGTCTATAAAAGCTAAGGAGTATACTAATAATGAATAGAAATCTATGTAAATAAATGATAGAACCTATATTTATAGGTTTATGATCGTGTTAAGTGTATCTGCAAGTGTAAGGGAAGTCCTTATGTGGAGCTTCCGGCCGGGGTTTGGCTTAGTGTTGACGTGTTGTGGATGCTCGCGTCACCCTTTGCTAAGCCTCTCGAACACTCTACCAAGTGAGCCAGGATGGTTTGTTCTTGTACTAGGTCATGCAGGCTGCCTTTGTGGTTGATGCTTCAGAGCAAACCTACGTGGACTGGTTGCGACGCCGTCGGGTCGTATGACTGAAGAGACGACCAAAAGAGGAGCCCCTCAACTTGGCGTTCCAATAGTTGGCATCTCAATCTCTTGAAGCTTTATCCGAGATCCCTTTTGCGGTGTTTGAAACCCATTCAGTTGCATTTGAGACCCATTTGTAGTCATACGAGACCTCTATGATGTGTATTTGCTATGTGTAGCCTTTGGTTCATAGTGCATTGTGAATTTCCGATCGGCTTTTTGCAGTCCTAGTGTGGAACATCCCCTTTAATATTTTTTGACTCTTTCGAGATGTTTTCTCCTTTGAAGGAAGTCGAGAAGGCTATTTTGTAGCCGTTCTTAAACTTCTTTCATGAAAAGTAGTACAGTTGGAAAAATTGTCACGTTTTTGTCGCTTGATTCAAGTTGTTGTTTCCTCCTTTTTGTAACCACTTGACACGCTTAGGTGATTTTCACATCTTTAAACTAGTAAGTCTCCTTATTTTTCCTCTCTTTTTAAAATATGAAAATGGTTTTCCTCTTTATCTCTGAAGAAAGGAACTCTAAAGATGAGGATCATGTTTTCCTTTCCTTTTTCCCAGATTCCTTCTTGGAGGTAATTCCAAATCTAGAAGATATTCCTCTTCTGATTGACGATTTTGGGTTTGCTTTGTTACCCGACTTGAATTCATTCTTGAATTATCCACAGGGATCCTTTTTAGGAAAATATGAAATGATAGATCTATCGGTGTTTTCTTCAGACGCTTCCATCTCCAACTCCACCGGTTTTCCCATAATGTCTCGTTAGAAACAAGTTCCTTCACTTGTTTCTGACAGTTTAGGAGGCTTTCAATGGGTAGATAAAGGAATCTGATCTCCCGCTTTCTGATGAAAGAGATATGCATGATGAAAAGAGGTTTTCCTCCACTAACTACTATCAAATCCCTTTCAAGACTCAATCATAGTATAGTATCGGGTTTTGTCGTCTCCACAGGGATTGTGTTGCTACGTATTAATCTCACTAGCTAGACGTTGAATAAGCGGTTCAAAATGTGATAATTATTCTAAATGAGAACAACAATAAAGAAAGCGATAAAAGAAGTTGACGGAGGTAAACAAAGAAGAAAGCGTACTTACGAAATGATGTTACTTAATCCACAACTTGTTCTCAACCAAGACACTCATATAAGATGGATTTAACATTTAAGATGCCGGTAAGAGATGTTTACCTAACTAATTCCTTAATTAAGCAAAGCCTACCAATTGAGAACCTAGCCTTAATCCCTTAAGTCCTAACAATCCCAAAAGGCGCATTGTAGCATAAATTCGCTCGATGAGACATACCCTAAGCTCCGTTTCTAACCCAAGAAGTTCATGTCCCAGTGGATGGAATCTATGACCGTCACTCATGAAATCCCATTGATTCCCGCCTAGGTACTCATATCCTAGTGGTGAGTATCCCGACTAGTCACTCGGTTAAGACCTCGTTCCCAACTCAAGATATTCCTACCTAGTGGTGAGTGTATCCCATCATCACCTAGAAGACCTCACCTAGCCTAAGACAATTCATTCTTAAGTTAACTAGTGCAAAGGGCGGTTCCTCTCATTTACTAAACTCACACCAAAATCCCTTTTGTCATGCAAGCCTTAAAAATCATCACATGGTCAAGAGGTACATGAAGCACAAGGAGAAACTAACAAACCCAAGACATGAGTGCATTTCCCTCTTCCATAACCAAGCATACATCAATCCACATCAATTTTCCAATATATCTATGAATCAATACAAGCTTTAGAATTCACCAATTGACCAAATGAAGCATTAAACATAGAGAGCAACACCCAACCATGAAAACCCATCATAACAATTGCATAAAGATGTATTAAACAAGAGTGAATCAAATTACATCATCCAAAGTACCAAAATAGAATCAAACAACATAGAAGGGGAAGAGAGGGAAGAGAAGGAAGATAGAACCCAAGGTGAATCGGAACCATGGCCTTCCGGAGGGGATGCATGACTCCTCCATGGTGCCCTAGCACCGGCCTCCAAGTGCTTGGCCGCACCTCTCCACCATCAACCCCCCAAAACCTAAAATTAGATCCAAATTATATAGCAGATTTTGGAATCTGCGACGCCGGCGCGAGCGCGCCAGCTTTCTGGGGCGAGCGCGCCAACTTGGGTAAAACCAGCTCCTGCTCTCTGTCTCGGGGGCGAGCGCGCCAGCATCCTGGGGCGAGCGCGCCCAATTGGGGCGAGCGCGCCAGCTTCCTGGGGCGAGCGCGCCAGACTGCTGTGTAAAAACTGCTCTCTGTCTCGGGGGCGAGCGCGCCAGCTTCCTGGGGCGAGCGCGCCAGACACCTGAAACCAGAAAAATCACAGAAAAGCCATAAAAAATGTCTAATAAATAGATACAAACATAGAACAACCTAGAAATACAAAAATGCATGATATGAGACCAAAATGAGTGAAAAATGAATCAAAATCCTAATTAACCTACGGATCTATATGCAAAATAACTATGAAAATAGCCCTAAAACCCGGGTCAACACACCACTATACCCAACGACAGCTTGCCCTCAAGCGTAAAAACTCAAGGAAGCTTGTCCTCAAGCTCAAGAACATAAGCTCTAGGTAAGATGCTAGCAAACAAAAACTTAACACAGGACACATGGGATAAGTTCTTCAAGATAGTTCATGCAAGGAATCAAGCTAGGGAACAGAGTAACCTTTAGTAGATGCAAATAAAAATCACAAAGAACACCAAGATGTGGGTTTTTACAATCAGCTCCTAATTCCCAAACCTCATATTGAGAATACACTAATGATAGCTAACGGTCTTTTTGTATTATGAGCACACACGTATCTTTTTAAAACCCCTCATAGTTATTACCAACTCCGGGTTAATATATTTTCTTTTTCTTTTTTTTTTAAACCCTTCACAGTTATTACCAACTCCGGGTTAATTTTTTTCTTTTGCAAACAAGGTAGGGATATGATTGGGGGTATGCTCAGTGGTGCAAGTACGTCCCATTCCCTTACTCACATCCTTCCCTCGTCTTTATACTTTTTGCACTTTACTCTATTTTTTCCACATGTGTGCCCTTTTATTAACCTCACAGCCAAAAAAAGTGTAAACCCAATATAAAGGTTAAAAGGAAGCTATACTTCATGCATTATCCCCACAAAATTGGTATCCCTAACAACTTCACTGCACTTTCCCAAAAATCGCTCAAGTCCCCGCCGCTTAGACCTTCACATGTCCTACAAGATTCATTCACCCATGCATCACCTTTTTATAAAAGAGCAAGCATCAAACCCAGAGCAAACAATAAAAACAAAGCCTCAGCAGAAGGGTATGCAATCCTAGGAAATAGGGCATGTGCAGCACTAGTGTGTACAAGAAATATGAATTGTGATCTAAAATGCAACTAAAAGGAGAAATGTGGTTTAGAATTACTTCCTTGTCTATTCCATGTAGGTTGAAAACATGATAGCACCAGAACTTCTTCAACTGTTGGGCCCTCCAACCTCTGTTACACTTTTCAGAAAAACACCAAGTTCTTCACATGAACAAACACATCAAAAATACCACAAAAATCTCACATTCATTGCATCCCACATAGTACATAACACAAAAAATAAAAATAAAAATGCATGAGACTCTAAAACACACAAGGACTCAACATTCTATGCATCAAATCATCAATTCATGACTAATGAACCTAATTGACATTAAATTCACTAGCTGATTCATTCTAAGTCAGGTTCACAGAATTCCAAACCTCATATCATGTTATAGTTGATCAGGCCACAACAAGCAATTAGAACAATAACAAATCAGTTGAATTGACACATAGGAGAAAAACAAACTAAATGCACACTATAACAAAGCTCAAATCAACACCTGATAGTTTAACTAATAGTAACGGAAAGCACAATCCCCGGCAACGGCGCCATTTTGATGAAAGAGATATGCCTGATGAAAAGAGGTTTTCCTCCACTAACTACTATCAAATCCCTTTCAAGACTCAATCATAGTATAGTATCGGGTTTTGTCGTCTCCACAGGGATTGTGTTGCTACGTATTAATCTCACTAGCTAGACGTTGAATAAGCGGTTCAAAATGTGATAATTATTCTAAATGAGAACAACAATAAAGAAAGCGATAAAAGAAGTTGACGGAGGTAAACAAAGAAGAAAGCGTACTTACGAAATGATGTTACTTAATCCACAACTTGTTCTCAACCAAGACACTCATATAAGATGGATTTAACATTTAAGATGCCGGTAAGAGATGTTTACCTAACTAATTCTTTAATTAAGCAAAGCCTACCAATTGAGAACCTAGCCTTAATCCCTTAAGTCCTAACAATCCCAAAAGGCGCATTGTAGCATAAATTCGCTCGATGAGACATACCCTAAGCTCCGTTTCTAACCCAAGAAGTTCATGTCCCAGTGGATGGAATCTATGACCGTCACTCATGAAATCCCATTGATTCCCGCCTAGGTACTCATATCCTAGTGGTGAGTATCCCGACTAGTCACTCGGTTAAGACCTCGTTCCCAACTCAAGATATTCCTACCTAGTGGTGAGTGTATCCCATCATCACCTAGAAGACCTCACCTAGCCTAAGACAATTCATTCTTAAGTTAACTAGTGCAAAGGGCGGTTCCTCTCATTTACTAAACTCACACCAAAATCCCTTTTGTCATGCAAGCCTTAAAAATCATCACATGGTCAAGAGGTACATGAAGCACAAGGAGAAACTAACAAACCCAAGACATGAGTGCATTTCCCTCTTCCATAACCAAGCATACATCAATCCACATCAATTTTCCAATATATCTATGAATCAATACAAGCTTTAGAATTCACCAATTGACCAAATGAAGCATTAAACATAGAGAGCAACACCCAACCATGAAAACCCATCATAACAATTGCATAAAGATGTATTAAACAAGAGTGAATCAAATTACATCATCCAAAGTACCAAAATAGAATCAAACAACATAGAAGGGGAAGAGAGGGAAGAGAAGGAAGATAGAACCCAAGGTGAATCGGAACCATGGCCTTCCGGAGGGGATGCATGACTCCTCCATGGTGCCCTAGCACCGGCCTCCAAGTGCTTGGCCGCACCTCTCCACCATCAACCCCCCAAAACCTAAAATTAGATCCAAATTATATAGCAGATTTTGGAATCTGCGACGCCGGCGCGAGCGCGCCAGCTTTCTGGGGCGAGCGCGCCAACTTGGGTAAAACCAGCTCCTGCTCTCTGTCTCGGGGGCGAGCGCGCCAGCATCCTGGGGCGAGCGCGCCCAATTGGGGCGAGCGCGCCAGCTTCCTGGGGCGAGCGCGCCAGACTGCTGTGTAAAAACTGCTCTCTGTCTCGGGGGCGAGCGCGCCAGCTTCCTGGGGCGAGCGCGCCAGACACCTGAAACCAGAAAAATCACAGAAAAGCCATAAAAAATGTCTAATAAATAGATACAAACATAGAACAACCTAGAAATACAAAAATGCATGATATGAGACCAAAATGAGTGAAAAATGAATCAAAATCCTAATTAACCTACGGATCTATATGCAAAATAACTATGAAAATAGCCCTAAAACCCGGGTCAACACTTTCCCCTTCAATTCTCTTGCTAATGTTGGTGACCTCTCAATTCTGAAGAATCCGAGCAAACCGGGGCCATATGCATTCAGCATTCCTTCGTGTTTTCTAAGCTAAAGCTTGTAGTTCCTTTCACTGATTTCAAAACTCAAATTCTTTCTCAACTCTACATAGCTCCTTCTCAGCTTCACTCAATATCTTGGAGTATGGTTAAGGGGTCCAATCCTATTGCGACCTCGTGGGGATTTGAGTCTATACCTCTTTATTCTTCAATTTCTTTCAACTGAACTACTCGGCTGGAGGTACAAAAGGTTTCATTTTTCAAGAGCCAGAAGCATAAGAATTTTTGGAAAGCTTCCCCACCAAGGGGTGGAATAAGGATGATTTCATCCTTGTTGAACTTTCCCAACGGGTGATCCCTTACATCTCACCCTTCTAGATTGAAGTTAACACGGTTCAATACTATTTTTCCAAGAGCGAGTAGGTTCAATAATCACGGCTTGAGGCACATTATAAATGATGTAACCTACCGCCTAGATCACACTTTTGTTGGTTCCATACCCGATCGATCAACTCATGGTAATGTGATTTCGTTCGATGAGCTATCTTCCCTCACCAATGGTGATGGTAACCTGGTCACTCGTCATCATTTTTGAGATACTTCCACTCAAGTCCCAAGACTGCTTCAAAATCCTCCCTTGGTTGAGCTAGCAGACAGAGCTCTTTTTGAAGACGAGCAGAACTCCAATTTTTCCACTTGCAGCTTTTTGACTGTGCCAAAGAGAAAAGAGGCCCAAGACCTTCTATAAAAGTTCTTGAACCTTCTGAGAAAGAAAAAGCAGAAATCCCCACCTTTCCTCCCAAACATGAGTCTCTTCCATTAGGAAGGTTGATAAGTTTTTTTCAACACAAGATCCCTCCCATTTTATCTCCATGACCGATAAGGAAGTCATGGATTACGCTCAAGAAGAGAACCTCAAAGCATTGACCACTATGCGTGATGAGTGGATTTTATATGATGTTTTTAGGCTATTTTTAGTCTTTTTATTTTATTATTTTTGAGTCACATATAGGTTTTTTTAGTCTTTTTATATAGATTTTCTATTTATTTTTCATTTTGCATGTAGATTAGATTTTATTAGATTTTCTAGCTTTATTTTATATTTTTAGGAGTTTTTCTAGTTATTTTGTATTTTTAGGAAAAGCTGGTTTAGTTATCATTTTTGTCCAGGGACCAATATGTAAAGTTTCAGGAAGTCAGGGACCAAATTGTAAAAGTTCAAGAGTGGAGGACTTAAAGTGAAGATTGAGAGAATATGAGGGCTTGAATTGAAGTGCTAATCAAGAGAGGACCAAAGTGAAAAAGAAGAATATGAAGAATCACTCTCTAATTTAGCACATGGAAAAAATGTTTAAAGAATTGATGTTAGTGGAGGAAGGGTTTCAGAATTGAACAAGGCTGGTTAGTGGCTTTTTATGGCCATCAAAACCCACTACCATGAATGAAGAAGGAAGGAAAAGCTTGAAGATGAAGAAGCAGCGTCCCAGCGCTCAAGCGTTGGGATCCCAGCGCTCCAGCGCTGGGGTTCTGACTAGATGATGAGTCAGATGTTGACCCAGCGCCCAAGCGTTGGAAAGCCAGCGCTCAAGCGCTGGGCCTCGGACAGAAAGTGGATTTTTAATGCATCCTAGCGCCCATGCGTTGGGAATGCCAGCGCTCAAGCGCTGGAGGCTGGAATTTTACTATAAATAGGACCCTTTTCTTCACTTGTAAGACACACCTTCATAGAATACAACAAGTATTCTCTCTTTCTCCCTCAAAGATCATTGTTCCTAGGACTTGTGGGAAGCCAAACTTGAGCTCCTATCCAGGGTAATTCAATGAATCTTTTAGCCATGCTTGGCTAACTTCTTCTTTAAGTTTTTGGGTTGTTTTAGTTTATAATACATGTTCTAGTCTTTTTCTACATTTCTGAATTTTATTTCCATTCATGTTTTATTACCTTATGCTTTATTTCTATCTTGTGGATCCCAAGAGGTTTTGCTTATTACTTATTACATAAGGCCATTTGGTGAGTAGTAAGGGAACTAGGTAATAAAAAAGGTTATAAGTATACTTCGCTAAGGAATTAGGAAGGACGTAACTTTATGTTGGCCTGAACATCTTCTTCATCTTCTTCTTTAGTTAACTATGTACCAAGGAATTGGGTTTAGTAATTAAAAAGAAAGATCTACAATGCTTAAGGAATTAACTTGTAGTTACACTAGGCTATAGCATCATGATAATGGTTTTATAATTCAGGAATTTAGTAGGAAATTTCTAGCATGTTTTTATAGACTATGTAAACCAACCCAAGAGCTTAATGTTTATCATCTCTTTATTCTATTATTTTATGCTATTGTTTCTTTCTAGCTCTCAAACCAACAACAAATATTCATCTTTTATTTTTCTGTTTTAGTACTAAATTTTATAATAATAAGAACACCTATCCCGTGGGTTCGATCTTTTTATATTACGCGATAGTAAATTGTACACTTGCAATTTCATTATCAATGCGCAACGTCTATACTGTCATTTTTCTCTTTTACAAAGAGAAGTTATCGGAGACGAACAAGTTAAACGCTTTTTGCGAGAACATTAAGCCTCATACGGATGACGCCATAGCCAAAGCTTCAGAAGAAAAGCACAGGCTATAGAAGAAAATCAAGACACTTCGATCATCTAATACGATTGTTGATCAAGATTTGAAGCACTTGAAGGATCGTCTCGTTCGAGCTCAAAAGGTTGACACCACTTTTTCGTTTCACTTGTAAGAACCATGGAGTAGAAGTTTGGCCCTTGATACAAAAATTCTTTCTTCCCAGGAAAAGGTTGAAAAATCCCTTCAGATGAAAGACAACCTGATTTAGCATCTTGAGATTGTAAACTGGAAGAATGCTCAGCAGACTAAGAAGATTCAACCTGATCGAGCATTCTCAAAGGAGGCCTTAAAGTAACCTTTGACAAGCTATCTCACAACTTCACATCCTTAACCCGGACCTCAAATTTGATGGAGCGGGCCTCGACCAGGTTTCCTATAATGGAAAAAATTTGCTGTGCTGCAAAATACGAGCTTATTCCTTACCCGGACGTTCACCCTTGATCGTAGTAGATATTATTAGCTTTTCATTTCCCTTTTGTCTTTCCCCGTGCTTTTTGTAAAATCATAAGGAAGTTAACTTTAAATGAAATTTAACGCATTTAAGATACTCTTCACTTCCCTTGTTCTTTACATAAATTCCTCACGGAATTGTTATTTTTAGAAGGCATGCATTTCTCAGAGTGAGTTTCTTTGTCGTCCTACATTCAGGAACGACTGAGTTCTTACTCCTCTTGGATTACATTCCTCGCCGTCCGTTGGACAGTATCCCCTAAGAGGGTTACCTGTGTCCTTTTCTTCAATTGAGACGGTCGGTGTAAGGCCTTGAATAAATTAAATAACTATTTAATCATCCGATGCACACCTAGGGATGCTTGCAGGTGGGAGTTAAGACCCAAAGCTATCCGGATCACCGTAGAGGTGTTTTCCAAACGACGGTTCGTAGTAAAACCGATCTTGACCCGATTTTGAGTTCAGGCGAGAATAAGACGTTCTCACTATCTCCATAACGATCAGTGAATAATTTCGAGAAGAACGACTGTAATATCGATATGGTTTCCTTCCAGAGCCCGGAAAAGGCATTTTTCGCTAGCGAGACTTCCAGTCGAAAATCCAGCAAGCGAAATAGGCGACTCCGGGACCTCGGATCAAAAATCTGGGCATCACCAAATGACTCCGTTTGACGTGACAGATCCAGATATGCGATAAATTTTTTTTAGTGAATAGTGTTTTCTTGAATAGTGTTATGTGAATAGTGTTTCTTGTGCAGTGTTTCGTGAATAGTGTTTTCAGGTCAAAATCGGCATGAATTTTGAGGAAAATGACCCCAGAGCTCGAGTTGTAAGAGCACAAGGTCCAAAACAAATGAGTAGACGGTGTTAGTCACTCTCAGTGACATTGAGAAACGTGCCAACAACTGAATTTAGATAATGACGAGAATTATGATGCGACTGACGCAACTGACACATATGATGCCCAACATGACGACACGTCAATGGATTAGAAGTTTAATATTAAACTAATCCTAGATATTTTCTTAAACTTTTTAAACTGTAGAGTTTAGTCCCTAAACTTTGAAACTTTAGAGTTTAGTCCCCAAATAGTAAAAATTTATTTTACTTAAACTTTCAACTCTTCATATTTAGTCCCTAGGGTTTGTGAAAAATCAAAATCCCCCCCCCATTCAAAATCAAACCTGCGGCCAAGGGGGAAGAAAAAGGGAGGTTGAATGCTTTTAATTCATTAAGTGCCATTAAGGGAAATGTAAGAAGTATTAAGTGGAGTAATTAAGAGAGAGAAATGGAAGGGGAACTATTCATCATCTTCAACATTTGCTCAAGCTTGGCCGAACCTCCTCCCCTCCATAGCTCCATCTTCCACGCATTTTCTCACCTTGGTTCTTTGAAGTAAGTTAATCTCCTCTTCAAGCTCTACACTTCCATGGTTAGATTTCAAAGATGTTGAGTTCTGAGTTATTGATGGTTGATAAAATCCCAAACCCATTTCATAATTGTTGTTGTTATGGCCTTGCTCTTTAATTTGAACCGATTAGATTTTTAATATGTTGAGTTTTGGTCCCTATGGAATTTTGATGATGAGCTTTTGCTAGGATTGTATTTAGAAATTTTGTTCCCATGATATTGATCTATGATAAAATCAAATTAGTTTTCTTGGAAGTTGAGTTTTTGAAAAGTGATTATTTGAAATAAGTGATTTTCAAACTTTGGAATTGATTTTCACCATAGATTTCCTTAGACCTTTAATGTGTACAAGTTAGTTTTGAAAGAAAATTTCATCTTGGTACTTACATGGCCTTGGCCGAATCTAGAACTGGTTTTTGTGCTTGGAAGAATTTATTTTTCAACTAGCTTTTTAGTGTGTTTAAAGCTTGTATATGAGGTTTGATGCAAAGGAATTTTTTTGCCCTAAGTTGTGTGCTGAGGCCGAGAGCAATGAGATTGATTTAGGATTTGGAAAATTGAATTTTTTTTTATGGTTTTGAGAACTTATGTTTGGAGGGACTAAAATTGAGTTTTTGGGTAAATTGGATTTTGAAACTTATAGCTTATTTAGGGTTTAGCTATGTTGAGGAATTGAGAATTGAAAAAGTTGACAATTGAATGGATTTTTGTGTTTTTAACACTTAAGGATTTCTTTAGTTCAAGACTTGAAAATTGATTTGGAAACTTGTAGGAGAAGTTAAGTTTTGGGTTGTGAAGTTGTTTTGAGGGACTTGGAGTATTATTTAGTGAAAATGGGAAGTTTTTATGCTTTGCAAATTTTCGACGGAATTGAGACATTGAGGTTTTGTGTATGTTTTTGTGTTCGAAAACTTGTTTAAGGCTCCTAAATTGATAAGTGATTATCTAGCCTAAATTCTCTTCAAAGATTTTGAAGTTTCGAAAAAATTTGAAAGTGTAACTTAGGGTTTTTCAAGGGTTTTGTAGGTTGCCAAAGTTGCTACAATGTTTTGAATTCCATGGATTCATTCTTGTGAATGGATACATATTTCCCAAGTGTTGGATGCTTTCTATGTTCAGTAGTTAAAGCCTTAGAACTAGTTTATAAGTCCTAAACTAGGCTATGTCCTTTGAAGGGTTACAAGACATCAGACCAGCCAAGACGAGTGGAGCTAACATAGCTAACCGAATCAACAATCACTTTGATAAGGGAACTTCGCTAATCTTAGCTACTAAACATATGTATATATATGATTATGAGAATGTATACTCTGATCATGGAATTGGTAGCTGGCGGCGTTCTGAGAACGACCCGATTAGAATTGTATTGATTGGTATATATTAATGCATGGAGTTGAAGGCATCTGATATGCTGGATTAGAATTGTTTGAGATTTTAAATTGATTTGCAATTGTGGCTTGACTTATTGACTGCTTCTTGCTACACTGCTAAATGTTAAGAATGATTTTCCTGCGACATGATTTATATCTGATTTAGATATGTACATATTCTCTACATGATTCTTTGTGAATTATGAAGCTATGTGAGGCCACATCTTCAGACGATTAAGCCTTGAGTTCGGGTTGTTGTTTTCATGTCGTGTCAAGCATATTGAGGGTCGTCGTGGTTCAAGCTATACAGAGCATTGGACTAGAGGAAACTCATCGGCTGACCAGGAATACTATTTAGTCGGGTGGAGTCGGTAGAGTGTCCCACCGGCCTGTGGGATTTGGTGTTACATCCGGATGAAACTTTTGTACAATGAGCGATTGTACATGCATATAGGGGTCGTAGGGTCACCAACCACCTAAGTCTTAAACCTTGAGTAGTATACTTTCTAAATGCTTACTTGGATATTACTTGTTGCTTGCTTGATGATGCACCTGGTATTGTTTTGGAAGTGACCCTTTCTTTTGTGTTTGTTTGGATGAATCGTGGACGCTTCATCAGACCATGACGGGAAAACCTTCGAAGGATCCGTATGCAGGCCTCCTTCCCCAGAGGGAGGCGATCCTTCACTTCCTTGATCGTGAGGGCCCGACGTCATGGGCAGTGGACCTGCTGACATGGTGAGCCCAGTACACAGGTCGAGTGGCTGACGACAGGATTGACCGTCTCAGCACTCCGCAGGAGCAACAGATCTACCACTTTAATTACAATTTCCCTTTACCTCCAGTTTCTAGTTTCGATGGTTCCGGCGCCTCGGTGTCGGGGACAGCCGCTATACCGGCATCCCCCATTGCTACTGCTTCGCCATGCCAATCATCCCCCATGGTGAAGGTGGAGACTTCCGCACCCCCATCCTCAGTATTTTCCCCCGCCCCGTCAGTACCTTTCCGGATCGTAACCCTGGTGTATGAGGTAGTGACTAGGGTCACCACGACTGTCATAGACGTGGATGTACCCATGATCGATCTCACCAACTCAGATAGAGAGGTCCCGAGAGAGGGTGGTGCTGGTTGGCTCGAGGGATCCGATGAGACCCAGAGGACCCCGAGGAGGAGGATGAGGAGGAGGGAGTAGCCTCTGCCACCGAGGGGTAGAGGTGTCAAGCAGGGGTGGGTACATCGGAAGGGTAGGTTTGTCCTTTTTGACTAACATGACTTGTAACTGACCCACTATTTGCACCACTTTGCATAACTCTTTGAAAACTCGATGATGTAATTATGATGCACACGGGATACTTTTGTAACAATGATTAACAATGGTAATGCAGATACGAGATATTAAGTATGCATTATGCCTTAGCATGTTTTAAAAGAAAAATATACTTGCATTTTTGTAAACTCGGAAGATATTTCGCACGTTGAATTACTGTTCACTCGTGATAGTGACGCCTTAAAAATTAGGGTGTTACAGTTGGGATCGTACCCCTTAAAAGGGTAACTTAAACTCGCCGCTCGGTGGACTGTATACCTTAAAAGGGTTACTTGTGCTCATTGTCCGGTAAAAGGGTTACTTCGACCCACTATTCAATCGAGATGGTCGGGATCATATCCTTAAATGGGTTTCTTACACCCGTCACTCGGTTGATTTTATCCCTTAAAAGAGTTACTTCGACCCACACTTTGTTTCGCTTCGGTGAGTCTAACGAGGTTGTATCCCTTAAAAAGGTTACTTGTGCTCACTGTCTGGTGGACTGTATCACTTAAAAGGGTTACTTCAGCATACTCTTCAATCAAAATGGTTCTGATCATTCCCCTTTAAAGGATTACTCACAACTGCCACCTGGTGGACTATATCTCTTAGAAGGTTTACTTCGGCCTACTCTTCAATCAAGATGGTCGGGATCGTATCCCTTAAAGGGTTAATTACACTCGTCGCTCGGTGGACTGTATCCCTTAAAAGGGTTACTTTGGTCCACTATTTAATTGAGACGGTTGGGATCGTATCTCTTAAAAAGGTTACTTACACTTGCCGCTCGATCCTGCTATCCTTAGACCAGAAACGCAGAAAAATGATTATTATGAAACAAAACTTCATTTAGATTAAAATGTAAGTTCAAAATGTTCAAAATGTTTCTGTGACAATATTCAATCTACTGTATTTGCGCCGCAGATTGGGTGCATTCCAGAACCTAGGGATAAGATTTCTTTTCAAGGTGTCCAATGTATAAGCGCCTTTGTTTGTTGATTGTAGCACCCGATATAGTCCTTCCCAATTTGGGGCAAGCTATCCTTGACCGGAATTTCTCTATCTGACATCATCTTTCCTTAAGATGATATCACCCATATTGGTCTTTTGCAATATAACTTTTGAGTTATACCTTTCATTTGTCCACTTCTTAACTGCCATTTCCTTCATGTGTGCTTTCTTCCTTACCTCGTCAGTTAGGCCTAATTCAAAGGCCAAGTTGACTCATTTTTCTTCTACTAAGAAAGTCTTGGTTCTCAATGTTGGCTCTTCCATCTCCACTGGGACGACCGCCTCGACCCCATACGTCAACTTAAAAGGTGTTCCCCTTTTGATGAGTGTGGGATTGTTCGGATTGCCCAAAGCATAAAGTCCAGATGTTTGACCCAACTTCCCCTTATGTCTTAACATTTCTTCTTAATGCTTGTTGGAATTATTTTATTCGCAACTTCAGCTTGCCTCTTCGTTTGCAGTTTTTCAACCTAAGTGAAATGTTGCTTTATCTATAAGCCTTCTAACAGATTTTAAAATTTCTTGTCAGTGAATTGGGTTCCATTGTTTGTAACGATTGACTATGGAATTCAAAACCTACTTAACATATTGTTCTAAAAGAACTTTTGAACCTTTCCAGATGTAAAGACTCTTTGTCAGCGTACTTATGAGCCCAATGTGCAAGAAGGCGCTCGTAAGGTAATCAACTTCTAGAACACTACCCGATAAAAGTAAGAAATACAGATAGGAGATATAGTAGAGAGTCCTAGAATTGTAACCCAAGCAAGCCCCAAATCTATGCCCCTCCTCTGACTCCTCACTCTCCATGGAAGGGTCCTCATCCTTGTCGTCCTCAGCAATGAAGTCCTCGTCCTCTCTGGCCTCTATGTAGTCGCACAGCTCTTCCTCAACTTCCAAGTCCACTCTAACGCGGGTCAGATCCACATGTGTGGTCTCCACGACAATGCGCTCGGTAATCAACAGGTGTAGCAATCGGAATGGAGAAGATAGAGTATAATTGGGCTCCAAAATTAACGTCACCGGTAAAGGTATAGAAGGCCTAACAGAAGAAGACGGTACAAAAAAGCAGCAGGTGCTAAAGACGTGAAAGAAACAATAGTTGGGTTATGGCCATCGCCGAGAGTCATCCATGATGACATCTGCCACCATTGGGCCCTCGTGAACCTCTCTCTCAAAACGACACGTCCACAAACATATCTGGTTGTCTCCTCAATGCGCCCCAGATACCACAAGCGACAGGTGTGAAAGTCATACACCCACGCTCGGGGATCCTTTGCGTCAAGTAGGTCATGTCCAACCTCGCTAGTCGGAGTGACTGAGTCCCACGGCCTCATCAGCATCTAACGATTGACGTGAAGATAACATAGCAAAAGAAGAAAATAGTGCAAGGGTCAACTACATTGGCATAATGGGAATCACCATCACTAGGTAACCCAAGAAATAAAAAATAGATTCATACAAGTCATAGTTAACAAGGTACTAGCATCATAATCTAAGTTATGGGAAAAGTCTTATTAGATAGTTAATGTATGAATGTCATGTTGACACTGTCCGAACAACGCCTTCATCCATTCACTAGGAAGATGGGGCAACCACCAGCTCCGGGTCATTAGCGCCACTACCAATGCTTATACTGTGGAGTGTCTCTTCTTTGTCATCTCAACATCTGGAATAAACACAAAAGCGTCGTCCCAAGTCTCAACGCTTCAAGGTATGCCATCTCGACGACCATCGCAATACCCAACAGAATTTTGATAAACCAATCTCACTGTGGGAAATATATGCACATGTCATGCTATCGAACTATGAGTTAGTGTCACCTTCGGCTCGTCCTCTAACGTCCGTAGCATGCTCCATGAGAAGGATTACCTCTCACTAGTATCCAATATCACTAGGTCGGTCTCACTCATCACTTAGTGTCCACCTTAATCATTTATCAATTATTCACAAGGCAACAATCATAGTCTAAGAATGTTATCATCTAGGCATAATCAATATCAACATTTCATGGCTTAACATTTCTCATTGCATATAGCATTTCAAGCAAGCAAATGTTAACATATCATAACACATGGCATATTCATCATGCATATCATATTGCAAGTCAAGTAATCATGAGATAATTCAAGTCATGACATCATTGCCATTCATTACATGTTATCATTCAGGTAATTCAAATCATGTTATCAAACAATCTACCAAACAATCAGGTAATCTTCCGGATTCCGTCAGCTACCCACGTAGTTTATATATTACAATTGATATATAAATAACATCATATTAAGGTAGCATGCATAATGTCGGGTATACATGCTATGCTGTCCGAAAATGCGTAGGAGCCCTTACCTCGAGTGCTTTCCTTGTGTACTTCAAAAGCTTCTGAACTCCGTCTGCTTTCGAGCCCGGTACCTTACACAATCATGCCTCACACTTAGTATTCTAGTAATGATTCTACTTAACAAACAACACACAAGAAGACATCTTTATAAAAGATCCTTTATTTATAGACTATTTATGAAAAGGTCCTCTAACTCTTGACTATTTGCAAACAAGTCCTACCACTTTTAACTATTTTCAAAAAGGTCCTTGTACTTTGCTATATTCATACTCTAGTCCTCAAAATTTAGTAAAATACCAATTTAGGTCCTTCAAATTTCTAAAATACTATTTCTAGTCCTTGAGCTTTTCAAAATTCTATTCTAGTCCTCAAACTTCCAAAAACTTAGATTTAACCCCCAAATTATGTCCAAAGGCCTTTAAACATGCCCAACATCAACATCAAGTTTTCAGGCAATATAACCCCTAAAAACTATCCTCATAGGTTCGGCCAAGGCACTATATTTGGCTAACAAGTCCACAAATTTTTCGAACAATTTCCAACAAGCATTTTAACCATCAAACAACTCATGGACCCGAACCCCACAAAGCTTTGTAGGTTCGACCAACACAAAAAAATAGCTATGAATTTCTTTTTCAAAATCTAACTTTAGAAATGGGTTTATCTCATCATTGTAAGCTAGGTTCATGTAGAACACCTTTCCAAACAGGAACTTTTCCAAAAATCAATTTTGAACCAAAACAAATTTTCAAGAAATAAAATATAGGGTTGTGAATTTCTTTTGATGGTGATTATTCTTTCGCAAAGGCAACATAGCAAAAGCTCACTTTGAAAATCTCTTCCAACTCAAGAATCAAATTTTGAGAAAACTAAAAAAGATGAAACCATAGATCCATTCATTAAGAACAACATTTGTGAAAGCATTTTCTCAAGGCAAGACCTTCAAACTTCAAATGAAGCTCTAGGGTTCAATACTCAACCAAAAAGCTCATAGAATATGTCAAAAGAAAGATGATGAAGAGTACTACCTCTTTTTAGTTGGACTTAGAAGAAAAAGAAGATGATCCAAGGGTAATAGAAAGCCTTGAAGCTTCGGCCAAGGGAGAGAAAAATGGAAGGTGTAGAATTTTTCTCTCCATCTCTCTAGTTTCTCTCTCTATTTCCACCAAGGACTCACTTAATGAAAAAGATGAAGACCCAACACTCTATTTAGTGTGTTGTTAGACTATCCCTCTTAAAATGGGAGATATTTTGCTTTCTTAATTGTCCCTGATATCCCTTCATCAAAACATCAAATATCCACTTTACCCTTGTCTTTCATTTCCAATGCAAAGGTCACTATCTAGTTTTAATAGTAGTTTTGTCCTTTTCCTAATTAGGCTAAGAAATTCTAACTCAACAAGCAAATGACCTCATGCCCCATTGTGGGTTGATGATTTAAAAGCTAATCCTTGACTAGTCTAGACTAGAGAATTTCGAACCACATTAGCAAAAAGGATGATGACCTTCATCTTTCTTAATCTCCCTTAATAAAAAGTTAAAATGGTCAACTAAAGACATGTCACTTTCAATTGACTTAGGATTATCTTATTCTCCATGAGAAATGTGGGACCCCACTTGAGCACCTCTCTTATGAGCTCCCACGTTACTTTCTTTCTCTCACTAGCCCGGTTTCTTCTGCTGTATTTTTTTCTACTTGCTCTCTCTCCTTCTTACTCATTCGTTGTACATATAAACACTTTCATACTTAGTCCCACCTGTTAGTATCATGTTTTACTTGGCTTCCCTCTCTTCTCTTACCTGCATACGTTTATCAACTGCCTTACCGACCGCTATTATCTATCGTTCTTCATTTGCGCTCACGGTCACGTGTTGGTTCCATTTTTTTTCTCTCCTACGATCTCGGATAATCCGGTTTATCCTACCTGTTACCTCTTAACAAAATTATCATGATTAGTGACATAAGCAAACACATCACATAAGAGATATACATACACAAAATTCAAAGGATTTAGCCAAGCTTAGTCCCTGAAACCTATCAAAGTAAGTAGTAGAATACATGGTTATACAGTCATCCATAAACAAGTATCCAAAGTAGAAAAGTTATGAGAAAACATAGTCAACAACAGCAGATCAGGAAACCAGACCACCCTCCTCAGCATCCCCCTAAGATCCTTGTCCTCCCTCATCGCCATTAGAGCTCACATTGTCACCTACAGATTCGCGCGATCCTCCGGAAGGACCAACTCTACGAAATAGACAACGGTAGGCACGAGAATCTCCTCTAGTCCTCCTGGGAGCAGGCACCCTCTTCCTAGCAGTGACTCTCCGATGGAGACCACTCAGCTCAAGTGTAGGATCAATGTTAGGGACCTTAGGTACAGGCTCTGGCGGTAACTGTACATCCGGTACTGGCTGAGGGATCTCAGGTGATGGAGGTGAAGCTGGTGGTACATCAGCATCTGCATAAAACACAGGTATTAGGTATCGACGAGGCAGATAAAAAGAGAAGGGTATGTGCATAGATACAGGGTAGCCAGGCAAAGCAGCACCTGGCTGCCCACAGAATATGAACATGCTCTCGTAGTGGCAATAGCTTGTGGCTGGGTCCACATACCAACTCGCAGGCACCGCAAAATCTGCTATGATGGATCCAACGGGAGGCTGCGCCATCCCAAGGAACTATCACATCATCTGTAAAAATAAAGATGCAAGGGTGAGTCACAAAGCATATAAAACATAAATTGCCACATACAGAAACGAGAAAGATTTCAAGCCAAGCATTGCAAATAAATCGTTCATCAATCACACCCAATATAAACAGTGCAATGCATGCCACCCTTTTCTTTGTGCCATCATTCTTCCCAGAAGAACAACTCATCCAATTCTCAAAAAATTTCATGAATGCTGGGCCCATTGGCTGATACGTAGCCACTTCAGAACGCGACTCGGGAACATGGGTTCGGTATGTCAACCCACTCCTCTTACCGAGTACGGAGAGTACGGATTACCCTCTTGGCTTTCAGTCGCGATGATGCAGCATTTCCAAGGCTTCCCACCCCACTAGCTGGAATACAAGGGATCCCAAAAACAACGACCTAGAGTTGAGTCGCTGCACTGATTCATCCCCAGGCCACCCAATATCTGGGATGCCACCGCGGGTATCTCAGACATCCACACTGGGTGCACACCAGTCCACCATACGGTGGAAGTTGTTGTACGCTCTTACTCCTTATCCCTCTGTAACAATGCATATGAATTATGACAAACATACAACATACAAAACAATATCCTCCCCCTTATAACCTATGTATTAGTTGACCATATCGGCATACCATATTATCCCTTGCTTGGAATATATGACCAGCCAACACGGGGATTTCTCAGGCATACGTTCAACAAACCATGCGTTCGGATTTAGATCGACCTCAAGTCCTGTCCTCGGAACCCTAAACTTAGGAGAAATGGGTTCATAAGCATGCTAAAACATTCCGTATGCAATTATTCTAGTGATGGTTAGTTAGATTCATTTAGACCTATATGCAAAAGCTGAATGCAAACATCATTGTCAATATCCATTTCTTGTTGAGCAATTCCTCGACTTAGGTCACCTGATACCTATCACATATGTAACATCCCGTGTTTTGGTAGGGAAGGTAACTGCCTTAAGCTAGTTACCCTAACCACTAACTATGAGAGATAGAAACCCTAAACCTATCTCAATGACTTACTAGTAGTAAAGCAACTAGAAAAAATATCTATAAAGAAACAGTATGTGAATGAATTGATTGATGTTTGTAGTAATATACATAATTATTAGTAGTGATAAATAAGTTTGGTTAGCAAATGTAGACATGACATTGGCAATATGAACCCTAACAACTTTGATTAACTCTCTTGACGATAGTCGATAATGCCTCAGAGTAATTGCAACTGTGGTCGGGCCAGTAGGCTGAGACTTCTGATGACTCATGACTCTAGACTCTGAGAAAAGAAAATAACTCAGAATCTCTTTACTGCATAGAGTTGACCTGGGAATAGTACAATTTTTGTACTGTAGCAAAGACACGACGGTATGTGCGACCAGTACGGCAAGACCGAGTACTATGCCTGATGGAAATGTCACTATGCACATCAACTCAAACCCTAAAGAGGATGCAATTAAGGCTAGCAGAAGCCCTAATTTTGTGTTTCACACTTCATATTGCATGGAATGAAACCCTAACCTTCATGCATGAAATATCATTGGTGGTGCAACTTAATCAAGTTGATAATCCAAGTTATTTAAGCTAAGGCACTTACAACCTATATAAATTGATTCTCTGTTATCCAAGGACTTCAGAGCATCATTCTAAAGCATCCCAGAGAGCCTGCATAGGGAGAGAAGCTCTCATTTTTCTCTAGAATCTGAAAACTATCTTGCAATTTTCTCTTCTTCGATTCTTCTTTTTCCTTCACCATTGTCTTTCTGGAAGATCAAGGATGGATTCTGGGCAGTTTCCTTGAAGCTTTACCCAAGAAATCGAAGGAACAAAGCTTCTAAAAGTTTTTCCAGATTCCGGCAGAATTTTCCAGAATTCGACAGCCCAAAAATTTCTTCAATCGCGTTTTCCAGTGAATTTAGGAAGTTTAAGAATAAACCATCACCACCACTCTTCTTCTGGAAGCTTGGAGAACATGACACAGTGCCCAGCTCAGCTTCGACGACGACGACCGTCATGACTTCGTCTTCTCCGGCGAGTCAATTTGACGAAATTTCCAGAACTCCATTTTTGAGGTATTTAAATCTCCAAAACTTGTTCTTGACCTTATTTCTTCACTTTAGAACCTCAATGAACAAGTTTTAAGCCCTGGAACCCGATGAATCGAAGCCACGAAAGCCATGAACACATGAAACTCGTGTTCGTGTTTTTGGCACCTTTTGTGGGCTAAATGACCTGGAAATTGTTCTTATGAAACACTAGAACCTCAAGGAACATGTTAGGTAACCCAGAAAGTGGAAAGAAATAGAAAATAATAAATTTAGTTTTTCAATTTTTTGATATCATAAACCCTAGCTTAGGAGATGATAGAACTAACATATTAGCCTCTGTATAACATGATAAAAACCTCTGAATATTGATAATGAAGAGCTTTAGAGAGCGAAAAAATAAGCTAAGCTGGAAGAAAGATGGAAACCTAGGTTCATGTTTAAGAAAATATAAGAAACCCTAACCCTAAGTAGGAAGAGGAAGATTATCAGATGTAGGATGTTGTATCATGCCTGAATCAATGGTTCAGAGATGTTAATTTAGAAGGATGAAATGTAATTTAAGGATAGTGTAAGGACTAAAATGTGATAAATTCAGATGAGTCTAGAACGTTTATTATATTTTGAGTGATAACAATTTTAATTCCTAAGCTATGTGTATTATTATTTTCAGGAAATTATCCCTATCGTCTACCAGATATACTTGAAAGACATATTATCTCTATCGTCCATGACTCAAAGGAAGTATCGTCTGCGTACATTATTTTATCCATACACAAGCAAAGCATCGTCTGATCAAATGACAAAGTACCGTTTGATCAAAAGTGAAGTATCATCTAATTAAGATCAAGAGACACTTCGAGTATGGTCTAACTCTATAGTCTGCAAAGCCGTAACGTCAAAGAGCTAACGATACAATACAATGTTGGAACAGATCAAATTGCTTCTCAAAAAGGAAAGGAATTCATTTATGAGCAAACTAAATGAAAAAGAGTGAATCAAGAATTACATTACTCGACGACCAACTCTGCTTGAACAACAACATAAATGCTATCAATGCAAAGGAGAAGATCACGCCACAAATTACTTAACAATCAGCAGAATCAACAAAGTCAAATTTATTCAATGCTTATAGTCATTCCTAAATGGCCAGGAATTCAATGATTACATTAAGTCAACGACAAACATCTTCAGCAAATCAAAAAATGAATTGAAGGTATAAAAGGTAAGACTCTAAGATTTGAAGAAACAGAGATACCAATACAGAACAACGAAAAACAGAGAACAAAAACTAAATGAAAAACAGAGTCAAATACTATCAAGTTATTCACACATATAGAGAACCTACCATCTATCATCTCTGTCTGCCAAACCTCGAGTATACTGTTTAGTGTCAAACCATATACTAAATACTGAGAGTTTTCCGAGCCTGAATTTGTTTCTACCTCACTCTTTTGAGAAGAGACTCATTGTAGAAGAAACCCTTGTAAAAGGAGAAGTCCTTAGAATACTTGTTGGGAGAAGTCCTGTCGAATACTTGTTGGGAGAAGTCCTGTCGAATACTTTTTGGGAGAAGTCCTGTCGAATACTTGTTGGGAGAAGTCCTGTCAAATACTTGTTGTGACAAGTCCTGTCGAATACTTTTTGGGAGAAGTCCTATTGAATACTTGATAGTAAAAATCTTGGTTAAGCCAAGGACTGGATGTAACCCTATTCTTTAAGGGGGTGAACCACGATAAATCTTGTGTGTGCTGTCTTTACTACTTGCTTCGTTTACAATTACACATGTTTTATTTTCGCTGCATCAAAACCGATTAATCTATCATTTACTGAAAGTATTTTATCGTTTACACAAAGTATCCTATCATTTACGAAAAGGTTTTTGAAAATATATATTTGTTTTAGAAAAGCAAGTTTTAGTACGAACACAATTCAAACCCCCATTTCTTGTGTTGTCCTTGTTTTATCAATTGGTATCTGAGCTTAAGGCTCTAAAAACTAACACTTTAATAGGTGTAGAGAAAAGATCCATGGAGGGAAACACATTCCCAACCAGCGTAGCAACAAACAAGACACCATTTTTCGACGGCTCGAATTTCCCTTACTGGAAGAAGCACATGAAATTATTCATTGAATCCACAAGCTATAAAATATGGGACATCATCGAACAAGGTAATTATGTACCTAAAAATATTGCAGGTGAACCTATCCCAAGAGCACAATGGAATGATGATCAAAGGGTAGAAAATCAACTGAATGTCAAAGCCAAGCTAATTCTTACCTGTGCACCGAGAAAGTCAGAACACAACAAAATAGATAGTCTCGACACAACAAAGGAAATTTGGGATACACTAGCACTGGCGCATGAAGGAACATAGAATGTCAAACATACAAAGATAAGAATGTTGGTTGCTCAATATGAATCATTAAAAATGAAGGAGAATGAGTCCATTGACGATATGTTCTCAAGATTTCAGACCATCATAAATTGACTGAGAAATCTGGGAAAAAGCTACAACAACCTCGACCAGATTACAAAAATTCTAAAAGCTAAGGATCTCACTACTCTCAGAATGGAAGATCTTTTCGGGTCTCTAAGAGTTCATGAGATTGAACTGGCACAAGATGAAGCAATAAAAAAGAACAGAACTATAGCCTTCAAATTCAAAAGTTCAATAGGCACAAACTTTGAAGAATCGTCTGAAGAAACAGAGGAGTCGTCAGACGATACTGGCGATGAGGAAGCACTGTTTGGCAAAAAATTCAAAAAGATGTGGCTCAAACAACGAAGAGACATAAATGAGTCAAAAGGATAACACAAGAAGGAACTAGGATATAGAAAATTCCAGGAAAAGCCTAGAAAATAAGGGGGACAAAATTCAAACAATAACTCTATCGTCTACTATGAGTGCAGAAAGCCAGGACACATCAAGTCTGAATGTCCTCAATTAACAAAGAAGTCATTCAGGAAGGATCACAATAGAAAGAAGAAGGCGCTTATTGGCCATAGTGATGACTCTGAAGAATCCTCAGACGATGATGAAGACGAAGATGATGAAGAATTGTTCTATGCTTCATGACATTTGTAGATGAATCAGGCGACTAGAAAGATCAGGTAACATCTGAAACTCTTGAGGATGAATATAATGAATTACTTGACTATTCTCATGCATTATCTTCAAAGTATAAATGTCTAAAGAAAAAGTTTTCACAAATGGAAAAAGAGCTAGAAAATTCCAAGCATGGAAATACTTTATTAGTTGAGGAAAACAAAGTTTTGAAAAAGCATAACACCTCTGACGAAGTTAGTGCTCTTAAAAAGAGAATAAATGTTTTAATTCAAGACCTTTTGTCCTTTACTAATGGGCATGATAACTTAGTTAAACTAAGTGGAAATAATAGATAAATGTATGATAACAGTGGGCTAGGATATGATAGTGATAGTAATGCATCGTCTGATACTATAACGTCTGATATTACCTTTGTATCGTCTGCAACCATAATGTATGAACCTGTGACGTTTGTGGTAAAACATAGAATTAAACAGACAACTGAGAGGACTCCTTATATCAAAAAGGTCCCTCCCAAAAAGTCCACTACCAAACCAGGACCCAAGAGTATTTGGGTACCTAAGACCATGATTTTATCTATTGCAGATTTGTTTAATAGGTCAAAGAAAACACCAACAATGGATGTTCATGACACATGACCGGAAGAAAGTCTATGTTCCCAAAGATCTACACTAAAGAAGATGGAGGAACAATCACCTTTGGAGGTGATAAAAAGGGTTCATCATAGGTGAAGGAGATGTTGGAAGGGCTCCCCTTCCTGTGATAAACAAGGTATTGTTAGTTGAAGGATTAAAATATAACCTACTTAGCATAAGTCAATTATGTGATAGTGGGATGATTGTTTCCTTTAACAAAGTGAAGTGTAGCGTCACTGATGATAATGACAAAATCATTTTTGAGGCTCAGAGACAAGGGAATCTTTACAAGACAAACTTGGAGAGCCTTGCAAGTCAACATGTAACATGTCTTGTGTCATCACAGGACGATAAATGGATTTTGCACAGGAAGATAGGGCATGCATCCTTAAAGACCATTACGAAGATAGTAAAACACGACTTAGTACGTGGTCTGCCAAAACTATCATTCAAGTCTGATGTCACATGCTCTTAATGTTTTTAAGGAAAACAATTAAAAAGTTCTTTTCATTCAAAGAAAGTTGTAAGACAAGTAGACCTCTGGAGATGCTACATATGGATTTGTTTGGACCAACTAGAACGGCCAGTTGTTCAGGAAAACGGTATGGATTTGTCATTGTAGACGACTACAAAAGATTTACTTGGGTTCATTTCCTAACTCACAAGGATGATACGTTCAAATCCTTCACAATCTTCTGCAAGAGAGTCCAAAATGAAAAAGGGTACTGCATAGCTGCAATAAGAAGTGATAGAGGTGGAGAATTCATAAATGAAAAGTTTGAAAGCTTTCGTGAATAAAATGACATCAATCATCAATTCTCAGCTCCAATAACTCCTCAACAAAATGGTGTAGCTGAATGAAAGAAGAGATCACTCCAAGAGATAGCCAGAACGATGCTACATTCAAAACAGAATCCTTGTAAGGCCGATTCTAAAGAAGACACCCTATGAAATATGGAAAGGAAGACGACCAGACATATCTTACTTTCATCCCTTTGGATGTCCATGCTTCATTCTCAACACAAAAGGCGATCTCGGGAAGTTTGATTCAAAGTCCGGCAAAGGAATTTTTCTGGGTTATGCTCCTCATTCCAAATCTTACAGAGTCTACAACTCCAGAACAATGGTGGTAGAAGAATCTATCAATGTGAACTTTGATGATTTCCGAAGCGTAGAGGAAGAAATTATCAATCTCGAAGAAGATCTTGTGAAGAAGGTCTTGCTCTTGACCCTGACTGAGGTTTTGATGACAACAAACTCATCGACAAAAAGAAGAAAAGAAGACTTAGAGGAATTAGTGCAACATGATTCTATATCTGCCTAAGTCTTAGATCGGTGAGTTATGCTTCTAAATGCTTCTCTAGTATAAAGGCTCTTTAAAACACTTAAGCTAATTGAGTTTAACCTTTACATAATTTAAAAGAGGTAGAAAAACTCAAGCCGTTCTTAAAGGTTTCCTTTTCTGGAATCTGGACTTGAGTGTAATCAATTACACCCTTAAGGTAATCGATTACACATAGGCAAGTAATCGATTACAGCTTGCTCATAATCGATTACATGTTTGAATTTGAAATTCAAATAGCAATGGTCACATAGCATAATCGATTACCTAAGTACTGTAATCGATTACATGCTCAACAAGTTGCATCATTTCATGAACCATTGTGTCTCATATCTTTTGGGAAAGGTTGTGTTGGTTCAGAGATGATCCCTTATGCCTATAAATAGTCCATTTGAGTCCAGAAACGAGACACACAAGTAACACACATGAAATAGGCCAAAATTACTCTTGAATTGCTCTTTCATGTTCATTTAGCCTTTTGGTCTTAAACTTTCAAAGAGCCTAGGATCTGAGTTCATAGTCTTCATTGTTTAAGGAACACTCTTGTTGTTCATATATTGAAGAACTCGGAATCAAGAGAGCCTTCTTATGCTTAAGAGCCTTAAAGCATAAATCTCATGGTCAATCCAATTGTGTGTTAAAGGATTGATACAACCAGTTGTAAAACTCTTCTTCATCTTCATTCTGGTTGAGTGAATATTCACCGTAGGGTTTGGTGAAGGTAAATTGTACTGAAAGTGGTGTGCTTTCAGGGGTTGTTGAAAGTGGTGTGCTTTCACAGGTTGGTGTTGATAGAAATTCTTAAGGTACTTGGTGTAAGCACGTGTAAGAGATTTTTATCAATAGTGGATAAATCCTCAAGGGGTTTCTTGAGGGACTGGACGTAGCTTTCGGTGGATTGAAGGTGAACCAGGATAAAATTCTGTGTGTTCATTCTCCTACTCTTCATCTTTACTTTCAAGCAACGTTTATTTCCGCTGCACTCGATTGTGATCATCTTTATCTTGAAAGTTAGGTGTGTTAAGGCGAAAATCGGGTAAACCTGATTCACCCCCCCCCCTCTCAGGTTGCTATCTATACTTACAATTGGTATCAGAGCGTAAGTTTAGGTAATTTGCTCCTAAGATCCGGAGAAGATGGCATCCTCTTCTAGTCATGGAACTAGTGAGGGATTCAATATAAACAGACCACCATACTTCAATGGAGACCACTATGACTTCTGGAAGATTAAGATGAAAATCTTTATAAGGTCATTGGACGTGGAAATATGGAAAGCCATTGAAGAAGGTCCGTTTATACCTATGAATGAAGTAGGTGATAGCAGACAACCAAAACTGAAAACACATGGAGTGAAGAAGAAAAGAAGAAGGTTCAGTATGATCTCAAAGGAATGAATATCCTTACATCTGCTCTTGGCATGGATGAATTCTTCAGAGTTTCAACATGAACAACATCAAAAGAAATATGGGATACATTGATGGTGACTCATGAAGGAACAGATGATGTCAAGAGATCAAAGATCAATACCTTATCTCGAGAATATGAAATGTTCAGAATGCTTCCTGGAGAAAAGGTATTTGATATGCAAAAAAGATTCTCTCATTTGACTAACCATTTGATTGCACTTGGTAAACAATTTTCCAGAAGTGACTTGAACATGAAAGTTCTAAGATCACTCACAAGAGCATGGCAAACAAAGGTTACGGCGATTTCCGAAAAGAAGAGTTTGTCTAATATGACTCTTGCAACTCTTTTTGGAAAACTCCAAGAACATGAATTGGAGTTGAATCATTTGGAGGAACATGAAAAACATGAGAAGAAATATCGATCCATTTCTCTAAAAGCAAAGTAAAGCATCAAAGATGATTATGATGCAGATTCTGAAGAGGACGAGAATGAAAATATGGATCTTCTAGTGAAGAATATTGGAAAACTATTCAAAAGGAAAGGTATGAAGTTTAACAATAACAGAACTTTCCAAAGGAATAGTGAGCCCTCCTCTTCTCAAAAATTCACATGCTTTGAATGTGGAAAACCGGGACATATCAAGTTGGAATGTCCAAATCTTCAAAAGAAAAAACATGGTTTGAAGGATAAGTTTGAAAAGAAGGATCAAACTACTCAAAGAGCATACATTTCCTGGGATGAAAATGAAGTGAGTTCATCATCCGACTCTGAAAAGGAAGAAGCACAAGTTGCATTAATGGCTTCACATGACTCAGATGCTGAGGATATCCAGGTGTGCATGAAAGCAGCAAAGGACTTATGGTATCTTGATAGTGGTTGCTCATTACACATGACAGGAGACAAAACGAAGTTCTCTTTTCTTATGCCTAGAGAAAAAGGTTTTGTTACATATAGAAATAATGAGAAAGGGAAGATACTTGGCATTGGAAGAATAGGCACACCCCCTCAAACCGTCATTGACAAGGTTCTATATGTTGATGGTTTGAAGCATAATCTTCTAAGTATCAGTCAACTATGTGACAAGGGTTTGAAAGTTGGGTTTATAAATGATATATATGTGGTGAAGGATATGAAAACTAGAGAAATCAAGTTCTCTGGATTCAAAGTCAATAAAGTCTTCATGATATCCTTGGATGAAATTCCATCTAATGTTAGATGCTTGTTAGCCAAGAACAACAATGATTCATGGCTCTAGCATAGAAGACTGGCTCACATCCACATGGATCATTTAAATAAACTAGTTAAACATGATCTGGTTGTTGGACTTCCAAAGATAAGATTTAAAAGAGACAAGCTCTGTGATGCATGTCAGAAAGGGAAGCAAACCAAAGTGTCTTTCAAACCTAAAAATATAGTCTCAACTACAAGACCACTCCAACTACTTCACATGGATTTATTTGGACCATCAAGGACTAGAAGTTTTGGAGGTAATTATTATGCTCTTGTTATTGTTGATGATTATTCTAGATTCACTTGGACTATATTCTTGCCTCATAAGAACGAGGCCTTCAATGCATTTAAAAGATATGCAAGACTTGTTCAAAATGAAAAGGCTTTGAAGATCTCTTCTATTAGAAGTAATCATGGTGGAGAGTTTCAAAACCACCAATTTCAGGAATTATGTGATGAAAATGGAATATCACATAACTTCTCTGCACCAAGGACACCACAACAAAATGGTGTTGTGGAAAGGAAGAACAGGTCACTTGAAGAACTAGCAAGGACCATGCTGAGTGAATCCAACCTTCCAAAATACTTTTGGGCTGATGCTGTAAGTACTGCTTGCTATGTATCCAACAGAGTACTCATTAGACCTATTCTGAAGAAAACTCCCTATGAACTATACAAAGGGAAGAAACCAAACATTTCTCATTTACATGCTTTTGGATCAAAGTGCTTTGTCTTGAACAATGTTAAGGAAAACCTTGGTAAGTTGATGAAATATCCGATGAAGGTATATTCCTTGGCTATTCTCTGACAAGCAAAGCATATAGAGTCTTCAACAAGAAAACTCTATCTATTGAAGAGTCCATACATGTATCTTTTGATGAGACTAACTCTTCAAAAGAAGATACAGTTATTCTTCCTGATAATGATGAGGAAGATAACATCATAAAGGAAGATTCTCAAAAACAAATGGAGCATGTTTCAGAACAAGAAGAGCATTTTGAAGATACCACTTATGAGTTTCCAAAAGAATGGAGAACCCACAGGGATCTTCCTATTGACAACATCATTGGTGACATATCAAGAGGAGTTTCTACAAGGCTACGCTTAAATGATTCAGTATTGAACATGGCCTCTGTCTCTCAAACAGAACCCTCACAAGTTGATGATGCTCTTGAAGATGAGTATTGGATTGTAGCCATGCAAGAAGAATTGAACAAATTTGAAAGAAATCAAGTATGGGAATTGGTTCCTAAGCCCACTGACAAGCATATCATTGGAACAAAATGGGTGTTCAGAAATAATTTGGATGAAAATGGTATAATTGTCAGAAACAAGGCAAGGCTGGTTGCACAAGGATACAATCAAGAAGAAGGCATTGATTTTGATGAAACCTATGCACCAGTTGCAAGGTTGGAAGCCATAAGATTACTATTGACTTATGCTTGCTCACTAAACTTCCCATTGTATCAAATGGATGTTAAAAGCGCTTTCCTGAACGGATATATTCAAGAAGAAGTATATGTGAAGCAACCACCAGGATTTGAAGATCCTAAGTACCCTTCACATGTCTTCAAATTGAAGAAAGCACTTTATGGTCTTAAGCAAGCCCCTAGAGCATGGTATGACAGGTTGAGCACATTCCTTTGTGAAAAAGGATTTCAAAAGGGTAAGGCTGATACAACCTTGTTCATCAAGAAAACCAAAGGTAATACGTTGTTAGTTCAAATTTATGTAGATGACATTATTTTTGGTTCCACTAACAAACCTCTATGCAAGGAATTCTCTAACATGATGCAAGAAGAGTTTGAGATGTCTATGATGGGACAGCTAAACTTCTTTCTAGGATTGCAAATTAAGCAATTTCAAGATGGAATATTCATCAATCAATCCAAGTTTTGCAAGGAGCTTTTAAAGAAATATGATTTGGATGATTGCAAGGCCATAGCCACACCTATGGGGTCAAATACTTATCTAGATCAAGATGAGTCCGGCATTCCAGTAGATATTACAAAATATAGAGGTATGATCGGATCTCTTCTTTATTTAACAGCAAGTAGACCAGATATTATGTTTAGTGTGTGTCTATGTGCTAGATATCAAGCATCTCCTAGGGAATCTCATTTGAGTTCAGTGAAAAGGATTTTCAAATATCTGAAAGGAACTTCAAATGTTGGTCTGTGGTATCCCAAAGGGAGTGTTTGTGATTTGATTGGATATTCTGATTCAGATTTTTCTGGATGCAAAACTGAAAGAAAGAGAACAAGTGGTACTTGTCACTTATTGGGAAATGCTCTTGTTTCTTGGTCCTGTAAGAAACAAGCTTGTGTTGCTCTAAGTACTGCAGAAGCAGAGTATATTGCTGCAAGAAGTTGTTGTGCACAAACTTTATGGCTCAAACAACAACTCAAGAATTATGGCTTAGAGCTGGGCTGCATCCCAATCAAATGTGACAATACAAGTGCCATTAATCTCACGAAGAACCCCATTATGCATTCTAGAACAAAGCATATTGATATAAGGCATCACTTTCTTCGAGATGATGTCATGAGAAAGGATATAGAAATTTCTTTCGTAGATACACATATTCAATTAGCTGATATATTTACTAAGCCTCGTCCTAAGGATTCTTTCTTTAAAATTAGAAGATAATTAGGCATTATAGATGAAATTGATGTTTAATTAAGTAGTTTTATGTCTATATGCTTGATTACATGATTATGTGCATTATATGTTTATATGCTTGATTATATGATCATATGCTTTACAGGCTTGTTCTTGTAGTTATATGCTTTTTGTGCGTTTTTCAGTTTTGGTAATCGATTAAAACAGTCTAGCAATCGATTACATAGGAATACACAGCTTAGAACTTGAAAAATTGTCTTCAGTAATCGATTACTCCTATCCTGTAATCGATTAACATAAGTATTCTGGTCCTCGTGCCGCTTTAGAAACCTAAGGTAATCGATTACCACTCTTGCCGTAATCGATTACAAAGACGAAACAGTTTCTTTCCCTCCATTTATTTGAAATTCAAATTCTTAGAAACCGTCAAGTAATCGATTACAAACTTCTATAATCGATTACGTGCTCGATTTATATAATCAAAGTATGCCATTTAAATGGGAATTCTCTTACAAGTCCTATTTCTATCATCTTCAACCCTTGATTACCAAATCCTGAAACCTTGATCTTATCCACAGCCCTCTCTCAAAATTCAATCATGTCTTCCTCTCCTTTCCGACCTTCACATCCTATGAACCTAACCAGACTTCTCACTACACCAGACCAAAGAAATCGTTTTGTCTCTAGGTTCATAAATCAAATAATCCGAAAACCAGTTTATGGCGAATTGGACCCCTTCATTGAAGATGGATATACATTTCCTGCTCTCTTAAGAAACCAAGCACTTGAAGAATTCATTACCATAAACAACCCGTTTTACCCAGAACTTGTGAAGGTTTTCTACTGTAATCTTGACACTCTGAGGGATGACATTAAAAGTTCAGTCAAAGGTGTTTCCATTCAATACTCCCTAACTACCCTTGGACGGTGTTTGGGACTTCCTTCTAACGATGCCAAATTAGGCCCGAACCTGCCCTGCCCCTGGCCTGACTACAATCAGGAATTATTTTATCAGTCTATGTGTCATTTCAGGCCTTCAGAACTTCTGAAAATCCATCCTCCTCACACAAAATCCTATCCCTATAATGTTGATGTCTTCACCATGAACAACGACTTGCTCCATTACTTCATCAATCAGGTCCTTCAGCCCCAGGAAAACCATCTTGCTCACATCAGTGAGTTAGAATTGCAGATATTATATGGCATCATCAACTGCCATAAAATTAACTGGGCTTTCCTGGTCATGAATCATATGATCAAGTGCAGAGACAACACTGACTCCTTCCCTTATGCTTCAGCCATATCATGAATCCTTATCTATTCTGGAGTGTCTATAGCAAGACTATATGATGAGCGGTCTTCTTCTTTTAAGTGTGTCGACAAATCCATCCTCTCTTATCTCGGGATATCTAATAACTTTGGGATTTCCACACTCTCATGTATGCTCCATGATGATGGTCGTGATCTTCTGATAACGAAGTCAATGGATCCTGAAGACTCTTCTGCTGATTCTTAGTCTTCTAGAATTTCTTTATTTCTCTAACTTTTTATATTCTCGGTCTGTAATAACTTTAACTTGCGTACTTCTGTTTATTGAACTATTTTTTGCACTTTGTGGATTTCCTATTTATATAGTATGATGTTTATCATTTGTCATGATATTACTTGTTTACCCCCACTCCCTATGCTATGCATGTATATATTCCTTGTTAGCCTGTATGTATATTTCAGCCTTTTCTTCTGTTTGATGAAGTCAAAAGGAGGAGAAAGGCTCTGTGCACTTTAAAGATCATATGCAGGAAATGCTACAAGTGAAACAGAAAGGGGGAGTTGCATCAGATTGCATTCGATAGGGGGAGTTTTCTACAAAGAAGCAACATACTGATCTTCAAAGTTCAAAGTATGTGTTTGCCATCATCAAAAAGGGGGAGATTGTGAAGAAGGTCTTGCTCCTGATCCTGGCTGAGGTTTTGATGACGACAAACTCATCGATAAAAAGAAGAAAAGAAGACTTACAGGAAATAGTGCAACATGATTCTATATCTGCCTAACTCTTAGATAGGTGAGTTATGCTTCTAAAGGCTTCTATAGTATAAATGCTCTTTAAAACACTTAAGCTAATTGAGTTTAACCATTTCATAATTTAAAAGAGGTAGAAAAACTCAAGCCGTTCTTAAAGGTTTCCTTTTCTGGAATCTGGACTTGAGTGTAATCGATTACACCCTTAAGGTAATCGATTACACATAGGCAAGTAATTGATTACAGCTTGCTCGTAATCGATTACATGTTTGAATTTGAAATTCAAACAGCAACGGTCACATAGCGTAATCGATTACCTAAGTACTGTAATCGATTACATGCTCGACAAGTTGCATCATTTCATGAACCATTGTGTCTCATATCTTCTGGGAAAGGTTGTGTTGGTTCATAGATGATCCCTTATGCCTATAAATAGTCCATTTGAGTCCAGAATCGAGACACACAAGTAACACACACGAAATAGGCCAAAATTACTCTTGAATTGCTCTTTCATGTTCATTTAGCCTTTTGGTCTTAAACTTTCAAAGAGCCTAGGTTCTGAGTTCATAGTCTTCATTGTTTAAGGAACACTCTTGTTGTTCATATATTGAAGAACTCAGAATCAAGAGAGCCTTCTTATGCTTAAGAGCCTTAGAGCATAACTCTCGTGATCAATCCAATTGTGTGTTAAAGGATTGATACAGCCAGTTGTAAAACTCTTCTTCATCTTCATTCTGGTTGAGTGAATATTCACCGTAGGGTTCGGTGAAGGTAAATTGTACTGAAAGTTGTGTGCTTTCAGGGACTGAAAGCGGTGTGCTTTCAGGGACTGAAAGTGGTGTGCTTTCAGGGGCTGTTGAAATTGGTGTGCTTTCATAGGTTGGTGTTGATAGAAATTCTTAAGGTACTTGGTGTAAGCACTTGTAAGAGATTTTTATCAATAGTGGATAAATGCTCAAGGGGTTTCTTGAGGGACTGGACGTAGCCTTCGATGGATTGAAGGTGAACCAGGATAAAATTCTGTGTGTGCATTCTCCTACTCTTCATCTTTACTTTCAAGCAACGTTTATTTCCGCTGCACTCGATTGTGATCATCTTTATCTTGAAAGTAAGGTGTGTTAAGGCGAAAATCGGGTAAACCTGATTCACCCCCCCCCCTCTCAGGTTGCTATCTATACTTACAGATCTCACAAACTTAAGTCTGAATGAAAATTCAGGAGGACTATCGTCTAATCAAGCTCAACCGTCTAATGGTCAACCATCGTCTAAGCAATCCAAACCTTCTAATGGTCAACCATCGTCTAAGAAATCCACACCGTCTAATGATCATCGATTGTCTATAGAAAAAGATGTGCCATGACTGCCATCGTCTAACATTACACCGTCTGATCATGTACTGACCTTGAGTGGGATTCCTCTTCCAAGAGACTGGAGATTCAGGCCAGATCATCCACCAAACCAAGTCATTGGAAGCATTTCTTAACGACTTAGAACAAGATCACCATTCGTGATCATGGAAACTATGCATTGATTTCTGAGATTGAACCAAAGACTATTTTCGAAGCATTACAAGATGAATGTTGGATATTTTCCATGCAAGAAGAATTGAATCAATTTGAAAGGAGTCAAGTATGGACTCTTGTTCCTAAACCTGAAGGGAAATCCATTATTGGAACTAAATGGGTTTTCAAAAACAAGGTAGATGAAGATGGAAAGGTGACCAGAAACAAAGCAAGGCTGGTAGCACAAGGATACAATCAGCAAGAAGGCATTGACTACACAGAGACCTTTGCTCTTGTTGCTCAAATTGAAGCTATTTGTATACTTCTATCTTTTGCTTGCCAACATTTAATCAAGATCTATCAAATGGATGTCAAGAGTGAATTTTTAAACGACTTCATTGAAGAAGAATTCTATGTGAAGCAACCCCCAGGATTTGAAGAAACATCACTGCCAGATCACGTCTTCAAACTAAAGAAAGCTCTCTACGGTCTAAAGCAAGCACCAAGATCTTGGTATGATAGGCTCAACACTTTTCTTATGAGCAATGGCTTCACACGAGGAAAGGTAGACAATACATTATTTAAACGAAGGTTAGAAAATGATTTTATTTTAGTATAACTATATGTTGATGATATTATATTTGGTGCTACTAACGAAAAATTGTGCAAGGATTTCTCTAACCTCATGCAAAGTGAATTCAAGATGAGTATGATGGAGAACTGAAGTTCTTTCTTGGACTTCAAATTCGTCAAGAACAAGGCAAAACATATATTCATCAGACGAAGTGTATCAAAGATCTCTTAAAGAAGTACAACATGGAGAAATCCAAGGAGATGAGCACTCCAATGCGTCCTGGATCCATACTAGACAAGCACGATGAAAGCTCACATGTTGATCCTACAAAACATAGAGGCATGATTGGATCCCTGCTTTATCTCACATCCAGTAGACCTGACATCATGTTCAACGTCTGTCCATGTGCAAGGTTTCAGGTAAATCCACAAGAAGCACATTTATTTGCTGTAAAGAGAACATTTCGATATTTATCAGGTACTGCCAATCTTGGTATTTTGTATGAGAAAGGCGAGGTCTTTTGTATGAGAAAGGTGATAATTTCAGGTTAAGAAGATTTTGTGATGCAGAATATGCCGGAGATAGAATTGATAGAAAAATCACAAGTGGAGGATGTCAATTTCTTGGACAATGCTTAATTTCATGGTCCAGCAGACGACAGAGCACAATCTCACTATCTACTATTGAAGCTGAATATGTGGCAGCAGGTTCTTGTTGCAGCCAACTACTGTGGGTGAAGCATCAATTAGAAGATCATAACATTTTTGAACATAACATTCCATTATTATGTGATAATACAAGTTCTATAAACATTACAAAGAATCTTGTTCAACATTCTAGGACCAAGCATATAGAAATCAAGCATCATTTTATAAGAGATCATGTTGCAAAGGGTAATATTGACATATCATATGTGCATACTGATGATCAACTTGCAGATATCTTTGCAAAACCTCTAATTGAAAATCGATTCACATATTTGAGAGAAAGTATAGGAATGCATCTTGCTTTATGAATTATATTGTCTATACTAACCAAAGTGCAGGAGACGGTAGAGGCACAAACGATATGACTATCGTTTAATCATTCTAAGTGCAACATCTGCTACCCATCATCTATTGTAAAGTTCAAACGTGGATGATGTCAAATGCAATCTATCGTCCACCAGCTCCAAGTCGATTAAAGAAGCAGCTCAACAAATCTTACGAGGATCGGAAGCTCAATCTGATTGATAACTATTCCCTTCACTATCTCTCTGAAACATATTTACTATTTCTTACTCCGTTAACACTTAACTGTTCATATGCTCTAATCCCACAAATTGCATCTGCTCTGATATCATATTTTATGTCTTGCATATGTTTTTGCTAATGACAAAGGGTATAGAGTTGAAAAAGTATAGAATTGAGAAAAAGAGGAAAACAAGGGGAGAAGAGAGAACAAGAAAACAATAGGCTGAGAAGAAAGAAATGTCGATTCTATCTGAAATAGGGGGAGACTAAAAGGGGAAAGACGACTAGAAAAAGTAGAACTAAGGGGGAGATGAAAGGAATCTGAGAATTGTTAGGAATATATGATTAGAAAAGAGAGGGGGAGTATATGAACCATTTCTTATGAACCTTTTTCTCTGTAAAATTGTCATCATCAAAAGGGGGAGATTGTTAAGTTCAAACGAGTCTAGAACGTTTATTATATTTTGAGTGATAATGATTTTAATTCCTAAACTATGTGTATTATTATTTTCAGGAAATTATCCCTATCGTCTGCCAGACATACTTGAAAGACATATTATCTCTATCGTCTATGACTCAAAGGAAGTATTGTCTGTGTACATTATTTTATCCAGACACAAGCAAAGCATCATCTGATCAAATGACAAAGTACCATCTGATCAAATGACAAAGTACCATCTGATCAAAAGTGAAGTACCGTCTGTTGTATTGTCAAATATATGGAAAGTACCGTCTGATCAAAAGTGAAGTATCATCTGCTATATTGTCAAACATATGGAAAGTACCGTCTGATCAAAAGTGAAGTATCATTTAATGAAGAGCAAGAGACACTTTGAGTATGGTCTAACTTTACAATCTGCGAAGCCATAACGTCAAAGAGCAAACGATACAATACAACGCTGGAACAGATCAAATTGCTTCTCAAAAAGGAAAGGAATTCATTGATGAACGAATTAAATGCAAAGGAGTGAATCAAGCATTACATTAATCGACGACCAACTATGTTTGAACAACAACATAAATGCTATCAATGCAAAGGAGAAGATCACGCCACAAATTACTCAACGATCAGCAGAATCAACAAAGTCAATTTTATTCAATGCTTATAGCCGTTGCTGAACGGTCAGGAATTCAATGATCACATCAAGTCAATGACAAACATCTTCAGCAAATCAAAAAATGGATTGAAGGTATAAAAGGGAAGACCTGAAGATTTGAAGAAACAGAGATAGCAATACAGAACAACGAAAAACAGAGAACAAAAACTGAACGAAAAACGGAGTCAAATACTATCAAATTATTCACACATATAGGGAACCTATTTTATTGGAAGATCCATTAACGCGTATCTCCCAAGAGTTTGCCTTTACGTGGTCAAACTTTTTTGTCATTTCGAAAACAAATTCAGCTAGCGCTTGAGCCTTGATGGTTTTCCTTGACTCTTAAGAAATGTAATATTTTAACAATTTCTATTGACCAGGCCACCATACTGCTAGATCTCGTTTATGTATGACCTATCGAATTGGGAGCTTGAAAATATTGTCTCTTTTTCCAACTTCTGATAACTTATCTATGGTCCTTGCAAGACTTTACTCACAATACACTAGGCGCTGCCCAACAGGATTATCCCAAACCAGCATGGCACTTGCTTCCTCATCATTGATTGCCAGATAAACCACCAACACCTCGTCTTTATCGGGTCTAGAAAAGATCGCGTAAGTGGTTAATGCTTCTTTCAAATCAATAAATGCTTGTTCACACTGGTCATTCCACTGGAACTCCTTTCCTTTCTTTAATAATCGATATAATGGCAAAGCTCACTAAGCTGACTTGGCCAAAAACCTCGTTAGGTTAGTTGGTGAACTTCTCGGACATTTCAGAGACAGCTCTGTACTTATCTAGATTAACTTATCTCTGGAGCCTTGATTTTTAGGTATTTATATTTAGACTTAACATTAATACCATTAAAGATGAGTTTGACAAGTTTCACTAGGGAAAGCAATGTCTCGATGGGTTTCTTAAGGATGAGAGTAACCCTGGAAGTTGGCGAAGAGAGTAAAATTGTAACCACTTGCTTCTTAGTGGTGATTCGATCGCCAATTTGTGTGTGTTACTAGAACGACCAACCTTACGCAACTTAGAAGTTATTGTTTTAGTTTGTAACCGTTGGTTGAGTTTCAAAAGCTGGAGTGGAGTCGTGATAACAATATGTGGGAAACAACCAGTGGTATAATGAATATTTTTTGTCCAAGAGAATGTAGACCTAAGGAATTAATACTGAAAAAGGATGACAAAGGAACTTCAATTTGTCAGAATGTCAGCTACAAGACACGTTACATGAGCAATTTACAGGCATTTTTTTTGCATTTATCTACTTTCTATATCTTTCTTAATAAATAAAGCTAACGAAAGATTACAGTATTTTTCTTATTGCTTTGATTGTATTTGCAGATAAGACCATCCAAGGGGATGCTGTTTTTTCCGTCTCGAGGAAGACAAACATGAGTGATTCATTGAATGAACGCAATCCACTAGGTGAAAAATAGGCTACAAGCAATTCATTTAATAAATATAGTCTTTCTATTTTGGCGAAGATAATATAAGAGAACCATTTAAGGAATGCAATTCACCATTCAAGTCGAAAAAAATGTTATAATCAATCCATTCAAGAAATGTGGTATTTTTATCTGGATGAAGATGGACATAAGCGATTCATTGAAGGAACACAATCCAACATGCAGAAAAGATGCTATAAGAAATTCATTCAATGAATGCAGTCTTTTCACATCAAAGAAGACGAGCTTAAGCCATCGATTGAGAGAACACATTCCACCATCCGAACAGAAGAGATGTTCGGTTTCATAAAACAATGGAAATCGATAAGTTCCAAACAACCTGAAAAATGAAAGATACGAAGTATGCTTTATTAATTTTAAATACTCTCGATGTATTTATGACGCATTAAAGTGATTCGGCTGAAGAAGTAAATAGAAAATCGTATGAACCTAAGTATGTTTTGATCGAAAAAACATATATTCTGTTAAAAAAATGTAAATAAAAAATATTGAAGATGGTGGAATTTAAAATCGCAAGTTTGTGGGAACAATAATCACGATAAAAATAGAATAGAAAAAATCATTACAAGTGCATAGACTTGGAAAAACTGAAATCTATAGAAGGGGAAAGATCAATATCTTAAAGGATTTCAAAACTCGGATTATCAGAGAAGATATTATCTATAGTCTCGATATTTGTAACCTTCTAGAGGAAGTGAAAGTCTCCCGCCAATGTGTCTTCCTATGTGAAAGATGGTATATTATTTATAATTAATTTTTTATTTTGATTACGTGGATTAATATTATCAATTAATTAGGATATATTTTATTTTGGTCATTAATATTAATTATATGAATTATTAATTTAATTCTTATGCATGTATTGTGTTAGATGATATATTATGCTTTAATTAACTATGCCTAATGAGAGGGCCCTAATCTCATCTAATAGTATATAAATTGATTCCCATTAATCAGTTTATCAATCTGGATACATCAGATAGAGAGCAGTTCACTTTCACGTACGCTCTCTGCCTCCTCTTCTGTGCTCTCGGCCACTTCTCTCAAATAGTGGACATCTTTATCATTAGAACTGTATGATCTGTTAGGATCTTCTTCTGAAAATTAGCAATTGGTATCAGAGCCCGATTGATATTGATTATGGTTGTTTTGTATGTGTACCACAAATTATTTTAGGGTTTTAATTCTTGTTGTTATACAACCAAGATACTGAAATTTGATGTGATTTCATTGAGTAATTTGTGAGGATATTGTTCTTCGTCAAGGGAGGAGTTTTTTTTACTGTAGTAATTAAAAATAAAATAAAAATACAGGGGACTCTGCACATTCACACGTTCCAAGTTCCTTTTAAACTTCTCCCACATATATTAAAATGGTAAAATATATATGTCATTAAACATGTATGTAAGTGATGCCTGTGTTACATGCATAACAATAGAACGTGGCACCTTTATTTTGTTTTTTTTTTTAAAGGCTCATAGTGGTGTTTTGTGAATTCAATTGATTTAATTGAATTAATTTTTATATTGTCCAATACCTATCAGTGTTAGATTTCTAGTCACATGAGTTTGCACATTGTATTATTGTTATATTTCTTATTTTTTATGATTCGGGACCCTTAAGCGGGATCATGATGAATGAGAAATTTGGGATGATAGGCATATTAAGTTGTGTATACAGAAATATTTAATTTTTTTATTGCATAATACATTGTGCATATTAAATGTTTCTTTTGTTCATGATACCAGCATCTCTGCATGTGCTTTTGACTTCTGTCAAAACTTTGTATATTTGTGAACACAACCGTCTTGAGTACAACTTTGTGAAATTTGTGTAATCAAGACTTATAGACCTACAAATTTTGGTTTAAGTTCCTTAATTTGCTAGGAATCTTTGCTAGTTCCATGGAATTGATTTTCTTTCGGATCTTTATGGATAGAGTCTCTAATCTTTGTTGAACTTCTTTATCTTATGGTGGTTCATACAAGTTTTGGTGTGATTATAAGCACTTTATTATATTTTGTGTGACTGTGATCTCATCTATCATGGATGCAGACATGCAGTTTTTGGAAAAATTATATTATCTAAATTGTTTCAAGAATTCACTGGAATTTCTGTGTATGTTTACATTAATGATAATTTACCCTATCGGTATTTTGTTATTGGTGTAATTTATGGTTTTTGGTAATGTATTATGCGTTGTTAACTTATGTCAATTAATTTCAATACCCTATCGGTATTACAATTTTTCCGCAGCATAAGATTAGTTACATTACATTATTTGGGAAATTTTTTATTTATATATATATATATATATATATATATATACATTTGAATAAATTGTATTATGTAAGTTATGACATCCCCTATCGGTATGACATTGCTTGACGTAATTATTATGTGATAGAAAAAATAGTTTTGGATATTAATTTAAGAATATCCCTTTGAATATTTGGTTAGGTTCATTTAACTTTTTTCTCTATCAAATGGGAGAATTGATTTAATCAATTATTATTTGCTCAAGCAAATTAATTAATTGCTCACTTAATTGAATATGAGAAAACTAATACATTTATGTGTGATATACTACTAGATATCACTTTATCGTCAAGACCTATATTGAAGATATCTATAAGTCTCTTTGAGAATATTGTAATACAATAAACTCTCTAGTATTTATAATCAATAATTATTTCTAAGACAAAATACTAAATTAAATAATTATTCTTTAATTTGTAATTTGGGGATAGTGGGAGTTAGAGACTGATTATTGTCATATCCTCTATAGTGATTAAGTATAGGTCATATATGCTTCCGCCGCTGTTGCAGTAACCCAATTTTGTTTTCAAGTGTTTTTCGTTATTGTCTATATTTTAACACTTGAACCTTTGAGTGAGATGTTAAAAAACTTGAAGTTGATCCCATGTTTTATTTAAAATATTAGGGATTTTAATCTCACTCATTTGTTGATAACCTATGGGTTTCCTCATTCATAAAATCTTTTAATGATTTAATGTATGTAATGATAAAAGGAGATTTTCTGTTGAAAAATGTCAAGTGGACATTTATAATCTCCTTAGTTCTATATGCAGAGTATGGGGTTAATTTTGAAATACAAATTTTGGAAGAGCTAGTGGTTGATATATGCTAAATATATTGGGCTCTATTTTGTGATTTCTATTGTTTAACCACTCATCTTGGTAACTCTGTGTTATCGTATTTCTCTCTAATTATTTATTCTTGAAGAGAGAAAGATTGTGAGTTTAAGACTCACTTAAATGACTTTACCATGGATTCATGATCCACTATCAAAATTGTAACATTAGAGTATTTTGATACTAGTTGGCTCTAATGCGACTTCTAATGTTGCTATGGTTTATTGGATTAGTGGGAGTGTGCACACAATTATTTTTTCTCGAGAATTATAGATAATTAATACCATATATTATTGTGGGCACTTTTGTGTTAATATGGTATTTTTTGGAGCAGTTTTAATGGCATATATTCTTATGCGCGCTTTGATGGTTAAATGACATGCTCTTCTAGCGACTTTGGTACTTTGTCCCATTCTGTTGTACTGTCTTAAATGGGTATTTAGGGCTATATGTTGGTATAACACTTTTGGCATGTAATTTTAAAGTGCTTTTGATTTTGGCCAATATTATTTGGTTGGTACAACACTTTTAGCATGCAATTTTAAAGTGCTTTTGATTTTGGCCAACATTATTTGGTTGGTACAGCACTTTTGGCATGCAATTTTATTGTGCTTTTTTTATTTTGGCCAACATTATTTGGTTGGTACAACACTTTTGGCATGCAATTTTATTATGTTTTTGATTTTGGCCAACATTATTTGGTTGGTATAACACATTTGGCATGCAATTTTATCGCGCTTCTGACTTAGGCCAGCATTATTTTGTTGGTACAACGCATTTGACATGTAATTTCATTGTGCTTCTGATCTTACCCAATACTCCACATTTGTATGGTCAAATATATAAGTGACTTAAGTGCATAGTATCACTACTCCTATCGAGATTGATTTCTTGCATTCTTAAGACACTAATAATCTTTGTTTTACACCATTGGTCGTAAGTGCTTGTTCATTATTGACGTTTAGTGTTTTATTAGTTCAAGATATTCTTTTGTCTGAACAAGTATTGTCCATGTTTTGTTAAACTGTAGTTTTACATGGATCTACAATAATTTGTTTAGGAAATCTTGAATTAATTTTATGCCAATTTCTACTGAGCATTTTGTTGTTTAGCCAAACTGTAATTATTACTCTTGTTTGGATGAATGCACTTAGACCTTTCTGGATTTTGTTTGTGGTTTCGTGTTACCAAAGGAACTTGTAGCCCTTATGATAAAATTTTAGACTATGTTGGCAGTTTGATGTATGCTCAAGTTTGTACTCGTCCCGATATTGCTTTTGCTGCTAATGCTTTAGGGAGATACTTGAGCGACCCAGGTATGGGTTATTGGAAGGCCATGAAAAAGGTCTTCAGATATTTGCAGGGAACCAAGAATCACATGTTAACCTATAAGAAGTCTGATCAACTTCAGGTTATTGGATATTCTGATTCTGATTTTGGAGGTTGCCCTGACGACCAGAAGTCTACTTCTGGCTTTATCTTTATGATGGCAGGAGGAGTTGTATCTTCGAAGAGTGTTAAACAAACACTTACAGCTACTTCTAACATGGAAGCAGAGTATGTTGCTTGTTATGAGGCTACTCGTTAAGCCATGTGGTTGAAGAATTTGATTTCTGGCTTTCACAGTGTTGAAAGTATTTCTAGACCACTTGTGATATATTGCGACAATACTGCTGCTGTTAGTTTCTCTCACAACAAAAAAAGGTCTTCTCAATCAAAGCATTTTGATATAAAGCTTATGTTTGTTAGAGAGAAAATTAAGGAATTTCAGACTCAGATTGAACATATTGCTACAGAGAACATGTTAGCAGATCCACTAACCAAAGGCTTAGTTGTTGGAGTCTTTCAGAATCACGTGACTCATATGGGTTTACTTAAGTCTTTTGATGGATTGGATTAGTGGGAGTCTGAAATTTATCTGTTATGAGATATGTTTGAAATGACGTCACTTGTATCATATCTCTTTAGCATTTTTTTGAATGCTAGGGTCATTTATGGAATAGCTTTGGTTTATTAATTGTGCTTTCCATATTCATCTTTGTTTTGCAAGAAATATGAGCTTTTGTTACATATGATTAGTATCCCTATCGGATATGATCTTTCTGTTGAGTAACTTATGATACAGCTCATATTTCTTTGCCTTACATGCACTCTGCTATAATTAATATCTTGGTTAATGATACATATATTCTATATTAATTGACAAATTCTAATCCAAGTGGGAGAATTTTATATTATTTATAATTAATTCTCTATTTTGGTTATGTGGATTAACATTATCAATTAATTAGAATATATTCTGTTTTGGTCATTAATATCAATTATATGAATTATTAATTTAATTCTTATGCATGTATTGTGTTAGATGATATATTAGGCTTTTATTCATTAACTAACCTATGATGGGTTAGGTTAGTTAACTATGCCTAGTAAGAGGACCTTGGTCTCATCTGATAGTATATAAACTGATTTCCATTAATCAGTTTATCAATCTGGATACATCAGATAGAGAGCAGTTCACTTTCACGTACGCTCTCTGCCTCCTCTTCTGTGCTCTCTGCCACTTCTCTCAAATAGTGGACATGGATCCTCCAGGTACACAATTTCTCTTCTATAATTACATGAATTAACATGTTGTAATCTTTATCATTAGAACTGTATGATCTGTTAGGATCTTCTTCTGAAATTTAGCAAAAGAGCCTCACGGAAATCCCTTCCCCTATTTGAAGTCATAAGAACAGAGGGTTTCGTGAGCACCTCGACATCAAAATCCTCAAAAGTGGTTAGTCCAGAGGTAAAAGATAGCTTTAAGTTGCTGAGTTATGACTTGAGAATAGATTGCAGTTTATGAACTTAGAAAGATTGAATGCTTTGGTCGTGTGTAAGTCGCCAACTGAATCCGGATGCTAAGTCCTCTATTTATATCTTCAGTAGGATGAGCAATGTGAGCTTGATGAAGATTTGAAAATAGTTCCGTTTGAATTTCATCTTCCTTGTGTGTAACGGATACTTCTGCATCTCTGGTTCAGCATTAAATGCATTCTGCCATGCATTTATTGCAACATTAATGGCATAAGTTGACGTCGTCTGGTTCTTCAATGCTTTCAGCCTTGAGCTTTAACTTCGGCATTAAATGGTTGTGCAATCCAGCTAAGAGAGCAATTAATGTTCTGAACAGAAGATTTGATTTTGATTGTTGAGGAGATACTATGTTCAGAAAAATCCGCTGTTGACTTTGTAAAAGTTGCTTGATTTAAGGAACAGCAGAGGGTTTGCAGAAACGAGAAATAAAGTGTTAATTATGTCTCTTGATAGTAATAAAACCACACAAGAAAGGGGGGGTTTGAATTGTGTGTGTGATTTTTAACTTCTTTTTCAGGAAAAAAAACAACAGTTATAAGTTCGAAAACGTTTGTTAAAGAGTGAAGCGGAAATTATTCTAAAACTGAACAATAAAGCACACAAGATGTTTATCCTAGTTCACCCCCTTAATCGAAAGGGCTACGTCCAGTCCTTGGCTTAACCAAGATTTTCACTATTTTATCAAAATAGTACAAGTGTTCTCAGGGACTTCTCCCAGTATTCTGAGGACTACTCCTTTACAAGTATTCTAGTAGGACTTCTCCTTTACGAGTGTTGGACAGGACTCCTCCCAGTTATTTTTCAAGAAGAATTGGTTTCTACAAAATCTCTTCGGTAAGAGTGGGTAGACAATATGAAGAACAAATTACAGAGAGAATAAAAAAGTTTATTGGATCGCTGAGTGTTTGGCTTAGAGAGATTGGATCGCAGATGATAAACTTAGAAAGTTTGAATGCTTTGATCGTGTAAAAGTCGCCGAGTTGAATCTGGTGCCAAGTCCTCTATTTATATCTTTAGTAGGATGATCAATGGGACCTTTGCTGAAGATCTGAAGATAGTTCCGTTTGAATTTCTCCTCTATTGTGAGTAACGGATACTTCTGCATCTTCTGCTTCAATAAATGCAATCTGCAATGCATTTAATGCTTCTTTATTGGCGGAGGTTGATATCGTCTGGTTCTTCAATGCATTTTGCCTTGAGCTATAACTTCTGTAATTAATGCTCATGCATTCCAGCTAAGGGGCCATTAATATTCTGATCAGAAGATTTGAATTTGAACGTTGAGGAGATACGATGATCAGAAAGGCTCATCGCTGATTCCGCAAAAACATCTTGAATTAAGGAATGTAAGAAGATTTGAATTTGCAAGGAATAAAGAACTTAATTCTGTCCTTTTCGCCATTAATGCTATGAAGAGACAAGTGGTGCTTGACAGCTCATCCTGGGTTAAGAAAACGATCACCTCCTGATTTTTCTTTTGCACTAGTCAACCAAACATTCTGTCTGGAATTCAGATGTTCTTTCCTTCAGATGAACCTAATGACTGAGTGACCAGACGTTTTATCATATCCGGACGAACTCTCTGAGGCAGACGTTGTCAGCTGGCGGACTGATTCTCAAAGGCTGTAGCCGGACAAATTCTTCTACTATCCTTAACTTGAACATCTGCTTTTGATAATGCTTTGTAGAGGTCCATGCAGTTCTTTTTCCAAGTAGAAGGATGTTCCTGAGCATGATAAACATTGAGAAGTTAAGAATTCTATTTTTGACAAGATCAATACTTAGTGAAATTGTTATTTATCAAAATATAATACTTCATTAAATTATTTGATTCTAACATCTCTTTCTTCATTCTGCGATCAACAGTGCTTCATTAATGCTCTGACGAGGTAGATGGCTTTGATTTCTAAGAGTAGTTATGACAAACGAACTCTTCCGAATCTTTGTCGAACGAACTCTTCAACATGACTTGGCAAACGAGCTCTTCAACAGAGTTCCCAGACGTACTCCTAAGGTGGACGTACTCCTTTGGATGGGTTGCCAAACGAACACATTGTTTGAGTAGCCAAACGTACTCCACAGCAGGACGTACTCTTTAAGGCGAATGTACTCAGCAGACAGACTGACTCTTTGATGAGTGGCCAGACGTACTCCTCTTCTTTGCTTTGCTTGAAGTTCTACTTTCGATAATGCTTTGTATGGATCTGTGCAGTTCTTCTTCAAATAGATAGATGTTCCTGATAGTAATAAAACCACACAAGAAAGGGGGGGTTTGAATTGTGTGTGTGACTTTTATAAACTTTTTCGCAATATAGTTGTTATTAGTTCGAAAACGTTGAAAGATATGTGCAGCAGAAATAAACTTAGAGCTTGAAGAATAAAGCACACACAATATTTATCCTGGTTCACCCCCAAAACCGATAGGGCTACGTCCAGTCCTTGGCTATACAAAGATTTTCCACTATTTCAACAAAATAGTACAAGTGTTCTCAGGGACTTCTCCCAGTATTCTGAGGACTATTCCTTTACAAGTTTTCTCAGGACTTCTCCTTTATCTCTCGAGTATTCGACAGGACTCCTCCCAGTTCTTTTTCAAGAAGGTTTGTTTTCTACAAGGATCTCTTCACAAAGAGTAGGTAGAAACTATGAAGTTCTAAATTCAGAGAGGGTATACAAATTGGTTCTCTGAAGGGCTTGTGTGAGAAAGAATAAGAGTTTTCACTCTGTAGGGATTTCACACTAGTTGGCGACTAAACTCAGAAAATAAGAAGGCTGAGGTTACTGAGTGTTCTTGACTAAAGCTTGTTCAAATTGTAAACTGACTTTGAAGGATTTGAATGCTTTGATAGTGTGTAAGTCGCCAAGTTGAAGATGATGCAGAGGCCACTATTTATATCTTCAGTAGGATGATAACTGGAGGCGCTGATGAAGATCTTCAAAAATAGTTCCGTTGAATCTTTGCTTGATTGTGAGTAACGGATACTTCTGCATTGCTTGTTGTAGTCTGCCAGGTGAAGAATGTTTCTCCAACAGAGAGTGATATCGTCTGGCAATGCTTTTGTTCTGGTTCTCAGAGGCTGCAATTAATGCATGTGCATTACAGCTAATATGGTAATTAATGCTCTAACCAGAAGATTTGGATTTGGCCGTTGAGGAGATACGATGATCAGAGGATATCACCGCTAATTCAGCAAAAGCAGCTTGAATTAAGGAATGTCAGAGAATTTGAACCTTCAAGGTATATGGCGCTTAATTCTGTCTCTTTCGCCATTAATGCTCTGATCCACCAAGAGGTGCATGACAACTCATCTTCGGTTTGAGCAAACGATCTCCTTTAAGCTAATTCTTTTTGTACGAATCTTCAATTATTGCTCTTTAGTCAACCCATGTGTTTGACAAGGATTGAGCCGGACAGTCTCTGTAGGCGGACGAACTTTACTCTGGAGGCAGACTCATTTCTCATAGGCGGACGGTCTCTTCATTTGCTTTTTGATAATGTTTGCAACATGGCTTCAGTTCATAAGTGTTCCTGAATATGAAATCTTTTAAAGAAAGTTAGTAACACTTAGCGAAATTGTTATTTATCAAAATAGGTTAATTCATTTAAATATTTTACTCTAACAATCTCCCCCTTTTTGATAATGACAATTTCTAAGAACAAATGAGAGTAAGACCTGTATATATATAATTCCTCCCCCTATGATTAATATGTATTAGCTCCCCCTAAATATGTGCTATCTTCTACTTTGTCATTTGTTATATATAGTTTCTCCCCCTTTGACATTATAAAAAACACAGACAAAATATTCATTGAGATAATAAGACATAACAAAGGAAATATATTAAGGGGATGGCTTAGAAAGCCCTAGAAGTAAAGCAATAGAGTCCTGCAGCTGAGTGAAACGAGTATCTATCTTAGCAGAAAGATTGGTATCCATGGAGTCAAGACGAGCATTCACAGCTTGATGTAGAACAGCCCTTTCATGAGATAAGCGAGTGTTGAAGGCTTTAACTTCCTGAGAAAGGAGGGAGACCATGGTGCGAACTTCATCAGAGTCAGGATGTGAACATTGAGTGACCAACAGGGAAGGTGCACGAGATGGCAGAATGGGAGTGAAAGATACCACAGTAGGAATGAGTGGCGCGGGAGAAGGACACTGCCAAGCAGAACTCAGGGTCTTCAAAATGGGTGGCATCACAGGAAGTAGTACCAGTGTCCATGTTCGAAACTTTAGAACCAGGGAGTCAACGCTACCAGCCAGATGAAGAGGAATTGAAGCAATGTGGACATCCCTGCGAACCGTGAGTTCCCAGTTGAAGTAGAAGAATTGTTGGCATGAGGGCATGGATTGGGTAATCTGAGAGACAAGACATCCATGGGGAAGCAACAATCCAACCTTAAAGCAGAATAGAAAACCAAAGGCCTGAAGACAGAGATCTGAGAGCAGATGAGCATTGGGTGCATTTTGTGAGCGCTTGCGTTTGCCCAAAGCAGAGCTGGAGCTTGGAGGGTAACAGGGCATGGAGTAGATCTGATGGAGAGACATGCCTGTATCACAAGTGAGAAAACCCGGAGGTGCAAGCTTGAGATCCAGATCCATAACTTTATGGAGACGAGCCGGTGGGGATGGATAAGATGCATTAATAGATGTATTAATGTGAGCATCTACCCTTGGTGACATTGAATGAGCAGGTTGACTTTGACCAAGATGCAGTTAATTAATGCGCATTAAATGATGAGAGATAAGGAGTGCCAGGATTTATGTATGCGTGTTGAGCAAGTAATACATATGAAAAGACACAACTGTTTCAGTATTAAATGCATATCTTGTAGTGGATGTTGTTTTTAGAGTAAGCTAGCCAGACGAGCACAACACAGGTATATCTATAGTGCAGGAAACATCCCTATTCTTTCTCTAAGGCATGAAAACTTATTTTCAATGAGTGGTTTAGTAAATATGTCTGCTAGTTGATCATTAGAGGGTATGTATGAAATGTCAATATTTCCTTTGGCTACATGATCACGAATAAAATGATGTTTAATTTCGATATGTTTGGTTCGTGAATGCAGCACAGGGTTCTTTGTAATATTAATGGCACTTGTGTTATCACATAATAATGGGATGTTATGCTCAAAAATATTATAATCTTCTAATTGATGCTTCACCCAAAGAAGTTGGGTGCAGCAAGAACCTGCAGCGACATATTCTGCTTCAGCCGTTGAGAGAGAGATTGTGCTTTGTCGCTTGCTTGTCCATGAAATTAGACAGTGTCCTAGAAAGTGACATCCTCCACTTGTGCTTTTTCTTTCTATTCTATCTCCGGCGTAATCAGCATCACAGAATCCTCTTAGCCTGAAATCGTCACCTTTCTCATAGACTAGACCAAGATTAGTTGTTCCAATAAGGTAACGAAATATGTGTTTTACTGCACTAAGATGAGATTCTTGGGGACTTACCTGGAATCTTGCACAAACACAGACGCTGTACATAATGTCTGGTCTACTTGAAGTGAGGTACAACAGTGAACCTATCATTCCTCTATATTTGGTTGAGTCAACCGGAGTTGATTCGTCAACTTTATCTAGTATGGTTCCAGGATGCATAGGGGTTCCCATGGCTTTTTCTTTCTCCATGCAATACTTCTTTAGTAGATCATTAATGTACTTGGTTTGATGAATATACGTTCGGGTTCCTTCCTGTCTGATTTGTAATCCTAGGAAGAACTTTAATTCTCCCATCATACTCATCTCGAATTCACTCTGCATCAGTTTTGAGAATTCTTGGCAGAGAGCTTCATTAGTGGCCCCAAATATTATATCATCGACGTACAACTGCACCAGAATGAAGTCCTTGGACCTCTTTCTTCTAAATAGAGTGTTGTTGATGCTTCCTCGTGAGAATCCATTGTTCATCAGAAATGAACTTAAGCGATCGTACCATGCGCGTGGTGCTTGCTTTAGTCCATATAATGCTTTTCTTAGCTTGAAAACGTGGTCTGGTAGATCCTGATCTTCAAAACCTGGAGGCTGCTTTACGTAGACTTCTTCCTCAATGTACCCATTTAGGAACGCATACTTCACATCCATTTGAAATAGTTTTATAGAGTGCTGACATGCAAATGCTAGAAGAATACGTATGGCTTCAATTCTTGCTACTGGTGAAAACGTTTCTGTATAATCGATTCCTTCTTGTTGATTATACCCTTGGGCTACCAAACGAGCTTTGTTTCTTGTGACCTTTCCATTTTCATCCATTTTATTTCTGAAGACCCATCGAGTGCCTATAATAGATTTGTCTTCTGGTTTAGGCACTAAATCCCAGACTTTGCTTCTCTCAAATTGATTCAGTTCTTCTTGCATGGCTAGGATCCATCCTTCATCCTGAAGTGCTTCACCTATGTTCTTCGGTTCTATCTCAGAAAGAAACGCACAGTTAGCATAATCATTAAAAGTGGATCGGGTTCTAACCTTTTCATGGACATTTCCAATAATTTGTGTAGGAGGATGATCTGGTTTGAATCTCCAGTCTCGAGGCAGTGAGATGCCACTGGAGGTCATGACTTGACTTGTGGAGATATCGTCAGACGTAGTTTCACAAACATCGTCTGGTTGAGTTGAAGAGGGAATGATTGAGTTTGTCTCTTTGTCAGACGATGATGGCTGAGCTGGATTTGATGAAGGAGCTTCACATATTTCCAGTTCATCATCTTCTGGAGTTATCTGATTTACACTTACGTGTTTATCTTCAAACTTAACATTGATAGACTCTTCGACTGCCATTGTTCTGGAGTTGTATACTCGGAATGCCTTGGAGTTGGGTGAATATCCCAAGAATATTCCTTTATCTGATTTTGCATCAAACTTTCCAAGGTCATCCTTCGTGTTGAGTAGAAAGCATGAACTTCCGAATGGATGAAAGTATGAGATGTTTGGCTTTCTTCCTTTCCACAATTCATAGGCTGTTTTCTTCAAGATGGGACGCATAAATATTCTATTTTGAATGTAACATGTTGTATGAATGGCTTCAGCCCAGAAGTACTTGGGTAAAGATGTCTCGTTGAGCATAGTCCTGGCCATTTCCTGAAGTGACCTGTTTTTCCTTTCGGCTACTCCGTTTTGCTGAGGAGTTCTTGGAGCAGATACTTGATGAAATATTCCATTCTCTTCGCAGTAGTGGTTGAACTCTTCATTTATAAATTCTCCTCCTCTGTCGCTACGGATGTTGGTGATGCAATATTCTTTTTCATTTTGAACTCTTTTCGCAATGATTAAGAAAGACTTGAAAGTTTCATCTTTTGTCCCGAGGAATTGTACCCATGTAAATCTGGTGTAGTCATCAACGATGACAAGACAAAATCTTTTTCCAGAACAACTAGCCGTTCTAGTGGGTCCGAACAAGTCCATGTGTAACATCTCCAGAGGTCTCTTCGTACTAACAACGTTCTTTGCATGGAAAGAACTTTTTAATTTCTTTCCTTGGAGACATGCTGAGCATGTATCATCAGATTTGAAAGACAGATTTGGCAGACCACTTACTAAATCATGTTTGATTATTTTAGCAATGGTCTTTAAGGATGCATGCCCTAGCTTCCTGTGCCATATCCATTTGTCATCCTCTGCTGATACTAGACATGTTACCTTTTGACTTGCAAGGTTTTCCAGGGAGGTCTTATATAGATCTCTTTGTCTCTGAGCTTCAAAGATAATCTTGTCATCCTCGTTTGTGACACTACACTTCAATTTGGTGAAGGAAACAGTGAGCCCACTATCACACAATTGACTTATGCTAAGTAGGTTATGTTTCAGTCCTTCAACTAGCAGAACCTTCCGGATTACTGGAAGGGGGTTCTTACCAACATTACCTTCTCCGACAATGAAACCTTTTTGATTACCTCCAAAGGTCACTGTCCCTCCTGTCTTCTTCTCATGGATCTTTGGGAATAAAGACCTTTTTCCCGTCATGTGCCGTGAGCACCCACTGTCCAGGTACCATTGTTCTTTTTGGTTTAGAGCTGTTAAGCACATCTGCAAGAGGAATAATCATAGATTTAGGTACCCAAACTTTCTTGGGTCCTTTTTTTGTTAGTTATCACCTTGGGTGGACTTTTCCTCCCATGTACTATTTTTTCAGGAGTTTGTTTCTCCTTACCCTTGACTATGAAAGTTTTGGGTTGGACTTTAATGGGTGATGATGAAACATTTTTCTTTTCAGGTTGATATCTGTATGGGACAGCAGAAGAATTATGGTTAATGGAAACTATATCCCAATCTTCTTCATCATAGCCTAAACCTCTTCGATCATAAGTTGATCTGTTGTTTCCACTTAACTTAATTAGGTTACCATAACCTTGGGTGAACATGGATAGGTCTTTGATTAGGCTACTGACTCTTTGTTTTAAGAATTTAATTTCTTTGTTTGCATCTTGTTCTAAAAGCATTTGATTTTTCTTTGTTAGCATAACAGATACTTCTTTAGATGCATGCAATTCTTTCAAGGTTTTATCATGTTTCTTTTTTAGTGAACTGTATTTAATGGCTAATGCATGAGCATATTCTAACAATTCATTATAGTCTTCGGATGAGATTTCGGGACTTACCTCATCCTTGTCATCTTCTTCGTCGTTGGATTGGTCGACAGAGATCATTAGTGCCTCTGCTTCTCTGTCTGCTTCAATATCTGAAGTGTCTATGGATCCCATAAACGCACAGTATGAAGTTTCTTCGTTGGCTCCCTTAGTTTCTTCTTCTTGATCGGAGTCATCTTCTGATTCATCGTTTTGGCTGGAAAAGGCCTTCTTTTTATAGAAATTATTTTGGGAAGGCTTGTTTCCCAGACGAGGGCAATCGGCTTTGACGTGTCCAGGTTTCTTGCACTCGTAGCAGACGATCCCTCCTTTACTTGGGATCCTTTCTTCTTCTCTTGGTGAGGAAGATGGTCTTCCTTTGAACTGCTTCCTGTTCCCCATCATTTTTCTGAATCTTCTATTGAACAGAGCCTGTTCATCATCGGATCAATCAGATTGAGCAGTTTCCTCATCTGAGGATTCATCAGCTTTCAAAGCCTTTGATTTGCTGGCTTTAAAAGCTACAGCTTTTGCGGCAGCTGCTTTTCTTTTTATGATTGCAGCATCATTAGCAAGATCCTGCTCGTGAATCTTCACTTCTCCCAGCAAGTCTTCTACTTGATAAGTATCAAGATTCTTTCCAGCTCTTTGGGAAGTAACGAAGTTTCTCCAATTGGTGGGAAGACTTCTAAGAATCTTGACCACTTGCTCCTTGTCAGTGAAGGTTTTACCCAGATTTCTCATACCATTATGAATGGTTTGAAGTCGTGCGAACATGGAGTCAATGGACTCATTGTCGTCCATCATGAAGTTTTCATATTGGGATGCGAGCATGCTCATCTTGGTGGTTTGAACAGCAGTTGTTCCTTCATGAGCGATGGCTAGTGTATCCCAGACCTCCTTTGCGGTGCTTAGGCTGTCAACTTTATCGTGCTCACTCTTGCTGAGAGCACATATAAGGAACAGCCTCGCCTTGGCATTTCTCTGATTGTCGGTCCTTTGTTCATCTGTCCATTTGTCAGCTGGAATGGCCTTGCTTTCACTATCTTTGGGAACGTAGTTTCCTTTCGATATTACGTCCCATAGTTTCCAATCAGTTGATTCAATGAATAGCTGCATGTGCTTTTTTCAGTAGGGATAGTTTGAGCCATCGAAGAATGGTGGCTTGTTGGTTGCGGTTCCGGTTGGGTAGGCAATGCCGTCCATGGATCTTTTCACTCTACACCTGTTAAGATGTTAGTAATTCTCAGAGCGGTTAAGCTCTGATACCAATTGATAGTAATAAAACCACACAAGAAAGGGGGGGGGGGTTGAATTGTGTGTGTGACTTTTATAAACTTTTTCGCAATATAGTTGTTATTAGTTCCAAAACGTTGAAAGATATGTGCAGCGAAAATAAACTTAGAGCTTGAAGAATAAAGCACACACAATATTTATCCTGGTTCACCCCTAAAACCGATAGGGCTACGTCCAGTCCTTGGCTATACAAAGATTTTCCACTATTTCAACAGAATAGTACAAGTGTTCTCAGGGACTTCTCCCAGTATTCTGAGGACTACTCCTTTACAAGTTTTCTCAGGACTTCTCCTTTATCTCTCGAGTATTCGACAGGACTCCTCCCAGTTCTTTTTCAAGAAGGTTTGTTTTCTACAGGGATCTCTTCACAAAGAGTAGGTAGAAACTATGAAGTTCTAAATTCAGAGAGGGTATACAAATTGGTTCTCTGAAGGGCTTGTGTGAGAAAGAATAAGAGTTTTCACTCTGTAGGGATTTCGCACTAGTTGGCGACTAAACTCAGAAAATAAGAAGGCTGAGGTTACTGAGTGTTTTTGACTAAAGCTTGTTCAAATTGTAAACTGACTTTGAAGGATTTGAATGCTTTGATAGTGTGTAAGTCGCCAAGTTGAAGATGATGCAGAGGCCACTATTTATATCTTCAGTAGGATGATAACTGGAGGCACTGATGAAGATCTTCAAAAATAGTTCCGTTGAATCTTTGCTTGATTGTGAGTAACAGATACTTCTGCATTGCTTGTTGTAGTCTGCCAGGTGAAGAATGTTTCTCCAACAGAGAGTGATATCGTCTGGCAATGCTTTTGTTCTGGTTCTCAGAGGCTGCAATTAATGCATGTGCATTACAGCTAATATGGTAATTAATGCTCTGACCAGAAGATTTGGATTTGGCCGTTGAGGAGATACGATGATCAGAGGATATCACCGCTAATTCAGCAAAAGTAGCTTGAATTAAGGAATGTCAGAGAATTTGAACCTTCAAGGTATATGGCGCTTAATTCTGTCTCTTTCGCCATTAATGCTCTGATCCACCAAGAGGTGCATGATAACTCATCTTCGGTTTGAGCAAACGATCTCCTTTAAGCTAATTATTTTTGTACGAATCTTCAATCATTGCTCTTTAGTCAACCCATGTGTTTGACAAGGATTGAGCCGGACAGTCTCTGCAGGCGGACGAACTTTACTCTGGAGGCAGACTCATTTCTCATAGGCGGACGGTCTCTTCATTAGCTTTTTGATAATGTTTGCAGCATGGCTTCAGTTCATAAGTGTTCCTGAATATGAAATCTTTTAAAGAAAGTTAGTAACACTTAGCGAAATTGTTATTTATCAAAATAGGTTAATTCATTTAAATATTTTACTCTAACAGTTCCTGGGTGTGAAAATATTCAAGTTAGGAATTCTATCTCTAACAATATTAAGCCTTAAGCGAAATTGTTATTTATCAAAACATACTAATTCATTAAATCATTTAAATCTAACACTTCACCCTCTCCACCAAACACCACCATCACCGATTCTTACAATTTGGACTAAGAAGGTGAACCTAGAATTCCCCCAATTCCTCTTCTTTCTTCGATCTTCAATCTTGTCGTTGTTCTCTTCAAACTGGATGAAGAAGGTGAACCCTAGAAATTCCCCCAATTCCTCTTCGCTCTTCGATCTTCAATCCCGTGCAGAGATGCAATCCTTCATGCTCTTCGATCTTGTCTCTTCAATGTTGTCGTCGTTCTCTTCGATCTTCAATCCCGTAGAGAGAGAGAGAGAGAGAGATGTAATCGAGATGAAAACGTACCATTTTCGCTGCCGTTGAGTTGTGTGAGGATTGCCGCCAACGCTGTTGCTCGTGGTTGATTGAGGATATAAAATTCTAGGGTTTGTTGGCAGGTATATTTGTCGACTGAGGATCTGGTGCTTCTTGTTTCTTCTGGCGTTTCTTGTTTGTCGATTTACCTCTAGTGCTTCTTGTTTGCTGTAAAAAAAATGGAAAAGGGGGATTTTGAAGAACCCTAGGAATTTCACCTTACCTTGAGAAAGTGGAGCATCCCAGTTGATACTTTGAAAGGGAAAGGGTGGAAAAAGAATATACTTTTGACGGAGAAATAAATCTGGAAAGGGTGGGAATATGGGGAGAAGCCCCTGGAATTGAAATGATGGAGAAAGAAAACCTTGTTTACATCACCCGAAGGCGAAGGCTCTGTGTGTGCTGTTATTGAGGAGGGTGAGATGTGTTAGGATTTGAAGCAAAGTTTTCATCTTTGATTTGATTTGTTTCTGGGTAGTTGTAGTCCAAGAACGTGCATCTGGGTTTTTTTGGTTTAATGTTGAAGATGATGAATTGATCAAGATTCTGGAATTTTTTTTAAACCCAAAAACCGTTAATTAATTGACGGAATAGTGACGGGGACTAAAACTGCTGTCGTTTGTCAAAGTGAGGGACCATTTATGCTATATTTTTTATTAGGGACTAAAAATGTCAAATTGTGATAAATGAGGGAAAAAAGTGCTATTAAGTCAAAATATAAATATAAATTTATACAAATAGGAATACACTTCAGAGTTTTGAAAGTGACTTTTTTGGCTTCCAGAACTCGAATTACTAAAAATGTACATTATTATTTTTTCCAAAAATAAATTTTACACTGAAGTTCAAACACCAAAAATAAAAAAAATTCACTTTTAAGCTAAAATTTGGAAGTGTAAATTGTATCTTTTCAAATCACACACCCATAACCTCAACTTTTAAAAGGGTAATAATAAAGTGTACACAATTGATAAATAGTTAAGCTCCTTAAACATCTAGTTTAGGGATCAATCTCTTGCAGTGCATATGAAAAAACATTTGTTTGAAGAAGTCTACCCACATAATATGATCTCCGGGCCTCGAGCGGTGACGGATCCAGAAAATTATAGTTCTGCGGGCAACAAATGCACATATACATATAATATTAAAAATACAATATATTTGTAATTGAAAAAATACAATATATTACAATTAAATGTATAATCATTGTCCCCATTAAATACATGGATTCGCTAGTAAAGCATGCTATCTAGATCAATTTTTAAATATGTAACTGTTTTAAATACTTGAAGGAAAAATCTTGTCACTAATAATGGTTCTACTTGATTTGAACAAAACTGTCTTTCCAGAAAATATTTGTAATTGTAAAATAATTCCATTTTCAATATTACAACAAAATTCTCCATCTGTATATATATGTGTAACTAATAAAGTAATTATTTAGCCATTCATCAACCATTCCGTTTTACATTGTTTTTTGTTACGATTCGATTTTACATTTAACCCTTAATCATACTCATAATGGAAAAAGAGTTATTTTAATTATTTCAGTTGTCAACCATGCATTGTTACAACTTACAACGACTCTTAAAACAAAAGAAAATATGTAATTTAACTATGATGCGATAAATTAATAAAACTTAATTGGTTGTATGTGTAAAATTAACCTATTTACATTATCACCGTATAATAAGTAAACTCAGTTATGAAATATTTGGGTCAATTAATATATATATATATATATATATATATAAAAGTTAAATATTTTTATATATATGTGATGAAATTTTTTTTTTCTGAAGATGAAAAATATTTTATTCACACTAATTTCACCTCCACCATTAGCGATAAATAAAATATAAGAAAGAGAAATGAGAGATATAATTGAGGAAAAAAAAGAAATAGCAGAGAAAATGAGTGGAAATGAGATAGAAGAGAAAAAAGAAAATATTGATATATCAAAGTTGTTATATAATATTAGCAAAAAGAATGAAATTCTAGTGGGGGCAAATGCATTTAGATCCGTGGGAGGAATTCAAAGTTGTTAACAATACTAACAATGCATTTGGGGGCAAACTCAAAGTTGTTATATATTGTAATACTACTAACAAAAACAATGAGATTCTAGTGGGGGCAAATGCCCCTATAACTCAATGAATGAATAGATTCATCTTCATTTGAGGGATTAGTTTCATCACTGTCGACTGTGAAATTCCTTGAAAAAAAAACTTTTAAAAGTGTAAAATATTTACTTTCTAAAACTTGAACTTCCAAAAATTAAATTATACACTTCCAAAAGAAAATTCGAGTTCCAAAAGTGTAAATATAAATGTGTGACAAGGAAATACATGATACTAGTGTTTTAAGATGATATTTCTAAGGTATTGTTTGGTTGGAGGGGAAGGGAGGGGAGGGGAGGGGAGGGATTTTTTTAAACTTTACTTGTTTGGTTCAATTTTTAGGAGGGGATGGGAGGGGAATGGAGGGGACCAAAATCCCTCGTAACTCAATTTTGTGTCCCCTCCAAAAGTGGGGGAATGGGAGGGGGAACATTTTGTTGGACAAAAATAACCCTATTCAATAATAGAAAAATATTAAATGCAAACATGTTTAAAATACAAGTAAATTTATAAATGGTACAAAAGTAATTTAATCATAAAATTCCTCCCCTCCCCTTGTGAACCAAACAAAAAAAGAGTTATTTCCCCTCCCCTCCCCTCCCCTCCTATGAACCAAACATAATAAGTATTAAAATCTCTCCCCTCCCTTCTCCTCCATTAAAATCCCTCCCCTCCCCTTCCCTCTTTGAACCAAACAGACCCTAAAGGTTAATTTGTAACAAATTCAGGGTGTGCACAAAAACCTAGGCATATTAATAAACACTTTACTGGTCCTGCTATGTTACCTTGAATTTAAGCATCACGTTACGGGAAAGCCTAATATAAAAATTTGACAGATAAGTGTTGTGTTTGTATTTCATCGCTATTTAAGGCCACACGAAAATCCGGTTTTAGAACCTAATAATAAAAGCCTTCTTCATCTCTATGTTCAACCACCACACCACCTCCACACTACTACCCCGAACTACAATAAATCAGGATAAAAAACTGATATTAATTCCTAAAGAAACAAAGCATTCCTCATGTAGGGATCCGAAATCTCAACAGAAGATGTGGTACAAAGTACAAACCCATTCTTACAAACGGGGATACACTGCCAAATTATAGTTTTTTTTTTTCTGAACACTGCCCAATTATCAGAAGCGCTAACTACTGCTAGTTGTATGAAAAGCGCTTCATATTTATTGATAGGAATCTATGTGGGCCCCACCATATGATTTTGTTGTATAGTGTATACACAAAGATTTCAACTATTTAGAAAGTTATAAGTGTTGATAACATTTCTCATGCAACAATATCCGCATATATCCAGTGTGTGCATATTTCATGTTGCAATAGTTAACTAAATATCAGACATAGATATCACTAATTTCCATTTATTCAGACTCATACAGCTTGTTCCCCCAACTCTAGCTTCAACAATCATACTGTGCAGCATACGCTTTCAGATACAAGATAAATAATAGGTACCTTTAAGATGAAATCCACCTATAAAGTAGGCAAAAAGAACAGTAGATACTAACTCCTAGGACAACTAAACTAGCATAACTACAGATCAAAATGCCACCAATAATTAGGACATTACCACAAACGTTAAAATAGAGGGCCCTAACCGAAGAAAGGAATATTCAAAATACTGATAGAAGAAAACGAGAAAGCTGCTAAAGGACACACCACTTAGAGTTTCTTCCACGTTTCTTTCCGCTTTTGGCCTCACTCCCAGCCTTCGATGAAGTTGATGTCTTACCCTTTGTGTCTTCTACCTCTCTTGTTGAATATCATCTCATTTTCTGAATCTGCAGATTTCAGTAAATCAGATTTCACCTTGCCAGTACCATTAGAATTGCCACTTGGTGGATTTTCGCCTTGGAGGCAACGGCAATCTAAGATGTAGCTCACTCCTGGTCGGAGCGCCAAGGGATCTTCCTGATCAGGGTTGCCCACCAACCGGGATTTTACTGGGCGTTGGGGGATTTGAACCCTCGACCTATGGGGAGGTGAGAGTTAAACCCGAAACCTTGACCAGTTGTGCCAACCCAAATTGGCTAGACTTAGCAGGCTTTGGTTTGCTAACATCATCATCTTTTGATCTGCTTATCTTGAAACTATCGGTGTTCTTGGATTTGCTTTTTTGTGCAGCATCAATAGATTCATCACATCTTTTCAGATAATAGCCCTTATATTTTCTACCCACTTCATCCTCAGATTTGCCAAAAGTCTTTGACTTATGGCTAGACTTCACAGATGCCCCTTTAGATTAACTTGTCTCCGCTACTAAAAGTTAAGTAAAAAATTGAGACATTAAAAGAAGAATGGAGATGACATTAATTCATTACATTCATATATACCTTTTTGAAGCAAAAGCCTTTTCTTCTTTTTTTTTGATTCACCAGCAATCATCTTCCCTTTCTTTGTGGGTGGCCTGAATATAGTCGTAGGAAAATGTGGATGTAAAAGAGGGAAAACCTAAAAACTGAAGACGAGCTCAGTTAGAAAGCACAATCTCCAAATACAGCAGCAAATAGGTCATATCCAATTGAATCTTTTGACAGGAAGCAAAAATTCTAAAGCAACGCTCTACAACTTTTAGAATATTTCTGGCACATTAACTCGATGATTTCTTAGCACTTAATGCAATTTATCATCGCATCCACCTGAATATACCCAGCAATACTTGTATGATCATGTTTTCCAATTACTTTATAATACAAGTACACAAATTTGCTGCAACATCAAAATATATAGCATAGCAATAACCATCTGGAATAAAAATATGAAACCAACTTCAAAATATTTCAGAACTTTGCCACATGACATATCATAAGGCATGGGCAGATCAGCATAGACAAAAATTATTTCTGTAGCAGTGTTGTGTACCAGATAGCAGAGTGGAGCGGCGAGCCTAGAAAACGCTAGAGGTATAGCGTATAGCGGCATGGTCGCTACGCTGAATTTTTATATTGTGTGTGAATGCTGAAAAATGGTAATACGGCCTGAAATTTCATTTTACTCATAATTAATAACAAAAAGACAAGAGAGTCTTAAACAAAGCTTACTAGCATACAAAAAGACACAAGTGTTCAAACTTCTAAACACATGAAACATGAAAGAGACACTCATACTAGCTGCTAGCATACAAAAAGACAGCAATGTTCTAACTTCTAATAACATGTAACATCAAGTAAAAGCTTCCTAATTAATCATCCTCTTCTAGACAGAGGTCTTCCTCTTCATCACTTCCACTAAGGTACATATCTTCCTCTACATCCTCTTCAACTCCTCCATCATTTTGTACTTCTATTTCTTCTTCAAAATCTTCCCTTCCCCTTCCCCTCCCCCTAGAGACGCCACATGTGCAGGTGCAGCTGCTGCCACATGTGCAGTTGCTGCCAATGCCATCCTTCCTTTTGTTTGCCTCCTAATATATGTAACAGGCTCACTAACTACAGCTACAGTAGCAACATCTCCACAAGTCAAGTTGGGATCATCAAATACCAAATCATCTTCAGCTTCAACATCCTCACCATCTACTCCCTTTTGTGCCACCAGCCACTCATTGCTGTCATCAATATTATCAAGTAGAATTGGATCAATCTTATCACGACAGTCAAAGCGGTGGACAAGAGCTCGGTTATACTTGATATATACCAAGTCTTGCAGCTTTTGCTGCTCAATCCTACTCTTCTTCTTTGAATGAATCTAAGCAATTTAAAAAGAATAATATTAGTTATTTACTTTCACTTTCACAATTAAGCATAAATTTAAATCATCAAATTCCACTTACATGTTCAAAAACACTCCAGTTACGCTCACATCCTGATGAGCTACAAGTGGCAAGCTTTTGGAGATGTGGAGTTCTTGATCCAAACTTCCTCCACGACTCAGCTACAATACAAAGCAACACCTTATCAGTGCACTTTATGAAATTAAATCTATTAAAAATCTCCAATTCCACTTACCAGGAGATTTTATATCCCTTGTCCTAACTGCCAAACCAGTTCCAAAGATACCTTTACCCATCTTATACTTGGGCAGCTCAACTGAAATTTTGTCTTGTTCCTTTAGTTTCACTTAGCCTTTCCATGCAAGTATGAAGTCCTAGCGTCACTTCAACATCACCTTCAATTCTTGGATTTTTGTAGAAGATCTCGGGGTTCAAAAAGTGGCCAGCAGCATGCAATGGATGATGGATTTGACACTCCCATCTTCTATCAATTATTTCAAACAAATCTTTGTAACTTTCTTCATTGCCATTGAAAGAAATTTTAATTTCCTCCTTTATTCTATCCATTACCTCATAAATGTAACCCATTGCCTCATGGTCAACTTGCCTGAGCACACTCATAAGAGGCCCCATAACTTTAAGTGTGTAGAAAACGTCATTCCAAAATGAAGACATGCGAACAATGGAAGCTGACTTCTTCCCCTTGCAGTCTTTAGCTTCATTTGTTTTCAACCATTCATCTGAAGTGAACATTTTTCTTTGTTTATTTTTCTGGGTATGCAATCTCTGCAAAGTAAGGAACGACGTAGCAATCCTTGTCACACCATGTCTAACCATCTCCATCTTGTTTGTGAACGTCCTCATTGTGTTCAAAGCCAATTTGTGGTTGTATATGAAACCAACAAGGCTGGTGCCTCTCTCTATTGTTTTTTTAACTTCAGTAAACTTCCCAATGTTCTCGAGCATCAAGTCTATGCAATGGGCAGCGTAAGGAGTCCAAAACAAATGCTTCCTCTTCAACTCTAAAAATTTCCATAAGACCAAAATCAACAAACATAAAATAAGTGACAAACCGAACATACAATTGCAATCACAAGACAAAACTAAGTATAGTTCTTACCAACCAACTTATAGTTCCCATTGTCTGGTCACTTGCACCACATGTTCTCCAATCTCCTCCACAAAGCTATCCAAGAGCTCAAACAATTTCTCCCCCGTCTTCACAAATGTAGAACCATCAAGGCTCTTGACAAACTATGATCCCTTTGGAGAATTCACCAAAAAATTAATCAATGTTCTATTCTTCCTATCTGTACAAGCATCCAACATGATTGAATATCCATGCAAAACACGCTCTTACTCGTGATTCTTCAACAATCCCTTTGTGTATTCCTACTCTAAAAAAGGAGTGGAACCCTACACTCATGATAGCCAGGAGCCTTTAGGTGAGGTCCATAATTTCCAATAGCTTCAACCATCAATATGAAGCTTTTGGATTTGACAACATCAAAATCAATCCCATTAGTGCAAAGAAACCTTTCTATGTATTGAATGGTTCTTGCTATAGCTTCCTTTTGACAAGCATCATTTATTATTAGGGAATACTCAACAACAACCCAATTTGTGTATGACAGGCTGGTTAGTCCAGCTGTCATTGTTAGTTCTGATTAGTTAGGCTGTGCCAGCTGGTTAGTCCAGCTGTCACATGCAGTTAGCAGTTAGAAGGTGAATCTGTTAGTTAGTTAGATATCTTGGCTTGCAAGCTTTAGCATCTATATATAGATGCAGTTGTACTCATTCATACTCAGCAATTATCAATGAGAAAATACTATTCAGTTTCAATTTTCTTTCTCTCTGTTTTCCTTTATTTATGCTTGTTTGCCTCTTGTCTTTTGCCAACTTCATAGTCATCTCCGGATCCCTAAAGAACATTAGGTCCAAGGGGCCTTTCACTCTCTTGGCAGCCACCAAAGAGGCCTGAGATGATGATTCTAAAGGCCTCTTTCCACTTCGGATGTTCAAAAGTTCTTGCACTTCTTCCATCTCATCATGGTCATCTACCAACTCTTTCAATACTGAGTCATTTGGCAGTGACGGATCCAGAAACTTTAGGTTGTGGGGGCAAAATACACATGTAAATTTGTAAAATAAAAAACACAACGTATTTCTATTAAAAGTTCGAAAATAGATCAAAATTTGAAAACTCTGCACAAATTTTCATTCTCAACACTTCAAAAAAGATATTACATCAATTTCATAAATCTCTTTTTCATGGTTTAACCTAAAGTTTTATCGTGCTTGAGGTTGAGGAGAAGATGGTTGCTAGAATATTCTTCTTTTGAAAAATAAGTTCATTGCTAGAATTGAAAAAGGGAAAAATATTAGCGTAAAGTGCATTCAAATATTTGGTGTGAATGAATCAATACTTTGAGAGAAAAATAAAGGGAGTGATCCAATGAATATTACACACTGGGGCACTTACTACTAATATTACACAAGTTTAAACTTTTTGGAAAAATTTAACAATGTGGCCATTTTGTGTTGTGTGGGGGCAATATATTACTTAGAATCTTAATCCTCTAGTATATTACTAATGTATGGTTTGATAATCATGTGGGTGCAATCAGGGACGAATCCAGGATTTTCATGTTGTGAGGGCAATATATACAAATAAATATACAACTCTAAAAACATAATATATTACTATTAAAAGTTTGAATATACATCATAATATTCTCTACAAGGTTCCATATTTTGGAAACATTGAACAATTTTTTCATTCTCAACACTATCAAATATTTTCCTCTCTATATAAGTGACTAAACAATTATTCAACAATTCATCTCTAATGCACTTAAAATTGAGGGTAACACAAGATAGTCAGAACAAAAGTGATAAAGTTAAGCTTTTAGTGGCTTTGAGGGTAAATTGTTAGCTATTGGGCCAGATATTTTTATGTGGGGCAAATAAATATATTATATTATAAGTATTGTATTGGAGAAAAATCAAATTGTTGTGGGGGCAAGTGCCCCACCCTCCCCTAAAGTACATCCGTCCCTAGGTGCAATTGCTCCCCTTTCTCCCAACTTAGCTCTGTCCCTGATTTTGTGCACCTTTTTTCTTGGCAAGAGACTCCTTCAACAACAACTGCACTTCAGGTGTGACTTCTGGGCAAGGTTTAACATCTCCTGGTATTTGCATTTGATGTCGTTTTGCTCTTGTTATTCCTCCATTTGTCACTTTGCCACAAAAATCACAAGTTACAGACTTTCTGTCATTCAAATCCTTCAAGCTATTCCACTGCCATCCTATGTCAATATTATCACCAGTGGGCTTGAACAATGCAGCTGCGGGTGATGTGTTCCGAGGTTGTTGACTTGGAGTTTCCATTCTAAAGAGATAGATGAAGAGGAGAGAAAATGAATAAAAGAAAAATTAGGTGAAGAATAGAAAAATGAGATGAAGAACAGCAAAAATGATTGAAAGAAAAATGAGATGATGAACAGAAAAAATGATTAAAAGGAAACAAATAAAAACAGAGTATGAAACAGTATGTAAATTAAGTATGAAATAACAGCCTGAACCTACAGCCCGCCGGAAAAGATGCTGGAAGTCTGGTTGCAGGTAGCACCAGGAGTGGAGGACAAAAGATGAAGAAGAGAGTGGAATGACATAAAAGAGAACAAAGTGTGGAGAAGAAGTTGTGTGGTGTGCGGGAGATTGTACGACCCTACTTTCTTGAGGGGAAAACTCATTTTGCCTCTATTTTTTAACCTAATGGCACCTTTTGAGGGGCGAAATCGGATTTCGCATGTACCCAACCTATAGCGCCGCTACGCGCATCGCCACCGGGGGAGGCTCTGCCTCGCACCACCGCAAAAGTGCCGCTTTCGCACGCTATTAACAACCCTGATCTTTAGATACCTTTACGGTTTCATTCCACCAAAAGAAATCACTGACATAAAAAGGCATCAAAAACATCACACCGACCGGAAATTGGACCCGTGCTACAAAACTGCCAATAAAAGAGTATTTTTCTAACTATAACAAAAAGGACATCTATAATAATTAATAAACAACATACATATCGGCAGAAGCCTCATCATGACTGGTATCATCTCTTGCTTCTTCCTGTAAACAGAAATAAATGCCATTAATATAGATGAAGAAAACATTAATAAAACACGTTCAAGGAAGAGGGGCCCACCTCATCTGACTCATCACCATCTTGAATGATTTTCCATTTTTCCTTTTTAAGATTTAATACTTCCTGATCACCATCATCATACAAGACCTAAATAGCAAGAACAGTCATAAGAGAATGAAAATACTACAAATGAGTTAAATTGACAATTTTAACCAATATTCCAAAAAGGAATTTAAGTATTCCTGAGTTTGCTACATTAACGAAAAATGCCAGATGTAGTATTCAATTAATATATACACATACGAGTAAATACACAGGTTGTTGGGAAGGGGAGGGGAAAAGGAATGACAGTGTAGTTAGATTATAGCACAGCTTGTAAATCACCTTGTGCTTCTTAATGGAAGAATCAAAAGAATCGATGACGCCTCTATAAAACCTGCAAAAGATTGTGTGTAAACAAACACAGATGTTTATTTCTATTTCATCAAAATGAAGAAGTGGACTGCCAAAATGGTATATACATATGATGGACTTAAAAAGCAACAAAAAAGCATATACCCTGGTTCCATTTTCCAATTCATACATATCTCTCTCCCAACTCCAACATTTCATAATAAAGCTTTTTATAGAAAAATTCAATATAAGCAACATAGTTGCAGTTTGAGCTATGCAACATTGGTACAGCTAAAATAACACGACCTAACAGCTTATATGGACAAAAATAGGCCAAGAAGGAAAATCTTGAGTTCGAACCATTAAAACAAGATAACTTAACCAAAAAGGTTCAACAAACTGAGTACATAGCACAGAAGATAATTGAAGACAGAGGCCACATGAAGTTAAACCCCAAAAACTCTAGCTGTATAGCAGATCATGAAGCAACTGTCACACCAGATCATGAAGCAAGAAACTATTGCACTGAAGATAGCAGATACAGTCCCAATAATTTCTACTATAAGCAAAATAATGCTCAACTATATACAGTACTCAAAACATAAGACATGAAATATCAAAGCCCAAAATCCACAGCTTAACTTTAACAAATAATTAATCCAAGGCATAATACAGGTGGCCTTGGCACAAAATTGCTGAATAGAGGCTGAGAAACAGGGACTGCCCAGGCAGAAACAGGACAAGCAGCTATGCCAAAGATATTGGCCGCTCGGGACTTCCCAATGAAAAGTGCAGAGAGCAAAATAAACAGGTGCGGGATGTTGAGTACTGCTGAAAGTAAAATAGGGTAGGGGATGCCTACAGGGAATCTGCCAAAATGGATGGGCCATGCAACTCCGTATGCAAGGACAGAAGACTCTAGGTTTATACAAACTATGATTGGTTTGGGTCAACTCTCTATTACAGAGTGCAAAGGGCATGTTCAGGAACACAATGCTCACCTCACCCTAGAAATTAACCCAGGATGCAAGGGGTCACAAGACAATGAATTCCCCTCGAGAAAGATAAGAATGTCTGCAAGTCAGTGCGAGAAAATCAGAGATTTTGATCTGTGAGAACAGTAGTCACTCTGCATCACTCTCCACAGGATAGCACAATTGTAAAGATCATGTAACCATGTGCAAACAAACAGTTTCAGCAACTAGGTATGGAAAAAGTACACATTGCAAGTAAATTCATCTAACATTTCATGTCCCTGATCCCTGATTAACCAAAATTTCCAGTCACAACATATCACAAATGAAGAACCACCACCATGTTCTTACGTTTTATCCTCTGGCCACCAAACCTTTACATGTGTTCCAACGAGCTCTTCACCATATTTCTTGTCATTAGATTCCTAAGACAACAACCAGAATATTAGCAATCAGCGAGAGAAAAAAAGTAAAACTCTGCAATAAGCAAGAAAAGGGCAGAACTGCATATGTATTGAAAGTGCATAACAAAGGCAGACTATCAAAAGGAGTGTGCCCATATAAACTTGCATATAATTACTTCCTACACTCCTTATATAGGAACATTGATCAGTAGTATCTCACAACATTAGTAGCGCATTTCAAAATTATCGCAACAAAATGCCTATACAGAAATTCTAGCACAGAAACTACATAGCTGCAGACAGGATTTTTCTTAGGAAGTGCCCTAATGAATACAGGATTTGTCTTAGCTGCAGACAGGACAAGTGCCATAATGAATAAAGGGCAGCCCGGTGCACAAAGCTCCGGCATACGCAGGAATGAATACGGCATGATCTTCATAATCTAAAAATTACAGAACATGGCACATACATTTTCTTTTCCTGGAGTGTGTTTCCTCTTCAAATTTGTCTTAGGAGTCTCCTCCAAATGTTCTTTGGTTGGTTTCATAGTTGACTTTGGCAAAGACACCATTTCCTAAATAATTCACAATAGTTATTTAATCATTTATTTTTTGAAAAAATAAATAAAAAGGAAAACAAATATCATGCTGCTATAAAATGAATAAATAATAGAACGCATAAGTACCTTATCCTCATCTTTAGCGGAAGATTTTGCAAGACCTTTTTCAGGGTTACCTTTCCCCCGCCCACTCCTTTTGTTGTCCTCTGACTGCCTCAAGGACGACCCACCACTACTACCCTTGTTCCTTACTTCTGTTTTTTTAGCAGATTGTTTTTTCCCTGGAGTGTGTTTCCTCTTCAAATTTGTCTTAGGAGTCTCCTCCACGTGTTCTGTGGCTGATTTCGTAGCTGACTTTGGCGAAGACACCATTTCCTAAATAAGTCACAATAGTTCTTTAATCATTTACATTTTGAACAAATAAAAAGGAAAATTGACATCATGCTGCAATAAAATGAATAAATAATAGAACACAAAAGTACCTTATCCTCATCTTTAGCAAAAGATTTTCCAAGACCCTTTTCAGGGTTACCTTTCCCCCGGCCACTCCTTTTCTTGTCCTCTGACTGCCTCAAGGACGACCCACCACTACCCTTGTTTCTTTCTTCTGTTTTTTTAGCAGATTGTTTTTTCACATCTAAATCATGTGACCCACTGCCTTTTTTTACTGCATCTACGACAGTAGTTATTTTGACATCAGAGCTACGTCCAAGTCCCTTCTTTGCTGATGGCCTTGTTGGTTTCACTTCTAAATCACATGTTCCTTCAGACACCTTTTCTGAAACATCTTCCGCAGCCACATCTTTTGCGGAGCTATCTTTCTTTTTCACCCGCCTACGTTTCTTTGAACGCCTTTCATCATGGATCCTCTCACTTGGTGTAGAAGAAGCAACAGCATCAGATTCACCAGCACCTGCTTTAGGTGATGAAATCTTGGCATTAATCTCTTTGTTATTCTCTGAAGATCCTGCTGCCTCAGCACTATCACCCTCATGAAAACTAGGAACTTCCTTGCTACAACTTTTAGAGTCAATTTTTTTATCAGCATCTTTCTCGTTAGCAATATATGAACCCTCAGTAGGCTCTACCACTTTTAAAGAGTTAGGTTTCCTTCCCCGCCTCTTTGTTGCTTGTTCTGGCTTTTGTTTTTTGTTCTCAACATTTTCAGGGTTGAAATCATCCGGCTTCTCATTACCTGATAAATTATCACCTTTGGACTGAACAGAACCATCAATATCATCTGGCTTCATTAGGGACTTGGAACCTGCCAAAGCATCATCTTCTCCAGACTGTGCAATACCATTACTCATGACTGACTTAGGAGACCTGTCACCAACAGGATCATCTTGTTGAGGTGGTTCAGCTTCTTTTGCATTCTCTGTAACCACCTGACCAAGAAAAATTGACATGTTCTAGTGTCCAAAGCTGGTGGACAAAAACAGAGCAGATACATGAAAAGTAAAATATATGGGAAGGAAAACCACACCTGTGCTGACTCCTCCACTGGCTCTTTTGCTGATTGACTCTCAGCTGCCTGGACAAAAACAAATTGAGTAATAAGTTATCTCATCAAGAAAAAATCTCATACAAATCAAATATTCATGAATACTGAAGCAAGAAAGTTATCCACATGATCACTAGTAGCACATACATTACTTTGGTCCAGGTTACCAGATGTATCTTTGCATATTGATGCAAAAACATCACTATAATCATCCAAAGAAATACCCCAGGTCACAACTGCTTGCACTAAATACGGTTTAAGTCTGGTTGCACAACTTTCAAGAACTCTCTCCCCAAACCTTCGAGCAATTGGCAAAACTTCCTAAATCATGATGACCAGGACAAATAGAAGAAATGAACAAGGAAAATATGTTTCAAGGTTCAACTTCAAAATCACAATCTACTAAAAGAATCAAATCAAATCTTCAAACTCCAACCTCATTGCCTTTCTTTACACTGTCTATGATTGGAGAGAGCAAGTCCAATGATATATCTTCACTTTCCTCTAGAACAAGTTTCATTATTCTTTCTATGGATGAAAAAAGATTCTCTGGATGATGATGCTCCCTGAAATTTTCAAACATAGCAGGTTAGAACCATGAGAGCACACACCTTTCTTCCAACTGGCTGAAGAAATAAAAAATGCACTTGTCTATATGCAACAATAATATGGAAGCAAATAAACACTTAAATGAACACCCACATACAAGGTATTAAGATGAAAAGGGTTGAAAAAGATAAAGATAAAATCAAATCACAAATGCAAAGAAATTTCAACTACCACTTATATTTAATATTAGCTTCAAACCCTAAACAAAATCATCTCATTTAATCTAACTAACTAGTGTAAAAAAAGATGTCCTAGAAACAAATGTTTAATTAATGTTGCAATAAATTAGCAGCCTCTTTTATTTCATAAGTTTCACCAGGCACAGAATACAATGACTTGGGGCACATTGGGGTAAACAATGAAGTTAAATGCTTATTAAGTGACTGCTTATCACATGAGAGCCTATGCCAGAAGCTTCATATAAGCTGATTTTCGTTAGCTTATTAAAATAAGCTCAAAAGAGATAATAGATAGGTAACAAGTTATTTTCATAAGCTCAAGTGCTTAACCAAACACCTGTTAAATGCTTATATCCACTGCTTATCACATGAGAGCCTATGCCAGAAGCTTCGTATAAGCTGGTTTTCCTTAGCTTGTTAAAATAAGCTCAAAAGAGGTAAAAGATAGGTCACAAGTTATTTTCATAAGCTCAAGTGCTTAACCAAACACCTGTCAAATGCTTATATCCTAAAAAAGCTAAAATAAGATCCAGAAAAGCTCTTTCAAACACTCCCTTAGTGCAATAGAAAACCATATCAGGCTACATCAAAATAAATAAAGGCAAACCATGTGAGAAACACCAAGATCTCTATTAAGAAGCAATAATACCCTCACATTCAATCAAAAGTACTGTTGTCAATGCATCCATTATAATTCTGAACCAGGCTTGTCAATCCCGGATAGTGGAGCAGAGCCACGAGCCCAAAAAAAGCTATAGCAGTATAGCTTATAGTGGGATGGCCGCTACACTGAAGAAGAAGGAGGCAGAAGGAGGAAGGAGGAAGAAGCAGGAGGAAGGAGGAAGAACGTCGGAGGCTCGTAGGCGGCTGGTAGAGGCTCACCAGCGGTCGAAGCTGGGCAGTACAAGTCTTAATTTGACTTTCAGGGTCTCTTTAGGGTTATAAGAACCCAAAAAACCGTAAATACCCCCACTAATAGACCTGAATAACCAAAAGCACGCCCAACTAATAGAACTGATAAACCAAAAATACCCCCAACTATAGAAATGCAATAAAAAGGAACTGGAAGCTATTATTATGCTGGACTTATTCAATAACATTTACCTTATTGTCTTCATGAAATGCTGAAACATCTCTGAAATTAGGGCACCACATTCAAGATCCAACATTACCAAACATGACCTGACTTCTGCAACTGTGGCAAGAATCGAAGTTCTTTTTGCATATGACCGGCTTGACTCATCATAAAGATTTTCAAATGAAGATACAATTAACCGAAAGGCCTCCTGAAAGAAAATGACATCAATAAAGAGTAAGAAATATTATTTTTAAAAAACATGTTAATTGATTAACTTATAGTAGAAAATGATAGCGCATACTTTCATTTGGTCATCATCATAAGGAGCATCAGGTGCAGTGATTCTTGTTATCTGACTGATGCATGAGGCAACTGCAACTTTGACATCAACATCTGAATGCCTTAAAAGTTTATCACCAATTAAAGCCTTCAATGATGGAGAGAGCGCATCTTGCATAGATTTGGGAGGTGATTGTTGTACCCTAAATAGGCAATTTTCAACTTGCTGCAGTTTCAAGGGTAAAAAATGTAAGATCAAGCAAATGCGATTAATATTTTGGTCAATGTTCACCTATTATGTGTAAGAGCCAGTCTTCAGACTTTCCTAACTTCTATCAGAGGGGAACTCTTTAACACTTCAAATCCATGATGTACTAAGAAAAAGTGACTAGATGAACAAGGAGAGTTAAACAATGCTTTTTGGCATTTTTGCAAAGCTTGTTAAAATTGTATGCAGTATCAACAACATCAGAATAAATAAAGTATGTATAAAGAACAAGTGAAAAAATATCAGACTCAGCATCTTAGACTTAGGACTATTAGGTATTCAGAAGAAACAGAATTTACAGACAAATTCAGTGAGAGGCATACCAGCAGTTAAGTAAACATTAAGAACTTAATTTCCTCCAATCATATATTGCTCAAGGAGAATTTCAACAAAATCAAACAATCAATTCACAAACTATGCATCAACAAGCGTCAGGACAACATAAGCTAGTATAATCTTAGATAGATATTCACCAAAGCTAGTATCAGCAGGATCCTGACAATCAAGAAAATTGAGTGAACTCAAAATGATTAAATGTATTCAAAATGATTAAAACAGCCTAGTCAATAGATGTTGGCATACAAAATGAAGATTAATGATTTAATGTTGAAGAGAACAAAGACCAGCATATTGTAGATTTAATACTATTATTACAAATTAAACCTCAGTAATAACATGAAACAGGTAGCAGAGAAAGTAGCACACAAACACACAAGGACTCACATTAATTTAAAAAGTGAATTTTGAAAGATCTGATTCACTTAACTTCATAATTGAGGATTTAAACACAAATTATTTTCAATTCACAACGAAAGATTTGCAAACAGTTAAGGACTTTTACTAATTACGAATTAAGAGCAACAATTCGGCATAAACTATTCCAAAGATGTTCTTCAATATCTGGTAAAAGATATGCGATTAGGGCAAAAGTAAAATCGATTCACGAAACCCTCAACAATAAATAAACGCGAATGAGAGGGATTAGAAGAGAGAACGGGGAGCGTGCTTACATCGAGAAGACGAAGAAGGTCGTCGACGGAGGAAGGAGGATCTTCGAGCTTTTTCCCAGCTACTAGTAGCTGCTTTTCAAGCTTCTTACCCGCGGAAGCCATTCGCTTGGTCTTTCGAGTCATTTTCGCTTGCGCGCTCTCACTCCAACGGACACTGGCTTTCTCAAAGCAAAACGCTAGATTTTTCAAACTTCTCTTTTTTTCAAACCCTTCAATTGCTATGTATTATACGTGTATATATATTATCACATATTATATTATTATAATATAATATAAAATAAAATAAAATAATATAATATAATATAATATAATATAATATAATATAATATAATATAATATAATATAATATAATATAATATAATATAATATAATATAATATAATATAATATAATATAATGTAATATAGTATAAATATAATATAATATAATATAATATAATATTTTATTTTTTATTATAATATTATATATTATTATCACATATTAATATTATATTATTATACACACAAATTTTCACATTTTTTGAAAATTTAAAATTAGTAAAATTCTAATAATTATTCTAGTGCTACTTGTTTCGGAATTCAAAATTCAAATCTAACATCAATATCAAATATATGTAAAAGAGCATTAAACACATTAAATACATTAAGCAATAAAAAAACTTCCTACCTCTATATTAAAATACGTTAAAATATTATTAAATTTCATTTGTAATAAAGATATTTAATAATTAAATTAAAACTGAAAAAAGAATAATATCAAAAGCTATTCAAAGTATTAATTATTGCAATAATATTTATAAACTTATTTATTGTCATTTCCATTGTTATTTTATATTAATTGTATACATATACTAAAAATTAAATATAAGAATTAGCTAAAGTATTAATTATTGACCACAAGTTGGAAAAAAATTAAAATTATATAAAGTCATATCTTTTATATAAAATAAATATAGTAAATATTGAAATTAGTCAATGGTTAGATGTCTTTTGTAAATAAATATTTTAGAAACTATTTTAAAATTTTTAAATGATTATGTATATTGTTGAATATTGACTATAATGTTGTTCCATGTTATTTTATAAAATAAATTTTCATAAATTAAAAATCTATATATATATATATATTATAATTATTTAAGTATTTTAAAATTTACGAATATACATAAGATGCTATTAAGAATAAATTGTTTATCATGTAACATTTTTATATGAAAAGATATTAATAATTAAAATTGATTAATAATAAAACACTATTTATTAATATATAATTTAGACAAATTATATGTAAAATTAAAAAATATCGCTATAAGGTATTTACCATTAATTATAACGTATATGTGTATTATTTAAAGAAATTTCTTTCAATATATTTTTGGATCTATTATATATTAGTAAAAACGACTTGAGGAAGCGTAACAGAGTAAAATAGTTATGACCAAAGTTGAATAAATTTAAATTTACTAAATAATATTTTACTCTATTAAAGTTATAACTTATTTTAATTCTAAAAGTTAAAATTAATTTAGTTTTGATAAAAACATACAAAAATATGCTCTTACAACTTATTTGATGATATTAAAAACTCATTACTTAATCTAAACTATTTCAAATTCACTTAATAATTTTTCATATTATTAAATAAATAAATTTTTTATTTTTTAAAATTACTTCAGTGCTAATTATTAACTATTAATTATTAAATTTGAGTAATATTAGGTATTTACACAAATAGAACTCTAAAACTATTAACTGAAATGTCTTAAAACCATTATTTTTATATTATTATATTTTATAAGTAAAAACTATTATAATATTTATTTATTAATTAATTTAAACTATAATAATTTTTGTATAATGTTAAAAATATTATAGATAAAATCGTGCAACTCACGGATATTATATCTAGTAATATGATATAATAATCTTTTAGATTCAAATGATTACATAAATTATTATGTTTTGATAATTAACAATTTCTGTTAGATTTAAATGATTAAATGAATTATTATGTTTTGATAATTAACAATTTCGTTATAGTTTGATAGTCCTAAGAGGTAGAACTCCTAACTCGTTGAACATTCTTATGTCCAGGAAAAACTATCTTCATAAAGAACTACAAGGCATTATCAAGTCATAGAAAAATGAAAGACAGACGAATAAAAGTAAACTGTCAGGGTCCCCACTAAAGAACAACTGCATACACTTTCAAGAGAAACTGTCAAAATGCACAAAGAAAGCAACCAAGTGGAGACAGTCTGGCGATTCACTAAAGACCAGGTTTGCCTAAAAGTGAACAAACATCCTTTGGAAAGCACTTAAGCAGCTATGCACATTCAACACCAAAGTGCACTCGGTAAAGTTGAAACAGTTCGGTGTTTGAATACACCTTGACAAACAGGAATACTGTCTAGCCAAAGTTGAGTAAGTCTGGTCACAAGCCTGAAGGAACATTTCCAACTTTGAAGAATCTCTAGCCTCTATGCAAAGTAGTTGGGTGACAACCCATTCAAAAGGAGAACTTCAAGAGAAGCACAAAAGAAGAGAACGTTCGGCCACTTACAGAGCAAAAACAGTCTGACAGTTGAGAACGTTCAGCTCAAGGAGCCCGTCCGTCTATATAGTAAGGTTGATTACCGAATAGCATATTTAGTTGACAACTTACTCGGTGACGAACTTCTGGAAATACTGCAAAGACTACGTCTGCCATGTCATGATGAAGAATTCGTCTGTCTAAAGCATTGAAGTGCTCAAAAGACATAAATGCCAGAAAGCTTGTTTGCCTTGACAATATGAAGATTCAGTTCGGCAGAAGCATTGAAGAAATCGTTCAACAAAAATTCTGAAGAATTCATCTATCATAATTGCTTCTAGCTTTAAAGACCATGTACCTCGTCAGCACATTAAATGAAGCACTGTTGATCGCAGAATAAAGAAAAGGACACAATTAATATTTTATTCCTCAGTTCCTCAACTTCTCTGCTTTTCCTCAAATCAAGCTACTTTTGCGGAATCAACAGCGAGAAATTCTGAACACAATATCTCCTCAACGGTCAAAACCATATCTTTTGTTCAGAACATTTAATGATCCTTAGTTGGCATACACTGGGATATAATGTCCAAACAAAAGCTCAAGGCTGAATATAGTAACGCGCCAGAAAATGTCAACAAAAGCAATTAATGCATGACAGAACGCATTTAATGTTGTTTAAGAAGTACAGAAGTATCCGTTACTCACAAGGAAGCAAAAGCACTAATGGATCTATTTTCTCTACTTCGTCGAGCTCAATGAAGACTTCCTACTGAAGATATAAATAGAGAAGTTTTCTTCAGAAACAACTTGGCGACTTGAACACAACTTATTGTATATCTCTACGAAGTTGCCAAAGAACCAAGCTTCCATTGTTATAACTCAAAAAGTTTCAAGCTACTCTTTATTGAGTAAAGTCATCCACTTGTGTGAAGAACCCAAAGAGTGTTTACTCTTATCCTAGTCACACACAAAACAAACAGAGAACCTTAAATTCATATCCTCTCTGTAATCTGCGCTTCATCTTTCTACCTTACTCTTGTCGAAGAGAATTTTGTAGAACAACAAAGCCACCTTGTAAAGGGAATCAGGAGTAATCTTGTAGAATACTAGTGAGGAGAAGTCCTGAAGAATACTTGAAAGGAGAAGTCCTTAGAATACTAGGAGAAGTCCTGTATAATACTTGATATGAGAAGTCCTTCTAATACTGGGAGAAGTCCCGTAGAATACTTGTACTATTTTGATGAAATAGTGGAAAATCTTTGTGAAGCCAAGAACTGGACTTAGCCCTATCAATTATGGGGGTGAACCAGGATAAATACCCCGTGTGTTTTAATTTTCAGTCTTTAAGTTAATTTTCCGCTGCGTGCACACACTCTTGTATTCATTTGAAACTAATAACTGCGTAGAACCTAAAAAGAAGTTTCAAAAATCACACACACAATTCAAACCCCCCTTTCTTGTGTGTTTTCTCATTATCAATTGGTATCATAGCCTAACCGCTCTGAAAGGTACTAACATCCTAACAGGTGTAGAGCGAAAAGATCCATGGTTAACAGGTATATTCCTCAGTCAGAAGCAACCATGATCCAAATAACACTAAAGGGAGTACAACCTCTAAGAAATCAACTCAAGAAAGGAGTAGAGGATCTCATAGAGAAGCTGATTACGTATAAACTGGAACTTGCAGAAGATTCCACACTTATTCAAGAAGAGCTAGTTCATGAAAACCATGGTTTTCAGATCCAGCTCATCTTTGGCCTCATCAACGTTGAATCTTCTGGCAAATATATGGAATGAACAAGTTTCTCTCAGAAAAGATTTAGAAAAGAGAAGTCGTCTTGATTCATGACAAGCTCACGTTGGAACGATCGAATCAGGAGAATGAAGATAAAACAATACATCCTGTATTTATGGCGCTCACTGACTCTCCTGATTTTGAAGCAAGACTAAGAAGTCAAGACTGTGACAAATCAATGACAAATCGTTTGACCACACTACAAACGATAAAGATGAGGTAACTTCAAAACTTTTAAATTGATAAATATGATAATTTATCTCTATTACTCCCTTACCTATGATGTTAAAAATCGTAAATGAACAAAGAAGGTATGAGAGATTAGACAACTGCATGTATCTAAGCGTACATCATTCATGCAACTGAGATAAATAAGGACTTGTTGAAACACATATTATTCAAGTAAGCAAATTGCATAGAACGAAGTCTCCACAGAGAATCTGTCTATAACCACTCTAGGATATAGCACCTGAGCTAACCTCAATGATAATCATATAAACTGGTGATACATGTGTGTTAAGCTATGAAGAGAAATGTACTGTCTTGAAAATCTATGACATGTATATATGTATATACACATATACTTATGATTGAAGTTAATTATATCTTGCTTATAATATTCAGAAAAATAATCTTCTCAATTATATATATGTAAAACTAACCAGCTGGACCCAAGAAAATATGGGTACCAAAAGTATACAATGATTTATGTCACATAATTCCACAACAAAGGGAAACATCCACTGCAATAATGATCAACAGAAGCTGATCAATTATTGAGTCCAAATGAAATAAATTTCAATCTAAAATATGATGATAGGAGGATGTCTCTCCAAAAGAGCTCAGTAGCGCCCTCATTAATAGAAATTACCTTCGGCATTGTGGTAAGCGCTTGGGAGTCAACATCAGCCTTCACTATGACTAAAAACAAGAAGTAGAAGATCTCTCGGACGAACACATCTCGTTATCGTCCGGTCGAGGGCGTATGAGTGACAATCTATCAGAAGCCAAACATACATCTTTTTCAGTTCCGTTCTGATAACTTTCTAGTTCAGAAAGAACATTGTCAGATTCAAACCTATACCTACCGACTCAACTGTATTATCCCTCTTCAGTGAACCTGTCAGCAAGTCAAAGCACTATATATCTTGAAGTAGGCTGTAATAGCAATATGACGTCCATCTCAAAACTCATAGCTCATGAGAAATGATCTCACAGGGAGTACTATAGATTATGTGTATCTGGAAAGCAATATTACCAGACAGTATACTAATCGTGCTGCATACAGATAATATCTCATCAAATGATACTAATAAAGTTCTATGGCAAGAACTCTCTACAAATGCTTGCAGGACAAAGACACAGGTAGGATTGAAGCTCTTCCTAGGCTTACTAATTCATCAAGAAGACGACGAAGCTGACAATCAAAATGCATACTGAAAGAATGCTAAGGCAACGAAATGATAAACTGTGTGAAGCCAGACAAAAACCAATGTAGACAATGTCTGACCTAGACAAGGCCTGACACAAAAGGAAAATGGGACAAGACAATCAAAGATTGGTCACCGTCCGGTGATGACTCAGTCTCACAATAACTACAACACTCAACTGAGTTCGTCTGAGAATAACTGAAAGGACATGATCTGGTGTCCACGTCGCCCACGTGCGGATTATTGGTAAACAACTGTATCGTTCCATATACTAGCTTCCTCAACACGCATTAAATCTTTCAACTACCATGACTGCACATTTAAAGATTTTCATTTAATGCGCGTGCAGCGTCAATTCTTTCTCTCTCATCAACTGTAATGCTAATCATTTCACTACGTGAAACGAGTAAAACCTTCTGCATTCCATACACACTTGGACAGGGCGAGCGCCCCTCTACTGCTAGCGGGCGCCCCACCTTGACGAAGGGTGGCCTCGGTTGACGACTCCAGGGGTACATCTGTAATCCACGGAGGGGGTTAAACTTTGTAACATATTGGGCCTGATCTTTGAGGCCCATAGGCTTAGTCTTAATTAAATGTAATTTATGGCTTTCCTCCCTATAAATAGCCAAGGGAGGCTCATGTAAAAGGGTTCACATTTTTTCTCTAATAAGATTATAGTCTCTCTTCTCTCCTATATTGTTCCATTCCGAGAACATTTGGCGCCGTCTGTGGGGAAAGGTAAACCAAACCCCACGTTCACGAGGAAAGAGGCTATGTCAGGCACCACAAGAAGAGGGCGGGGCCGTGGGCGGGGCCGTGGGCGGGGAGGACGGACGGCGGTGGATCCACTTGCGCCGCCTCCCTCGCCACCCGGAGTCCAAACCCTAATCCCGAGCAGCCGCAGGTGGTGACGCCAGGTGGTGGCGTGCCAAACCCAACTCCTTTCAACATCTCCCTTGCTGAATGGAATAGGGTGTGTGGTGCTCTGGACTTTGTACAACAACAAAATCAACATTTTCAGGCTCAGCTGGAGTACTTTCGCCAGCAAAAGGATTCGGGAATGGAGAGTTTTAAGGAGGCTGAAAGTGTGGTAGAGTTTCAGCCTTTTTCACCCGCCATCCAGGCGGTTCCCATACCAGATGTGGTGAAGCACCTCTTGCTAGATACTTATTCAGGTGAGACTGATCCCAAGGAACACTTGCAGTCATTCATGACTAAAATGGTGATCAGTTAAGCGTTCGATGCGGTTAGGTGCAGGTTGTTTCCTTCGACATTGAAGGGAACATCGTTGGCATGGTTTTCAAAATTACCTTCGCATTCTATAAACAACTTTACTGAATTTTCACACAAATTTCTGTCACACTTTGCTGCGAGTATGACACAGAGGGTGACTACGACGGCTTTGTTTAATATCCGTCAGGGCGTGACGGAAACCCTAAAACAGTACATGGAAAGGTTCAATGCCACTTTGGTGCGGATCGAGTATCCGCCTCAAGATACTTGTGTGAACGCCTTCAAGCAAGGCTTACGGGCGGGAACATTGAACAATAAACTGAGTAGGCGTCCACCGCGGGACATGGCTGACTTATGGGCGTGAGTTCAAGACTTCATACTGGAAGAGGAAGATGATGAGCAGAAGCGTACACGGGATACATTGGACGCGCCCCAGAGAAGACAGGAGGGGCGAGGGCGGCACGTTGACCCATTTTCCCAAAGGGAACAACCCCTAGACCCTCCAAGGGGAAATCGCAGTAACCTATATCAGACAGTAGCCTTTGCCAATCAGGAACGAAGGAATCATCTGACTCGCCCAGAGTTTGGAAGGCGAGGCATGCCCCAACGGCAGGCACCACCACCACCACCACAGGTACCCCATTATTCCCCGGTGACGCAGCGAGCAAAGGTGCCGTTAACCGTGGGTTTCTCCAGAATATTGGCAGACAATAGGGAGGCCAATCTTATAGCACGCCCTTATCCTCCTAAGCAACCGCCCATGAATGTAGACACCCGGCGTTGGTGCGAATACCATGGCATTTTGGGCCACGACACAGATGATTGTGTTACTTTACAGAGAGAGGTGGAGCGGTTGATAAGGGTAGGGTACTTGGGCCAATATGTTAAACAGGTGCTCGCCCAGCATGTTGATCGACAGGGGTGAGCCAGTAGAGATAATGATTTTGACGATGCAGATGACACAATGCCAATGGGCGATCCCGTGGGAACTGTTAGCTGTATCTCAGGGGGTTTTCATGATGAGACAAGGGCAAGACGTAAGAGGTATGTACGCGAGGCACACGCCAGAGTGCACTCTATCCAAGAAGGGGAGTTTGGCTTCGATCATCCAGACATTGTATTCACTAGTGGAGATTTTAAAGGGGTATTGCCGCATAAGGGCGATCCCATTGTGGTTCAACTGAGGATCAACAACTAAGATGTAAAGTGTGTGATTCTGGATCAGGGAAGTTCAGCGGATATAATATATGGCGAGGCGTTTGAGAAGATGGTTTTGAAGGAGGAAGCATTGTTACCGTATACGGGAAGCCTCATTGGATTCACTGGCAAGTATGTCGTACCCAGGGGCTGCGTGGAATTGAAGACTGTTTTTGGGTCCGAGGGGTCCACTAAGGCGGTCACTGTTAAGTACATTGTGCTTGCCTGTAAGTCATCTTATAATGTTTTGATAGGACGTGATACTCTTAGTCATATTTGTGCGGTCATATCCACAAAGCATTTGAAGGTTAAGTATCCGCTAGCCAATGGGCGGATAGGAACGTTGGCAGTTGATCAAATCAATGCGCGTGAATGTTACAGTGAAAGCGTGGCCAGTTATGGGAAGAAGAACGCCAAAGTTGGGCACCGGTGTTATGAAATTAGTGAAGGAAGTGCACTTGACCCGAGAGTAGAAGTACTAGGGGCCCGCCCAAGGTGGGAACACAGTTATCTTGTGCCCAGGAAGATCGTCTAACCCGCCTACTGGAGGACAACTTGGACTTATTTTCTTGGACACTTAAAGATGTCCCAGGCATTAGCCCAAACGTGATTTGTCATAAACTGGCAATTAGGGCGGACGCTAAGCCAGTCGCTCAGACTAGAATGAAGATGGGTTAAGAACGAAACAAGGCAGTTAAGGTGGAAACCGTTAAGCTTCTGGAAACATATTTTATTAGAGAGGTCAAGTATGCAACTTGGTTGGCGAACATGGTGTTGGTCGAAAAGGCGAATGGAAAGTGGCGTATATGCACTGACTACACTGATCTGAACAAGGCGTGCCCGAAAGACGCATACCCTTTACCAAATGTGGACAACCTAGTGGATGGGGCGTCTGAAAATGAGGTCCTTAGTTTGATGGATGCCTTTTCGGGTTACAACCAAATATGAATGCATCCGTAGGACGAGGAGAAAACTGCATTCATGACTCCAAAAATTAACTATTGTTATAAAACCATGCCATTCGGTCTCAAGAATGCAGGGGCGACTTATCAGCGCTTGATGGACAAGGTGTTTGAAGAGCAGGTGGGTAGGAATATGCAGGTTTATGTAGATGATATGATTGTTACATCCGTCAAGGCGGAGGATCATTTAGCAGATTTGGGCGAGGCTTTCGGGCGAGTCAGACACTACAACATGCGTTTGAACCCTGAGAAGTGCTCTTTTGGGATCTTGGGTGGAAAATTTATGGGCTTCATGGTGACCGTCAGGGGTATTGAGATTAACCCTGATAAGTGCAGGGCGATCTTAGACATGGTTAGCCCTTCCACGATTAAGGAGGTCCAACGTTTAGCAGGAAAGGTTGCTTCCCTGGCTCGTTTCTTACCACACGCAGGAGAGAAGGCGACTCCATTTATCAAGTGTTTGAAAAAGAGTTCCAAGTTCGAGTGGACGCCTGAATGTGAAGAAGCGTTCAGACAGTTAAAGCAGTTCTTATCCAAGCCTCCCATCCTACAAAAGCCAATGGCAGGCGAACCTCTTTTGCTTTACTTTACCATAACAAACCACGCCCTCGGGTCAGTAATTACACAGGATATTGAAGGTGAGTTACGTATAATTTACTTTGTAAGTCATACATTGCAGGGTGCTGAAAAAAGGTACCAAAAGATTGAGAAAGCAGCTTTGGCGGTCTTGGTCACGGCTCTTCGCCTACGAGCTTACTTTGAAAGTTTCTAAGTGAAGGTAAAAACAGATCTACCATTAAAGCAGGTTTGGCATAAACCTGATCTTTCAGGGCGCCTAGTGGGTTGGTCTGTTGAGTTGTCAGAATATGGTTTGATATATCAGGCGAGGGGGAAGGTCTCGCCCCAGAGGTTATCAGAGTTTGTGGTAGAGCTGACTATGGCGGGCGAGGAGCCGAGTTCAAAAATAAGGATTTTACACATAGATGGGTCATCCAACTCGCGCGGCAGTGGGGTGGGCGTAATCTTGAGTGGCCTGAATGAAATTCAAATTGAACAATCTTTGAGATTTTAATTCAAGGTTAGTAATAACCAGGCTGAGTATGAGGCATTGCTGGCGGGTTTGGGCTTGGCCAAGGAGCTAGAAATTGAAACACTGGAAATACGGAGTGACTCGCTGTTGGTCACTAATCAGATAAAGGGCGTCTACCAGGTCAAAGACCCATTACTGGAGAAATACCTCAGTCGAGCTAAGGATTTGATGAAGGGAATTCAGAGCGTGGGGATCAGTTATGTACCCCGGGAAAAAAACCAGCGAGCTGATCTGCTCGCCAAACTGGCAAGTACTAGGCGACCGGGAATTACCGGTCCGTCATTCATGAAATAATCCATGCTCCAAGTATAGAAAGGGCGGAGCAAGTACGCGCTGTGGCTGAGGGGGACACTTGGATGTCCCCTATAATTGAAGTTTTGACCGAAGCCTCTATGGGCGCGCCTGACATCACACCAGACAGAAGGCGGGCTGCCGGTTACTTCACAATAATACAGGGAGAGCTATACAGGCGAGGCTTCTCAGCGCCTTTATTAAAGTGCGTCTCCGAGCATCAGGCTCAGGAATTGATGAAAGAAGTTCATGAAGGGGCGTGTGCCAGCCATATTGGAGGCAGATCATTGGGCGCGAAGATTCTAAGGGTTGGGTTCTATTGGCCAACCTTAAGGAAGGATTGTCAAATCTATGTAAAGAAGTGTGAGAAGTGTTAGATGTTCGCGAACTTGCACGGGGCGCCTCCAGAGTTAATGGCGACCATATCCTCTCCATGGCCATTCGCCCTTTGGGGGGTGGATCTGGTTGGACCATTTCCTTCCGCCAAATCACACATCAAGTATATCTTGGTGGCGGTGGATTATTTCACCAAATGGATAGAGGCAGAGCCGCTCGCCTCTATCACTTAAGAAAAGATAAAAAAGTTCTATTTTCAAAGACTTATTTGCAGGTTTGGCGTGCCCCAAGCGATCATCTCCGACAATGGAACTCAGTTCTCAAGTAAAGTGACCAAGGAATTCTGTGAAGAGTGGGGAATCCAGAATAGATTCATTTCAGTAGAACACCCCCAAACAAATGGACAAGCAGAGGCCGCCAACAAAGTCATCTTGGCAGGGCTAAAGAGGCGTCTTGACGAGGCAAAGGGATGGTAGCTAGAAGAATTGCCCATTGTTCTATGGTCATACAACACCACTCCTCAGTCAACTACAGGATAAACGCCATTTAAGCTCACTTATGGAACAGATGCCATGTTACCAGTGGAGATGAAGAATAAGGCGTGGCGAGCAGTCACAACTGATCCGGATCACAATCAGAGCAATTTGTTGGTGAGCCTGGACTTAGCCCCTGAGATAAGAGAGGAAGCTTTCCTTAGAGGAGTAGCCATGAAGCAACGAGTATCTCGAAGATAGGACACACGAGTCGTCCCACGTCCAATGCATGTGGGTGACCTGGTACTTCGAAGACGAACAGGTACTGCAGATGTCAACAAGCTTACGCCCAATTGGGAAGGACCATTGAAGGTTATTGAGGCTTTAGGAAACAGAGCGTATCACCGGTCAGATTTATTTGGGAACAGAGTCCCAAGATCCTGGAACGCCTCCACTTGAGGCATTATTATAGTTAAATGTGTACCACGTAAGGGTGTGCTCCTTTCCTTTATAAGAAAAATTTAAAGAGGCAACCCTTGCGGTAACATTCGCTCACCTCACATGTCAATATTATGCAAATTGGCACAAATGTGGGGCGTACGAATAAAGGTCCAGTAGTGACCTAGTTGAATCCAATAAAGAGGGAAATTCAGATTATTAAAAGTGTTTACAATGCAAGGCCCAGTGGCGGTCTAAATTCTATTTTTAAAAATTTCAAAGAGAAGTGGTCTGGAGATGTGACCTATGAAATTACTATGCGCGACCCTTGTGCAATACGGCGAAGAAAGCCCAGCCTTGATCGAATGAAATCGAGCCAGTCTATTGATCCAAGCCTTGGGCAACCCTAGTGGCCACTGGGATCCGAGCAAAAAGTCTCACTGAGCAGAAGCCTCGCTATGCGAGCCAAAGCCTTGATCGAATTAAATCAAGCCAAAGTCTCACTGGAATAAGGTCGAGCAAAAGCCCCGTTTAGGCAGGCCAAAGCCTCATAACAGAAAAATAGCACAAACATAGGGCGTGCGGGTCATTACGTGACTCATAAAATATCTAGCCTTGGCCGCCTTAGCTGCGTAAGACCAAGCAACCCCAAGCCTCGTTAGAAGAGCCATGTGAGTACGGCTCGTTACGCGAGCGCAAACCATGTGTGCAAAGTATACAGTGGTCTGGTGGCGACTGGGTGTACCACATTTTATTAAAAGGTTCCAGTGGCAATCCAAACTAATTCTTCTTTTAAGTACCGTACAATGGCGATCTTTAATTTTGTTTCTTCAAAAACTTAAGCTTTGGATGCAACTCTTATTTCAACTCCCCTAGGTTGGCGACCTGGTAAATCTATTTTTTCCAAAAATAATAGCCCAGAGGTGTTTTCAAACTATTTCTTTTCCATAAATTATTATGACGTAAGTGGCGATTGCAATCCAATTTCTTTCAGAAAGGTATAGAAGTTCCTATAAATTATATTTTATGACTTGTTCTTTTCAAGAGAGGGGCACAGTGGCGACCTAAAATGACAGATTTTCATTTCATTTAGCAAAACCATTTCAATAAAGACACTTATTCCTGTTACGCGACATATCATAGTTGGCGGCTAATAGTTTAACACGATGAGAAAGACACTTAGCATATTCACAAAGATTGACGAGAAAGAAATATTTCATTGATAGCTAATGTTGCAGGGTACAGATTGACGACCGCATAAACAGGCGGCCGGTAACACAGCAAAAAGAATAAAACATCATCAAAAAAGAAAAAAAAAAGTAGAGCAAACAAAAATCTAGCTTGAGTCTCCTGATTTGGCTCGCCGTCGGCCACAACTTCATCCGCCTTGTCCTCGGAGGCCTCTCCTTCTAGTCCGTGGGCGGTCACTTCTTTCCACTTTCCCATAGGAGATAAATCAATGTTGGGAAAGAGGAATTGCACTTGAGCCTTAGTGGAGTTGAAACCTTCAGTGTACTGTTTGACGCTTTCCAAATTAAACCCTTTTTCCAAGATAGCTAAGTTCTCAGCAGTAAGGGCGGCCTCAGCCTTTACCTTCGCTAATTCAGCAGTCAGTTCAGACGCTTTCTTTTCAGCAGCTGTTTTCTTCTCATCAAACTTAGCTAAGGACTTCGAAAAAGTCACCTCCAGACTTTTCTCCTTTGTCTCAAAATCCGTCAGCAAAGACGCCTTCTGAGTAGACAGAGCTTCAGTATGGCGACTCTCTGCCTCTAACAATTGCTTCTCCAACTTGGCTTTTTCAGTGCGCAACGTCTCCAATTCCTCTTTCATCTCTCGGGCGAGTTGGGGGCAGATGTTGGCATCAGCAAGGTCCTTCTCCAGTTGGTCCACAGTAGCCGCCAGCTCTTTGTTTTCGGCGACCAAAGTCCTCACCCATTTAGAATGGGCAGTAATGGCTTTGACCGCTGATACCCAAATCGCAAGTGTACGATTCAATATCGCGTAATAAAAAGATCGAACCCAAGGGATAGGTTTTCTATTATTATATTATTTAGTACTTGTGCAGAAAATTTAAGAGATGAATATTTGATGTTGGTTTTTATAGCAAGCAAGAATAATAGCATAAAATAGTAAAGAAATAAGATGATGAGAATTAAGCTCTTGGGTTGATTTACATAATCTATAAATATGCTAGCAAGTTATTACTTATTTTCTGAATTTTAAGTCCAATTCCATGGTGCTATAGCCTAGAATTTCTACAAGCTAATTGCCTTAAGTCATGTAGAACTTTCTTCCTAATTACTAACTCCATAGCCTTGGTTATTAGTTAATTTAGAAAAGAAGATGAAGAAGGAGTTCAGGCCAACACAAAGTTACGTCCATTCTAATTGCCTTAAGAAATGTATACTTATAACCTTTTTTATTTCCTAGTTCCCTTACTACTCATCAAATGGCCTTATGACATAAGTAGGAAGCATGAAATCTTTTGTACACAAGATTATTGAAGAATAAGGAAATGAAACATGAAATGGATATATTATTCAGAAAGGTAAAAACAATACTAAAGCATAAAATTATAAATTACTACAACCCAAGAAACTTAAAAAGAATTAGCCAAGCATGGCTAAAAGAGTCATCGAATTACCCTGGATAGGAGCTCAAGTATGGCTTCCCACAATTCCTAGGAACAATGATCTTTAAGAGGGAAAGAAGAACACTTGTTGTATTCTGAGTAGGTGTCCCTTACAAGTGAAGAAAAGCTCCCTATTTATAGCAAAAACCTGACTTCCAGCGCTTGGGTGCTGGCATTCCCAACGCTTGGGCGCTGGGAAGCATTAAAATCCAACGGGCAGAAATAGGCCCAGTGCTTGAGCGCTGGCTTCCAACGCTGCAGCGCTGGGTGCAACCTCTGACTCACATCCTAGTCAGGGGTCCAGCGCTTGAGCGTTGGGTCTTCCAACGCTGCAGCGCTGGGACGAACACTGGCAGCTTTTTCTTGGATTCCTTTCTTCTTCAATGGTGGAATTGATTGGCTTAATTAGGCCACATTCAGCCTCTATTAAGTTCTGAAACCTCCCCTTTTACCACCATTAATCTTCCAACCTTATTTTACATGTGCTCAAATCAAAGAGAGTTGCTTCACATTCTTCAATTCACTTCAAGTCCTCTCTTTGTTAGAACTTCAATTCTGGCCCTTTGACTCCTTCAAACTTCACTTTTCATCCTCCACTCTTGAACCTTTACACTTTGATCCTTGATTTCCTGAAACTTTACAAATCGGTCCCTGGACAAAAATGATAACTATACCAGCTTTTCCTAAAAATATAAAATAACTATAAAAATTCCTAAAAATATAAAATAAAGTTAGAAAAACCAATAAAAGCTAATCTATATGCAGAATGCAAAATAAATATAAAATCTATGTAAAAATACTAAAAATCCTATATGTGACTCAAAAATAATAAAATAAAAAGACTAAAAACAACCTAAAAACATCATATATTATCCTGTCATCAACCGCCTCCTCATATCTGCGCAGAAGCACCAAACTGCATCCAGCAGCCGAAATTTTTTTCTTCATCACATTGTTTGCAACAGCACGAGCATTGTTGCTCACTGGGTCTTCGAAATAACTATCAAAAGACAAGTTATTTTCCATAAAAGTAAGGTCCTCCAAATCATCGGCGACCTCTTCATTGACCACGTTGGTGGTTTCGGCTTCTTTGGCAAGCGTGCTCTCTTCAGCGACGTTCTTAGACCGCCCACCAGACTTGCGACGGGTTCGCTTAGGTTCAGCATGGACTGATCTCCACACTTCCGTCTGCTGAATTGGGCCCCCGCCTGGCAGATCGGCTCCAGAACCACTAGCTTGGGCGTCGGGCCCGGGTTGAGGCGTGTTCAAACGTGCCTTTTTGGTTGCAGGGTTCTCCACCGGGGGGCGACGGGCGACGGCGTTGTCCTGACTATTTGAGGCTTGGGCCTTGGCCTCTTTAGCAATGCGAAAAAGGTCAGACCTTGAAAGTTTATACTTATCCACTGTAAATAAAAAATAAATAAGGTGCACAAGTTAGCAAAGAAATGCATGCATATACAAGGATACCATGAATGAAGACAAAAACTCACATAGGTGAGAAGTGGCGTTCCCTTTCATATGGGCGAGAATGAGCTCGCCAATACGAATGGGCCTCGCCTTGCTTAAGAATTTTATAATCTCCCAATCTTCAGCAATGAGAGCATCATCCTCAACGGTAAGAGAAAAGTTGGGCGATTCGGTCCAATAGGGGGGAAATCGCATTCGACTAGTGTCGTCATGATGTAGAAGATGGGGGATTAAAGGACTATCCATTATTTTGAAGAATCGACCTTTCTGTTGGACCTTTAGCGCTTACCACTACGCCAAAAGCAATTGCTGTTAGTGAGGGCGCAACTAAATTCCTTTAAGGCGTAGCAGCCACGCCACGTTTCGAATGCTACACAGCAGGCAGGATGCTGGTCCACCTAGACCCAACAATCCCCCCCAGCACCTGCCAGCGACCCGCTGCATAGAAATGCCTTCCAGGGGATTCGAACACGTGACCATGCTCTGATACCACTTGATAGTGCAAGAAACACACAAGAAAGGGGGGGTTTGAATTGTGTGTGTAACTTTTGAAAAATTCTTTTAAAATAAACATCAATAATTAGTTTTCAAAGAATGTTATAGACTATGTGTGTATGCATGCATGCAGCGGAAAATTAACGTACGGTAGAGAAGTAAAGCACACACACAATATTTATCCTAGTTCACCCTCGTAATCGTCAGGACTACGTCCAGTCCTTGGCTTCACCAAGATTTTCCACTATTTCACAAATAGTACAAGTATTATCAGGGATTTCTCCTAGTATTATAAGGACTTCTCCTATCAAGTATTGTACAAGACTTCTCCTAGTATTTTCAGGACTTCTCCTTTACAAGTATTCTCCAGGACTTCTCCTCATTAGTATTCTATAGGACTACTCCTGATACCCTTTACAAATTGGGTTTGTTTTTCTACAAGAGTTCTCTTCAACAAGAGTGAGTAGAAGAAATGAAGCTCGGGTTTACAGAGAGGATAGGAATTTATGTTTCTATGTTTTGGGTTGTGTGTGGCTTAGGATAAGAGTAACACTCTGTAAGTTCTTCACACAAGTGGACGACATAACTCAGGTAAAATTTGGCTTTAAGCTTTCTGAGTTTGAACCAATGGAAGCTTGGTTCTCTGGGAAAACTTGGTTGAGATATGCAATTGATTGAATTCAAGTTGCCAAGTTGTTCCGGAGGCTGAATTCTCTATTTATATCTTCAGTTGAAAATCTTCATTCATCTTTGATAGAAGGAGAGAAAATAGATTCGTTAGTGCTTCTACTTCCTTGTGAGTAACGGCTAATTCTGCAATTATGGAGCAGCATTGAATGCGATCTGCCAAGCATTAATTTCTTGGGTTGACATCGTCTGGCTCTTCAAGGCGTTTTACCTTGAGCTACAGCTTCTGCATTTAATGCTCATGCATTCCATCTTTGGGTTTTTTGTTTGAACATTATATCCCAGTGCATGCCAGCTAAGAGTCATTAAATGCTCTGAACAGAGATTTGAATTTTGAACGTTGAAGGAGTACGATGCTTAGAATTTTCCGCTGTTGATTCCGTGAAGTCAGCTTGATTTGAGGAAAAGCAGAAAAGCAGATGGACCAAGGAATAATATATTAATTATGTCCTTATCTTCTTTTTGCCATCAACAGTACTTCATTTAATGTGCAGACGAGGTAGATGACTCTTGATCTAAGAAGCAATTATTCTGGATGAACTCTTCAGAGCTTGGTTGAATAATTTCTTTAATGCTTCTGTTGAATTGATAACCTCATGACGCACACTTTCTGGCATTTATGACTTTTGAGCATTTTAATGCTTTGAGCAAACGAAGTCTTCGTTATGATTTGGCAGACATAGTCTTGATAGAATCTTCAGAATTTCATCACTGAGTAAGTTGTATAGGCAGATGGACTTTCTCATTTCAGTCTTTCTTGAAGATTGGAATATTCTTGATTTGTATATGACTGAACGTTTCCTTCCTTTGTGCTTCCACTGAAGTTCTTCATTTGAATCAGTTGTATAGACAACTTCTATGTATGGTGCTAGAGAAACTTCAACCTTGTGATTTGTTACCATACCCATTCAGCTTTTGGTGAAACAGTCTTCCTGTTGATCACTGTTTATTCAAGTGCAGAACTATTTCAACTTTGTCAAGTGATTTTTGGCCTTGAAAGTTCATAGCTGATTGAATGTCTTCCAAAAGATGATTGCTATTTGCAGGCAATGCTTGGTCTTCCGTGGGTCACCGAACTGTCTTCATATAGTTTCTTTCTTTGTATATCTTGACAGCTTTTCTTGACGGTGTATGCAGTTATTCTTCATTGATGACCGGACGATTTCTTCTTGCAAGACTCTCTCTCTTGATAATTCTTTGAGATTCATTGAGTTCTTGAAGTAGATAGATTTTCCTGGATATGGGAAATTTCAACATGTTAGGAATTCTATCTCTAACGATATTAAACCTTAACGGAATTGTTAATTATCAAAACATAATGATTTATTTTTAATCATTTGAATCTAACAATCTCCCCCCTTTTGATAATGACAATTTCCTTGGAGAAAAAGGTTTAATATATATTTGAGAAAATGTTTCTTAGATTAAGCACTTCAGTATTTTCAGATGAAAATAGTTTTTTCTTTAAAAGGTTTTATTATGTAGAAAAACATGAACGGTCTTTAGCAGGGTTTATATACAAGTGAAATTTTTGTTTTGTTGTCCTTGGGCGGACGGAGACATCTCATACCTTTGAATTTTTAATTGTCTCTTGATAAACTATCCTCCTAGGGTTTGTTTATCTTTGCTCCCCCTAAATCTGATATTCCTACATAGTTTAGTTTTACAATATTTTTCTTGTAGTGAGCTCCCCCTGAACTATTGCTAAGGTTTTAACAGATAACTTATCCTTTTAGGTTTTCTCCCTTATTTTCTTCCCTTTTCCTATTTCTCCTATTGCTTCTCCCACTATTTCCTACCTTTTTCTCTATCTATTACTTCTCCCCCTTTGGCATTATAAAAAAGAAAGCTACGATATATGGAGCAGTAAAGAGAGAATTAATGCTGAAGCAGATATGTAGATATATATATAGCAAAATGGCTGTAAGAGAGAAATAAAATAGTCCAAATTATAAGACTAAGAGATTAGGGATCAGAAATCTATTTCTTCTTCAGCTGTTCGAAGAAGCTGTTCATCATGGCCTGCATGATATCAAATTTGGCATCCATCTTTTCATTGATGGCTTGTGTTGCAGCTTCAGTTCAATTTATCACTTCTTCCCTCAGCTCCTGAGCTTCCTTAGCATGATTTGTTCGAACTTCCTTATGTGTTTCTTTCAGTAGGGCCAACTCAGCCTTAGCATCAAATTTCTCTTCAGCGGACGGATTAGGAGTAGTATGCTCTTGTGCCTGAATTTCCGCAGCTTCATGAAGATCATTCTTTTGGTGGAACAAATGATATAGGTTGAGCATCAATGATCACATCACTCAAAGCATCTTCAGGAATGTTAGTTGACTCAGGCTTGTGAAGTGATTGTGGATATGCATCATCAGGTATATCCTCAGAGTCAGACGATGTCATGAACATATCTCTGGATATAGTGACTACTTGAGGTAAAAGAATGGATGGTGCATATGATGGTGAGTTTTGTGCGGGTGTAGGAGTAGTTGGCCACGGTTGGGGTTGAGGTCTTGTAGCAAGCAGAATAAGCGACCATGATCCATGTTGAATCACGACGTGTTTAACGCCACGAATCAAGTTGAATGGAATGGAGCTTATGTGAACATGTCTAAAGACAGACAGTTGCCACTGTTAGTACAGATAGCAACCTGAGAGGGGGGGGTGAATCAGAGTTGCCCCGATTTTCGCGTAATAGTACCAAACGACTTTCAGCGCAATTAGAGTTGTAACGTAAGAACGTTGTTGC